>CM041644.1:21357393-21451425 GCA_023333625.1 Bothriochloa decipiens | reverse complement strand
TTTGTAGCACCAGCATGATAACATGGTGATCAACACTAGAAGGCCGAAGGAATACCACTGCATCATCTGCATAGAAAGAAGCCCTGTGCTTAGGTCCTTGGACAACAAGTGGTTGCAGAAGATTCATTTTAGCAGCATGGTTCACCAGAGAATTAAGAACATCCATAACAACATTGGGGACAAAGGATTTCCCTGACAAAGTCCTCAAAGATGAGATATAGAATCCCCAGGCTCTCCATTCAAAATAATCTGCGTCGAGGTGGTAGATAACAGCAGACATATGTGATTCCTCCGGCATCAACCAAAACCCATATGTTGTAATAATTCCAACAAGAAAGATCAAGAAACTGAGTCAGTAGCCTTAGAAATATCTAACTTCAGGTGGATGTGTGGCTTCTTTTTTGTGCAGACTCCTGGCCATTTGTTGGACAGATAAGAAGTTATCGTGATTATTCCTTCCTCACACAGAAGCACTTTGATTTGTAGATATCAAACTGGTAAACAAAGGAGCTAATCGGTTGGCCATGATTTTTGTCACCAACTTCACAAAGCTGTATACAAGGCTAAACAGTCTGTAGTCTTTAACTTGCATTGCATCCGCCTTTTTGGGTAACAGAGTTATAAAAGCTATGTTGAGGAGTTTAAATCTGAAAACATGACCACACTCAATAGCTGAAAGAGCCTGCAGCACATCACCTTTTATAATATCCCAACAGGACCTAACGGCCCGTGAATCCATATGGCCTGGGGCTTTGTCCAATGGCATGGCTTTGGTAGTTTCCAAGAATGGCTCGTCATGGGACGCAAGATCATGTTACTGTATATGGAGGGCAGCAAGGTCTACTGTATAGTCTCTGTCTTCAGTTGAACCTAGCAGATTATTATAGAAATCGAGAACAGCATCCTGTTTATCCTCTGGAGTTGTGACAATCTGATCACCAACCTGAAGTTTAGCGGCAATGAAAAGTCCCTTGGAGATTCCTAGATTGACCGAGCAATGAAATGTTTTAATTGTATGAATCTTCTCAAACATCAAACACTAACAACAATGCATTATTTTGCAATGTCATTGATTCATCTTTTGCTGTCCTTCTATTTTTATGTGTGAACAATTATATTTTAAGAAGTTCAATCAATTTTTTCGATGTAGTAAGCATTGTACTGCTGCAAATTATTAGACCATATTGTCAAACTTGCGAACATTTGTCCGAAGAGACCTTCACTCTTTTCCTTTTAACAATTATGGCGGTCATATCCATGAAAGTTACTATTGTGCAACACGTTATTGTTGGCAACAGGAGATGGCACTGCAGCCAGAAACTAGAAAAATGAACATTGTAACTTTTGTTTGTGACCATATGGAACCAACAGCAGCAGTACTTTTAAAACATTGCTGGTTTTTCCTGGTTACATGCTGCAACAACTACATATTATTGAAGAATTTGATGAGGCTTCAGTGGAATTATGAGCTGAGATGAACCTGGTAAGCATTGGAATTCTAGTTTCAGACCGCTTTAATCTGACGATTAACTTCTGTTCCGTTTTAAGCATGTAGTAAATTGCAAGGAAGTCATTTACTTCTGTTCACAGATGCCACATTGCAGTGAGTTGGCCTGAATTTGTTTATCGTTTCAATTTTCTGATGCATATATCAATACCTTTTCAGCTCAGCTTAATTGATGCTTTCGCAAGGCTGCACAAGGTTGGCTGAATGTTCAAGGGGAGGACAAAGGGGCATGAAGAGGGCTGGATTTATGTACTGTAAAATGTTTGTGAACTATGTTTCTCCTGATGGTAGATGCAGTTAATTTTTGTGAAATTTTGAGACACATATAATTACTTTCAATTTTTTTTATTGTCATGTTAACCATCACCTCTCATTTACCTGGACTTTTGTAATTGTGCCTAGTGCTTGACATTTTTTCTTCTTTTTTTTCCTAACGTCATATCCATAACTATTTTTTTTCTATTTTACTGTTCTCGTGAATATTGGTCTTGCAGAGGCCCTATCTGGTTTGTACTTCTGTTTAAAAATATTGGTTTTGCAGAGGCTCTATCTGGTTTGGATGTGTTTAACAATGAGTTAGCATTTTTGCTTTATCTTTGTTTCATGACTCGCATGAGTACTCAACGCCATGAGAGTTCAGGCTTGCATACATAAATGGATTAATGCAACTTCCTGGAAGCTTTATGAGCGTAAGGCTGATTAGGATGGAGCATGGGTCATTTTGTTAGAGTTAACCGCATTTGGTCATTGGGATTTAAACCTAGAGTTCTGGGCAATGTGTGCAAGGAATACTCTTTGCCACGTACTGAGCACGGAAATGCTTCCTGTATCAAAAAACCATCAAAATTATTCTTCCCATATCTGTTTTTTTATGTTTTGGGAGGCGCGAGTCTGACATAGATGATGTTTAGTCTGCTATTTGAGATGCAAGCACGGATTTAAACGATACCATAGTCTAGGCTCTATAACTGTGTATAATAGATGACATCCCGCGTGTTACTCTAGGGATCTTTAGAATAGGGCTCTGTGTTAGAAAACGTATAATGATATGGTTATGCAATCTTGCTAAACTGATAGGACAATAAAAGTTTTATTATTTATAATTTGTTTGAGGGTAAAAATTCATAAACCATGCATGGTTGCATTTTTACCTCAAAACTACTAATTTGTAGTAGAGTGAAATGCACCGCGGGCCCTGGACTTGCAGTGCTGTAGGTTGCAGTGCTGTAGGTCTACGGACTTGCAAATCGGATATCTGACACTTCAAACTTGCAAACCAATTCATCATAGACCCAAGTGTCAAAACCAGTCCGGTTTTACCATGATATTTTTCAAAAACAACCCTCTCCAATCTCACATTTCACCCTGAGCCCTCCTTCCTCGGCCGTCTCCTTGCTGTCCTCGGCCGTCACCTGCTCTGTAACAAAGAACCAAACAGATACAAATGCAGCAGTTTTGTAGGTAGCTTAGCTCTACGCCTCTGCAGCGACGAGCGTGGCCATCAGGTGGCGTGGAGGTCATGTGTGGCGAAATGGCCATAGACCGCGCAAGCCCGGTGATGGCAGGGCATGCCGTACGATGGTGGTGTGGCTGTTCTACACGGAGCCGTGGCTCAAGCGGGTGTTGCTGCCAAGGTGCGATGGGATACAACACCTGCTGCCGGTTGCCGCATGCCGCCCGCGCTTGCCGTCGCCAAGCGCCTCCCGTCGTTTGTCGCTCGCGCTCGCCATCACCCACCTCGCCATGGCAGCACCTCCTGTAGCGTCGTAGTCGATCACGCGCACAGCATGTCGACGTACGGCGACGAACGCATGAGAAGCTAGCTTGGCAAGACTCGTGTCGCGTATGCCACTGCAAAAAGCTAGCTAGCTAGCTAGCTAGCAAGACTCGCGTCGCGTATGTATGCCATCGCAAGAAGCTAGCTAGCTAAATGGCAAGAAAGCATGCACAAAGTTCTTATCATGAGACGATAAAGGATAAACTTGTTTAGCACGCGCTCCGTCTGCCCGCCTCGGCCGGTGCTCTACCTACGCCAGGCTTACACCGGCGGTGTCCGTGCGCCAAGCCGGCCGTAGAGTCGGCATGCCCGACAGACTGCACGCGGCCGCGCGTTGCACCATCGGCCCGCGCACCCACCCAGCTCGGCCTCCAGGAACGCTGCCTCCTCGGCGCAGTCGAACCAGGTGCCCCGGCCGCGGCGGAGCTGCTGCTCCTGCACGCGCGCCCGCGAGACGGCGGCGGAGCGGCGGCTCCCGCGCGCGCCTGCGAGGCGGCGGCGGAGCTGCTGCTCCCGCATGCGCGCCCGTAAATCGGCTGCTGCTCCCACGCGTGCCCGCGAGGCCGCGGCGGAGCGGCTCCTGCACGCGCGCCCGTGAGGCGGCGGCAGAGCTGCTGCTCCCGTGCGTGCCCGCGTGGCCCCAGCGGAGCGGCTCCTGCACGCGCGCCCGCGAGGCGGCGGAGCTGCTGCTCCCGCACATATGCCTCACTGTCTGCTCCTGGACATCGGGGGTGCGACAAGGCGCTCGCGTACCACGCCGTCACGTTCGCGTCGTGTGGCCGCTCCGAGGAAGAAGGAGGCCTCAGGGTGACGTACGAAATTGGGGAGGGTTGTTTTTAAAAAATGTTATGGCAAAACCGGACTGATTTTGACATTTTGACCTGTGATAAACCGATTTATAAGTTTAAGAGGTCAGATACCTAGTTTATAAGTCCATATTTAACACAGCACTGTAAATCCAGAAATCTATGACATCAAATATGGAAATATGCACACCAGCGACGTCGTCCAGCACCGGCCACCAGGATATATAACCACAAACTCCCCGTCGCCATGCCACTGTCGTTCGTACTCGTACCCAGTTTGCATGCCACCACCTCCAGCGGATATGGATGCAATCATTAATAAATAATTTCACATCGAGGACAACTACTTGTGCATAGGTCACAACGATTTTGCCAATGCTACGTACGCAGATTGCACGCATGCCATGCGAACTGTGACCAACACTACGGGGGGAAGAAGTGTTTGAGAGGAGCCAGGAGGCCGGGGATAGGAGGATGTTGACGAAGTGCTTAATCGATCGAGGAGCCCTCTAGTGGACGACGCACATACACGGGGGCTCGCCCTTTAGCCCCCAGGGACTAATTCATGAAGTGCGAGGCTTACCGGTATCCTTCTCGATCGCGTAGCAGCTTGATCTGGATCCTTGAGGGCAACCGATGTTCCGCGATGTGGCCTTCTGCCTCAGCGCCCTGTACGGGGTCGTAATGCCGAACCCCATCACCGAGTTGAAGTTCACCACCATCTGGATCAACATAAGAAAACAAAATTACTCCATCTAGTAAAGCAAGTTAATCGAGATGTGGAAAGGAGAGCTTGAAGAGGGGGAGATGAATGGCTCATGCCAACTAGGCAATTGTGACCTACAGATGCACCAAGGAATATATAAATACCATCAGTCGTGAGTGGATTTAGTGCAGCAGTTTGCATATGCATGCGGGGAGGAGAAACGGTGAGCATGGCATGTGGGGAAGGAGACACGGTGGTGCATCAATTGATGCTGCGAGTGGATTTAGGAAAGGATGCGCATGATGGGAAGGGGAAACGGCAAAACCGCAAAAGAAAGATGAGACCTGATTTTTGGATTGCACGATGATGATGTGGCTTCACGAGAAGCCAAGAAAATTCTGTAGTGGGGATTTCCTATTTAGACATAAAGGATAAAGGATAAAGGATGTGCACTATTTTAGATGGCTAAACTATCGGTGCGAATATTATATAGCCGAGAAAATACAGAATTTTGTATGCGATTTTTATTTTTATAAATTGAGTTTAAAATGCAATGATGCTCATAATATCAATGATTGTAGGGGGCATGATCGGGCTAGGACAATTAGGTTGCGGATGCCTTTATTAAAATTAGAATTGGTCTAGGCAAAAAAAATTGGCTACAGGACGTTAAAAGTGAGGTCGATGCCAAAAAAACTGTGGATACTCTCTACTTCAAGGCGAATTTGAACGCATTAACACATATTTCTTTCTTGCGTAAAAGGTGAGAGAACAACTGTGAAATGTCAATTTTTCTTTTTCCTTTTTGTTTTTTGGCCCTTGGCTCGTTTCTTATGTGCAAGTCGTGGGGTGCACACGGCAGCCAAGCATGGGGACAGGACGCCCGGCACAGAGAACATTAACGTCTTCAATTCAATGAAGAAGGATAAAAAAAAGGAGGGAGGAAGAAGAAAGTGCCAAGGTTGGTTGTTCTCTTTCCTTTTGCGAGAAATATAAATATGTATGTATCTGGTGCCTTCGAGCAAATTTGTCTCAAACAGAGTATCCATCAACAAATTGATGTTTTTGTGCCCGTTAGCAAAGACATCACTTTTAATAGGTAGCCAATTTCACCATGGTTCGAATAGTATATGAACCATGTCCGTATACACGAACCTCGTAGATAAGACTTGTTTCATTGTATGGGTAAATAGATTAGTCTACGCCCGTACGAAAAAAACAAAAACTATTGGATTTGAGATCATTGGTCATTGCTTAATTCTCTTGGCGTGTTTTTTTTGACAATAGCATATACTATTATATATTAAAGCAGCCAAATTATATAGAGGTTCTCAGATGAATCAGCTTACATTAAGATCCTGTGATCTAAAAAGAAGATAGCAGCGTCGACCAAGACGTAGTGGAGGACATTTCTGTCGATGGGTGGTATTCGCAGGGACGTGAAAGACGCATGCACCCAATGAATTGATCGCGCGTAGCAACGGTGAAGATTGGGTCGGTGGAGCCATCGAAGAAGAAATGTGCCGACGACCAAATGATGATGTTGATGTCGTCGCCGGAAGTAGAAGAAGCCTGAACCGAAATCCTAGGTGGAGACAGAATCATTGAACTGACACCGGAGAAGTAATTGTCTCATTAGAGTAGGAGACATTAGGATCAGAGGCTGCATGAAAATGCTGAAGGTGGCATGCAAGGAACCTAGCAAACCAAAAGATCTGGTGGGGCCACGTAGGTTGCTTGCATGACCTCCAACACACAAGGGGCGGATCCACAAAGGAGCAGTTGGGGGTTGTCCGCGAACACAGCGCAGTGTCCACACACATCTCCCCTGTGCACCACCCCCTAAAGACCTCCGCATTGCCCTCTGCATGCTGGGCACGTTGCATCTGCGGACCCCATAGCACAGGGCGATGGACCCACCCTGAACAGGAGCACCGATGAAGGGTTATTCAAGCATGGCAACGGGCCGAGCTCGAACAACCAGCCGCTGCCTCCCGTACCGTGGAGTCCTCGCCGCTGTCGTCATGTAGATCAAGGCCGGCACCACATCGACTGCAGGGAACGAAGGAGATCGAGAAGATTCCCTACCTCTCCACGTCCGCCATGGGAGGACTAGACCCCCGTCTCCGGCAGCCCAATGATGGTGGCCGGCAGGAATCGTGGCGGGGCGGGCCGCCGAACGGCGTCTCTCCGAGACGGTGCCGATGACAGAGCCACTGCGGACAGCATCCCCATCGCCAGCTCCATCTTGGCGCTCTTCATGGCAACCGGTGGTGGTCATGCTAACGGTGACCATGTTGCTACCTTCACCCAATCTGGGAAGGAGCCGCACTATGCTGCCAACAAAAGCATGGATCGAGGAAGGAGCGTGAAATGGATAACGAGCATTATTGAAGGACACACTTTGTCGATTTGGAGGAACACACTGCTGATCAGGCACCATGGCTATGGCAGGTTTGCCCATCTCTAGGAAGACGATGGTGAGGAGGACGAGTGCCCTCAAGACAAACATCCAGGAATAATACAATGAGGGAAAGAGGCGTGGAGAGGAGGAAGGGGGAGCCAACCCTCCTGCCTTCGCCGGTGGACAGGGCAGGGGGCTGGCGATGGGATTTGGTAGGGAGATTTAAGCGGGAGGGTGAACTAGATGGAGGTTGAAGACGAGAGGAAGGGGAAGGGAGAGTAATAATATGAACGGTTTACTAGTGAGAGCTTTTCTTGGCGTGTTCGCCACGGCTCTGCATGCATGCGCTGCTTCTTGGCCAAAGCCAAAGCCAGTAGGTTGAAGCATCAAGACGTGGCTCCATGGCTTCAACATCCGAAAATACTTCTCCTTGTTTCCGTATTTAATGCGGCTTCCAAATTCAGTGCCAAAGGTGTCAATATAGCCGGTGTAACAACTTAGAAATTTTAAACACCAAAAAATGCAACCAACAATTTTTTTCTTTCTTTTCAAAAACAAACCCATGTTTGTTGCTTGTCATGTAGGAAACCCTACCATATTGTAACATCATCACCTGTGTCTTAATAACCTCCTTAAGCCACATGTGATTAGAGTCTTAAATTGGATTCATGTGTTGACTAATGACATCAATAACTATGACATGCCCTATTAAGGATTCCTAGATCAAGATCCCCAAAACCCTAAAAGAGACAAGTCACATCTATCACAACTCCTCCAAGTTATACACAGAGGACCCACCTAATATGTTCTAACTTTAAAAATTCATAACCTTGTTTAATTGGCACATAAGCATGCATCTTTTGGCATCTCAGTTAATATGAGTGATTTGGTTCTTCTTGGATTTTTGTGATGTTAATAATAACCGCGAAAAATATTTATTAAGTGAACTAATAAATATTTTTCTTAACAAACCCCTAACATTAAATATAAGTATCAACTTATATTTAAATAGATACATATTAAGTAATCATCGGTATATACAGGGGTAGGACCCCAACATAATATATGACCTATGGTGACCCCTATGACACTTGGAATATAGTTCTAAACACAATTCACCAAGTTAACTATGGGTTATGGGATGAATAAATGAAAAGGGAAATAGAAAAACCATTGTGAAATACCAGAAAATAGAAAAGACTAATCGGCCTAAGACCGCCCAAGCCGTCTTGCTAAACCCGCGACCCTGCCCCCTTTCTTTTTCTGCCCGTGTAACCGGCCTGGCCTGCTTACCCTTTCTTTCTCTATTTCCTTTTCCCGGCCCAAGCCAGTGTGATCGCGGCAGCTCCAATTGGACAACCCCGTGTGACCTGATGACCTCTCGACAACCTCAATTGGATAAGCAGGCAGGAGATAGGAGTTATCTGGACTTCCTTGGTCAATATCCACGGTCGTCGTCACTGGCGGAGCACCACCGCCGCGGCCAGCCACTGGAGGGACCCTGTCGGACCCCTCCTTGATGCCTTACCAGGCTAGTCACAACCCACGTAGTGATGATGCGCCCCTCAGAAAAGACTGCTAGTAACCAGGGCGCCTATGTGTGTGGCCTTGTTGCCTGCAACCGTGTCTGCCGAGCCATTGGGCGGCCTCGTGCGCGCGTCGATCGCCGCTGTCCGTCGGACCATGCTGTGATGCACCCGCTCGCTCTGGATTGACCATGCAAAGCTTATGCGCGAGTTAGAGCCGCCGGTGATTCGCTGTGGCGCCATTACGCCTGACCTCGCCGCCGGCAAGTCACACGGCTGTGCGCCAGACTCTGTTGGGGAAAAGAAGAGAAGGTGATGGATGGGAGCACGTAGACCAGATCCTTGTGGACCGAGTCACTGAAAGCGGACCCCACCAGCAAGGATCTACCGTAAACCCAACCCGTGGACAAAGCCCAATGGATACCCCTACGCCGACGTGGCATCACCGGAGCTCGCCACATGTTGGGCCCAGTACGACCCATATCCAGCCTGTACCACCCAGCAAGGCCCATTTTTGGCCCATTGGTTGACCATGGTCAACACTGACATCATCATGACATCAACATGGCGCCACTCGGACCTAGTGCCACATCAGCTCCCTACCACATCAACATGACGTCATCATGATCCCACACATCATTCACTGCATTGGTTCTGGCCATTCACAGCATGCCATGTGGCCCATCCTAAGAGTGACACATGTCACCCTATGATTTATCCAGCCTTTTATCTTTTTTAGTATATTGATTAAACTTTAGAAATTCATACTAATTCATACAAACTCAGAAAAATATGAAACAAGCATCTAAATTTTCTATAAATCGTGCTCTACGTCATGAACTTATGTTTGAGTGCATTTGGATCCTTTCGATATTTATTTGGTTCTTTGTTGATTCTATAGGAGTCGCTAACGCGACTATTACATCCCAGTTTTGGAGTCGATCGAGGAGCGACAGGAGGAAGGCGACTACCATCACAAAGGAGAAGGTTCCGCTGAACGACTACATTGACGGAAGAAGACTTGTACCACTACTACCTCGACAACACAGGTGTCATGGTAGCACCTTCTTTTAGAAATCCTATTAGATATGGCTAATATCTAGAATTGCTAGTGCTTTACTTTTATGCAATGTTTACACCTGTGATAGGATTGCATGGTAGAAATATTACTCGATGACCCCTGCCTTGTCGTAACCTTTCACCCAGCTTACCCGTTGATAGGCTAGATGCCGCTTTTATGCTATTATTGCTGATATATATACTTCACTCGCTTTATATCTGCGAAGTGATGAACCCCTGGGTATGGTTTGGCTTGGATGCTAGGCTTGATGGACTTGGTGGACTGATGGTGAGAATCTAGGGTTCTGGGTGGTGCCTATGGATGGGTGTAGGGTGAGGGTTGAGTCGACAGAGCTAGAATCTACGGCGAGCTTTTGGAGAAAGTCTTGCCATGGGATGGACCTGGACATTCCTAATAGTCGTTCCTATGGCCGGTATATGTGGATGATAAGGAGAATCCCGGGTGGTAGCCTCTGAGGGGTGGAACACAGGAAGAAGGTGTTGTGGTAGCACGATAAATGGAAACCCTGATGAAGATATCCTGGCTTGATCACACCTAGGAACTGTTACGCTGATAACTAGATCATAGGACTTTACTTTCTACCCGCTTCCCATGTGGGGGAGATGGTTGAACTGCTAGATAGATTGATGCCACTACTACTAGGCGAGTAGTGTTAGAGAGGTAGGCGAAACACCCTTTCGAGACGATCATGTTGACCTGAGGGACCGGCTTCATGACTTTACAATTCCAGCCATACCAGAGGTACTTGCGATGTTCCAGGGATGGATGGTAGGGTGGCATCGTTCTATGGCAGTGGGCGCCCAAAATCCGCTTAGATGAGCCGGTTCATCGATGATGTCGACTGTTGGAATAGTAACACTTTGTAGAGTGTAAGGTTGATCGATCATACATATGCCGATTTGTCAGCTATGGACCTTTCCTGTGTTCTGCTTGCACCGGACTAGTGAGAGGAGTGTTCTACCTGCCCCGAGAGATACTTTCGGCCGTGAGCCCTAGGTTGTGGGCTGCGGGCCGCTGAGATAGGCTGAGAGGAGAGTTGGCTTGGTTGACCTGAGAGTGAGTCGTGATGGTGATGGTGATGTGGTGATGGATCTGGGATGGATGGGATGGTGGTTGGATGTGTACGGATGGGTTTGGGATGGTGTTAAAAACTTGACCAACTATTATTGTAACATGATTGCTACTTGCATGCATATGAAACCCACAACCAAACTATATGATCGCCAGATCCCTTTATTTTCTCTTTCCACTAAAGCTCATCGGTGCTGACCATGACCTGTACATATCTGGCGGTGTGCAGATTTACCTGCTTCACAGTGAAGTTAAGGACAGATGGATTAGATGGTCTCATGCCTACGCTCAAATTGGTTCATGAAGATTCTTCCGCGAGTGTTCTCTTACTTCCATAGTTGTTCTGGTTGCTTATCCTCTGATGATCCGCCATGTGGCGATGTAATAAATAATATAAGCCATTTTATTGTACTCCTTTATTCTAGCTTCGAAGTATGGATTTGATTATCAATTGTTATATGATAATGTGATGGATTATTTCTTCACATTATTGTTCATTTTGTGGATTTTCCCTTTGTGAAAAATTGGGGATGTTTCAGTTGGTATCAGAGCCATGCTTGACCCTAGGACGAGACCCATAGGTTTGGATGATGCAATAAGTTGAGCCAACCCTCCTCTCAGTTATATACCGACCTTGCACCATTTTGTGCATGGCTTATTTCTTACAATTGACTTGTTGTTCCATTTCTCGGACCCGAATGGAGATGGCTATCTTTGAGAGCGTACACTTCTTCGTCAAGCACTAAGATGAATATGCCCAAGTCCTACGAGAAGTTCTGAAGAAGCTTGGTATTCTTGAAGAAAAAATTATCAATAGACGTGCCACAATAAGATAGTGCCTAGAGTGACCCTGCGGATTCCCCCTTGTGAAGGAATGCCCACAACATTCGTGAGATGGGAAAAACACTATCTCTACTATTGTACAAGCTTGCCACACCCGCTGCTCTCTACTTGTGACGCAAGATGCGCACGAACTCCTCGAGCATGGCCCCTTCCGTCTATTGCTCTATGCCCTCGATGCCTATGAAAGTGCCATAGGGCAAGGGAATGAGGCAAGACACATCTATGCCCCGGAGATGAAAGGTCATCAGACAATGTCTACTCACTCAAGGCAAGTTCAGACCAAAGCTATAGCCTGACAACAACGTCTACAAGCACATGTCGTCAAACTAGAAAGGAAAACGAAGTAGATGATCCCTTCATTGCTATAGAACTCATCCCACTGTGATATAGAGTAGAATGTCCACCACTATGAGCTACCTATGCGTAGTACGCTTCTCGCAAATCATCTAGTATAACTACTAGAAATATTTTCTTATAATAAACCAATGTAATGAGTGCTTGGATTTTATCGCATTTTGTGGTTCTTCATGCTTCTTTGTATGAGTGTAAGATAGATTAAATGTTTTTAAATCATATAATCATATATATATATATTACATTAAGTTGCTAACAAATTATGCCACTCGCACCTGACCTTGAAACCCTATGACCCATGCAACAAATGACCACACCTTGTTCTATCTGCTGTAACCACTACTCACCCTCTCCTGGAACCACCATGGAATAGGATCAAGTCACATGCCACCCTTTGGACTCAACCTTGAGAATAAAGACCCCCACACTCTACTACCCAATGGAGCCCTGTCGAAGGGAGTCTTCCACCAACCCCACATCTTCTACACGGGATGTTGACTCAACAGAATCATCTCCTAAGTTGAAGGATCTGCAACAGTACTGTAAGGAAGGACTGAGCAAGAGAGCTCCTTTCTAATGAAGCTCCTTACCTTCAATGGCACTAACATTGACCTTTCCTCCGCCATCGACTGGCTACATGATATGGCAGAGATCTAGACTAGAGCATCACACCATTGGAAAAGTGATCAACAAGGTCTTGGAGTCAGAAGAGAACCAGTTGGACCACCTCCCAATTCAGCACATCAGAAGACATGTGTGGACGTCTCTTCACCCTTTTCACCATACCCATGGAGTTACACCCACTTCAAGTCAAGAGAAAGGTATCTACACCACCATATACCACCACCCCAAAATAAAGCAGTACCCTATAGAACCGTGACACATGGAATGCTACTGCATCCACATTGACTAATGATACGCTTTGCACCTGCTATGGATGTGGCCACCTGTTGGTATTTCTTAGCGTAAGCAGATAAATCCGCAAGCGCATGGAGTACCGTTGTAGCTTTCACCCAGAAGTATTCAGGGTATCATATTTTTCATAGGAAATGGAAGTGTACTAGATAGAAGCAAGAACGCCCAAGAGAAGAAGATAGAAGGATATTTTTGTAGGTCGAGAGGGTTTTCTAACCTCAGCCCAAGGCCAACAGATAACTAAAGTCTCGGCTTACTGAACTCACTCACTTCGGAGCAGCTGTTCCTTTTCGGTTCTTGAAAAGACTGGGAAGAGGTAACCGGGGTCAGGCAGACCCCGGCAACCAAAAGCTTTACGGAAACACCAACCCAAACATGGTGGAATACAAAGGCTTTGTCAGGTCTGTCACCCCCGGGGCTACCACAACTATCCATGGGGTTGGGCGCAAACTCAGGTAACTCACTAGCCTAGACACCACGTCTATGCTTACTACTCTAGTCTGATATCTTAATTAGACTAAAGTACTCAATCGAGCAGCGATCCCATAAGCAAGAAAGTAAGCACTAAACATTAATTAAATAGATCACTAGGGAATTGCAAAGAAAGAATGCAGATATTACTCACGAAGGAGTCGGCTCCGTAGAGGTACAAACTGGAGGAGAACCCAACAAGCCGGCTCCGCCTCCACTCTTGCCTCCTCTCTCTTCCTCTTTTCCAACTTGTACAACTAGGCACTAGCACCTAGAGGGACACTACTACTACTAAAAGGATATGGAAGTGGAAGCTCAAGTGTGTAGAATATGGAGTGTGTAGCTCAAATGTAGTGTAGAGTGTGTGTTGTAGAGTGCCTCCTCCCCTCCCCTTATAGTGTGTGGAGGTTGGTTCGGGGGTAGAACGGGAAAATCCACAGCGCACCGCCCTTCCTTGGCCATCAATGTACCAACACAGCGAAGCTAGGCCCGAACCACCTCAGGAGTGCGCCGGCCGGCCCACTTTCGCCTTGGATCACCACCGCCTTTGGTAGGTTGGTCGTGGAGTGGACCTGGATCGTAGCCAGGTCCAGAAATGCTTCGTTTGGTCTGCTTATCTTCCCCTTGGTATTTTACGCTTTCTTGGAAGGTGCCTTTTGGTACAAATATACCATATACTTGGTTTATTTTATACTTGTGTCCTGAAAATGATTAACTCACCAAAACTTATAGAATATGTTAGTACATAAGCCCTATTACTGAGTTTGTTGTTTGTTTTATTATAAAGTTGGTGGTAAAATTTATGCAATAAGGAGTGCCAACACCACCCTGGTCACATGGTCACCAACTGCCCATGAAAGAGAATACCACTCCACTAATTCACAAATATGATGAAGACTATTACAACCTCAACTGGTGTGAATATCACCTGCTTTGGATCCAACCAAAAATGGCCACAAGATTGTTGATTATTCAAATAGAAAACTACCCCTATACAAGTCTCCGCCAAGCAAGATCAGAGTACCATGAACCATAGTGCTCGTAGAGCCACCCACTGGAGTCCCACTCAAGTAACTACCAAAATGCCCCCAACATGGTTAACGGTACATTCATACCTTTAGACAAGGGATTTGATGAAGATTTTATCTGATGTGTCATGTTTATACATGTCCATCAAGTTTGTATGGGAGCTTAGCATACTAACGACCACATAAGGAATACTCTGAGGATAGAGCAGGAGAAGTTGAAGCAGAACTAGCTTCCACCACCATCAGAAGGTGACCTATTCAAGTCGCGTCTCTTAACCAGGAGGGGGTTACCCCTTGGATTAGGAATCAATTACTAAAGGAAATGGCTGTAGACTCAGCCAAGAGTTGGATGTGAAGACAATGGGAGCAACCCGCAACAAGATTAATGTCAGAGACCTCAAAAGGTTGGTGGAATATTATCTTGAATCATCAAAGACATCTCCTAGATATTTGCCTTATGATTAACCACTAATTTGAAATACTATGCCAACACGACCTATCTTTACCATAATATTCTTAAAAAATCAACTTTGGGTTTTTACTCTACGCATTCTTCAAAACAACCCTCCCAAACTTTTGGTTGAAAAGCTTCCCTACTTTAAAATGGAAATTCCATTTCAAAACAAAAACCGTTTCAAAATATTCTAAGTTATCAAAGAAAACAGTTTGAAAAGCTATCTTCCAAATGAATTGAAAAGCTAGTCTATTTTCAAAATGATTTGCGAAGATCAATTTCAAAAGACAAAGGTTTTCCTTTGCACACCAACCTTTACTAAATGTTTTCAAACCTATGATCCTTGGTTCAATTTCTATTTTAAAAGATTTTGGCTTTCACCCAATGAGCTGAACCTTTTCAAATAAACCTTATTTTCAAAATGGGTTGCAACACATTTGTTAAATGAAAATATTTGCAAAACGGTTTCAGCTTGCAACTTCTCCAAAAGAGCCTCTTCAAAACCTGGTTTTGGAAACTAAATTTGATTGCGAAAAACATGCTTTGTGTCGGTGTTTTGACCCTCGAGGGGTTAACACCAACGAGTAATATTGTAATCGCGTGCTCCCTAATCCGGTGGGTGATGCAAGGACACAATGATTTATCCTGGTTCGGGCAAAGAAGGCCCTACGTCCAGCGGGGGGAGGATAGTCGTGTTATCTTGCATCGAAGTGCTAGTACAGGGGAAGATACAAGCAGATGTGAGGAGTGTGAGGTGGAGCTTTGGCGGTCGGGCGCCTAGCTCTCGACCCTACACAAGCTCACGGTGTCGTTCTGTGATCTAAAGACTTAGCGTTTCTATCTCTCGATCCCTCCTTTCGTAGGTCCTGGCGCCTCCTTTTATAGATGAAGGAGGGGCACAGGGGTACACGTATTTCGAGTCCGCACAGCTAATGATGTACGACGTTGAGGCCGATCACGTCGGTGCCGCTATAGCGATGTCCGTCGGTATGGGAGGTCCTGCTCCCGTCGCGTCGGGAGTTGTTGAGTCCTGCTCGAGGGTTTGCTTGTTGATGTCGAGGGGCGACGGTCGAGGGTCTTGACTGGAGTCGAGGGGGTCGTGCCGAGGAGGCCGCGCCTCGCCGAATAAGGCCGAATCCCGAAAAACGCGGAAAGCACGTTAGTTTATACGTCTCGAGGCGGTGCTGGTCGCGGCACTGTGCTCGGTATGGCACAACAGCGTAGTATGACTTGCGGGATTCCGGGATATGGGCGGTAAAAGCAGATTTGACCGCCACGCCTGCAACTGTTACCGTAACTGTGGCCATGCGGTTTAGGCGGGGGTAGATAGATCGCATTAAATGCGCTCGGATCCGTACGGGAGAGTCGGTGGCCGAGGGGTGCACTATCCTCGAGGACCACCCATTCGCCCGAACGAAGTTCGTATTCGGGGGCAGGCTCGTTCGGTGGGCGAAGTTACGTCCTCGAGGGTGGGCTCGTTCGCCGGGCGAAGTTCCGTCTTCGAGGGGTCGCCCGGATTGTACCCTCGAGTGTACAGTACCGGTCCGTTCGGTAGCCTCTCGGGTGTACAGTACTAGTCCGTTCGGTAACCTCTCGGGTGTACAGTACTAGTCCGTTCGGTAACCTCTTGGGCAGGCTCCGGCTTTGGGCCATTGTTGTTCGTTCGTGGGTCAGCCCGATACGTCACAGCCTGCGGGCCTTCGTACGTTTAGCGTGGGAGGTTACCGGAGGGGTCGAGTTGCCGATTTTGCGGGGTTTAGTTTAGTAAACCAAGGGTTCGGGATACCCATTTCCTGGGTATCGACACTTTGCAAAATAGGCGGTGATTTCTAACCATTTTCAAAACTATCCTTGTTTTAAATAAACAAAAGAGGATCACGCTTTGTTTTAAGACAAAAGCCACGATAAGAAGCCATTAATTTTAAATCACATAAAAGGTATGTTTTGGTTTGAAAACAAAGTCATTCAAAAGAGTTTGAAACTCGCATCGGTTTCAACTCTTTTTAAATCCCTCTTGGATTCCAAAATTTACAAAAATCACCATTCCGTTTTCAAACAAGGACTCCGAAATAACCACAATTAGGAGAACCCAATGGATGATGACCCCAACCAATAACCTGGGTCTATTTAAGCACCTTGGATACCTTGTGCAAAAAATTGGATCCAGTTTCCCAAAAGATGACAATCCATGTTGCAAGATTCTCTTAAACGACTGCGCCGACTAAAAGCAAAGATGACAACTGTTCTTATCAAGTAGCACAGCGGAAGCGTGGTGGGCCCATAACCCACAGGTCCCAAGATCGAAACCTAATTCCAAATGCACCCCCTTTTTTATTAGGAAGACTTGATACTGTTTAAAATAATCTAGATCCCTCCCACATGCTAACCATATCTGGAACCTTCTGCAACTACGCCTACTCGACTAACGTCAAAATGTCTGTTGATGGAACCCCTCAGATCAACCCAGGACTGGGATGCCCAGAACAAAGAGTTCAAGACTTCATTAGTCATTCCTGCAATTCAATGGAACAACTACATCAAGCTACGAGGAACATGTGGTCAGATTTTTTGAAAGCGTCACCTTATGACTTCGAGCAGTACTACACACCTTAAATCTTGAGGTTGAGATTCTGATAAGGGGGTAGGACTGTAACAACCTAGAAATTTCAAACACTGAAAAATGCAACCAACAATGTTTTTACTTTCTTTTCAAAAACAAACACATGTTTGTTGCTTGTCATGTAGGAAACCCTACCATTTTGTAACATCATCACATGTGTCTTAATATCCTCCTTAAGCCACATGTGATTAGAGTCTTAAATTGGATTCATGTGTTGACTAATGACATCAATAACTATGACATGCCCTATTAAGGATTCCTAGTCCATGACCCCCAAAACCCTAAAAGAGACAACTTAGATCTATCACAACTCCTCCAAGTTACACACAGAGGACCCACCTAATCTGTTCTAACTTTAAAAGTTCATAACTTTGTTTAATTATTGACACATAAGCATGTATCTTTTGGCATCTCAGTTAATATGAGTGATTTGGTTCTTCTTGGATTTTTGTGATGTTAATAATAACCGTGTAAGGTATTTATTAAGTGAACTAATAATTATTTGTCTTAACAAACCCCTAACATTAAATATAAGGATCAACTTATATTTAAAGAGATACATATTAAGTAATCATTGGTATATACAGGGGTAGGACCCCAACATAATATATGACCTATGATGACCCCTATGACACTTGGAATATTGTTCTAAATACAATTTACAAAGTTAACTATGGGAAATAGAAAAGTCTTTGTGAAATACCAGAAAATAGAAAATACCAATTGACCAAACACGGCCCAAGCCGTCCTGCTTGACCCGTGACCCTGCCCCCCTTTTCTTTTTCTGCCCGCGTAACCGGCCTGGCCTGCTTACCCTTTCTTTCTCTTTTTCCTTTTCCTGACCTGATTCATTCCCTCGCCCGAAGCAAACCAACCGGCCCACACCCTCACGCTAGTCCAACCATCAACAGCAGCAGCAGGCCCTCTCTACCTCACGTGCACGACACGCGCAAGCGTCACCGCCCTCTCTACCTCATGTGCACGGCACGCGCAAGCCATGGTGACGCCACCATCACTCCGCGTCGACTTCACACACGAACTAGCATATGACACCATTTCTGTGTGTGTGGTGTGCGTGTGCAGTGTGGGCGTGCGTACGTATGAACAGATACTACAGCTGTACCCAGATAAGAGGCATTCAAAGAAAAAAGGATGACACCGTTTTCATGACCCACTCGCCAGCCGCTTGGAGCAGTCCAGGAATGCCGCTTCACTCCGTCACCCTCCGTCAAAATCACAGTTTCCTCCCTCCTATCCATACCGACGCTCACCTGCCCCGTTCCATGGACGCCATCGCGCTGCCGTCGCACGCACACTAGCCCAGACCTAGCCGCACACAAGACCACGCCGTAACTATTAGGCGTCGAGCCGCACACAAGACCATGCCAAGATCGCGACTGCACCATCCCATGGCCTTCTCGAAGCTTTCCGGTTCGCTTCCTACCCAAGGCCCGATGGCCGCCACGTCGGGCCGGCCGTCACATCAACGGCACGGACGCCGGAAGCCGTCCCCTGGAACCCTAGACCCGTGGCTATAAGCAGCAGCAGCCACCGTCGCTCCCTTGCTCCTCCCTGTAGCCGCCACGACCATCACCTACTTCCTCCACCATCGCGATCGTGCTGAGCCCCCCTCGCGTCTCACCATACAGCAAGCCCACGCCGCCGCTTGGTGTCTCGTCGCCATGACCACAACCATGACCCCGATGCCACCACCAGCGTCCAAACCCCATGACGAGCCAAAGTGGAAGAAGAAGGACGGAAGCTGGAGCCCGTCGCACGGACTCGCTAGAGAAGATTCCAGCACACCGGTCAGCTATTTCCGCAAAGCGCCACTGACATCCTGTCCATAAACCCTCTATGCCGAGCTGAACCATGATGATTGCACTCGCCTCACCATGCCTGCGCCGCTGAGCTACTTCCTCGACAAACAGTACCACGACATCGACCACCCACATCGTCTCCTCATCATGCTGCCGCGCTACACCGAGCTCTATGATGTCTACTACCACGGTGAGTTGACACCGCAACACTTTTCCCCATCTTTGTCACTGGCCCTGCTAGAACGCCGTTGCATCCGACACCACAAGACGCATAGGCCTGAGCTTTGCCGCTCCAAACACACATGCACACACATATACCATGAGAGACCGAGCCCCATGTGCTGATAAGGCAGTGTGCCGCCGCTCGCCGGACCGCTGCCGCGTGTTTTCACGCGTGTGTAGGCTCTACCATGTCGATTGGTAGCCGCCGAGTGGACCAATGAGTCCCTAGTGGTGTCAATTGACGGATGAGTGGGAAGATGGGGGCCAACTGGGTCTCTGGTTTGCTTTCCCGCGAGCGATGCCGTGCCGTGATGCCTTCCCACTACTCTAGCCACTTCTCGGAGTAGGGATGCGCCGCTGAGCTCTGCGATGAACCACGGTATCTAGCCGTGTAGCCAAGCGAAGGAGGCCAGACCGCCTTGGCCCTCGCCCGCATGATGGCCGTGTTCGCTGGAGCCGCCATGCACCTTCATCATGGTGGAGCCCTGTCGTGCCTTATGGCCATCACTGGCAAGCCCTTGTGAACCTCTAGACACAGCTTTGGACTCGTCGTGCGCACGCTGGATTGAGAAGATGACCCCAGACGCTGTTGCATCCTTGGATCTCATCACCGTCGACGTGCTCTGGAGCACCACCATACCGCACCGACTCCTACTGTCTCCGACCGCCTTGCGCTGCAAGATCGTGTCGTTGAGTTTGGCCTTGACTTGTATGACCTAGCCCCCTTCCCGATGGGAGAAAAAGGAGACGCCCTGGCCTTGGATGACGCGACCATCACTCCATCGTGCGACCTTGCCACGGTGTGATCGCGATAACTCCAATTGGACAGGCCTATGCGACCCAATGACCTCACGACAACCTTAATTGGATAAGCAGGCAAGAGATAGGAGCTATCTAGACTTCTTTGGTTACTATCCACAGTGGCCGTCGCTGGTGGAGCACTACCACCACGTCTAGCCACTGCAGGGATCCTACCAAACCCTCCTCGATGCCTTACCAGGCTAGTCACAACCCCTGCAACGATGATGCGCCCCTCAGGAGAGACTGCTAGCAAGCAGGGCGCCTATGTGTGTGGCCTTGCCGTTGGCAACCATGTCCGCTGAGCCATTGGGTGGCCTCGTGCGCGCGCCGACCGCCTGGTCCGCCGGACCATGCCATGATGCACCCGCTCGCTCTGGATTGACCATGCGAAGCTTATGCGTGAGTTAGAGCCGTCGGTGATTCACTATGGCGCCATTACGCCTGACGTCGTAGCCGGCAAGTCACACGGCTATGTGCCAGACTCTGTTGGGGAAAAGAAGAGAAGGTGATGGATGGGACCACGTAGACCAGATCTTGTGGACCTAGTCACTGAACGCGAACCCCACCAGCAAGGATCTACCATAAACCCAACTCGTGGACAAAGCCCAATGGATACCCCTACGCTGACATGGCATCGCCAGAGCTCGCCACATGTCGGGCCCGGCACGACCCATATCCGGCCCGTTCGACCCAGCAAGGCCCATTTTTGGCCCATTGGTTGACCATGGTCAATGCTGATGTCAATGCTGATGTCATCATGACATCAGCATGGCGTCACTCAGACCCAGTGCCACATCACCTCCCTACCATGTCAACATGATGTCATCATGATCCACACATCAACATGACTTGTACCACTACTACCTCGACAGCGCAGGTGTCATGGCAGCACCTTCTTTTAGAAATCCTATTAGACATGGCTAATATCTAGAATTGCTACTGCTTTACTTTTATGCAATGTTTACACTTGTGATAGGATTGCATGGTAGAAATATTACTTGATAACCCCTGCCTTATCGTAACCTTTCACCCTGCTCAGCCGCTGATAGGCTAGATGCCGCTTTTATGCTATTATTGCTGATATATATACTTCACTCGCTTTATATCCACGAAGTCATGAACCCCTGGGAATGGTTTGGCTAGGATGCCAGGCTTGATGGACTTGATATACTTGGTGGACTGATGGTGAGAATCTAGGGTTCTGGGTGGTGCCTATGGATGGGTATAGGGTGAGGGTTGAGTCGATCGAGCTAGGATCTATGATGAGCTTTTGGAGCAAGTCTTGCCGTGGGATGGACTTGGACATTCCTAATAGTTGTGCCTGTGGTGGGTACATATGGACGATAAGGAGAATCCCGGGTGGTAGCCTCTGAAGGGTGGAACCCGGGAAGAAGGTGTTGTGGTAGCACATTAAATGGAAACCCTGATGAAGATATCCTGGCTTGGTCACACCTAGGAACTGTTGCACCGATAACTGGATCATAGGAATCCTTTGCTTTCCACCCGTTTCCCATGGGGGAGATGGCTAAACCACTGGATAGATTGATGCCACTACTATTAGGCGAGTATGGTTAGAGAGGTAGAAGAAACACGCTTTCGGGACGATCATGTTGACCTGAGGGACCGGCTTCATGACTTCACAGTTCCAGCCATACCAGAATTACTTGGGATGTTCCAGGGCTGGATGGTAGGGTGGTATCGTTCTATTGCAGTAGGCGCCTGGAATCCGCTTAGATGAGCCGGTTCATCGATGATGGCGATCTGGTGGTAGTAAAACCTCTACTCTGCAGAGTGTATGGTTGATTGATCTATACATATGGCGATTATTCAGTTATGGACCTTTCCTTTGTTCTGCTAGCACCGGACTAGTGAGAGGAGTGTTCTACCTCCTCGATAGATACTTCCGCCGTGAGCCCTAGGTTGTGGGCTGTGGGCCTCTGAGACAAGCTGAGAGGAGAGTTGGCCTGGTCGACCTGAGAGGGAGTCGTGATGGTGATGGTGATGTGGTGATGGATCTGGGATGGAGGGGATGGTGGTTGGATGTGTATGGATGGGTTTGGAAAGGTGTTAAAAATTTGACCAATTATTATTATAACATGATTGCTACTTGCATGCATAGAAAATACACAGCCAAACTATAGGATCATCAGATCCCTTTATTTTCTCTTTCTACTAAAGCTCATCGGTGCTGACCATGACCTGTACACATCTGGCGGTGTGCAGATTTACCTGCTTCACAGTGAAGTTAGGATAGAGTGATTAGATGGTCTCGTGCCTACGCTAAAGTTGGATCATGAAGATTCTCCTGCGAGTGTTCTCTTACTTCCGCAACTATTCTGGATGCTTATACTTCGATGATTTGTCATGTGGTGATGTAATAAATAATGTAAGCCCTTTTACTGTACTCCTTTATTCTAGATTCGAAGTATGGATTTGATTATCAACTGTTATATGATAATATGATGGATTATTTCTTCACATTATTGTTCATTCTGTGGATTTTCACTTTGTGGAAAGTCGGGGATATTTGAGCTAGAACCAAACACCAAGCACCAACTTCTGAGCATTTTGAATCCTACTTACTCCCACTGCCCCACTTTAGTTATTATTCTTATTTCCTAAGAAGTCAAACATACTTAACTTCGATCAAATATATAAAAAACTATTATTTATAGTACATAATACTCCCTTGGCCCCTAAACAAAAAGATTTGTAGCAGTTTAGAACAAATACTCCCCACGTAACAAGAAGGTAGAGCAATGATTTTGTCGTTTCCAATAATTAATGTATTAAATGTTGTTACACCGACTAAATCAACCATTGGAGCACTGTGTCTAAGAGGAGTAAAGGTGTGTTTAAAATTTTTAACCTATTTTACCTCGCCTGACCCACTTGCCTAACCTTGCGTAGCCCACTCATAAAGAAAACTAGAAGAACCAGTTGAATTCCCCGTGCGTTGCTGCGAGATTTGTTGAATAAATTTTAAGTTGAATTCTCATGTAAAAACATATTGAATTATAGTCTATTGTAGAAAAGAATATATCTGCTTTAGCACGGAACAAAAAGGTGATGAAATGTTTGGAACCTACTTGAAGACATAATTTATTTAATAATAATGCTATGCGAGTGAAGTTAGATATGTGAAAGAAAGAAGAATACAATAACGCAAGTGAACAACATGAGCCATAATTCTTTCCACGAACCATGGTAAGAAGAATTAGCGCATTACTTGATAGTCTACACTGTATAGAGCTTATGGATTGCCTGGTGTCTTGGATAAGAAATGCTAATTTCTGAATGACGTTACCGTCCTTGACAGGCACATCAAAAAATATGATGAGTTAATAGCATGATGTATACAAAATAAATAAATTGGAGCAATCAAAGAATAAAAATAGAAACAAAGATGGATTGAGGAGACTGGAAGAATAAGAATGGCGACTTAGAGTATGCTGTAAAGGAACATAGAGAGGGAGATTGTTTTGATTGCTCACTATGAATTGACCATGACCTTCTAGAATGTAACGTGCTGTAAATTATTGTAACATTACCTCTACCCGTTCTCGTGCTGAGGTGAAGAAGAGGAGCAGGAGTGCAGGACAATGATGATGATAAAAAAGAGTCAAAGACTGAAGGCACCTGACTACATGACGCAATAGGAATTAGTAGTGATTTTGGCATATCAGCGATGGGCAGTTGAAGTATGTAAAATGCATATCATTAGAAGCACTAAAAGCTGGTATATAATACATACATAATGTAATGGGCGGAGGCTCGACAAGGTTGTTGAGCGCCGCACACTGCAGTGCGTCATTCTCCGTGATGGAGCGACCCTCCTGTTCGATGAGCTCCCTCGCCAGCTTCTCGAAGTCCCCATATGCCACGCACACACATCGTCCAATCGATGAACAGAGGACTCTAAAAATTGGAAGAAGCAAATTAATCAATATAGCAGAGGGAATTGGAAGAGCATGTCAGAGCAGAAGAACCTATGGACGTAACTTTACTTACCACAATGTGCAGACCAGTTCGGTTTTGCAGGGTGTGTGCGTCAGAAGGACCATGGAAGATATGAGACCAACAGCTCGGAACAAAAGGGAAGTAAGCAATGGGATGAAGATAGAGCAGGACATTAAGATGGGCACGGTACCTGGGAACACGAATCTGAATAGGGGAATTAACCACCAGAAATGTGCAACTGAATGGCAGAACTGATTACTGAGAAGGGCAGAAGGCTAACTCCTCATCTACTTAGAAGTAGGAATAGGATACGATTGTAAAGAGATGCATCCTGAGAGGCTCTGTGGTGGTGTACAGATTGGAGGAGCCACAAATAGCAATGACCTAAAGGGAGGGAGCCGCAGGAAGCTGAAGTCGCAGGGGTGGTGTGTGCTTCACAGCACCATTGATTGCGGCCGGCGCTGCTGCCTGCTGGGCGGAGGTAGTCATGTGGGCCGAGGCTTGTGGTGTGTCCTTGGAAGGAAGCCGAAGGGACCGAGTGGTCGGCGTTGCTGGCAGGAGAATAAACTTGATACGATCGAATGGCTTGGAAAAAGACAGTGACGTGGAAGCACGACAGATGAGCTTTAGCTAATATTTATTGCTTAGTGGATATAAACTATATAGTATATATAGATATGTGGCGTGTTGCTGTGACGATCTCAGATAATTCAAAATGAAATTAGACTATTTATATTATAGTTATACGAATGAAATTATCGTAAATAAATTTATATATGGACAATTAAATATAAGTTATATGAAAGGATAACTATCGTAAATTTATAATGTGCTAGTTGGCTATAAATGCAAGTTTTTAGTGGATTATGATGAGGATACTTTGTATATTAAGAGAAATTTTTAATAGGATTTATTTTTATAAAAGATATAGATCGTTGAAGGCGTTTGGTACTCTCTTTTTTTTCGATAGAAGGCGTTTGGTTCTTTGGCTGTCGCTTGCCTCGCATCGCACTACAGCTCGAGCGAAGCCCAATTCGGCGGCGATGGAGGTACAATTTGGTAACGGTGTAGATCAAATCCAGTGCCCACGGAGGAATAATTCAACGCCGTGAACTTCGAACCAGCAGTGAGGAAAAGCCGATTTATATTTTGATTTGACAGCAATGGAGATCGATTCACTGACGTACTGGCTGATTTGGCAACAGTACAGGGCGATTCGGTGGAAGCGGAGTCTGATTTGGTGGTAGTGGACTTCTGATTTGGTGTAGCAGCTCTAATTTGGCAGTGCATAGAACAGCTTGGCGGTGGCGCATGCTGCACATGAGCACACTAACTTCGCCTAGGCAAGAGAGCCAATTTGGCTCACTAGGGTTTTCCTCGCCTGGGTGGGCAAGCTTTTCCAGGCAAATAGGCAAGGCAAGAGACAACCAAACAACTTTTCTTGCTCACAAGTGACGGATCTCCACGCGGGCGGACGACCCCCCCTCGATTGCCGCTTCCCCTTAGGTTTACCTAATTCCTGTACGGGATCCAAGGCATTTAATGCTCCCACCAACTTCTGCCTAACCTTATGGCTACATCATTGTCACAGTAGCCCAGTACAAGGGTCAAATCCACCTTTTGCCGTCCATCCCCGGAGAAGCGGTAAATCGGGCTGTCACTATTCCCACGTACTAAGCTCTGTGCCTCGTCAGGTACTCCCTCAAGGCGCAATCGTCAACATCCGTACCCGATTTTTCGGCGCATGGTCTTATCCGCCCGGCCTCGGCCCCCCTCGACTGCCCCTCGACTTGGACCTCGACGCCTCCGGTCAGCGCTCCAACAACTCCCGACACGACGTCAACAGGGACTCGCACGCCCTCCACAGGAGCTCCGGTCTTTCACCGACCATCACCGCATCATCATGATGCGCCCGAAGGACAGCCATCATCTCCAAGCACGTTGCTATAGGGCAAGCCACGCTTGGTGCACGCATCTACAACAACTATGACATGAGCGGCATCAACCCCCCGACGTCATCGCCTACGACAATCCTAGGGTTTCCTGTACACCTGAGCCTATCCTTGGCCTATAAAAGGAGACGCTAGGAGCTAGTTCCAGGCATTCGAATAAGCATCGGATAACACTCGAAAGGATCCGAGCTCCCTAGCAGCAAAGCATAGGACAAGCGCTTCTTGACTTAGGCCTTGTTCTCCACCCCCTTTCATATACGCTCGCTTGTAATCCCCCTGTACAAGCACCTTGGTGCAAAGCAATACAAGTACTCCTCCCCCGCTGGACGTACGGCCTTCTCTTGCCCGAACCAGGATGAATCTTGTGTCTCGCATTGCATCACCATCTGGATTAGGGAGCACACAGTATATTTACTCGTCGGCTTAGGGCCACCCTGGGTCCGAACATCGACAGTTGGCGTGCCAGGTAGAAGAATCTGTGTGCACGACAATTTTCCCGCCGTTTTCTAGATGGCAAACTCCGTTTTGCCACTTCCTTTCGCCACGGTGATCTGGTTTGGGAGCTTGGAGTTCATGTCTATTGGCCACGGCCTTGACATGATCCTACTCCCGCCCAGAAACCCGGGCGACCATGACCACAGGCTCTCCCTAGGGGGAGCAGTGCGCAGGACACGCTTCCCACACCGCGTATGCGAGGCTAGATGACGGCTCGACCATGGCAACCGGTGTCGCCTCCACGCGGGCGAAGTGGTGTCCAGTATGGCTACATCACAGCTCTCTAGCGATGCAGGTTCCCTCACCGAGGGCCTGTCTGACCTGCATTTAGCTGCAGAGGATAGGCCAGAAGGACACCGCGACGCTCCACCGCCCAACATTTCATCGCGTCCACCGGAGGAGCCAGGCATGATCTCTTCAGAAGGCACGACAGCAACGTCGCTCAGCTCATTTCCATTCGAGCTACACAACGCCGCCAGGACATACTCCTCCTTGGTGAACACCAGCATGAGCGCGTATGAGGACCTTTCAAGGCACCTCTTGCGCGCTACTCTCGACTTGGTGGCGTCCACGCCAGCCTCCGAGAACCTGGGCTCCTCGGAGACTTCTGGTTCGGAGCAATGGATCCTCGACAAGTTCCGTAGCTGCATGGAAGAAGAACGACGACGCCAGGGATTTTTCCCCGGCCACTATTACTTTGTCTACCCCAACTCCGACTCTGTCGATGACGGCTATGACCCGACTCGAGAGTGTTTCCACATGGACAGGGCCTCAGTAATGAATTCCGATGCCAAGGTGGCTGCTGCAGCAGGAGCAAAAGCGGATCTCCCTTATGACGTGCATCTGGCTGCGCAGGACAAGGAACAACCAGCTGCGACAGAGCTAGCGGCCCAGCTCGCGTGGGTTCGGTTGGTGCAAGCGCAACTCGAGGACGAGCGTGAGCATCTGCATCTCCTCAAGCAAACCCTCAAGCGGGAGCACGCAGCGCTCGCACGTGGCGGACGAGCCTGCGATAGGGTACACGATGTCCATTGACGCATAATCGAGGATGGGGTGGACGAACGCCTCGTCTTCAACCGTGCCAGTCAGAATGTCATCGCCGCTGCCATGCTTCTTCACAACCTGCCAGAGCCATCAAACCCTGAAGTCCGTTGAGCATGGGATGAGATCCAAGGCCTTCTCAAGACTGCAGCCGCATAGCAAGCCGAGAGCTCTACCTCGAGGCATCGAGGGCTTGCCTCAGAATAGACGGTTGGGCCCTCCAGACACAAGAGGGAGGGCTCGGTCCATCCCATGCTCACGCCGTAGGGGAAGAAGGCGACCCCAGCTTGAGACCGCCTAGACGACAACCGCCAACCTTGCGACACCCGTGAGGACATCAATGAGAACAACAGGCGCAAGGACGGTGACGGTGAGACTCGAGGCTACCATATTTGTAGGGGCAGATGCAACGACAGCGACGAATACCGTTTGCGGTCCCTCGAGCCTCCGAGTCCTCGGGTCTTCAGCAGGATCATCCGCAACACGCTGCTGCTGGCCCACCTCCGACCACCGACAACCATCACCAAAGTACAACGGGAAAACAAAGCTGATCTCTGGCTCGCCAACTTCAGACTCGCCTGCCAGTCAGGTCGGGCCCCCAAGATCGCGTCATCATTCGTCAGCTCTCCCTGTTCCTCTTTGGCTGGGCTCGAGGCTGGCTCGAGGACCTCCCACCCGGTCAGATCCATGACTGGGACGACTTGGTCTGAGAGTTCAAGGCGAACTTCAAGGGGACCTACCAGTGTCCTGGAAACCTGTGGGACCTCCGGAGCTGCAAACAGAAGCATGGGGAGTCCCTCCGCGACTTCACGAGGCGCTTCTCCAAGCGGCGCACTGAACTTTCCCACGTCTCCGACCATGACATCATCATGGCGTTCCTCTCCGGAACAAAGTGCAAGGAGTTGGTCCGGGAGTTGGGCCGCAACACTCCCAAGACCGCCAACGAGTTGACGGATATTGTTGCCAGCTACGCCGTCGGCGAGGAGGCAGTTGGGGCCATCTTCAGCAATGCGGGGAACATCAATCAGCTACGTCACTTTTACCCTTATGGCCTAGAGGCCTTGTACATATTTTGTCTGATAAATGAATAAAAGTACTTTCGATTTCAGTACTTTCTTGTACGCCTTGATATGTGCTGTCACTTAGTCAAAAACGTCATGAGAACGCCCCAAGAGTCGAGGGCTGTTGATCCGCGAGATCGCCTATGCCTCTGTGCTATGGTACCTCCACTCACTCCCCCTCGAGGGGCACGAACGTATGTTGAAAACCTCGTGAAAGCACAACTCAGGCGAATAAAGAACGAGGAACTCAAACTTAAAACATTCGAGGCTTTGTACATATTTTATTTCCTAAATGAACAAAAAGTACTTTTGATTTCACGAAAAATGGGTATGCTTGACCCTGCCCCTCGCAGAGTCGAACCTCCCTCGGGGGCTAGAAGGGGGAACCCCCCATGTCCCTAAAAAACTCGCATTTTTTCAAAAAACTTTTACATAGTCGACAAAGCCGCGAGGGCACCCCAAGGCTCAAGGGGCTGTCGAGCCGCGAGATCACCTATGAGTCTGTGCTATGGTACCTCCACTCACTCCCCACGACCAAGCGATGCAACTGCGTGCCAAGACGACTTAGTAAAAGCACACGATTTTGAACGATCGACGTCTAATTTTCCTGTTGTTGGTATAAATTAAGTGCAACTGAAATATGAAGAATTCCGCAAGCACACAGAAAGTACCATTGTAGCATTTTACGGGGAGTATCCAGGTATCATTATTTATATTTTACCATAGGGAAGCATGGGTTAAAGAATCTGACAATTCACCATCATGTATCTACTAACTTTAATTAATAGGATTTATAAATAATTCATCATCATAGGGATAAATAATATATTTTAATTGATAGGATTATGCAATATAACACCTAGGGATAGGTCACTTAAGATACGCAACTAGTATACTTAAGAGGTCAACAGGGAGGTAGATTCCTATGATATTCTTATCATATGGTAAAGGTATATCCAACTATATCAAGACTTACTGTACTCTTGTGCACTTCAGGACGCCACTAGACAAGAGAGAATACCATAAAAGATACCTCTACTGACGTGACTACGGTCCTACAATTTAAGAACCTGCTCGATGCAATATGGACGGGGCTGTCACCTCCCGTAACTACCATACAATAGGGAACAAGGTGTACTCATAGGCAGAACATCGTATAAGCACCACAGTTACATGAGGCTCGGCTACTTAGCCTAACCGGTAAAGCATAGACTAAGCGCTCTATGAACGAGCACACAAAAGTAATAATAAACTCAACTAGCTAGATATATTCAAAGTAAGCATAGCCATGTAAATAAGAGAATAAGTATGAGTCTTACAGAATATTGAAGTGAAGATACAAGGCTTTACCAAGCCTCCAAGACTAGATCCAGAACCTCGAGCAAGAGCCCATCTCAACCCTCTCTCCCTAACAACTAGTTGACTACATTAAAGAGTCTAGACCTAATCTTCTAGGGTAGAGAGAGAGGTTATCCTTTCAAGGGACACCTCTCAATCAAATGAATAATGAATAATAAATTAGGGTTTCTCCTAGGGCCAGGGGCCTTGCTTATATAGCCTCCTAGGATGCACCACGGCCGTTGGATCAAACAGATCTAAATGTATGATTATTATTCATCCTCAAAGGCGGTGGAGGCAGGATCTGCGAGCCTGGACCTGATTGGTCCAGGTCAGCGGGCGCCCGCCCAAGGGTGTGGGCGGCCGCCCGGCCACCGAGCCGGTTCGGGCCACCGAGCCTTCTCGAACCTTCCTGATCACAGAAAAGTACATGTTCACCCTTTATCTCTATGTAAAACTGCCATGTGGGCCTTTCTTGGTTCTTTTCAGCTGACACCCTGCAGAAACAGACATTCCCCAAAACTCGTGGAATTCCATTAGTATAACCACTATATCTAGATGGTATTTATGTTTAGGTCCTTTTTCATGTTTAGTTGACAGTTAAAATTGACACTTATCTACCATCAACAACTCCCCCAAGCTTACCCTTACCTATGCAAAGATAAACTCAGTGATGGATCAGGAGTTGCTACAATGCTTTCACGCCTCAGAAGTACAAATGCGTTCAAATAAGAACTCTCCACCGATTAGAGTGAACTATTCTGACTTTCAAGCTTACCCATATTACCTTCAACCATCTGGCTTATAGCCTTCACTTGGGTCTTGAGCAGTTGAAAGACAGAATGGTTAAGTCAAGCGCCATGTTTCTAGCTCTTTGATCAACCATCATTCTGGAGTTTTTGCAGATTTTCAAATAAAACTCAGAGATTCCTATGTATGACCCTCTCAAATCTCTCCTTGTGGTATTTTTAGATTCTTACCAAGGCATTAATTGTGTATGCCTTCCTCTTCTCTCAAGATATGTAGTATTTTTGGTATTTGGACATAGTAATCATTAATCCCTCTCTCTCTCTCACCTTAAATCTAATAAGCTTATATGGAGTTCATAGGTGGGGAGACGAGGAAAACATACTTGCAAACATTTGTTGCACAATCAAACCATGGATCCAGAGAAACAAGTCATACAGTCAGATCAAGATATGCATGTGTATGGGATATATGGCATGTAGTGGATAAGGGGTAGATAGAATAGTAGTGATGGTAAGGGGTGAAGAAATGATAATGGTGGATACCTAATTCTATTAAGCTCCTTTGAAGGAAATTCATACCTCTCTTGAACTTGAAAACTTTGGAGGAGAACATTGGGCTGCTCTTTTATTTATATATATATTATTATTATTTTTGAATGGGGGTATAAATATTTTTTTCTTTCCCCTCTTTTTTTCTTTTCTCTCTTCTTTGTTCTTTTCTCTCTTTTTTTAATAGAGCAAACAACACCCAAGCCTCTTTTGAAACAGATAAATTAATAAGAGGTAGCAACAAAAATATTTAGAGCTTTATTGGCTAGCAAGAAAATGGTAGGGATAAATATAATGGAATATCTTTTTGGGTAGTTTACTCCTAAGGTAGGAGTAGAACTAGTTTGGGTGGATCTGTGTGGAATGCGCACTTCCAGGATAGAAGTGGCATGAATAAGTGGGTGCATGCATACTTCCATGGTAGAAGCAGCATAAATGGGTGGATACATGCAGGTGTATGCTTCCAGAATAGAAGCAACACATATGTAGGTGGAGTGTATGTGGATCTTGATTTTAACCGCATGACCAGCTCCTAAGGGTCTACACAGCTCGACTACACTCAATGCTCACAAGCAGTAACAAAATGAGTGTAGGGGTTTCCTAATCTAGTAAGCATGTATATGGCTGTGGTAGGTATTTAAACTCCCATCATACAGGAACTCATCATGCAACAATTTAATTTTTCAAAAGATATTCTCCAGAACTCTAGCATCTCTAGGTACAAGATAAACAGCAGCTCATAAACCTTCCCATATCATATCCGTATCCACCTAGACTTAGATCAAGCATTCGCTACCCACAAGTTCAGGTTTAGAGGAAATCTTAAATCAAAACTGTTGTATCCAAAATTCGGGAGAGTTTGAGGCTGAAAACTAGGTACTTGAAAGGAATCACGGTAGAGCAACTATTCATCATTTCCATGTAAGAGTTTATTCTAGGGATTCTTCTTAGCAAGGTTAAACTCTCCTTCATTTTATTTTGCGAACCTAATATCTCACAGAAAAAACATATAAATATAAAAAGGGAAAAAATTATTTGGTTTCTAAAGGTTATGCATATTTTTATTTGTCTAACCATTTTAATAGAGCAGAAGATATATATAAACGGATAAATATATATAAGTAAGAGAATACTTAGCTGGATACATGGGGGATGCTCTCCCCTAAGCTGGATGTTGACATAGTCTTTATTGATGTAGCATACAGACAATGGAGGTGTACTTCCTCTCTAGAAGTGTTCATGATGATGACTGTTGAGACAGCACTTCGACAGAGGATAGATCATCCTCCTGCCTGATAGCTTCCTTTGATCCTTCAAATTCTCTGTGGTGAGGGTTTGGTGATTTAAGTCTTTCGAACAGGACTTCTTGTCATGTCCCCTCCTTAGGTGCATTATTTGATCCCAAAGGTGGAGACCTTAACAAATGCACCTCTTAAGATGGTGATTTTGAAGATGGTGTCACCCACGTAATTTGCCATCTTGCTCAGTATGCATGCTTTGGCACTGGAGCGCCCTATGATGAGCATCTTGTCTTCTAGATCTGCATTCCTTCTTCCTTCTTCTCTCTTTTTTTATCATTATCTCCAGACCTTTTTCTCCACTCATTGTTTCTTCTCTACAAAGGATTAGTGGACAAAACATAGTAGAGTGCTAGAGCGATGGGAGCTTGGGAGGAGGAAGAGCATTGTTGGATCATCTTTAGAGGAGTCGACGGCCTTCCTCATCCAAGCTTGAGCCTTGTTGTTGCTCGCCACTTGTGTGTGTTGAATCATCCCTCATATTGTGTTTTAACTCCCATGTCCTTAGATATCATTCATCCTTTGTTCTTAAATCTTCACCTGCAAAGGTTAGTGACCAAGAATACCCGAAGGGAACTTTTCCTAGGAACATTTTTTTTAACCAAAGCATGAGCCTTCATGTGCTCACATTTTTTATTTTGTAACTGGACCTTCATGTGTCCATATATTTTTATTTTTATTTATAAAATTATGGATGGACCTTCATGTGCCCATATTTTTTTATATAACTTAAGATAAATGTAGTATAATAAATATGAGATAAATATCGAATTACCTGTCGGCGAGGGCTCATAATTTTTAGGTCCATTGAGCAGGACCTCTCCCTTGCATTTTGCTTTTCTTGGGACTATCTGATCCTGGAGATGATGATGCAGACAGTTGCATGCTCTTCTTTCATCAACCATTCTTCTTTTTCATTGGGTCTTGGTTGACGAATTGATATTAATTGGAGGTGCAGACTAGAGTTCCTCCTTGTTGGTCTTTGTCTTCTAGTGACATGGCGAAGAATTATTTTGTTAATGATATGCCAGCCATCTTGATGGTTAAGGAAGGAACCTCATTATGAATTGCATGAAGGCTTAATCTCCAATGAATTAAGGACATCATCTTGCGATCATGGTCGTTCATGGTCTTTCAGGTCTCGGACAGTAGTCAACCTCTTGATTGATGATTTGTTACTACAAGGATGCATGCCATGTTGTAATGACATCTTGTCATCCTTGTGCTTGCTGCTGACATGCAAGATGGTGTCTTTAAAGATCATGAGAGAAGGTCTCTGATTGGCAAATACGAGGTGGGTTGCACCTATGTCTCACTGGCATCCAAGCTTGAGTTTTTGGGCAGACTCAATGCTACAATGTCTTCACTTTTCTCAGGGCTAGTCACATTGTTCGTCCACTTCCATTGGGCAAGTGTTGTTGATGTAGATCATGTATAGGGAACTCGTCGCCTTTATTCCATTACTAAAGTGGTGATTTGGCAAGTTCATGACAAACCATGTACAGGCATAGCGTAGATTCTTGCCTACAAAATGTTAGTGGACACATACCAAGGATTGCAACGATTTTTAAAAAAACAGGTTGTTGTCCACAACTTATTTGAGTTTCATCTATGCTAAAGAACGGATGTTTTTAAGAGCATTTTAGCATAGATTTTGTTTATCATGTTTTGCAACATTTTTATTTCATGGCACTCTAACATGGTTCAAGGCAAAGGTAACTTGCAACAAAAGACAAAGTGAGTGATCTTTGATACTTACAATTCTTCCATCACTAATGAATGAGCCAAGTCTTTTGCATGAAGTTGTTCGAGTTCATCATATGCCTTGCTTCATCTCTCATATGAGTTCATCTCTTGACTTACCCAAATTGGATTTGTAAATTTTCTGCAGGGATTAGTCCAACAAAATAACCAATGTCTACACTAGCAATCTTCTGTTCAATAACCGAACTAGACTTCATGTCTTAATTAGGTTAAGGAAGACTATTTAACCTAAGCACCACGCTTAATTTAAAAAGCCTTTGGAAGTACACATGTAGTACTTCCAAACCAAAGCATACTATAGCAAATAAATGTAGCATGAAAGCACTTTAGGGATTTACTCATCTCAAGATGAAAGAGCATGATCATGGTGAGGATTTGTTTCAATTTTTGATGCAGGCAACATGAATGCAACTAACTAAACATGCTATGGATTTGAGGAAACAATAAAGTAAACAAAAGTGGAGAGGATGCACTGATGATTAAAGAAAACATGTAGTGGGATGCAAGAATTTAAAAGATAACTACTCATAAATTTAAAGTCCGTGAGCAGGACTATCTCACCTTTTCTTGATCATACTTACCATGACTCACAAGATGGTTGGGAGAGGTGCAGCTTCTAATTTCATCACTTGAGATTTGAATTGAATTCTCCAATCTACACATGGTTAGAATAATATATATGTATACACAAACCTGTGAGATGGTAGGGTTCCAACATCGATGAATGTTGAATGTTGGGTGTTGGGGCACCCTAGGTTCTTCAATGTCTCTTTTCTTTTCTTGTGGAAACTTGCCAGAAGGTCAAAACGGCTTCTTTTGTCCTGTCTATTCCACAACTCAATAGAACAAGGGGTAATCCTCCTAAAGCTAGTGTACACTAAATTAGTAGACATCAAGATCATTATCAAAATCTTTATGCCAAATGCTTCTCAGGAAACGACGCCAAAAATGCTTGTTGTTATAAATTAAGTGCAACTGAAATATGAAGGATTCTGAAGCTCACAGAAAATACCATTGTAGCATTTTACCGGAAGTATCCAGGTATCGTTATTTATATTTTACCACAGGGAAGCATGGGGTAAAGAATCTGATAATTCACCATCATGTATCTACTAACTTAGTAAACCAACTAGACTATAGCAGGGATAAAAAATATATTTGAATTGATAGGATTTATGCAGTATAACACCTAGGGATAGGTCACTTAAGATACGCAACTATTATACTTGAGAGGTCAACGGGGAGGTAGATTCCAATGATATTCTTATCACATGGTAAAGGTATATCCAACTATATCAAGACTTATCGTACTCTTGTGCACTTCAGGACGCCACAAGACAGGAGAGTACCATAAAAGATACCTCTACTGACGTGATTACGGTCCTACAATTTAAGAACCTGCTCGATCCAATATGGACGGGGCTGTCACCTCCCGTAAGTACCATACAACAGGGAACAAGGTGTACTCATAGGCAGGACATCTTATAAGCACCACGGTTACACGAGGCTCGGCTACTTAGCCTAACCAGTAAAGCATAGTGTCAGTGTTCTGACCCTCGAGGGGTTAACACCAACGAGTAATATTGTATTCGCGTGCTCCCTAATCCGGTGGGTGATGCAAGAAGGACACAATAATTTATCCTGGTTCGGGCAAAGAAGGCCCTACGTCCAGCGGGGGGAGGATGATTCGTGTTGTCTTGCACCGAAGTGCTAGTACAGGGGAAAATACAAGCTGGTGTGAGGAGTGTGAGGTGGAGTTGGGGCGTTCGGACGCCTTGCTCTCGACCTTGCATAGGCTCACGGTGTCGCTCTGTGATCTAGGGCCTTAATGTTTCTATGCTCTAGATCCTCTCGATTTGAGTCCGGTCCGTTTCTCTAACGCCCTGGCGCCTCCTTTTATAGACGAAGGAGGGGCACAGGTGTACATGTATTTCGAGTTCGCATGACGCTGATGACGTACGACGTTGAGGCCGATCACGTCGGTGCCGCTGTAGTGATGTACGTCGGTATGAGAGGCCCTACAGCCGTCGCGTCGGGAGTTGTTGAAGTTCAGCTCGAGGGTTCGCTCGGTGAAGTCGAGGGGCGACGGTCGAGGGTCTTGGCCGGAGCCGAGGGCGTCGTGCCGAGGAAGTCGAGCTTCGCTGGATAAGATCGAATCCTGGAAAACACGGAAAACACGTTAGTTTATACGTCTCGAGGCGGTGCGGGTCGTGGCACAGCGCTCGGTATGGCGCAACAGCGTAATATGACTTGCGGGATTGCGGGGTATGGGCGGTAAAAGTAGATTTGACCGCCACGCCTGTAACTGTTACCGTAACTGTGGCCATGCGGTTAGGCGGGGGTAGATAGATCGCATTAAATGTGCTCGGATCCGTACGGGGGAGTTGGTGGCCGAGGGGTGCACTGTCCTCGAGGGCTGCCCATTCGCCCGGGCGAAGTTCCGTCCTCAAGGGGAGGCTCGTTCGCTGGGCGAAGTTACGTCCTCGAGGGCAGGCTCGTTCGGAGGATGAAGTTCCGTCCTCGAGGGGTCGCTCGAATCGTACCCTCGCGTATACAGTACTAGTCCGTTCGGTATCCTCTCGAGTGGACAGTACTGGTCCGTTCGGTAACCTCTCGGTTATACAGTACTAGTCCGTTCGGTAGCCTCTCGAGCAGGCTTTGGTTTTGGGCCGTCGTTGTTCGTTCGTGGGCCAGTCCGATACGTCTCAGCCTATGGGCCTTCGTACGTTAGCGCGGGAGGTTATCGGAGGGGTCAAGATGCTGATTTTGCGGGGTTTTAGTTTGGTAAGCCAGGGGTCTGGGGTACCCGTTTCTAGGGTATCGACACATAGACTAAGCGCTCTATGAACTAGCACACAAAAGTAATAATAAACTCAACTAGCCAGATATATTCAAAGTAAGCATAGCTATGTAAATAAGAGAATAAGTATGAGTCTTATAGAATATTGAAGTGAAGATACAAGGCTTTACCAAGCCTGCAAGACTAGATCTGGAACCTCGAGCAAGAGCCCATCTCGACCCTCTCTCCCTAACAACTAGTTGACTACATTGAAGAGTCTAGACCTAATCCTCTAGGGTAGAGAGAGAGGTTATCCTTTCAAGGAACACCTCTCAATCAAATGAATAATGAATAATAAATTAGGGTTTCTCCCAGGGTCAGGGGCCTTGTTATATAGCCTCCTAGAATGCACCACGGCCGTCGAATCAAACGGACCTAAATGGACGATTATTATTCATCCTCAAAGGCGATGGTAGCAGGATCCGCGAGCCTAGACCTGATTGGTCAAGGTCAGCGGGTGCCCGCCCAAGGGTGTGGGCGACCGCCCGGCCACCGAGCTGGTTCGGGCTCCCATTTGGTCCAGTGGCTTCTCGAACCTTCCTGATCACAGAAAAGTACATGTCCGCCCTTTATCTCTATGTAAACCTGCCATGTGGGCCTTTCTTAGTTCTTTTCAGCAGACACCCTATAGAAATAGACATTCACCAAAACTCATAGAATTCCATTAGTATAACCCCTATATCTAGATGGTATTTATATTTAGGTCCTTTTTCATGTTTAGTTGACAGTTAAAATTGACACTTATCTACCGTCAACGCCTGTACGCTCCAATACAAGTTTTTAAGTAGTCGATGAGGCCGCGAAGGCATCCTAAGGCCGAGGGCCATCGACCCCTGAGATCTCCTACGCCTCTGGGCTATGGTACCTTCACTCACAGCCCTCACCGAAGGATGCAACCGTGCGTCGAGAAGACCGCGTAAAAACTCAAATCGAGCAAAAAAGGAATGACAGACTCAAACTTAAAACATTCGAAGAATTCATACAATACGTATTGTTTTAAGGGCCATCGAGGCCACATCATTCGCAAAAACTAACTATTACATGGGCCTTCATGCCCAGATTTGGCTCACAAGCCCTTGTCATCGTCATCAGCCGGGGATGGGACGACCTCAGCCTCCAACACCTTCGCCAGCTCGCGACCCGGGACCTCAGCCGTCTCGATCAGTCCTAGGCAAGTCTCCTGGTTCTCCTAATCTGTCTTGTACGGGTCACAGACGAAGCCGCCAGAGACAACCTCCATGTCATATTGGTAGCCGGAGAGGACAACGACTAGCGCCCTCCTCACACCATGATGGAGCGCGCCTCAGATCCGGTCCCGCACGATGTTTCTGAGGGAAACCATCCGGCGCAGCAAGGAGTTCCTAGGGACACGTGCCACCCACATGATCTCCAACTGCTCTCCACGTTGCTCGCCACGACTGTGCCGTTCCATCTCCTGCATAAAAAGATGCGCCCAACGGACGGGAGGAGTTATCTGCGATGATATCTTCCACGAGAAGGAAAGCGGACCCCAGCCCCACGTAAAAATCTCAAGGGAGCGACGGTTGGCCCTCGGTCAGGGTTTGACAACCCCCCGGCTCGAGAACGAACTCTCGAGGCCCCCCGAATATATTCAAGGCAAAACTAAGGGTCCACTCTGGAATCCCCATGGAGGGAGGCATTGAGCCACCGAATCTAATCGAAAGGGATCGACATCCATTTGGCCATTTGTTTGCGTCAATAAGAGTGCCTCTGTGGCCACCAGTTGACTCCCATCGAATGGGGCATGGGCTCTTACTTGAATTTCCCGATAACAGCTCGATAGAGGACGTCGAGACTCACCCATCGAGGGTAGTACGACACTTCTCACCTAACATCCGATCGAAAGGACTCGTGGGGATTACACACCAAAAAGCTAGGAAAGCCCTGACCACATGAGGCCCGGAGGCTCGACTACGTTTGGCACCCCTCGACAAAAGAGGGGTGAACGCGCTTGGGGGCTCGAGTACTCGAGCTACCCCTTGATCACACACCTAAGAAAGCCCTCAGAGGAGTTCTTTACGCCTCCGTGGCCTCGAGGGCTACCCCTGACAGGTGCGCTCGCGCGCACCCATCGGAGAGTGTCGGTGCTACGACTGTAGTTTAACACCGTTTGACCTCTAAGGAAAACCTACATCACCCGACCACCACGGGGTAGGCTTCGACGAAAGAGGCTTATGCCCACCCGGGGGCTCGACCACTCGAGAACCCCTCGACAAGAAGCACATAAAGCCCTCGGAGGAGTTTTTCTACTCCTCCGAGGCCTCGGGGGCTACCCCCGATGGGTACGCTTGAGCGCACCCATCGGAGAACAACAAGCGCTATGATTCCAGTTCATGAGCCTCTGCGTGAGTGTTAGCACTCGTACAGAGACTCGGAGGCTATTGTCGGGTACCTATATCAGGGGTACCCTAAACCCGAGTCTAGAAAAAATAATCTCCAAATAAATTAGCATAAATCTGCAGTAAAAAGCTCACCACATACCAAGCCAGCGACTCTCTAAAAAGACAAGGCCCAATGCTCAGGCAGCAAGCCATACTGGACCGGCCCACGGATGGGACGCACTGACGCATGCGAGCCCCACCTCGAGGGGGCCCTTGAGTGGCGGAACTCGGCACGGGCGGTCGACCTCCCATCAAGTGACGAATCTTCGCGCGGGCGGATGACCCCCCGTCGATTGCCACTCCCCCTTCGGCGCACTTACTTCTTGTACGGGATCCAATGCATTTAGTGCTCCCACCAACTCCTGCTTAACCTCATGGCTACATCATCGTCACAGTAGCCCAGTACAATGGTCAAATCCACCTTTTACTGCCCATCCCCGGAGAAGCAGTGAATCATGTTGTCACTATTCCCACGTACTGAGCACTGTGCCTCGTCAGGTACCCCCTCGAGGCGCAATCATCAACATCTGTACCCCATTTCCCGGGGCATGGTCTTATCCGCCCGGCCTCGGCCTCCCTCGACTACTCCTCGACTTGGACCTTGACGCCTCCGGTCATCGCTCCAACAACTCCCGACACGACGTCAACAGGGACTCGCACGCCCTCCACAGGAGCTCCGGTCCTTCACCGACCATCACCGGCGTCATCATGATGCGCCCGAAAGACAGCCATCATCTCCAAGCATGTCGCTACAGGGTAGGCCACGCTCGGTGCACGCCTCTGCAACAACTATGACATGAGCAGCATCAACCCCCCGACGTCATCGCCTACGATAGCCTTAGGGTTTCCTGTACACCTGAGCCTCTCCTTGGCCTATAAAAGGAGACGCCAGGGGCTAGTTCTAGGCATTCGAACAAGCATCGGATAACACTCGAAGGGATTGGAGCTCTCTAGCAGCAAAGCATAGGACAAGCGCTTCTAGACTTAGGCCTTTTCTCCACTCCTGTTCATATATGCTCGCTTGTAATCCCCCTGTACAAGCACCTCGGTGCAAAGTAATACAAGTACTCCTCCCCCCGCTGGACATAGGGCCTTCTCTTGCCCGAATAAGGATAAATCTTGTGTCTCGCATTGCATCACCATCCGGATTAGGGAGCACGCAGTATATTTACTCGTCGTCTTAGGGCCACCCTGGGTCCAAACACCGACGACAAGGTCAAGCGAGCGGCTAGCAAGGTTCCCATAAGTTTGTTATGACCTAAACACCCTGGCAATCTTTTTATATTTTAGCCCTTTTTTAAAAGATTCACACAAATAGGCCCCTGCTGGCATTCTTGACGAAAATATACACCTTGGCGCCAGACACACTGGCGCCAAGGTTACACGTTTATTTTTCTTAGGAAAACCACCAGAGGTCTATTTGTGAGAATCTGTTAAAAAGACAAAATTGTAGAAACGATGGTCTAATAGACTTTTTGGAAAGAAAAATAAAAAGAAAACTCTCCCTCTCTCCCTTGTTAGGCTGGAAGCCCACGACCCAGCTCCCCATTCCTTGCTCAACCTCCGTTCCTGGGCGCAGTATACTCTACAAGGCCAGCCTAGCGCCACTCATGTGTCGCGGACCCCGCCTGCCTACTATGCACATGTTGCTGACCGCCCAACCCCACTTGTCAGGCATCTTCAACCTCCGGCTGAACCTCAATGATGTCTTCGCCACTTGATCTGGACACCACACGCGCCACGCCTGCGTCATCCGCTGCCCCGCAACCAAGCCGCACGAACCTAGCATTCCACTTCCACCGCAACCCGCACATCCCTCGCTTGCTACTCGACGGATTGACGTGGTCCCATCTTCGATCTGCCCTCTCAGGACGCCGTGACAATCATATGCTGAGCTCGTGACCGCGCCCCTCACCTCTCCGCTTGTAAAAGCAAGCACCGAGGCCACACGAGGACGTCACCACCACTTCTCCCCGCCACTTGCACAACCATGAGCTCCCTTCGTTGGGTTCACAAGAAAACCCCAAGCTTGCCCAAGCACGCCATGGCATCAATCCGCAGCCATGGAGACACCTCTCCAACCTTGCCGGAGCTTCACCAATGTTGGCCTGTCCATCTCGTCGACCACCACCGACTCCTCCACCATATCGGCACCACCTCCGGAGCCCCTTTGCCCCGCTACGGACGTCTTTCGTGGTCAACACCGCCGTTTTCCGTACATTCCATCTGAGAGTCGCAGTCTCTAAGCCGTCATCATCCTGAATAACTCTGTCATCACTACTACAAAAACAAACTTCCACAGCGTCTCGAAAAGGCCCTATGTAAAAGTCTCTTTTTTTCTCGTTGTCGTAAATCCCACGATTTATTGCAGTGGGCACTTTCTATTTACTATGGCAGGAAAAAGTGCCCGCCACGGTAAATCGATTTACCGCGACAAGCATCTTAAAGTGCCCGCCATGAAATATGTCTATTTACCATGGCGGGCGTCTTAAGATGCCCACCACGGTAAATCGATTTACCACAGCGGCGTTTTTTATGGCCCGTCATGGAAAATAGCGGCTCGGTCGAGAGCCCAAACGAAGCCCATTCAACTGGGCTCATATATAAACGCGACTTAGGGTTACAGATTCACCCCTATCCAGCTGAAAGACTCCTTCACCTCCTCCCACTACACCGCATACGAGCCGCCAAGCGCGAAACCCCCGACTGCGCGACTCCCCTTACCTCCCCTCCGGTCCCAAGTGTCGCCACCTGCTCCCCTCCTCCTCACTCTACTTTCGTCTTCCGAGTTCATGGCGGCGTCACTCCCTCTCCACTGTGCAGGACGCCGCACTTCGTCTCTCTCAACTCCCTCTCCATCTCTCGTTGGCGCGCGGTGCAGGGCAATGAGTGGGATGCGGCCACCTGCATGGAGGTGCATCTGTCACGGATCTGGTGGCGACGTCCTCGATCTAATGGAGTAGCTTGGCGCAAGCCGTCCGTGGTGGATCCAGCAACAGTGCCCTCAATCCATGGAGGTTCAGAGGCGACATCCTCGATCTGGTAGAGTAGCTCGACGGCGCACTCGTTCATGGTGGATCCAGCTAGAGCGACGGCGAGATCCAGAGCAAGGGCGGCAGGATCTAGTGCTCCGGCGACCTCCATGGTCTCTCATCAGGTATGCTTCCCCATCTTCTCCTCTCTCAGATTTAGGGCTGCCCCTCACCTCTCCTTCTCTCTCAGATCTGCAGCGACAACAATGGGGCCCGATGGTGGTGCCACGCAGCCCTACGGCGACGTGGCGGCGGATCTAGGGGCCACCATGGCGGGGCTCGTGGATCCCGTGCAGCATGGCGATGGATCCAGGGGCCACCATGGCGGAGCAAGTGTAAGGTCCTAGATGGCTAGAGGAGGGGTGAATAGCCTATTGAAAATTCTACAAATCACTAGACAAAACTTGTTAGTAAAACAAACCATATAACAAGCGGTTTTGCCTATCCTAGATGGTGAGCAAGCCTCCTATTGACAATTCTAGTATGTGCATGATCTTTAAGTCACTCAAAGGCTATGTCACTACTTTCTACACTAATGAACAAGCTAGAGAACTATAACTACACAAGATATGATATGAATGTAAATACATGATAGAGTGGTGATTTCTATTCTGATGAAGTAGTGAAGATGTTGCCAATCACCAAGATGATAACCAATCAATCACAATGATAACAATCACAATATGTAGAACCAATCACTGGGAGACAAGAGATGACACAAAGATTTTTCTCCCGAGGTTCACTTATGCATCGACAAGCTACATCCCTGTTGTGTTGACCAACACCTAGATGGTTCCTTGGTGTGACCCTCAAGCCACTTGCCCCGCAAGGGAACTGCAAGACACCACTCTCAAGTGAGGTAACTCAATGACATGAGCAATTCACTAGAGTAGCTTTTGGCGCTCCGCCAAGGAAAGCTCAAGAACCTCTCACAAATCAACACCGAAGGTGGGCAAGAACAATCACCAACTCTTTCTAACGCCTCCAACAATCTCCAAGCCAGCTAGGAGCAGTACTTTTCGATGGGGGATACCGGAGGTTCCCCAAGAAGACGGAATATGGATAGAGGATCGAAGAACCCACCGCCCGATTCGAGTACAACATGAAGTAACATGACGTGAGAATTACCATATCTTAGATGGATTGTAATAGGAAAGAGCACGAAACTCTTAGTTTAGGACTCATTCCTAGAATCCAACTAGGAATCATAGAACCCGCAGCCTGCCTCGCTAGGCCGCTGCGGGTACCCCTTGTAAAAAGAGAGGCAAACTACACAGCGCACCACGATCCCTCATACTCATCAATACAACGCAATAGGCTCACACTGACTGGACATAAAGGATTTTACTCGACACAAGTTGAGGGCCCAAACCAGTATAAAATCATCTGTCTCGTCAAGCTTGTTGCCGTAACCGTTGAGTTTCATAGTCTGCCAAGCTCCTCCGAACAAAAATACCCTCTCGGGTACCCTAGTGGTGGACTATTGGTGATAGAACATCGACAACTGGCGCGCCAGGTTGGGGCTTTCACGGATTGTACACCAATAGTTCGGCGGACCTCACCTTCAAGATGAGTTTTTCAATGGGAACAACCTTCGTTTTCGGTTCATGGATCTGCGAGGCCAACGGGGAAGGCAAGCTCCAGAACCATCTGGTCAGGCAGTCAGAGTTCAACGACGACAAGATCAATGCCGTGGAAGAATTTTGACTCGCCGAGAAGCTCGCAACACTTTCAACCTCGGATCTAGATCGGGAAGAGGAAGACTATGAAGTTGATTCGGAGAAGAATTCAAAGACCATTTTCAACTCCAGCACCATCAAGAATCCGACTCCGGCTCAAGAACAAGAGGAATATGAAACCGACTCTAAGAAGAACTTGAATACCATCTACAACTGGAAGACATTCATCAAGATTCCTAACTAACTTCCGGACGGATTGCGCAACTCAACGTCTATTGTGCAAGAATACCTAAAGAAGTTGTACGAGTCCCACGGGTGCCCAACCCACGTGAGAAGAGGGAAGAACCAATCTGTTGAGCCAATTACTCCAGTCCACAACTATCGAGACCCGAGAAGATAGGCGAAGCAGATCATGGAGAACTTTGAACCTACCAGAAGAGGAGGGAAACTGTATACGACCATAACCGAGGGAGATTATGCAACTCATTGGCCGAATACTTTTTCTGCTAACGGGATGCAACCCGATCACTACTCTCAAGAACTACCCTTTCAAGAAGGAAAAGAACTCGCTAGTTTATCTTTTGACGATGTTGATTCAGAAGGAGAAGAAACTACAAAAATTCTAAGAAGACTGAGGAGAAGAACCGTCTACATGGACGATATGATTGAACTACCTGCATCCCCAAGACCGCCAGAGGTACATTCGTCTGATGAGTCAAAAGACAACATATCTGAGGATGAAAGAACCGAAGAAGATGAAAGCAAGGATCACAAGCAGTCAAGGCTGGGCCAGAACCGTCACCGATCTAGCAAAAGAGCTAAAGCAAAGCGCAAGAAGCAAGCATGGACCAAGTACCGGCAGGACCGCATAATGTATAACAAGTTGAAAGCAGAAAAATAAGAAGCCAAACTTGAAGAACAAGAGAAGATCAACGAAGTAGCTAGACAACTCGAATCTCTAAAGAAGGCACAAAGAGAAAAGGAATCCGTGCAAAAGAAGACACAAGAACATGAAAAGGTGGCAAATAAAGCTCAACAAAATGAACAACCCGCTATTGTTGACCAGCAAGGCAGACAACCCCAAAGATCAGTGTCAGTGTCACGACCCCGGGGGCCTAACACCGATGAGTAACTACGTGCTGCGTGCTCCCTAATCCGAATGGTGATGCAAGAACACACGATTTATCCTGGTTTGGGCAAGAGAAGGCCCTACGTCCAGCGGGGGGAGGATGTCTTGTATTATCTTGCACCGAAGTGCTCGTACAGGGGAGATACAAGCGAGCGCGTATGAAATGGGGTGAAGAATGAGGCCTAAGTCTAGAAGAGCTAGCCCTATGCCTTGCAATGTGCGTGGTGAGGCTCAGTGAGTTCGAATGAGTTCACCCTCCTTTCAACTATCCCAGCGCCCCCTTTTATAGGCCCAGGAGGGGCATGGGTGTACAAGAAACCCTAATGGTGTTGTGAGGGCTGTCGTAAGCAATGACGTCGAGGTCGTGCAGATAAGAACAAGCCACGGGGATGCCCGGTATGGATGTTGACATTTGCATCTCGAGGGGGCGCTTGACGGGGAACAGTGTTTAGTATGGAGGAATAGTGGTCTGTACGAGACGACGCTTCCCCGGGGATGGGCGGCAAAGGTAGACTAGACCTCTGCACTCGCGCATCATTATAGTCGCTATAGCCATGGGGGTTGGCAGGAGTAGGCGGGACGCTTTAATTGCTCCGAGCGCCGTACTGGAAGTAGGTGGGTCGAGGGGTGTGCTACTCGACGTGGGGTCGTCTGCCCGCGCGGACTTCCGCCACTCGAGTGGGGGGTCGGTCGCCTAGGCGGAGTCCCATCACTCGAGGCCCCCTGTCGAGTGGTCGAAGGTTGCCTGGCTCAGTCTGTCCGTGGGCTGACCTGGCTGGGCTTTGTCTTTGGTCAATGGGCCTTATCCTTTTAGCAGTAGCAGGCTTGGATTAAGGAGGGCCGTTGGGAGGTTTTGGCTTGAGTTGTCTGGGGATTACCTCACCTGGATTCAAGGTTAGGGTACCCCTTTTCTAGGTACCCGACAGTAGCCCCCGAGTCCTCGGAGGAGTGGTGAAAACTCCTCTGAGGGATTTATACGCCCCTTGTCGAGGGGTGCCCATTCGATCGAGCGTAGTAGGTGCACCTGAAAAGTTAGGTTAGCATGAACTGGAGTCATAGCACCGTCAGCTACCTCGAAGAGTTCCTGGGAACACCTTCTCCAGGCTGGCCCTCAGGTCCCTATTTTAGGCACGAGATCGAGGCGAATCCGGGCGCTCGAGCCCCCATGCGTATTTGACATTCTTTCGTCGAGGGGTGCCAAGCACAGTCGAGCCCCGGGCCTCGCATGGCCAAGGCGTTGCTAGCGTTTGGCGTGTCCTCCCATGAATCATTTCGGTCAGATTGAGGTAAAGAGCGCCGTACTTCCCTCGACGGGCGAGTCTCGGCGTCTTCTGTGAGCGGATACTAGGAAATCCAAGTGAGAGCTTGTGCCCTGTTCGATAGGGGTCTACCGATGGCCACAGAGGCGCTCTCATTGAAGCCAAACAAGCTGACGCATGGATGCCGTTCCCATTCGTTAGGGGTCGGTGGCTCGATGCCTCCCTTCAAGGGGATTCCGTGAGTGTCTTTTTGTTGTGGCCTTGGATATGTCTGAGGGGGGTCTTGAGAGTTCGTTCTTGAACGGGGCCTCGTATTGGCTCCCCATCAGTCATCCCTGACTCGTGTACTCGAGGGCGGCTGTCGAACCCTGATCGAGGGCCAGCCGCCGCTCCCTTGAGGTTTTTATGTGGGGTCGGGGCCCGTTTTAATTCTTGTAGAAGGCACCGTCTGTGGATTACTCCTCCCGTCCATTGAGCTCATCTTTTTAGGTGAGAACCAAAGTGGCGCGGTCAGGGTGGGCCCAGGTAGCGGCTAGAAGCCGAGCGGGCGATGCGTGCTCCTGTCCTGGGATTCGAGGGAGCGGTTAGGTAGGCGTAATAAATGCGAATGATTCACTTACCCCCTCGGTTGAATCCGCCCGTTGCTCTTCACCCTGGCTATAAATTGGGGGAGGTGGGGTTCCATCCGTTCCCCACTTTTCCTTCCTGCCTTCATCGCCATCGCCACCGCAAGAGAGCGCAGCCGTCCTACGAGAGAGTGAGAGAGAGAGATTGGGAACCTCCCTTCGCGCCCGTCCTCCGAGCAGATCCTTGGAGGACTAGCTTCCGTCGGTCATGACGAGGCGGGAGATGGAGGAGCTGGTCGACGACGGGCTTCTTCATCCCGTCACCTCGGTCGACTGGACGGAGTGGAGGGTGTCACCGAGGGGAGATCTAGAGCCGAATCTGTCGGAGGGCTACGTGGTGAACTTCGTCAAGTTGCACAAAATGGGATTTGGATCTCCCCCAAGCTGATTCATGCAGGCCCTCCTCCACTTCTACGGGGTCGAGCTCCACCACTTCTCCCCCAACGCGTGTGGTGGGACCCCACCATCCTCGTCTCAGGGCCAATCTGGTACGTCGCCGCCCCGGACCAGTCCTCGACGCTCGGTGCACGAACCCGGGATCGGGTGGCCTCGGGAGAACGGGAGACGCCGTCCTCGACGCACAGGGTGTGGACTCGGGGCCGTCGAGGTCCTCGAGTGGCCTGAGGATCCTGGTAGGGCGCCTGTCATCCTGGCGGGGTAAGTTTCGGCATCCCAAGCTCCCTTTCTCTTTCTTGTGATTTGCGGAATTATTAGATACTTTCTCCTTTGCGTGTTGTGCTGGTGCGCACGGTGGAGGAAGCGAGTCCTTCGCCGGCCAAGCGGCTCAAGGCGGACACAGCTGCGAGGATGGCGGCGACGGCTGGAGGTGCGATCTCAGGACCCCTGTCAATGACAGAGATGGTTTGGCTAGCGCAAGCCCAGGCCGCCATAGCTCAGGGCAAGCTGATGGGCACTGCTCTTGTTGCAGGCTTGAGCGGCTCGGGGGCCGTGGCGGGTAGTGACTCCGCCCGGGGCCAGATGCCGGGGAGCGAAGGTGCCATCCAGGTCTCGACGTCCGCCGCCTTCGTCCCTAGCCAGGTTGAGGCTTCCGCCGCCTCGCTCGAGGGGGGTGCCCTCGCCATTCGCGAGTCAGGGTCAGAGGGCGCCCCGATCGTCGTTGAGGACGAGGAGGCCGTGGTCCCCCCCATTCTGCCGAGGAGATGGTGGAGCGCCCTCAGGAGGTAGGGGCGCCGCCTCCTCAGCAGGAGGGGTGGGAGCCATGGCTGAAGGGGCTGCACGAGGTGCAATAGCAGTGCAAGCGGGAGCACCTGCGAAAGCAGGAAGAGCGACTGCAGAAACAGCAGGAGGAGGAGCGGCTGCAGAAGCAGCAGGAGGAGGAGCAGCTGGCCTCTAGCCAGCCTGAGCAGCCGCAGCAGGAGGAAGAGCAACTGGAGTCAAGCCAGCCGCAGCAGCAGCAGCAGGGGGAGGTGGAACAACTGGCTATGAGTCAGTCAGAGCAGCAGTAGCAACAACAACAACAGTGGCCATCAGAGCTGCATCAGCAGCAGCAGGGGGTCGCGGCACCCTCGAGCTCGTCACAGCAACAATAGGATGGGTCGCAGGCGGCGCGAGCGGCCTCGAGCCCGCTGCGGCAACAACAAGAGGGGACGGCGCCCATCCTCGCCGCATCGGCGGGAGGAGGAGGAGGAGGTCCTGTTGGACGTGGGGCAAGGAAATGCCCGACGGCCGGGGTTACCGTCCCCGCGGCGCCTGGAGGCACCGGTGGAGGAAGACGTCTCGATGCGGGAGAGAGTCGCCCAGCCGATTGGGCTTCCGATCCCGGAGGGGGCCTCGGCGCCCAAAGTGGTGGCGTTGGCAATGATGCCTCGGCCGCCACCATCCGAGTTGTCCGTCGCCAGGGGATTCTTGTATGGCCCCGACGCATACGCCCCTGGCTACTTTACCAGGGGAAGCAGTCGGTGGGAGAGGCCGAGTCGACGAGGGCTGGATCAGAGGCCGAGGTGCTGTTCCCCACGCTCGCCGCTCACGTGGCTTGTCATTTTTGGTGGCTCGTAGGAGATGGCAGACAACATCGCGGTGGACGTGCGGGAGAGGGTCGAGGCGGACCTCCCTTACTGGGGCCAAGAGGCCCTCTAATTCCGGGACCCGACGGACCTCGACGCAGTCATGTTCGAGATGAACGACCCAACGGAGGTCGAGCGCTAGGAGCACGTCGAGGAGTTCCGGGCCTGGATGCAGCACTCCATGATGATGGTTGTCCACGTTGCCAGCGAAGACCTGTCGAGGGCCCTCGCGGTATATGATCTTCTTTTACCAAATCATTGAGTTGATTTGCTTTTCGCTTAGTGCTTACTCTTGTGTTTCTTATGCCCAGGACTTGAGGAGACGCTCCCAGATCAAGTCCCAGTTCATCCACATCACCAAGGGTGGATGGGGGAAGGTCCGTTGCTGCAGGATCAGCTCAAGATGGCAAAGGCGAAAGCGGCGCAGGCGAAGGAAGATCTGGCCAAGGCTCAGGAAGAGGCGAGGACGTCCAAGGAAGATACGGCCGTGGCCCGTGGGGAGGCGACCCAGGCCAAGGAGGTCACCATCAAGGGCCGGGAGGAGGCGCAGAAGGCCCTCGAGGACTTTCCCTATCAAGCGGGCGGGTTAGGACGGTCGAGGGGGAGCTTGAGGTGTCAGCGTCACACATCCAGGAGCTTGAGGTGACTTTTGCCGAGGCTTCCCGTCAGCGTGACTCCCTCAATGTCACGATTGGACAGGTGAACCTCCGTGTGCAATCCTTGATCGCCGAGGTTGCGTCGCTGAAGGAGACCCTTCAGGAGAAAGAGGAGGCCATTGCACTTGCTGGCAAGGTGATCGAGGACCTGAGGATGAAGAAGACGGAGGCTGCTCGCGCCCTGGAGGTGGCCAAGAAGGAGTACGCCTAGCGGAAGGACGGGTACATGGCCCTGAATACCCACGCCGCCAGTGAGTTTTCTTCTTTAGCCTTTGGATTTTCTCCTCTTCCGCTCTTGTCATGGGATGACCCTTATCTTCTATTTTAGATCTCAATGAAGAGCTAACCAACGCTCGGGACAATGCCATGATGCTCCAGGACGCCTACTGGGCCGAGGCGAGGTTGACCAACACACTCCGCACCACGATAACCTCGGTCTATGATGACTTCGGTGTTGATCCTGAAGCGGAGGTCGAGGATGAAGTGTGCGGGACCTCCCTCGTCAACCGGTTATATGAGCTTAGTCGGGTCGCGAGGGAGCAAGTCCGGAACACGCTCCATGTCGGTGTGAAACGGGCGATGGCGGTTGTCTACTCCGGCTTCACCTATGACATGGGGGTGCTCTCCCATGGCTTTGTCTGCGACCCCAACAGGACTGACGCCGAGAATGAGGAGAGGCACCGAGTCTTGGTCGAGAACGCTGAGGAGCCCGGCGGCCGGCTGGCAAAGTTATTCGAACCTGAGGTCCTCCCTCCTGACATCGATGTGGAAGAAGAAGCCAGCCTGTGAGCCAAATTTGGACAGAAGGTCCATGTAATAGGTTAGATTTTGTGACTTGGTGATATCGTGGCCCTGGGGGCCATAAAAACGATGTGCATCATGCCGGATGCTTTTGGGTATTTTTTAGCTCGAGTTTCTTATCTCCTTTTGCTTGATTCATAACTTTACCAAGTTTTCAATGCGTGCTCAAGTCCCTCGAAGGAGGGAGTGAGTGGAGGTACCATAGCGTAGAGGCGTAGGCGAGCTCCTCGCTCGACAACCCTCGACCCTTAGGGATTTGAGGCATTTTTGACTAAGTAAAAGTAGGGCGTCGAAGCGTAGGAGAAGAAGGAGAACGTCGAGTTTTGAAAAAACATGCGAGTTTTTTGGGGACTTCGGGGGGTTCCCCCCTTGTAGCCCCCGAGGGAGGCTCAACTCTGAGGGAGCAAAGTCGAGGCTACCTCACATGAATAAAAAAGCGTATGGGATCGAAGCCATTTTATTTATTTATTCATGACGCCACAAATGTAAAAAAATGCGAGAAATGTACAAGGCCTCGAGGCCTTAAGGGTAAAAGTGACGTAGCTGTTCCATATTCCACGCATTGGTGAAGGTTTCGCCCTTGCTGTTTGATAGCTTGTAGGTTCTAGGCCTCAACACCTCGGCGATGATGTAGGGACCCTCCCAAGGTGGAGTCAGCTTGTGGCGGCCCTTGTTGCTCTGCCGTCGACGAAGGATGAGGTCTCTAACTTGGAGGTCCCTCTTGCACACGTGCTTGTCATGGTAGCGTTGCAGCTTCTGCTGGTATCGAGCCAAGTTGAGGAGGGCTATGTCTCGTGCTTCCTCGAGCTGGTCGACGGTGTTCACAAGGGCCTCCTCGTTCATCTACTCGTTGTAGGCTTTTAGTCAAGGGGACCCGTACTCGAGGTCTGTGGGGAGGACGGCCTCGAACCCACAAACCATGAAGAACGGAGTGAACCCCGTGGCCCAGCTTGGTGTCATACTTAGGTTCCATAGGACCGAGGGTAGCTCGGCGGCCCACTTCTTCCCATATTTCTTGAGGCGGTTGAAGATCCTTAGCTTGAGACCTTACAAAATCATGCCATTGGCATGCTCGACCTGGCCATTAGTTCGAGGGTGGGCGACTGTAGACCAATTCACACGGATGTTGTGGTGGTCGTAGATGTCCAAAAACTTCTTGCCAGTAAACCGTGTGCTGTTATCGGTGATGATGATGTTGGGGACCCCGAAGCGGAGGATGATGTTAGTGAAGAACGAAACCGCCTGCTCGGACAGGATGTTGGTGATGGGTCAAGCTTTGATCCATTTGGTGAACTTGCCGACAGCAACTAGCAGATGCGTGAAGCCCCCGGTTGTTTTCTTCAGGGGTCCGACGAGGTCGAGCCCCCACACGGCGAATGGCCAAGTGATGGGGATCATCTACAGAGCGTGGGGCAGCGAGATGCATTTGCTTTGCGTAGTATTGGCACCCCTCGTGAGCGGACGAGGTTGATGGTGTCGGAGATGGTGGTCGGCCAATAGAAGCCTTGCCGAAAAGCGTTCCCAACTAGGGTTCTCGGTGCGGCGTGGTGACCGCAAGCCCCCAAGTGTAGATCATTGAGCAGCTTCCTACCTCCTTGATGCTGATGCAGTGCTGGAGGACGCCAGTGGGGCTGCATCGATAGAGTTTCTTATTGTCGCCGAAGAGGACATAAGTTTTGACCCGTCGAGCGATTCGTTGAGCCTCTGGGAGCACCCCTCGAATATGATAGTCGAGGAAGGGAGCGTGCCAGTTTGGCTTGGGACTTGAAGGTGGGGGCGACCCCTCGATCTCCATGACCTCGCCCCTGGTCGAGGGGACCTCGGCTGAAGGGGGTGGCTCCATGGCCTGAGGCATGGACTCAGGCCCCGTGTCCCAGTCGACGGAGGGCTCGGACAGGTCTCTCGAGAAGACGTCAGGAGGGACGGTGCCTCGGGTTGATGCGATCTTTGCCAGCTCATCCGCGGCTTCATTGTATCTTCGCACGATATGGTTGAGCTCGAGGCCGTAGAACCTATCCTCCAGCTTGCGAATTTCCTTATACTAAACCTCCATCTTGGGGTCGTGGCAGCTCGAGGCCTTCATGAGTTGGTCGATCACGAGCTATGAGTCCCCACGAACGTCGAGGCGTCGCACCACTAACTCGATGGCGATGCGCAGGCCATTGACAAGGGCCTTGTAGCGCATGTGGACTCCCTGGGGTGAGATGAAGAGCAGGCCCACGCCCGCCCCCGTCTTCATTAGCGACCCGTCGAAGTACATGGTCCACAATTCTGCCTGAATCTGCACCGGGGGAAGCTGGGTGTCGGTCCACTCGGCGATAAAATCTGCCAGCACCTGAGACTTCATGGCCCTGCGCGGTGCGTAAGTGAGGGTCTCCCCATTGAGCTCGACCGACCACTTGGCGATTCTCCCCGCGGCCTCCCGGTTCTGGACTATCTCTCCGAGAGGGAAAGACGAGACCACAGTTATCGGGTGGCCCAGGAAGTAGTGTTGGAGCTTGCGTCGCGTGATGATGATGGCGTAGACCAGCTTCTGGATCTGCGGGTAGCAGACCTTGGTCTCCGAGAGCACCTCGCTGACGAAGTAAACGGGCCGCTGGACGGGTAGCACATGCCCTTCTTCTGCCCTCTCAACCCCTATGGCCGTGCTGACCACCTGGGTGGTGGCGGCGACATAGAGTAAGAAGGGCTCAGCTGGGTTTGGAGGCATGAGGACCAGAGGTGAGGTCAGCATGGCTTTCAGCTTAGCAAGGGCCTCCTCGGCCTCGAGGGTCTAGGCAAAGTGCTCCGACTTCTTCAAGAGGCGGTACAGGGGCAACACTTTTTCCCCGAGACGCGAGATGAAGCGGCAGAGGGCCGTGAGGCAACCGGTGACCTTCTGAATGCCCTTGAGGTCTCGAATCGGGCCCATCTTGCTGATGGCTAAGACTTTCTCAGGGTTGGCCTCGATGCCATGCTGAGAGACGATGTACCCAAGGAGCACACCACGACGGACTCCGAAGATGCACTTCTCGGGATTGAGCTTGATGGCCTTAGCCCTGAGGCACTCAAACGCGATCTTGAGGTCATCAATGAGGTTGTTGGCTTTTTTGGACTTGACTACGATGTCATCGACGTAGGCCTCGACCGTCGACCCTATATGTTTTCCAAGAACATGAAGCATGCATCGTTGGTATGTTGCCCCGTCGTTTTGAAGGCCGAAGGGCATGGTAACATAGCAATACATGCCAAATGGGGTGATAAAGAAGTCACAAGCTGGTCAGACTCCTTCATCTTGATTTGTTGGTAACCGGAATGTGCATCGAGAAAAGAGAGAGTTTCACATCCTGCAGTAGAATCAACAATTTGATCAATACGTGGTAAAGGAAAAGGAACTTTAGGACATGCTTTATTCAAACTAGTATAGTCTACACACATGCTATATTTCTCATTCTTTTTCTTAACTAATACAGGATTAGCTAAACACTTGGGATGATGAACCTCCTTGATGAACTCGGTCGCCAAAAGCTTGTTGACTTCCTCCTCAATGATCCTGCGTTTCTCCTCGTCGAAGCGGCGCAAGCGTTGCTTCACCGGCTTGGACCCAGCAGGATCTCCAAGGCGTGCTCGGTGACATCCCTCGGTATGCCCAGCATATCCAAAGGACTCCACGCAAACATGTCGACGTTCGTGCGGAGAAAGTCGACGAGCATTGCTTCCTATTTGTCGGTGAGGGTGGCGCTGATCATCAGCGCCCTCCCGTCGGAGCTGCTCGGGTCGAGGAGAATCTTCTTCGTGTCTTCGACAGGCTCAAAATTGCCAGCGTGGCGCTTGGGGTCAGGGACTTCGGCGGCCAACCCATCGAGGGTCGCCGCCATCATAGCGGACTCCTCGAAGGCCACCCCATGCTTGACGTACTCGACGTCACACTCGTAGGCCTGCTCATGGGAGGGGCCGACGGTGACGACGCCCTTGGGGCCCTGCATCTTGAGCTTGAGGTAGGTGGTAGTTGGGGATGGCCATGAACTTGGCGTAGCCGAGCCGGCCGATGATCGCGTGATACGTGCCATGGAACCCGACCACCTCGAAGGTGTGGATCTCCTTTCTGAAGTTCGAGGGGTACCAAAGCAAACGGGAAGGTCGATGCGGCCGGTAGGGAGAGCCTTCTGCCCTGGCATGACGCCGTGGAAGCCTCCGTCGCTGGGATGGAGCTTCTCTCTTGGGACCCCGAGGAGGTCGAGGGTCTCCGCATAGATGATGTTGAGGCTGCTGCCTCTGTCCATGAGTACCTTGGTGAGGCGAGTGTTAACGATGATAGGGTCGACAACAAGCGGGTACACCCCTGGCTTGGGGACGTAGTCCGAGTGGTCATCACGGTCGAATGTGATGGCCGTACTAGACTAGTCGAGGTATTGGGGGTCACAACCCGCACGAAGAAGACTTCCCGCCGCTCCCTCTTGCGCTAGCACGGCGTGAGCTATGTCGAGGGCCCCCCCGTAGATCATGTAGCAGTCGTGGACTTCGGGGAAGCTATCATCCTGGTTGCCGCCTTGGTCCTTGGGGTCATCCTTCTTATCACCCTTCCCATGGCCCAAGCTCTCGATGTACTTTTTGAGCATCCGGCAGTCCTCGAGGTTGTGATTCGCCCCTCCCTTGTGGTAAGGGCAGGGCTCCTTCAGCATCTTGTCAAAGATGGGCCCTTCGGGGGGCCTCGAGGCTTCTTGTGCTCGGCGGCGGCGACAAGGTCGTCGACGCTGGCCTCGCGCTTGCCCTGCTGGTTCTTCTTCTTGCTATTGTTCTTATTGGCGCCTCTGGTTGTGCTCTCAGGGTTGACCGCTTGTGCCTTCCCCTTGTCTTGGTCATCGTCGAAGAAAGCACCCACCGCCTCCTCGCCGGCTGCGTAGTTGGCGACGATGTCCATCAGCTCGTCGGCGGTCTTGGGGGGATTGTGCCCCAACTCCCGGACCAACTCCTTACAGGTGGTGCCCGAGACGAACGCGAGGATGATGTCGTGTTCAGAGATGTGGGGGAGCTCCGTGCGCTGTTTGGAGAAGCATCGGGCGAAGTCGCGAAGGGACTCCCCGGGCCTCTGCTTGCAGTTGCAGAGGTCCCAGGAGTTACTGGGGCGTACGTAGGTTCCCTTGAAGTTCCCCTCGAACACCCTGCAAGGTCGGGCCAATTGCGGATCTGACCGGGGGAAGCTCCTCGAGCCACCTACGAGCGGTATCGGAAAGAAACAAAGGGACCTGGTGAATGATCGCATGGTCGTCGTCTGCTCCTCCAAGCTGGCATGCGAACCGAAAGGCCAGCCAAAGCTCAGGCTTGGTTTTGTCGTTATACTTGGCAAGGCTTGTAGGGGGTCGGAATGGAATCGACAGCAGCGTCCTCTGAATCGTCCTGCTGAAGACTCGAGGGTCCGGCGGCTCGGGGAACCGGTGCCGGCCCTCGTCGCTATCATAGCACCCGCCCCTGTGACCACTGTTGCCTCGCGCCTCAGCATCACCACTCTTACGTCGGCGGTTCTTGTTGATGTCGTGGCACGCGTCTCGAGGCTCACGATTGTCGTGGATACGCTCATGGACGGGGATCGCCTTCTTTAGTCAGGGGCATCCGCTTGATGGACTGAGCCCTCCCTTTCGTGTCGGGAGGGTTCAGGGGGTTGCTCCAAGACCACCGCTCGATGTCTCAAGGCCGAGCTTTCGGCCTGCTGTGAGGCAGCTACCTCGAGGAGGCCCCAAACCTCCTGCTGGATGCGATGAGCTTCGGGGTTCGAGGGGGCCGGCATGTTGCGGAGAAGCATGGTCGCCGCGACGATGTTCTGGCTGGCGCGGTTGAAGATGGGGCGTTCGACCGCACCCCCTCCCCCCCCCCCGACGATCTGTCGGTGGACTTCTCAGGCTCTGGCTCGAGCCCTTCCGCTGGCGAGGGGCCTGTTGCAGGGACCTGAGACTGCCTCCGCTCGGATCTTCGATCGAGAGCAGGACCATGTCTTGGCTGCGGCCTAGTGACATGAACTCCAAGCTCCTGAACCAGATCACCATAGCGAACAAAAGAGATGGTACGGAGTCTACCATTCGGAAAATGGCGGGAAACGCTGGTGACATGCAGACCCCCTACCTGGCGCGCCAATTGTCGGTGTCACGACCCCGGGGCCTAACACCGACGAGTAACTACGTGCTGCGTGCTCCCTAATCCAGATGGTGATGCAAGAAGAACACATAATTTATCCTGGTTTGGGCAAGAGAAGGCCCTACGTCTAGCGGGGGCAGGATGTCTTGTATTATCTTGCACCGAAGTGATCGTATAGGGGAGATATAAGCGAGCGCCTATGAAATGGGGTGAAGTAGGAGGCCTAAGTCCAGAAGAGCTAGCCCTATGCCTTGCAATGTGCGTGGTGAGGCTCAGTGAGTTCGAATGACTTCACCCTCCCTTCAACTATCCCAGCGCCCCCTTTTAGAGGCCAAGGAGGGGCATGGGTGTACAAGAAACCCTAATGGTGTTATGAGGGCTATCGTAAGCAATGACGTCGAGGGGTGATGCCGATCATGTCGTGGGTATTGTAGGTGTTTGCACTGAAGCGAGGTCGAGCCCTGTAGCGGCGTGCCTCATGATGAGATTCGCCCTTCTGAGTTGTCACGGCGAAGTAGGTGATTGACCGGTCCTGATGATGACGCTGGTGTGCCTCAACGACACGGTGAAAGACATGACCTCCTGTTAAGGGCATACGGCTCGCAGTAGATGACGTGCGGGGGCGGTTGGATCACTGACCGGGGCCACTAAGAGCTTGAGTCGAGGGCTACCCAGGGGGCCTCAAGGCCGTGCGGATAAGAACAAGCCCCGGGATCCCCGGTACGGATGTTGACATTTGCATCTTGAGGGTGCGCCTGACGGGGAATAGTGTTTAGTACGGAGGAATAGTGGTCTGTACGAGACGACGCTTCCACGGGGATGGGTGGTAAAAGGTAGACTAGACCTCTGCATTCGCCCATCATTATAGTCACTGTAGCCACGGGGGTTTGCAGGAGTAGGCGGACGCTTTAATTGCTTCGAGCGCCGTAATGGAAGTAGGTGGGTTGAGGGGTGTGGTACTCGACGTGGGGTCGTCCGCCCTCGCGGACTTTCGCCACTCGAGTGGGGGGTCGTTCGTTTAGGCGGAGTCCCGTCACTCGAGGCCCCCTGTTGAGTGGTCGAAGGTTGCCTGGCTCAGTTCGTCCGTGGGTTGGCCTGGCTAGGCTTTGTCTTTGGTCGTTGGGCCTTATCCTTTTAGCAGTAGCAGGCTTGGATTAAGGAGGGCCGTTGGGAGGTTTTGGCTTTAGTTGTCTGGGGATTACCTCACCTGGATTCAGGGTTAGGGTGCCCCTTTTCCAGGTACCTGACAATCCACAATAGAACCAGAAGGGAGCAGCAACGTAAGAGGCAGAACGGTGATCACCAGTATTCATGACCATCTCCACCACCAAGATCTGAAAGAACCCACCCATACCCACCACAAAGAAGGCCGGAACGAAGCAGAATGATAAGCAGAGAAGAAGGATGCGGAGAGTCAGAATGCAGATCATGCTACAAAGAGCGTAGAAGATCACCAGCACCAGATTACAACAAGAAAGACAACTACGACAGATTTCCATATTTCACCAAAAGACTACATGACATGAAGCTACCGCACAAGTTCAAGCCATCAAATCACTCAAAATACAATGGGAAAGAAGAACCGAAGCAATGTCTCAGAGATTATTCACAATCCATCGAGTTGGCCGAAGGAGATGAAGACCTCAAAGCCCTATTCTTCCTAATGGCACTAGGAGCAATGTCGTTACAATGGTTTGACAAACTACCCGCAAGATCCATCAAATATTGGAATGACTTGCAAAGGCACTTTTGCATCCATTTTGCAAGAATTATCATACACCCAATGACAACGGCAGAATTACAAGGAATCACACAGAAGACAGGAGAATCACTTAGCGAATACTACAGAAGATTTGGCAAAGCAAGAGCACAAGTGCATGAAATCACTGATAGAGAAGTCATCGATATATTCAGCAAAGGAATCATCACGTGGTGGAAATTCAAAGCGTTCAACAGCAAGGACCCAAAAACAAATGAAGAATTCAAGTGAGATTTTGAAAAGCTTATATCCTCATAAGAAAAAACAAACAAAAAGTTCCCCAGCAACAGGGACAACAATGAAAGAAGAGGAAGGATCGACTATAGGAACAATGACAAGAGGCCAAGACAAGACAAAATGGTGGCAGTAGCCAACAAGAGAACCTACACTTTTCAAAACTTGACACCCCAAGAGAGAGACAGAATCAAAGCAAGACAATTCGTGAATTTTGAAGACATGAACTGCCCAATGCACCCAAGGTCAGGACACAAACTCAAAGATTGCCATGATTTCAACAGCCAATACAGAAAAGATGCAAGGTACAATAGCAACCAAGAAAGAAGGGAACTAGAACCAAGGAAAGAAGAGAAGAAGCCAGAGGGAGATTTCCAAGAACCCCAAAAGCAGTTATACGTAATATTCTCTGGAGTACCAAGCGCAAGAGGCAAGCAACAGCAGAAACTGGCGCATCGAGCCATCATGGTGGCAGAACCCGCTACTCCAAGATATCTAAATTGGTCAGAATACCTCATCAACTTCACCAGTGAAGATCAATGGACAAGCACATTCAACGCAGGTTGTTATCCACTAGTAGTAGCACCAACAATCGCAGGAATTATAGTCCCCAAAGTGCTGATTGACGGTGGAGCTGGCTTAGACATCATATTCACTGCAATTTTAAAAAAGATGAGCTTCGACTACGAAGGGATGATTACACCAACAAGTACACTGTTTATGGCATAGTACTCGGAACTGCAACAGTACCTCTGGGACAAATCACATTGTCGGTTACATTTGGCACCAAGGAAAAATACAGGACGAAGTTCACCAAATTCGAAGTAGCAAATTTCGAGTCATGCTACCATGCAATCCTGGGGTGACCAGCATTAACCAAATACATGGTTGTACCTCATTATTCGGACCTACTACTCAAGATGCCAACAACCAAAGGGATATTATCACTACAAGGTGATTTACAGAAAGCATATGATTGCGATGTGCAAGCCATCCAAATAGCAGAAAGATTACAAGGTGAACAAGGAAGAAGGGAGATTGCCATGATAGCAGCAACAATCAACCCGCAGGAGACAGAAATCCCTACAAAGAAGGCTAGCAAAAGTTTCACCACCCCAACCGAAGTGAAGACAAAGAAGATCGACCTGGAAACTGGTGATCCCGAGAAGACGGCGACCATCAGTGCAGAACTCAATCCTAAATAGGAACTCGCACTCATAAAGTTTCTTAGGGACAACAAAGATATCTTTGCCTAGAAGCCAGCTGACATGCTAGGAGTCCCGAGAGATTTGGTTGAGCATATCATTGACGTAAACAAGGGATCAAAACCCATCAACTAGAAATTGCGAAGATTTGCACTGGACAGAAAAGGCAGGAATCAAGAAAGAACTCACGAAGCTAATGGCGGCAGGTTTTATAAGAGAAACTATCAACCCAGACCAGTTGGCAAACCCAGTACTAGTAGAAAAGAAGAACTCGCCAGACTAGCGCATGTGCATCGACTAGACCGACCTCAACAGACACTGCACCAAAGACCCATACAGTCCCTCAAGAATCGACCAAGTGATAGATTCAACAGCAGGGGCATCTCTACTCCGGATATCATCAAATATCCCTCAGAGAAGAAGATCAGAGCAAGATATCTTTCGTGACACCGTTCGGGGCATATTGCTACGTGTCAATGCCTTTTGGCTTGAAGAACGCAGGAGCAACCTACAAACGAGCAATTCAAACAACCTTGGAAGATCAAATAGGAAGAAACGCTGAAGCCTATGTGGATGACGTCATCGTCAAGACAAATGAACCTGATGCATTGATAGAAGATCTACAAGAAACTTTTATAAACTTGAAGAAGTGGAGATGGAAACTCAACCCAAACAAGTGCATTTTTTGGGTTCCAACAGGATAATTACTTGGCTTTTTAGTCAGTAACAGAGGAATCGAAGCAAGCACAAAGCAATCAAGGCAGTCCTAGACATGGAGCCACCTAGAAAAATAAAGGACATCCAGAAGTTGACAGGTTGTATGGCAGCCCTCAACAGATTCATATCATGCCTAGAAGAAAAAGGCATCCCATTCTTTAAATTGTTGAAAAAGACAAGCAAGTTTGAGTGGACAGAAGAAGCAGACGAGGCTTTTCAGAAACTAAAGCATTATCTAGCCTCATCACCTGTTTTGGTGCCACCAACAAAGAAGGAGGACATGCTGTTATACATCTCTGCCACAAAGAATGTCGTAAGCACAGCCATTGTGGTCGAAAGAAGAAGAAAACGGTCATGTCTACAAAGTACAAAGACCAGTCTACTATGTCAGCAAAATACTAACGGAATCAAAAGTCAGATATCCCCACATATAGAAACTATTCTATGCAATCCTGATTTCATCAAGGAAGCTGAGGCACTACTTTCAAGAACATAAGATCATGGTCATCATAGAATTTCCTTTAGCAGACATCTTGAGAAACAGAGATTCTACAGGAAGAATATCCAAATGGGCAGTAGAACTCGGAGCTTTGAACCTGGAATTTCAGTCTAAGAAGGCTATCAAATCCCAAGCACTCAGCGACTTCCTAGCGGAACGGATGGAAACAACTCTAAAAGAACCCGAACCCATTATAGATCATTGGAGAATGTATTTCGACGGGTCACTCAAATTAGGCGGTGCAGGAGCAGGGATCCTATTCAGATCACCAGAAGGAAAGCAACTCAAGTATGTCTTACAAATCCTATGGTAGGCCACAAACAATGAAGCAGAATATGAAGCACTCATACGTGGGTTAAGAGTAGCCCACTCTTTAGCAGCAAAGAGGTTGCTAGTTTACGACGACTCAGCAGTTGTCATCAACCAAGTCAACAAAGAATGAGACTGCATAAAAGACAACATGGGCGCCTACTGTGTAGAAGTCAAAAAATTAGAGAAAAATTTCCAAGGATTAGAGATCCACCACGTTCTAAGAGACTCAAATGTGGCTGCTAATACTTTGGCCAAGTTAGGCTCTGATAGAGCAAAAGTGCGACCAGAAATCTTCACGGAAGAACTAAAGGAACCATCTATCAAACAACCTAGTGAAGAACAACAACCTAGATCAACCAAATATGACCCAATGGAGATTGACCAAGACCCTTTGACAAGACAAGTTATGGTAATCTATGAAGACTGGAGGCAACAATTCAAAGATACAACAAAGACAAGGCGCTACCAGAAGACAAAACGCAAAGAACCTGACTAATACATAGAAGCAAGAACTACGTACTAGTGGGAAGCAAGCTATACAGAATAGCCGCTTTAGCAGGAGTTCTACTCAAATGCGTACCAAGGGAGAGAGGAATCAACATTATCGAAGAAATACATGTAGGATGCTGTGGTAATCATGCGGCCTCAAGAACCTTGGTAGGAAAAGCTTTCAGGATGGGGTATTATTGGCCCACAGCAATAAAAGACGCAGAAGACTTCGTCAAGAAATGCAAGAAGTGTTTGCAAGACAACAACATGTCCCGGCACATAATCTGACGTATGCCTTCTTAGCCCTTCTCCTGTTGGGGATTGGATCAAGTTGGTCCACTAAAAAAGTCATCTGGAGGATTTGAGTACATTTTCATCGCAATCGACAAGTTTACTAAGTGGATAGAATACAAACCCATGGTCAAATATAGCGTAGAAAGAGCTGTCGAGTTCATACAAAGCATCATGTTCTGATTTGGAGTACCCAACAGGATCATCATAGATCTAGGATCACCGTTCACCGTGAAGGAGTTTACATCTTGGGTGACAGATTGTGCAATCGACATAGATTTCACATCATTTGGTCACCCTCAGGCAAACGGACAAGTCAAAAGAGCAAACGGGTTAATCTTACAAGGACGGAAGCCAAGACTATATGAAGAACTAGCAGACTACGGAGCTAAGTGAGTTGATGAAATACTAAAAGTGGTTTGGGGCCTCAGAACCCAAATCAGCAGATCAACCGGATACTCACCATTCTTCCTCGTCTACAGATCAGAAGCAATAATTCTAGCTAATTTAATCTGGACATCACCAAAGATAGAGCAATACGAAGGAGAAGCCGAAGAAACAAGGCACCTGGAGCCCGTTCACTAGAAGAAGTCTGAGAGTGCGCAATCCTACAGAATGCCAGATATCAACAAGGCCTAAGAAGACACTACGACAAGAGCACACAACCTCGGACCCTCAAACCCGGGGACTTAGTTCTTCGACTAATTCAAAAGAAAGACGGAAGACACAAACTACTCAGTCCATGGGAGGGACCTTTCAAAGTATGACGAGCAACTGGACCAGGCACATACGAGCGAATGACGGATGACGAAATCCCATTGAAGAACACCTGGCACATTAGCCAACTTCGAAGATTCTACAACTAGGCAAAAACCTGAAAAGAACCCATGATGATGAAATAGAGACTTTCTGATCTTCAGACCAACTCGCTCTTTCCGTTTGCAACAACAAGACCACTAGGCACGCAAGCCCTCTTCAAGATTATCGCGCTATGGAGAGATCTGATAGCATGCCTGCATGGACAAGAGTCTTAGTACCGCTCCATGGACAGGCTAGCTGCCCTACGCGTGGCTCCCAGCTGGATCAGAGCACACCGTGTCGGTCCAGGATCAGGCCTCTCTGAGGTGAATCAGGTCACTCATGTCGGTTCACGATCAAAGAGTACTGTGAGTGAGAATGCAGTTCAACCCGGGCACCTCGTGCTGGTTCGGGAGTCCAAGCCTATTCGCAACAGCGGGATCAGGGCACACCGTATCGATCCAGGACCTTGGCTCCCCACTTCGCCTGCCCTGTGTGCAGAGTGCCGAGTTGGATCAAGGCACACCGTGTCAGTCCCTCGGGCCTTTTTGGGGTGAATTAGAGCTCTCATGCCTATTCATGATCAGAAAGTTACCTTTTACTGCGAATGAGAATGCAGTTGAACCTGAGAATGTAGTACTGGTTCGAGAGTCAAGACTGTTTGCTACAAACAGTGGGATCAGGGCACACCGTGTCAGTCCAGGATCCTTGACTCCCCTCCCCCTGTTTTACTGCGAATTGAGAATGCAGTTGAACCCGGGCACGTAGTGCTGGTTCGGGAATCAAGACCTTTTCGCTACAACAGCGGGATCAGAGCACACCGTATTGGTCTAGGATCCTTGATTCCCCTCCCCTCTTTGCCTGCGATGAGATGCAGAACACAACACACTAGACTGGACTCAGGCGCACCATGCGGGTTCAGGCTCAGAATTGAACTTTGTTGCGACATGAAGAAGCACACCTCGAAGCAACAACGGCTCAACATCAGGCACTACACTACCAACGGGTAGTACGAAGCAACATAAACAACTCTGGCTCAATACTAGCCACTACACTACCAGCGGGTATTACAAAGCAATAGAAACAACTCTGGCTCAATACTAGCCACTACACTACCAGCGGGTAGTACGAAGCAACTGACACAACTCTAGCTCAATACTAGCCACTACACTACCAGTGGGTAGTACGCAAGCAATACCTCGTCAAAGTCAGGACGAAGCCCGCAAATCAAGTACTCACTGAAGCAATTCAAAGTCGAGACGAAGCCCGCACAGCAAGAACTAGCCGAAGTAATTCAAAGTCAGGATAAAGCCCGCGCAGCAAGAACTCTTCAAAGCACTTCAAAATTGGGGCGAAGCCCGCACAAAAAGAACTTGTCAATTCTAAACAAAGACGGGATGAGGCCCGCACATCAAAAGTTTCTCTCATCATGAAAAGGGCAACAACGGCCCAGAAGTATCATCCATCCAAGGAGATTTACAAGAAAGGCGCTCACGGCGCAGGAGCAGCAGGATCAGCACCTAAGTCTATCCTATCTACGACTCGCTCTACAAGAGAGGCAAGTCTAGCCTCCTGCTCTCCGACCTGCAGCAAGAACTCCAGCTACGGGTTGGGGTCAACCAACTTCTCCAGCTCAGCACCAGGAGCAAGAACCTAGATGTGGCACAAGATGTTGCTCACACACCTCTGGAAGCTATCCTTCATGAAGTTGAAGAACCGCAATGGAATCAGAGGTGCATAGCTCACCGCATCAGCATAAAGGGCCTGATCCTCCTCCCGTCCAATGAAAGATAGGAGGTAGGTCATAGCCCCCCACAGCGACTGGAACTTGGCATTGGCCACATCCAATTTAGCTTTATTCTCGGAGGTTTTGAGGGTCTCTTTCATGTCCTCTGAATCCTGGTGCCACCGGAGCTGCTTACGCTCGAACTCTACAAAGAAACAGTCAAGTCAATCAGCCGAAGAAAAAACTCAGCATGTCAAAGATAACAACTCGACAGGAAAAAGGAATACCTGCAACCTGGGCCTTCAAGGCCTGGACCTCATCAACAGCGGCCTTTGTTGCCTCCTCCCGATGACATAACTCATCAGCCAAGTGGGCCTGATGAGCTGCTCAGCATCCCGACGCTGCCCACGCTCACGCTCCAGTTCCGGCTGAACCTGAGCAAGCTCTTTACGAACCAGCTCAAGATCGGCGAGGATAGAAGAAGTCACCGCAGCCTCAGCGGGGCCAAAAGGGAGATCCTGATCCTGCCAGAGAGACTGAAAAAGTAGATTATCAGAAAAAAGATGACACATCAAAATCAGCACATACCAAGACAAAGAAAAGAACTCTTACCTGCACCATGCCGCCAAACGTGGTGGAGAACTCTTCAAAACAAGACTTCAAAGCCGCCAGACGATGAGGATGGCTCATCTCAGGATCTACCGGTCCAGAAGAGGAAGAGGGCGGCAAAGTGAGCAGTGGTGGATCAGCTAGAACCCCACAGCCTCCTTCAGCACCAGCAACCCCAGGAGTCACTGGCTCGGCAAGAGGGAGATCATGACCCAATTCAGCAGGCACCACCAGGGAACTGCCTGCAAAGTGGGGCCAGACCCCAGATCAACATTGGTCGCCTGACCAACTTCAAAGATAAAATATTACAAACAAGTTAGAATCATCAACAAAGAAAGATGATAGATGAAAACAAGGAGATCTCGCAAGAACTTACCAGCAGACGAACTTTGAGCCCTAGGCTCATCCTCGGGGGCTCGGTCAGAACCCGTGACAAATGAAGAACCCAGCGAGTTCACAGCACCAGGCCTGCAAAGAGAAGGCATAAGAACCAGATATAAAGGTAAAAGAATAAATCAATTCAAGAAGAATACCCTGCACAGTTACCTTGGTGAAGCATGAAAGAACCTACCCCCCTCCTAGGCATGATATGAAGGGGAACAATTGCAAGAGACTGGACCACATAGGACATGTGGGCAGCAAGAGAAGGAGAAGGGGAAGAAGAAGTCCCAGAACCCTCCGTCCGGCTACAAAGAGCAAAAGAAGCATCAGCAAGCAAGACAACTGAATAAAGAAGCAAGCAAAAATCAAGGGAGACTTACAGTCTGCGGATAAGAGGAGTTTGTGCCTCCTCGTCCTCCTCATTCACAGAAAGAAGCACATTGGTGCTACCTACAAGCAAAAACAAGCAAAACATGAGACGCAAAAGCAAAAGATGATAGAAAAAGAACTCAGCATCAACCTCACCTATGATGATATTACATGTGACCTGAAGAGAACTCGATGCAGCAGGAATTGGCCTCCCAGCAGGAGTGATAGAAGGTCGTGACAATGCCCTTCGCCTAGAACCAAAATACATCTCAACAATTTTTTGATGCGGTTGATAAGGAACAACCTCAAATCCACCCTCCCGGATACTATAAGGAAGTTCAAGAAGAGAAGACCATTTGTGAGAAGCAGAAATAGGAGCAGGTTGAGCAGCAACCTCAGCAGGGTTAACCTCCTCAAGGATAGGAAGGCGGAGAGTAAAGCTACGACCAAATCCTTGAAAAAGAGCAACAATCAGATCGTCAGCACCAGTGAAGAAAAGAACTCGCGTATAACAAGAAGCAATCAGTCAATCACTTACCGCAGGTGGCGGGTTCCCAGAATGATATTCCTCAACTCAGGGAGGAATATAAGGCACTGAAGCAAGAACAACCTTTAGACGCACCGTCAGCTCCTCATCATTCAGCTTTACCCCAGCCTTGATCCGGGAAGAATCATCAACCCCGGTGTATTCAAAGCCAAGGTGCTCCCTTTGCATCAAAGGCTGCACAAAACAACGAAAGAACCCGGCAACGATACCAAGTCCGGTGAGGCCTTGCGCTTTCACATAAAGAAGCCACGTAAGAAGAGGGTCGATGGCCGAAAGCTCAGCATCAGAAAGCTTTTTGGACCAAAGACTGGTGTCATTGAGGAAGCCAGAGAGATCTGAAGAGAAATAAGCTAAAGGCTTGGGGACATAGAACCACTTGTCCGCCCAAACCATCTTGTCGAAGAAATCAAGGGTAAAAATAGCCGCACCCATCCCCTGATGGAGCTGGATTGTACAGCAACCAAAAGGCACTATTTTTGAATCCTCCTTCAAGCAGAAGAAGTTGGAGATGTTGGAGACCAAATAACTAGATGGAACTCCATCAGAAAACCTAAAGGCGGAAAACAAAGTCCCGCGGTGACAAACGCAACAAACAAGATTGTCTGATCAGGGGAAGGAGTGGGGAAGATGTTAACCCGGAAGGATGTACTTGGAGAGTGCCTGATCCCGAAGTAAAACACGATCAACCAACACCTCAAGATCCGCCTCAGTCATCGTCGGTGCCGGCCAACTCCACTACACGTAAACACACGATCAAGAACAGTGCGATTAACAGCAAAAGAAAGAATTTTTACCAATCAATTACCTCAACAGCCTTGCTCTTACTCTGCGACCTAGTTCTAGCCATCGGGCCTAAAGAATCAGCAGACAGATTCACAAATTGAAGACAAAAAAGGAGAGCAAACTAGGGTTTTCGAGAAGCAGTGGAGACGGCGAAGAAAGCAGAGGATTAAGGATGCTTTGTGTGCATGGATGATAGAAAGTCAAGCGTACAGAACAAGGATAAGCAGCGAAGTATTTATAAGGATTGGATGATCTAAGTGGGCCCAACAGGCCAAAGATTGCCTAAAACGGACAACACGACAACAACTACAGCGGATTAGCATCAACAGTAATAATGGCAAAGGGTAACTTTCCAACGGGCAGAAAACAGAGTATCTTGGATAAGATTTTTTACCATGAAGTCACCGGATGTGAAGAGAACCCGGAATCATCAACAACCCATGAAATCAATAGGCTACATGAACCAATTATTGAGATACCTGAACAACCCGGACATATTGGAAGATATATCAAAAGAACTCGCAGACAGACAAGACACATTATACAGCGCCCAATGCATCATCGAAGAACTCGACATATCCGGAATCATGGAATCTCATCCATACAACATCAACTCAGTCAGCAGACAACCCGCACAGTCTCAGGAGGCCGAAATAAGACAAATCTTTTCCATCTTACTGATCAAAGAAGACACTGAGATTACAACAGAGTACAAGCGGATACAAGATCCAATAATTTAGAAGAAATACATTAATACAGCAACCAGGAGCCCGGTGGAATTCGCAAGGGCATCAAGAAAGTCCTGGTCAACTGCAAATATCAACAAGGAGCCGAGCAGAGGTCAAGACGATTGAACCTTTACCAAGATTCGATGTCAACAAGCAGGAGGGCAACCCCAGAAACGAAATCACCGCATCAAATCCGTCTCTAAAAGTCACTGAGAATGGCAAGAGCACCAAGTACACGGGAGTAGCGGTCACATCTTCACACTCCATGACTCCCAAAGAACTCGGACGGATCTCCCAACATGAGCTGATTTGCAAAGCAGCGCCAAAACGACATAGCAGAGAAGAAAGCAGAGGCCAATCCACACCATGCGTAGCGTGAACAACCTAAACAGCTCATGAACCACCAAGTTAAGGCAACATGGAGGAAGGTTGAAGGGCACTGGAAAACGAGGCACCGGAGGCATCGCCAAGTACATCACAAGCCCTACAACATTCGCCCTGACACCTTCGACCAAGTGATTCCACCCGGGGATTAGCCTGCTACTAACCCCTATCACAAGACCTACACCATTCGCTAAAAGAGATTACAGAACAAGCCTGGGGGCTCGTCAAGCTCGCTCACCAACAAGTCCATAACTATAGAAGAAGGAAGCAACAGCTCAAGAAGACCACAAGCAAGAGAAACCAAGAGAGAAGAAGAAACTCAAGAAGACTAGAAGTGAATGAGGAAGTAACGAGCATCAGCAAACGATATTTATAGACGAAGATGGATGTATGAAGACTAAGTCCACAGAAGAAAGAAGCAAGAACAGACATGTGAAGAGAACAGAACATTGAAGCGATTGAACAAGAATGCGCGACCACCACACAGTCGACAAAGAAGGCAGGCACGAAGACTGAAGACATCAAGAGCGCCAGCAAGGCTCACGGGCGAGTAGTAAAAGTCACTACAAGACCAAAAAAGGCATGTCCAGCAGCATATCTCAAGAAAAAGTACAAAAGCAATGAAGACACTCAACAACCAACGGTACAACAATAAAGACTCACATCAGCAAGGAACTCCAGAACCCTTTCCCGAGTTCTTTCATGATGAAAAGAACCCAGAAAAGGCTCGGGGCTGCAGGAGTACCGGCACTGAAGGCACTATTTCAATTTTTTTATCAAGACCCTCTGGCTTTTTGTTCAATAAAGCCAAAGGCTCGGGGGCTGCACTCACTGGGTGCAAATTTCTCAAAATTTACACTCCATGAAAGGACAAGGATGACGACCAGAAGAGAGAAGCTAAGAATAGACCCTCCAGCTTTTTGTACCAAAAAACAAGAGGCTCGGAGGCTACACTCAGTGAGTGCAATTTTTTGCACTCCTCGAAGAACCAAGACAGAAGCGGCAAGAAGAAAGAGCATCCCAAGATTTCACCTCGAAAGAACCTGGCTTCCGAGTTTCAAATCCTAGAATGCTCGGGGGCTTGTCGATGGGGGACACCGGAGGTTCCCCAAGAAGACGAAATACGGACTGAGGATCGAAGAACCCACCGCCCGATTCGAGTACAACATGGAGTAACATGACATGAGAATTACCATATCTTAGACAGATTCTAATAGGAAAGAACATGAAACTCTTAGTTTAGGACTCGTTCCTAGAATCTAATTAGGAATCATAGAACCCGCAGCCAGCCTCGCTCCATATAACACAACACAACACAACACGCTCATGCCGACTGGACGTAAAGGCTTTTACGCAACACAAGTCGAGGGCCCGAACCAGTATAAAACCGTCTGTCTCATCAAGCTTGTTGCCGTAACCGTCGAGTTCCGCAGTCTGCTAAGCTCCTCCAAACAAAAACACCCTCCCGGGTACCCTGGTGGTGGGCTATCGGTGATAAAACATCGACAGTACTCTCCAAGAGTAACAAGAAATCACCAAGCAAATGACTCGTAAGTGCCACTAGATGAATCACCTCATGCAAATGCACTTTGAATCACTCAATCTTACTCAAGATTCGCAATCAAGCAAGAGAGAATGAGTAAGAGGGAAAAACTTCAGCTCAGTAGGATGTCAAGAAGGTTAGAGAGTCAAGAGAGAGCCAAGCTTTGGACACCCTCTATTTATGAGCCCAAGACATCCAACTAGCCCTTATGCCCACGAGCAGCTCAAATCGAGACCTCCAGACACGTCCAGAGCCCATCGCCGGACGCGTCCAATGCTCACAATTATCATGTGGGAAACAACTTGATTCAAACAACACCTACGGACACGTCCGCCGTCCATCTCCAGTCACTTGACGATCACTGTGCAGCGTCCGGCACTCACAGAACATTTTTCGAAGAAACTAGCTATTGCTAGCCTACGGACGCATCCGGCGCTCTGAGCCAGCGACCGGAGCCCGGCGTCCACAGGACAGCACCCCGTGCGTCCTTCTCTGAGTTGCGTCCGAAGCTCCCTGGACGCGTCCAGAGCCCATCGCCGGATGCGTCCAATGCTCACAATTATCACGCGGGAAACGACTTGATTCAAACAACACCTGCGGACACGTCCGCCATCCATCTCCAGTCACTTGACTATCACTGTGCAGCGTCCGGCACTCACAGAATGTTTTTTGAAGAAACTAGCAATTGCTAGCCTACGGACGCATCCGGCGCTCCGAGCCAGCGACTGGAGCCTGGCGTCCACAAGACAGCACCCCGTGCGTCCTTCTCTGAGTTGCGTCCGGAGCTCCCTGGACGCGTCTGGAGCACTCAATGTCTGCCGTTGCACTGCCCGAGCTGCCTCGCCACGTAACGCCCTCCGGACGCTGATGTCGGCATCCGATGCCGCGCGTCAGACGCGTCCGGAGCTCGCCAGCACCGCCTGCCTCGCGCCACCAAGCGACGGATGCTGCCCCGGCGTCCAGCGCTAGGCCACTACATCATCTCACACTTAGAAAATAGACATTCTCAAGCCACCTTCGAGGCTATCTCATCCACCTTTGCAACTATGCCAACACCACCAAGTTTACATCTCCATGTGCATGTGTGTTAGCATTTTCCAAATGGATTTTCCATCGCGCACTAGATCCTAATGCATCAATGTGAAATGATAGACCTAGTAGTACTCATGAACCGAATTACCAAAGATCTCCCCTCTTCATAGTTTGGCTATCGATCCTAAACCACTCACACCCTCTACGATGTCTTGAGTGCAAAACAAAATAGCCCTATAGGTTATACCATTGCCTTGAGACATGACACGCAACACTCCATGTCATCATGCAATCATCTTGGTCCATCGATCTCGATCTTACTTGCTCTTCACCTTTGGTCGATCCATCGGTGCCAAGTCTCTGTTGACGTTGCGTTGGGAGTTGTTGGAGCGTTGACTGGAGGTGTTGAGGTCCGAATCGAGGGGTGGCCGAGGGGGGTCGAGGCCCGAATGGATAAGGCCAAGCCCCAGGAAATGCGGTACGGATATTGGTAAATGTGTCTCGAGGGGGTGCTTGATAGTTTACAGTGCTCTATATGGCATCGCAGCATAGTACAAACCACCGATTTCCCGGGTATGGGCGGTAAAAGAAGGATTTGACCGCTGTACCCGATCACTGTAACCGCGTTGTAGCCATGAAGTTAGGCAGGAGTTGGTGGGGGCATTAAATGCCTTGGATCCCATACAGGAAGTCGTTGAGCCGAAGGGGGTGGCAATCGATGGGGCGTCGTCCGTCCGCGTGGAGATCCGTCACTCAACGGGGGGTCGAATGCCTATGATGCGCATCGTCACTCCGACGGGGGGTCGTCCGCATGGGCGGACGTCCGTCATTCGAGGCTCCCCATCGAATAGGAGATGGTTTTGACTTGGATGATGCTGCTCGTGGGCCGGCCCAGCATAGCTTGATGTACGATGGTGGACCCTTGTCTTTCTAGGCTAGTCGCGGGCTTCTTTGGTGATTTTGGTTTAATTATTTAGGGATTAATTCTCCTGGATTGAGGTTTAGGGTACCCCTTATCCAGGTACTCGACAGTAGCCCCCAAGTCTCTGTGCGAGTGCTGGCACTCACGCAGAGGCTCATGAACATGAGTCTTCGCGTCTGTCGTTCTCTGAAGGGTGCGCGCGAGCGTACCCTTTGGGGGTAGCCCCCGAGGCCTAGGAGGAGTAGGATACTCCTCTGAGGGCTTTGTACGTTTTTTGTCGAGGGGTGCTCGAGTGGTTAAGCCCCCGGGTGTGTATAAGCATTCTTCGTCGAGGCCTACTCCATGGTGGTTGGGCGCAGTAGGTTCTTTCCTCGGGGACTAGGCATAAATGAGCTGGAGTTTTAGCATCGACACTTTCCAATGGGTGCGAGCGAGCGCACCCTTCAGGTGTAGCCCCCGAGGCCTCGGAGGAGTAGAAAAACTACTCCGAGGGCTTTTTAGACGTGCAATCAGGGGGCAGCTCAATTCTTCTAACCCCCGAGAGCGTTTGCCCCTCTTTTTTCGAGGGGTTCCTTGCGTTATCGAGCCCTCGGGTGGTTGGTTCCTCCTTCATCGAGGTCATCTGATTGCGAGCAAGCCCCTGAACCCCTTTCGTCGAGGTCAATCAGGAACAAGCCTGTCTTTTTCTTTCGACCCTCACACTCCTTTTCGATGGGAGGAGGGGTGAGGAGCGTCGTGCTACCCTCGTTTGGGCAAGCTCCAACGTCCTCTGGTGACCTGTTATCAGGAAATTCAAGTGAGAGCTCGTGCCCCGTTCGGTAGGGGTCGACAGGTGGCCATGGAGGTGCTCTCAATGAAGCTAACAAATGGACACATGGATTCTGATCCCATTCGATAGGGTTCGGCAGCCCGATGCCTCCCTCCGAGGGGAATCCGTGGTTTTCCTTTTGTTTCACCTTGAATATGTCTAAGGGGGCTTCGAGAGTTCGTTCTTGAGCGAGGGACTCGTGTCGGCTCCCCCCCCGGTCATCCCTGACTCGGATACTCGAAGGTGGCTGTCGAACCCTAATCGAGGGCCAGCCTTCGCTCCCTTAAGATTTTTACGTAGGGCCAGGGCCCGCGTTTCTTCTCGTAGAAGGAATCATCCGTTAATAACTCCTCCTGTCTGTTGGGCATGCCTTTTGAGGTAGAGACGTAACGGCGCGGTCGTGGGGAGCTGGGACAACGGCTAGAGACCGAGCATTCGACGCGTGTCCCTGTACCCAAAAATCGAGGGAGCGGTTAGGTGCGGGCATTAAGTGCGGGGTTTTACCTGCCTTTTCGCCGGAACACCCGTTGCTCTTCGGCCTTCCTATAAATTCGGGGGGTAGGGTTCCGCCCATTCCCCATCTTGCCTCCCTACTTTCGTTGCCGCCACCACCGAAGAGTAGAGTCGTCCTGTTCGTTAACGCAAAGAGAGAAAAGAGAGAGAGATTGGAAATCTTCCCTCCCGTCCATCCGCCGAGCAGATCCGCGCTGTCGCCATGGCACAGGAACTTCTCCCTCTGGAGGATTGGCTCCCGTTGGTCATGATGGAACAGGAGCTCGAGGAGCTGGTGGATGACGGGCTCCTTCACCCCGTTGTCTCGGCTGATCGTCCGGAGTGGATGGTGCCGCCGAGGGAGGATCTGGAGCCAAACCCGTCGGAGGGGTACGTGGTGAGCTTCGTCAAGTACCACCGGATGGGGCTCGGATCACCTCCGAGCCGATTCATGCGAGCGTTGACCAACGACTACGAGGTCGAGCTCCAGCACTTCTCCCCAATGCCATCTCAAACGCAGCGATCTACGCCGTCATCTGCGAGGGATAACAAGGCATGGAGCCACATTGGGAGTTCTGGCTCCATCTCTTCAAGGGAGAGCACTTCACCAAGCCGGTGTCGCAGGGGGTGAGAAGCATCGTCCGCGTCGGCTACTGCAACCTGTCGCTGAAGCGGGCGGACCAGTTCATCCCGACGAGGTTGATTTCCAACCACGGCGGGTGGCACGCCGGGTGGTTCTACCTCCTGAATGATGGCGGCCTGCTGCCGCACTTTGCCGGGTGCGTCATCATAAAGCGCCCAGAGCACTGGTCGCACGGCGTGGTGAAGGATCGACAGGCGAGGCTGAACCCCCTCCTCGATGTGCTAAGGACTCTGCGCGAGTGGGGGCTGAATGCCGGAATTGTTGTCTCGGCGTTCCATAGCCAGAGGGTCCTTCTGCTGATGCAGTGCCCGCTGCACTTGGACCAGATGGTGCTCGGGGCATCACTCGAGAGGGGCCAGATGTCTGCCAAGGCGCTGTCCCTCGAGGACATCGCGAGGCGGGTGAGGGGAGCGGTCGCTGGCGCCTTTGCACCGGAGGACGTGAACAGCATCCCTATGCTGCCCGACGACTGCCACTTCCATCTGGTGAGTATGTGGTGACATCGCCCTTGAATTCCTTCTTTCCTTGACTCATCCTCGTGCTCTCTGTCATGGGTTTGTGTACAGGGGGCCATAAATTTCAGGGTGTCGATGCCCCCGGTCAAGGAGGACAACCCCGATCGCCAGGTGAGACACGTCACTACTCAACAACAGAAGAAGAGTAAGGATCAAGAAAAGAAGGAGCGGAAAAAGAAGAGCCTCGAGCGCCTAGCGCGTGAGCAACGCCGGGCGAAGCAGAGGCGCGAGGGGGTTCCTGAAGAGGAATCTCCCTCGGAAGAAAAGGAGGAGGAGGAAGATGAGGGCAGCGATGATGAAGGGGTGTAGGCGCGTCTTGATGCCCTGGTGCCCCGTATGGCCCACGCTGACACCCGCTTCGCACAGGAAATGGTTGAGCAGGGTCATCTTTTCAGGCCTCGAGGACAGCCTCGGCGCCTGTCAACGGTCAAGAAACGAGAGCCTCGGAGCAGCCCGGGAGCGGAGGATGAGTGACCCCTCGAACCGGGGAAGGTCATCATCACGTCGCACGTGCGGCGGGACACCGCTGGCCCCTTCACGGGGCGGGTCCAGCACACCGCCACCTCAGACCAGGTCCTCGACGCTCAATGCGCGGACCCAGGTTCAGTCCGCCTTGGAGAAGCAAGAGAAAACCAAAGACGTCGGCGGTGGCGGCTCCGAGCGGCTCTGGTTCTGACAAGGGCTCATCGAAGAAGGGGGCTCAAAAGCCCTCGAGCGGTTCAAAGGTGGGCAGGAGGGCGCCTCTCATCCCCGCGGGGTAAGTTTTCAGCATCTTGGGGCTTCCCTTCCCTTCTTTGACGTTTTATGGGATCCTTGATGTCATTCACTCGTGTATGCTTCAGGATCAAGCGTGCACCAGAGACAGCAACTCCCACCCCCGCCAAGCGGCTCAAGATCGACACCGTGGCGAGGGTGGCGGCGTCGACACCAGGTGCTACTTTGATGTCCCAGGCGGCGGCGGTGGCTGCCTAGGTTGCGAAGGCCTGCGCCGCTATTACTTGAGGTAGGCTGACAGGCGCTGCTTTTGTTGCAGGCTCAAGCGCCTCGGGCACCATGGCGGGAAGTGAAGCAGCCCGGAGCCAGGTGCCGGGGAGCAAAAGTGCTGTCCAAATCTCGACGTCCGTCGCCTCCGCCCCTAGCCAGGTTGAGGCTTCCGCCGCCTTGCTAGGGGGTGCCCTCGCGGTTCGCAAGTCAGGGTCGGAGGGCGCCCCGATCGTTGTTAAGGACGAGGGGGCCGTGGTCCCCCCTCGTTCTGCTGAGGAGACGGTAGGGCGTCCCCAGGAGGCATGGGCGCCGCCTCCTCAGCCGGAGGGGTAGGGACCATGGCCGAAGGGACTGCATGAGGTGGAAGAGCAGCGCAAGCGGGAGCGCCTGCAGAAGCAGGAAGAGGAGGAGCAGCTGCAGAAGCAGTAGGAGGAAGTGCAGCTGGGGCCGAGCCAGCCACAGCAGCAGCAACAAGGGAAGGTAGAATGGCTGGCTATGAGCCAGTCAGAGCAGCAGCAGCAACAACAACAGCAGCAGGCATCAGAGCTGCATCAGCAGTAGCAGGGGGTCGCGGCACCCACGAGCCCGTCACAGCAACAACAAGATGGGTCGCAGGAGGCGCGAGCGGCCTCTAGCCCGAGGGGATGCCACTGCAGGCCCATCCTCGCCACATCGGTGGGAGGGGGAGGTCCTGCTGGACGTGGGACAAGGAGACGCCTGGCGGCCGAGGTTACCGTTCTCGCGGCGCCCGGAGGCACCGGTGGAGGAAGACGTCTCGATGCGGGAGAGAGTCACCTAGCCGATTGGGCAACCGATCCCGGAGGGGGCCTCGACGCCCGGAGTGGTGGTGTTGGCATTGATGCCTTGGCCGCCACCATCTGGGTCGTCCGCCACCAGGGGGTTCTTGTATGGCCCATCGGTAGGAGAGGCCAAGTCCTCGGGGGCTGGATCAGAGGCCGAGGTGTCGTTTCCCACACTCGCCGCTTGCGTGGCTCATTATGGCGGCTCGCAAGAGATGGTGGACAACATCGCGACAGACGTGCAGGGGAGGGTCGAGGCAAACCTCCCTTACTGGGGCCGAGAGGCCCTCCAATTCCAGGACCCGACGGACCCCGACGCGGTCATGTTCGAGATGAACGACCCGACGGAGGTCGAGCGCTGGGGGCACATCGAGGAGTTCCGGGCCTGGATGTAGCACGCCATGACGATGGCTATCGACATTGCCCGCGAAGACCTCTCGAGGGCCTTCGCCGTATATGATCTTCTTTTACCAAATCGTTGAGTTGATTTGCTTTTCGCTTAGTGCTTACTCTTGTGTTTCTTATACCTAGGACTTGAGGAGACGCTCCCAGATCAAGTCCCGGTTCGTCCACATGACCAAGGACGGATGGGGGAAGGTTCTGTTGCTACAGGATCAGCTTAAGGCAGCCAAGGCGGAAGCGGCGCAGGCGAGGGAAGATCTGGCCAAGCCTCAGGAAGAGGCGAGGATGGCCAAGGAAGCAACCCAGGCCAAGGAGGTCACCACCAAGGCCTGGGAGGAGGCACAGAAGGCCCTTGAGGACCTCTCCCTATCAAGCAGGCGGGTTAGGACGCTCGAGGGGGAGCTCGACGTGTCAGCGTCTCGCGTCCAGGAGCTTGAGGCGACTTTTGGCGAAGCTTCCCATCAGCATGACTCCCTCAACGTCACGATTGGGCAGGTGAACCTCCATGTGCAATCCTTTACCGTCGAGGTTGCGTCGCTGAAGGGGACCCTTCAGGAGAAAGAGGAGGCTTTGCCGCTCTTGTCATGGGCTGATCCTTATCTTTTATTTCAGATCTCAACGAGAAGCTGACCCAAGCTCGGGACAACTCCAAGATGCTCCAGGACGCTTACTGGGCCGAGGCGAGGTTGACCAACACACTCCGCACCTCGATCGCCCCGGTCTGTGATGACTTCGGTGTTGATCCTAAAGCGGAGGTCAAGGATGAAGTGCGCGGGACCTCCCTCGCCAACCGATTGTACGAGCTCAGTCGGGTCGTGAGGGACCAAGTCCAGAACGCACTTCATGTCGGTGTGAAGTGGGCGATGGCGGTCGTCTACTCCGGCTTCACCTACGACATGGGGGTGGTCTCCCACAGCTTTGTCTACGACCCCAATAGGACTAACGCCGAGAACAAGGAGAGGCACAGGGCCTTGATCGAGACTGCTGAGGAGCCCGGCGGTCGACTGACGAAGCTGTTCGAGCCCGAAGTCCTTCCTCCCGGCGTTGACGAAGAAGAAGCCAACTGTGAGCCAATCCGGATAAGAAGGCCCATGTAATAGGTTAGCTTTTGTGTCTGTTGATATCGTGGCCCCGGGGGCCTTTGAAAACATTATGCATTGATGTATGTGTTTGTGAGTTTTAAGTCCCTTTCTTTGTTGCTAGCCTGATTATGTGTTTACTTAGTAAACTTGGTGTACGGTCGTGCCCTTCGAGGGGGGAGTGAGTGGAGCAATCGTAGCGCAGAAGCATAGGTGATCTCGTGGCTCGACAGCCCTCGACCCTCGGGGCACTCTCGTGGCGTTTTCGACTAAGTGACAACACACATCGAGGCGCGTAAGGAAGAATGGACGTCGAGTTTTGAAAAAATGTATGAGTTTTTTAGGAACTTCGGGGGGTTCCCCCTTGTAGCCCCCCGAGGGAGGCTCGACTCTGATGAAGCAGAGTCGAGGCTACCTTATGCATATGAACAAAAAGTTGAACTTACAGACGAAAGTACTTCTTATTCATTTATGACACGAGAAAATGTACAAGGCCTCGAAGCCCTAGGGCTAAAAGCGACGTAGCTGTTCGATGTTCCACGCGTTGGTGAAGGTTTTCCTTTTCCATTGGATAGCTTGTAGGTTTCGGGCTTTAACACTTCTGGAACGATGAAGGGGCCCTCCCATGGTGGAGTTAGCTTGTGGCATCCCTTGTTGTTCTGCCGTCGACGAAGAACTAGGTCACTGACTTGGAGGTCCTGCTTGCGTACATGCTTGTCGTGGTAGCGTCGAAGCTTCTGCTAGTATCTCGCAGAATTGAGGACGGCCATGTCTCGAGCCTCCTCGAGTTGGTTGACGGCGTTTGCGAGTGCTTCCTTATTCATCTGCTCGTTATAGGCCTTCAGTCGAGGGGACCCGTACTCAAGGTCAGTGGGGAGGACGGCCTCGGATCCGTAGACCATAAAGAATGGGGTGAACCCTGTGGCTCGACTTGGTGTCGTTCTCAGGCTCCATAGAATGGAGGGCAGCTCAGCAACCTATTTCTTGTCATGTTTGTTTAGCCAATTGAAGATCCGAGGCTTGAGACCTTGTAAAATCATGCTGTTGGCGTGCTCGACCTGGCCGTTAGTTCTAGGATGAGCGACTATGGACCAGTTCACACAGATGTGATGGCGGTCACAGAAATCCAAGAACTTCTTGCCGGTAAACTGCGTGTCATTGTCGATGATGATGACATTGGGGATGTCGGTGAAGAACAGCACCGCATGTTCAGACCGGATGTTGGTGATGGGTCGGGCCTCGATCCACTTGGAGAACTTGTCGACGGCTACGAGTAGATGGGTGTAGCCCCCGGTTGTCCTATTTAATGGCCCCACGAGATCGAGCCCCTAGACCGCGAATGGCCATGTAATGGGGATCGTCTGTAGAGCATGAGCAGGGAGGTGGGTCCGCCTAGCGTATAATTGGCACCCTTCGCATGAGCGGACGAGGTTGATGGCGTTGGAGACTGCGGTCGGCTAGTAAAAACCTCGTAGGAAGATGTTTCCAACGAGGGTCCTCGGAGCAGTGTGATGGCCGCAAACCCCTGAGTGTAGATCCTTGAGCAGCTTTCTTTCTTCCTCCATGGTGATGCAGCGCTGGAGGACCCCGGTAGGGCTCCGTCGATAGAGCTCCTTGTCTTCACCGTAGAGGACGTAGGTTTTGATCCGTCGAGCGATGCGGCAGGCCTCGGTTCGATCTTCTGGAAGCTCTCCTCAAATAAGGCAGTCGAGGAAGGGAGTGCGCTAGTCTGGCTCGGAGGTTGTGGGAGGAGGTGACACCTCAATCTCCATGACTTCGGCCCCAGTCGAGGGGGTCTCAGTCGAGGGAGGGGGCCGACTGCTTGTGTTGCGATTCCTTCTCCCGCGCCAAGATCGATGGAGGGCTTATAGAGGTCCTTCGAGAAAACATCATGTGGGATAGTACCTCGAGTCGATGCAATCTTTGCCAGCTCGTATGCGGCCTCGTTGTATCTACGGGCGATGTGGTTGAGCTCGAGGCCATTGAAATTGTCCTCCAACTTGTGGACCTCCTAGCAATAGGCCTCCATCTTGGGGTCATGGCAGCTGACTTGGTCGATGACGAGTTACGAGTCACCACAAACGTCAAGCTATCAAACCCCGAGTTCGATGGCGATGCACAAGCCACTGACGAGGGCTTCATACTCAGCCACGTTGTTGGAGGTGGAGAAGTGGAGTCGGATCATGTAGTGTATGTGGACTTCGAGGGGCGATATGAAGAGCAGGCCTGTGCCCGCTCCCGTCTTCATCAGCGACCCATCGAAGAACATCGTCCAGAGCTCCGCTTGGATCTGAGCTGGAGGAAGTTGAGTATCGGTCCATTCGGCGATGAAGTCGGCCAACACCTAAGATTTGATGGCTTTGCGCGGGGCGTAGGAGAGAGTTTTGCCCATGAGCTCGACCACCCATTTGGCTATCCTCCCTGCAGCCTCCCGGTTCTAGACTATCTCTCCAAGGGGGAAAGACAAGACCACGGTCACCGGGTGGCTGAGGAAGTAGTGCGGGAGCTTGCGTTGCGTGATCACGATGGCATAGAGCAGCTTCTGGATCTGTGGGTAATGAACCTTGGTTTTCGAGAGTACCTCGCTGATGAAGTAGATCGGCCACTGGACAGGCAAGATGTGCCCTTCTTCTTCTCTCTCGACAACTATGGCTGCGCTGACCACCTGGGTGCTTGCGGTGACATAGAGCAAGAGTGGCTCGGCTAGACTCGGAGGTATGAGAATCGGAGGTGAGGTCAGCATATCTTTGAGCTTGGCAAGGGCCTCCTCGGCTTCGAGGGTCCGCGTGAAGCGTTCTGATTTTTTCGAGAGGCGGTACAGAGGCAGCGCTTTTTCTCCGAGTCGTGAGATAAAGCGACTGAGGGCTGCAAGGCAACACGTGACCTTCTGGACACCTTTGAGGTCTCAAATTGGACCCATCCTGGTGACTGCAGAGACCTTCTGTTGGCCTCGATACCGCGTTGAGAAACTATGTACCCCAAGAGCATGCCTCGGGGAACGTCGAAGACACATTTCTCAGGGTTCAGTTTGATGTTCTTCGCCCGGAGGCATTTGAACGCGATCTCGAGGTTGTCGATGAGGTTGTCAGCCTTCTTAGTTTTGACTACGATGTCGTTGACATAGGCCTCGGCCGTTGGCCCGATGTGTTCACCAAAGACATGGAGCATGCATCGCTGGTACGTCACCCTGGCGTTTCGAAGGCCGAAGGGCATAGTTACGTAACAATACATGCCGAAAGGGCTGATAAAGGAAGTCGCGAGCTGGTCGGACTCCTTCATCTTGATTTGGTGGTAAACGGAGTATACGTCGAGAAAAGAGAGAGTTTCACATCCCGCGGTGGAATCCACAATTTGATCGATGCGTGATAAGGGAAAAGGAACTTTCGGACATGCTTTATTTAAACTGATGTAGTCTACACACATCCTAAATTTCCCATTCTTTTTCTTGACTAGTACAGGATTAGCTAACCACTCTGGATGATGAACCTCCTTGATGAATCCGGCCTCCAAAAGCTTGTGTATCTCCTCCCAGATGATCTTGCGCTTCTCCTCATCGAAACGGCACAAGCGTTGCTTCACCGGTTTGGACCAGCTCGGATCTCCCAGGCGTGCTCGGCAACCTCCCTTGGTATGCCCGTCATGTCCGAGGGACTCCACGCAAACATGTCGGCGTTTGCGGGGAGGAAGTCGATGAGCACTGCTTCCTATTTGTCGTTGAGGGTGGCGTTGATCGTCAACGCCTTCCCGTCGAAGCTGCTGGGGTCAGGGAGGATCTTCTTGGTGTCTTCTGCTGGCTCAAAGCTGCCAGCATAGCGCTTGGGGTCGGGGACCTTGGCAGCGAGACCATCAAGAGTTGCCGCTAGCATCGCGGACTCCTCGATGGCCTCCCCATTTTCAACGCACTCGACGTCGTAGTCGTACGCGTGCTCGAAGGAGGAACCGATGGTGATGACGCCTTTGGGCCCTAGCATCTTGAGCTTGAGGTAGGTGTAGTTGGGGACTGCCATGAACTTGGCGTAGCTGGGCCGGCCGATGATGGCGTGGTACGTACCGTGGAACCCGACCGCCTCGAAGGTGAGCGTCTCCGTCCTGAAGTTGGCGGAAGTGCCAAAGCAGACGGGAAGGTCAATGCACCCGATGGGAAGAGCCTTCCTCCCCGGTACAACTCCATGGAAGCCCTCGACGCTATGCTGGAGCTTTGTCCTCGGGACCCCCAGGAGGTCGAGGGTCTCTCATAAATGACATTGAGGCTGTTGCCTCCATCCATGAGTACCTTGGAAAGGCGAGTGTTGACGATGATGGGGTCGACGATGAGCGGGTACACCCCTGGTTTGGGGAGTGGTCCGGGTGGTCTTCACGGTCGAACGTGATGGCCGTATCGGACCAGTCGAGGTAGTGGGGCTCCCTCTTGCACTGGCGCGGTGAAAGCCGGGCCGAGGGCCCCCTAGATCATGTAGCAGTCATAGACCTCGGGGAAGCCGTCCTCTTTGTCGCCGCCCTTGTCCTTGGGTCTTCCTTCTTATCGTCTTTCCCAAGGCCCAAGCTCTCGAAGAATTTCTGGAGCATCTGGCAGTCTTCGAGGTTGTGATTGGCTGGCCCTTTGTGATAGGGGCATGGCTTTTTTTAGCATCTCATCGAAGAGGCCCTTCTCTGGAGGACCTCGGGGCTTTTTACGCTCAGCGGCGGCCACAAGCTTGTCGGGGGCGGCCTCGCGCTTGCCCTGCTGGTTCTTCTTCCTCTTCTTGTTATTGTTCCTATTGGCACCCTGGTTCAAGCTCTCAGGGTCGCCTTGCTTGGCCTTCCCCTAGCCCTGGTCATCGTCGAAGAAGGCGCCGACAGCCTCCTCTCCGACGGCATAACTGGCAACGACGTCCATCAGCTCATCGGCGGTCTTGGGAGGGGTTACGTCCCAACTCCCATACCAGCTCCTTGCAGGCAGTCCCAGCAATGAACGCCAGGATCACATTGTCGTCGGGGATATGGGGGAGCTCGGTGCGTTGCTTGGAAAAGCGCCGAGCGAAATCGTGGATGGACTCCCTGAGCTTTTGCTTGCACCTTTGGAGGTCCCACTTGTTGGCGGGTCATACATAGGTTCCCTTGAAGTTCCCCTCAAACACCCTGACGAGATTGGTCCAGTCGTAGATCTGATCAGGGGGGAATTCCTGGAGCCACCTTCGAGCGGTGTTTGATAGGAACAGGGGGAGCTGACGGATGATAGCGTGATCGTTGTGCACCCCGCCCAACTGGCATGCCAACCTAAAGTCAGCTAGCCATAGCTCGGGCTTGGTCTCGCCATTGTACCTGATGAGGCTCATGGGGGGATGGAAGGGATTTGGCAGTGGTGTCCTTCGAATCGTCCTGCTAAAGATTCAAGGGCCCGGTGGCTCGGGGGACCGGTGTCAGTCCTCGTCGCTGTCGTAGTGCCCGCCCCTGTGAGCGCTGTAGCCTCGCGCCTCGGCGTCTCCGCTCTTGCGTCGGTGGTTCTCATTGATGTCATGGCGTGTGTCTCGAGGCTCGCGGTTGTCGTGGATGCGCTCATGGACGAGGATCGCCTTCGTTGGTCAGGGGCATCCGCTTGATGGACCGAGCCCTCCCTCTCATGTCGGGAGGGTTCAGGGGGTTGCTTCGAGACTGCCCCTCGACGTCTCGAGGCTGAGCTTTCAGCCTGCTGTGCAGCAGCTACCTCGAGGAGGCCCTGAACCTCTTGCTGGATGCGACAGGCTTCGGGGTTCGAGGGGGTCGGCATGTTGCGGAGTAGCATGGTCGACGTGACGACGTTCTGGCTGGCGCGGTTGAACGTGGGGTGCTCGACCACACCCACCCCAACGATCTGTCGGTGGACTTCTCGGGCTCTGGCTTGAGCCCTTCCGCCAGGCGGACGTCCGCGCTCCTACTCGAGGGTTCGCTCGAGTTGGCACAAACGCTCCCGGTCCTCATCGAGCTTGGCTCGCATCTCCCAGACTTGCGCGATCTAGGCGTCTTGGGCGTCCTGAGGCAACCGTGCGACATTTGGCGTAGCTGGTGGCTGCTCCTCCTGATCAGCCACGACGAGGGTGCCTCCTGCTACAGCCGCAGCTACGACCATGGCCGTGGGGTCGACCGGGTCGCCGCTCAACACGATGGCTCCGTCGACGTGGAAGCACTCACGCGTGGGATCATAGTTGTCGGAATCAGAGTCGGGATTGCCAGAGCAGAAGATGGGGAACTGCCCCGGCCACTCCTCCTCCAACTGGTGTCCATCGTGCCGAGAGTGTACCGCCTCGGGCCAGGAGTCTCTGAAGACTCTGGGCGCTCGGTGGTCGGTGTAGAAGTCAGCCAGTCCACGGTGGTGCGAAGGAGGTGCCCCGGGAGGTCCTCATAGACACTCATGTTGGTGCTCAGCGAGGAGTACAACTTGGTGGTGTTGTTGAGACCGAACGGAAACGTTCGTCGGGACTTGAACAGCCTGTGCGGAAGCAAGTCGGGTGGCGTTGGGGCCGTGCCCGCTGGAGAGGTCGTCCCTAACCCCCTCGACGAACGCATGGAAAAGCCGAAGTCTGAGTCGTCACGGTGCTCCACTGACCCATCCCCTATGGCCAAACTCAGGTCAGACAGGTTCCCAACCAGGGACCCTGCGTCGTCGGTCGGCCGCGAGGTAGCCATGGCAGGCGTCGTCTCGCCTGTGCGATGATGATGATGATTGCACCGGTTGCGCCTCCTCCTGGTCGCGGGGGCGTGATGACGGGACCGGTGTGCAGCCCTTCCTGAACGCCGGGGCTTGCGATTGCCTCCGCTCAGATCTCCGACCGAGAGGAGGACCATGTCATAGTCGTGCTCAAGTGACATGAACTCCAAGCTCCTGAACCAGATCACCGTGGCGAAACGCTAGTGACACGCAGACCCCTACCTGGCGCGCCAACTGTTGGTGTCTTGACCCTGAGGGCCTAGCACCGACGAGTAACTACGTGCTGCGTGCTCCCTAATCTGGATGGTGATGCAAGAAAAACACACGATTTTTATCCTGGTTCGGGCAAAGAAGGCCCTACGTCCAGTGGGGGAGAGATTGTATTATCTTGCACCGAAGTGCTTGTACAGGGGGATACAAGCGAGTGTATGCGAACTCGGGGTGGCGAGCAAGGCCTAAGTCTAGAAGCGCTATGCCTAAGCCCTACTACTAGGGTGTTCGGATTTCTCTAAGTGCTATACAATGCTTGTTCGATCCTTTTCGCGCTTGCCCCTGGCATCCCCTTTTATAGTCCAAGGGGAGGCTCAGGCGTACAAGGATCCTAGAACTGTCGTAGGTGATGACGTCGAGGGGGTGATTCCGATCGCGTCAAGGTTGCTGTAGAGGCGTGCACCGGGCATGGCCTGTCCTGCAGCGACATGCTTGGAGTTGATGGTTGTCCTCCGGGTGCATCACGATGATGCCGGTGATGGTCAGTGAAAGACCGGAGCTCCTATGGAGGGCGTGCGAGTTTTTGTTGATGTCGCGTTGGGAGTTGTTGGAGCGTTGACCCGAGGCGTCGAGGTCCGACTCGAGGGGTGGCCGAGGGGGGTCGAGGCCCAAATGGATAAGGCCAAGCCCTGGAAAATGCGGTACGGATATTGGTAAATGTGCCTCGAGGGGGTGCCTGACAGTGTATAGTGCTCTATATGGCGTCGCAGCGTAGTACGAACCACCGATTTTCTGGGTATGGGCGGTAAAAGGAGGATTTGACCGATGTACCCGGTCGCTGTAACCGCGCTATAGCCATGAAGTTAGGCAGTAGTTGGTGGGGGCATTAAATGCCTTAGATCCCGTACAGGAAGTAGGTGAGCGGAAGGGGGGTGGCAATCGACGGGGGGTCGTCCGTCCGCGCTGAGATCTGTCACTTGACGAGGGGTCGAACGCCCGTGATGCGCTTCGTCACTCCGACGGGGGGTCGTCCGCATGGGCGGACGTCCGTCATTCAAGGCTTCCCGTCGAATAGGAGATGGTCTCGACTTGGATGATGCTACTCGTAGGCCGGCCCAGCATAGCTCGATGTACGCTGGTGGACCCTTGTCTTTCTAGACTAGTCGCGGGCTTCTTTGGTGATTTGACTTTAATTATTCGGGGATTAATTCTCCTGGATTGAGGTTTAGGGTACCCCTTATCCAGGTACCCGACAACACGGAATACCTTTCTCTAAATCATCCACTTAGAAACTGTGGCGAATCTTGGATTTTAGGTCAGGGTACGCCTCCCAAAAATATTTATACATGATTCGGTAAATCTATTTTTTAATTTGGTAACAAGGCATATATTTATAGATTAACTGAAAACCATATCCACTGATACAATAAAAATAGTTTCAAAAGCCATACTGATAATTTAAAAATATATATAATAGAGTACGTATTCGACTCTTTCGAAGAGGAATAAATGTCTCAATTATATCATCTTGATCAACTTCAAAGAAAATATTCCGCTAAACGAAAATGACTAGACAATCATCGAAAAGGCTATCTCCCATCTTATTTGTTCAAAGAAAATGTCTCAATTATACCATCTCCTATCTCTGCGTGGTACTGCGTGGTAGATGATTTTTTTTTTAACAAAAAGAGCTGGAGAACATGAATCTCACCTCAAGACTAAACCAGTACTACACGAGACCACGAGGACGATCTGATCCGTATTGCGTATTGGCCTAAAGCATCGTGCAACCTAGATGCAAGGATGAGTCACGAGCGAACAAAGAGTCAAAGATTGAACAATTCTAACTACAAATTCACCTAGATGCCGGTGGCCTGGCAGGTGTGGTCGTAGACTCGTAGTCGTAAGGCAAGGCGACGGCAAACTGGCGAGATCTCGAAGACGGGAGTCAGGGACGGCCGGACGGAGATCCGTACTCGCCTGCCACCCGCGACCAATGAAGAACTGAAGCAGTTTGATTACTGGACGGCGGCGACGGCATGTATCGCATCTGGCTGGCACGCACTAATGGGCCGTTGCCCACATGGGCCTGAGACTCGCAGCTTGCCTTGCCTGTTGCCTCTGAATTTTTTTTATTAATAAATTTATTTTTTTTAAAATTACAAAATTAGTCTACGTTTTCAAAAAATTACAGGAATAGGCCACCAGTCGCCCGTTGGAAGGGCGAAGAGGGCCATGTCGCCCGACCAGTGGGCGACTTGTCCGTGCACTGGCTTGGGTGGGCCCCACGTCGCCCGGCCAGTGGGCGACGTGGCGCATGTCGCCCGGCCAGTGGGCGACGTGGCCCATGTCGCCCGGCCAGTGGGCGACTTGGCCCATGTCGCCCGGCCACGGGGCGACTTGGCCCATGTCGCCCGGCCACGGGGCGACGTGGCGCCTCTATATATAACGCGGCCGGCCGCGGCCGGCCGCTGCCGGCTGGGATTTCGCAACAGGAGAGGAGAGGAGAGGAGAGGAGAGGAGAAGAGGAAGAGGAAGAGGAAGAGGAAGAGGAAGAGGAAGGAAGAGGAAGAGGAAGAGAAGAGAAGAGAAGAGAAGAGAAGAGAAGAGAAGAAGAGGAAGAGGAGAAGAGGAAAATTTTCGGTAAGTAAAAAAATAATTTTATATATAATTATTTAATATGTGTTATATTAATTGTTAGATAATATAATTAGCAGTTAAGCGATTAATGTTATATTTCGGTAGTATTATTTATATTCTTATTTTATATATATTATTAAAGGTATTTATATTCTTATATTTCAGTTGAAATAATATTAGTAATATATTACTAAAAAGGTATTTTAGCTGAAATTTTTAGATTACACAGATGTCGGAGAAGTTAGGATTTCAAATTTATTATGGAGAAGGAGAAATTATTCAAGGTGTACACGGGGTTGATCTGTCAGGATTTTCCTCAGTAACTAGATGGGTGTCTAGGGCAAATGAGAGAACAATTAGTGGTGTGCAGAATTGGTTGATGCGAATATTTGGGCTTGACAGCAACCAACATGACGTTAAGGTCATGGGTATCGTTAGTCGTGCTCGGGAGGGCACTTTTTGGGAGTTAGTACCGTTTAATGCAACATCAACATGGAGAAAATACGTCAACAAAGCTGTAGAACGTGGGTGGCCTCTAGTCCTTCTTGTTCAGGCATATACGAAGGAGGTTCATGAGGTACACGGTGTAGAAGAAGAAGGAGGTCCGAGCCATGACAATGACAATGATAATGAGGAAGATAATGAAGAGGGTGATCATCACCTGTCATCTATGGTACCGACGGGTGAAGCGGACGAAGGAGAGCGCATAGAACATATAGTTGAAGAGATGGCGATGGAAGATATGGAGAATGAGAATATATCTGAAACTGAGTCATCTGAAGATGAGAATGAAATTCCTGTCCCACTGGAGTGGAAGAGTAACAGTTCGAAGAATTTGATGATCAACGAAGGAAATTCTGTGCCGTGGGAATATCATGAGAATGAACTAGTAGAGGGAGGTATGTACAAAGGCAAAGATGAAGTGATGAGTGCCGTGAAGTACTGGTCTCTGTCAATGAAGCGGTCTTTTGTAGTTGTGAAGTCCAACAAGAAAGTATATGATGTTAAATGTGTGTTTTCGGACTGTCCATTTAGGGTACATGCTTATGAGCAAAAATGGAGTACAATTTGGAAGTGCTCTATAGTAACAGAACATACATGTGAGTTACAAGAATTAGAGAAGTCCAATACTGCTCTTACATCGAGCTTCATTGCAGAGTACATGTATAATCGAATTGTTGATAATTTAAGGTATGAGCCGAAATCTATAGTGACTACTATAGAGGAAGATTTTAAATACACCATCAGCTATTCGAAGGCGTGGCGAGCGAAACAGAAGGTCATTGAGAAGAGATTCGGTTCATACGAAGCATCTTATGAGAACCTACCAAGATTGTTAGAAACCATCAGACAAAGAAATATTGGTACATATTATGATATCATGGATGTGTCTGATCCAAAAGAGGCCGGAAAGTTAATACTTCGTCGAGCCTTTTTTGCACTAGGTCAATGTATAATGGCATTTCGTCATTGCAGACCTGTTTTATGCATGGATGGTACATTTCTAACAGGAAAGTATAAAGGTCAGATTCTAACTGCTATTGGTGTTGATGGGAATAATCAAGTACTACCAGTTGCTTTTGCTTTTGTGGAAAGTGAGAACACAGATAGTTGGTATTGGTTTCTAGAGCGTGTGAAGTTAGCAGTGGTGCAAGGGCGACCTAATATTTGTGTCATACATGACCGACATGCCGGTTTGTTGAAGGCAATAACGGATATGCAATATGGTTCAGTGGAGCGTGATCTTCCTCCTCGATGGTCGGACATACAATCAAGATGGTGCATGAGGCACTTGGGTGCAAATTTTTTCAGCCATTTCAAAAATAAACACCTTATGAATATGTTTAAGAGGTTGTGCAATCAGAACCAACAAAGAAAATTCAATGCAATGTGGAAACGTCTTGATGAATTAACAACAAAGCAAACAGAAGAGTTAGCGACTCGTACGAATCAAGACCCGAATGATATGTCTGTTCCTCTTTCAGGCCTTCCAACGGATGCCTTGAGGAACGTGGTTCGGAGGTCGGGGTCATCAATCAGGTGCTTCTCAGATTGGATTGAGTACGAGCCAAAGGAGAAGTGGTCATTATTATATGACACAGATGGGGCGAGGTTTGGAATAATGACAACAAATTTGGCGGAGGTGTACAATTGGGTCATTCGAGGCATGAGAGGATTACCTCTTGTAGCAATCGTAGAGGGTATTTTGCATGGAACATGCAAGTACTTCCGTGAAAGATATATGGTTGCTTTTAATGCGATGTCAGATAATACATTGATTTTTTCAACATTCATGACAAATTACATGAAAAAAAAGGTGGAGAAGGCAAGCTTGCATCGTGCACGTCCTATGGGCACAGCAGAGAATCGCTTTGAAGTTCTGTGTAGAGATCGGGGCCGTCGTGGTGGCAATCGAGAGAGAATTGCACAAGAGTGTGTTATTCGTTATAACTCATGCAGCTGTTCGTGCATGAAACCGAAACTTCTACACAGGCCGTGCTCACATGTTATAGCAGCTTGTTCACTTACTAATTTGTCCCCGAAGCCGTATGTCTCACATTATTTTACGAAGGAGGTAGTCATGACAACCTGGAATGCAGAGATTTATGGTTTCGCAATATTTGGTAGTTTTACAAACAATCCTGGAAGTAACTACCTGCGGGGGCCCGATAAGGACAAATTAAGACAGAAGCCTGGTCGTCGTAAGACACGGCGCATTAGAAATGATATGGATGACTCAGAAGTGGGAAGACTGGAGCATCGGTGCACCAAGTGCAATGGCACAGGACATACTTACAAAAAGTGCACGCGTGCAACCACCACAGAGGGAGCTGCAGAAGCAGGACCTTCAGGGAATCCGCAAGACGGCCGGCGCCCTCGTGCACGTCGTGGATTTCGGAATCAAGGCGAAAATGCTCTTTAAAAATAATAGTATGTCTGCTTTTTTTGATTTTTTTTGTTTCATAGTATTAATTATATTTATGCATTATTTTTTTACATTATTAAGATATTTTAGGTATGGCGATGGATGAGGGACACTTGGAGTTGTTGGACGCACAGTTGGACCAGCGCCACCGGTCCTACTTGAGTGCTGTGACAGGTGCTGAGCTACCTGTTCTACGGCCTAGGGTACCTCAGGAGTTGTGGCGGCTCGACGAGCGATGGATACCGAGGTATGCATGATAACACGTTCACTTATTTGTTTTACTCATACAGACGATTTGGTAATATATATTTATATATAAATGTTGTATTTGCTACAGGCTACGAGCAGCTGGTCTACTGCCTCTGTGTAGGCTTGTGCAGGCTAGTGCTGTTGAGGCCCCGGCCGATGCGGTGACACGGTTCAACTTTGACCGTTCCTTACTTGCGGCATTGGTGGACCGCTGGAGGCCTGAGACGCACACGTTCCACTTTCCTTGCGGGGAGATGACTCCCACACTCGAGGACGTCTCCTACTTACTTGGTGTCACCACTGCTGGACAGGCCGTCAGCCGTCCAGACGTGGAGGCCACTTGGCGTGAGGACCTTCTAGTCCGTTTCGAGGGTGTTGTGCGTCGACCAGACGCTCCAGAGTATCAAACTCTTGCTGAAAACCAGCATCACGGGCCTACGAAGACCTGGCTCTTGCAGTTTCAGGTAAATAGATAACACTATGATATAGTTCATTAACATCAAATATTCATATGTATGTTAAATGAAATTTGAACTTCTGTTTTCTAATTCAGGCCGAGTATATCCACCCTGCAGCGGATGAGGCCACTGTGTCGAGGCACTTGGAGGCCTATCTGTTGTGGTTGTTTGGTTGGATAATGTTCACATCGTCGCATGGGAACTCTGTCGCGAAGCACTTGATCCACTTCGCGCGCGAGATAGCGGACGCACCGCTCGACGCCGTGCCGCAGTATAGTTGGGCGTCCGCTATCTTGGCAGCCACGTACCGAGGTCTTTGTGATGCGTGCACAAAGACCGACCCGTCAGCTATCCTCTCTGGTTGTCCACTATTACTTCAACTCTGGTCGTACGAGCGGTTTAGTATTGGACGACCAGTCATGGATTTCTCGACTTACGGAGCAGGGTTGTACGGGGAGACGGAGGAGGACGGCCCTACGATGGGTTCGTTGTGGGTCCGGCGGCGGGTAAGTCTTCTATATCGCGGTTGAACCTGTTTCTATTTATTTTTGAATAAATTGCACCTTACTATTATTTTCTATACAGCCTACTTGGGCAAACATTCAGGTTCACAGAGCCTATCCTGAGTACATGGCGGCGTTCGACCGGATTAGGCCAGACGACGTCCGCTGGACACCTTACCGCATGGAGGAGATTATCGTACGAGCGCCTAATGGGTTGTCGTCGTTCTGCACGAGGGATCAGGAGTACTGGATGACACGTAAGGCTGTCGTTTTCGACATCTTTGTCGAGGACTACGCTCCTCACAGAGTGATGCGGCAGTTTGGTCGTAACCAGACGTTCCCACTTCCGGTTGCCCATATTGTTCCTCTTTCCGTGCACGGGTAAGTATAAGACAATTAATTCGTTCTGATTGAGTATTTAATATATATAGAAAGACAATTAATATGTTTTGAAATCCATAGTTACGTGCGGAGGGGTCTACCGACAGGCGTTACTTGGTCCTCCCGTATACAGCCGTGGGTCGACGAGTGGGCCAACGCACTACATGATGTGACCTACGAGCCCAGACCGTTTTCCTTGCAGGCTTACGGGGACTACTTACGTTGGTATATTCCTCGCACACGGATCAGAGTCACGTATACACCAGCGGAGCCACGGACCCATGTCCCCAGGTTGACGGACACGTACCCTGTGCACAGAGATCAGGCGTTGTCGTTGGCGGTACGATCTTTATGAACTTCAACCCACTTCGTTTAATATTTTTCTTATCGTAATTACTTCAATGTTCTCGTTTTGTTAATAGGCCGACATGGGTCACCGTATCACTGTGGATGGTGGATCGCTCTTGCACCGGTTGAGGGAGGGCATTCAGATGACCAGCCACGAGCTTACCGCTGCGGTCCAGAGGATGTACGACTCTGCTGCAAACATTGTCAAGTTGACGTCGTGCCGGCCCTGCGGGCGACAGCCGGATGTCGTCCCTCGACCTTCACACGTGACACACAGGCCTGACGGACCGACGGCGCCACTACCTCCGCGGCCTACGTACCAAACAGGTGAGTAACTTATATTTTCTTCGTATGTAGTAATGCTAACTTGTTCGTTACTTATAAGTTTCATTATTCAGGTCCACCTACGTACTCTGCCGGTTGGCGCCCGGAGTTCGATATCATTGGATCATCTTCGCAGCCTGCTCACATGCCTACAGGTACGATATAGTGGTGAAATTTAATTATATTATCTAATACTGCTTTATTCGTAACATTACATTCACTCTGCATGGTCAGGTATGCACTTTGACGGTTCGCGGCATCAGTTCGATTTCGGAGGTTCCTCTTCACACGCTGTACCCATGGTTCCAGGTATGACCTACTTTTAAGAGTTCGACACGTTATATATTAGTTTTACCATCAGCGTTATCATAACGTTGGTTTTATATGTTTAGGGACGACCCGTTACGACTACGAGGGATCGGACATCTCTGAGCACGCTGACACTTTTCGTCAGCGATCTCCGACACCCTTCGACCTTGAGAGTTACCTGCAGCAGGAGCCGGCGGACGTACTTGCGTCATCGCAGCTACGTGAAGCACCACCACAGACACAGCCCTCACAGGACGAGTACGCGACACCACCTGCTGCTGGAGGCCGTCCTGCACGTGTTACAGTTCCTCCTTCGCCGCTTACTTACTCAGCCAGCCATGTGCGAGCGGGCCGCAAAGCACCAAAGCCTGGCACGATTAGGGGTGTTGCACCTAAGCGTGGACGATATTAGTTTTGTATGATTTGCCGCCGATGTTGTTTTCTATGATATTGTACTGATACTATTTTACTTTTTAGAACTTAATTAATGTTTCACTGTTGTATTTTTTCATCTATTAAACTTGGCCGAGCACACGACAATGGCGTTTTCGCACGCCAATTGCATGACTGCGTATTATTTTTGCTATTTCTCTGACTTCGATATTTTTTCTGAAATTTTCGAATACATAAATAATATTTAAAAAAACCAAAATTTTTGCTGAAATTTCCAAATAAATAAATATAATTTAAAAAAAATCCAAAAAACCAGGTCGCCAGTCTGGTCGCCATTTGGACGAGCGACCTGGGCCTGGTCGCCCTTTGGCCGGGCGACCTGGGCCTGGTCGCCCTTTGGCCGGGCGA
>CM041644.1:21331467-21357383 GCA_023333625.1 Bothriochloa decipiens | reverse complement strand
GCCCTTTGGCCGGGCGACCTGGGCCTGGTCGCCCTTTGGCCGGGCGAACTGGGCCTGGTCGCCCTTTGGCCGGGCGACCTGGGCTCGGTCGCCCTTTGGCCGGGCGAACTTGGCCTGGTCGCCCTTCCAACGGGCGACTGGTCGCCTAATCCTGTAATTTTTTGAAAACGTAGACTAATTTTGTAATTTTTTAAAAAAATAAATTTATTAATAAAAAAATTCTGTTGCCTCTACCGTAGGAAACGATCAGGTAAACGTGCCAGAATTGTACGGTATGTCCGGCATACCCCGTAGATACGCCACTTCTTAGAAACAAGTTAGTTCTAACGTTTTATCAATTAGCCAAAATCAAATTAGATACTTTCATCGAGCGGATCCAGCGCGGCGTGACGGCGGATCCAGGGGGACATCAGCGGCACGGAGGCGGCATGGACTACCGGGCTCGTTGGGCTTTTTTTTAATTTTCTGAAATTGTTTACCGTGGCGGGCAACATAAACCGACCGCCACGGTTAATACTATTAATCGCAGTGAGCAAATGCGTCCACCACAGTTAATACTATTAATAGATTTATCGTGACCTTACCATCACAACGGACGCGTTTGCTTGCTGCGGTAAACCTAATATGCCCGCTACGGAAGTTCAATGCGGTAGTAGTGTTAAATAATTAGGTAATTTTTAGATTAAAGCCAGAATATACATCATGACAAATCGAAGAACTAGATTTAGCACGTAAAGATTACTAGCATGATGAATTAGTATATAGCATATAATAGCAAGATAGAACATAATATCGCATAGCATGAACATAATAACTAATGTAAACCCAACTCGTACACTAGATAGATTTATACCTGCCGTTTGTAGAAGTACTTGGTGGTGAAGATGCAGACGGCGATAGTCTGCGGCGACCTTTGAAAGACGAACCGTCGTGAGAATTTGGGAGTAGTCGCGCGGAGAGCGCTTCACAAAAACCTTATTCGCCTTCTCCCGGTGCAGGATCGCAAAGACGAGGGTTCCGGAGACCTGCTCTCTCGATCGTCCGTGCACGCCGACGGTCGGGATGGAGAAACTACGACGGCAGCATAGTAGCGAGAAGAGGAAGATAACAATTTACTATGTTAGGATTTTCTAATTAAAACTCTCAATTGTAGTTTTTAGTGTGTCATTTCCTAAGAGGATTGGTACTTATATATGTGGAGGAAAACCCCATATCTCTACATCAACTAGCAATATGGTACTAATTGATGTTGTACCTCCCACCTCTACTCATGAACTTAAATATTAAAGCTCATTAGGAAACATATATATTAGGCCATTGATATTTAATAGAATTCCTCATAGGGATTTGGGGAATTATTCATATAAATTCTAACAATCCCCCACCAGATCTCAAATGCCCAATATAGATATTTTCCTTTTCTCTCATTACTGTTTATATACTAATATTTCAGCGAAGACACTTAAGTTAAACATCCGCCTAGAGCTTCAAGTTATACCCATTCACAACTTGAACAATGGACTACGCCTTGAATTACAAGTTTTTTGCGAAATGAGTTTTACTGAAAGTCAAACTAGTACCAGGCCACCAGTAGTCTTCCCCGTGGGTGGAGCATATACATCATACTCTGTGGGCTCTTCATGAGCTTAATAGAGACCACCCAAGTCTCATAGACTGCGAGGTTTAACAGTCAAAACTCATATAGGTATGTTCTTTCAAGAGTGCTCTGCAGGACAGCACCTTTGCTTGTTAAAGCCAACAGAACATATTAAGGCATTAGCCAACCTGTCATACAGTGCCTCAACGCTTTTGAGAGTATTGCATCTTCACTTAGAGAGGGTTATTATTATACTCTCCTTAGTTTACCAATAGCTTGTTCTTCCCAGATACTTAGTCATGGGATCTCCGATCAAAAAGGTTGGGTTACTACTACTGTAAACTCACATGGGTCTCATACGCATCTCCCATTCTATCACGTTCCGTGATAGCCCTTTAGAAAAGGGATCTGCCAGGTTTTTATCTGTTTGGACATAAGCCATAGTTATTACTCCGAAGTTTCTCAACTTCCTGACAGTCTTCAAATGTCTTTTAACGTGTCTTGTTGACTTCGCATTATCCTTAGCACTATTCACTTTAGTGATCACTGTTTGATTATCACAGTTCATAAGGATAGTCGATATCGGTTTCCCTACCACCGACAAGTCACACAATAGCTCACACAGCCACTCTGCCTCTGCAGATGCTGTATGCAAAGCAGTAAGTTCTACTTCCATGGTTGATTTAGTCAAAATAGTCTGTTTAAAAGACCTCCATGACACTGCGCCACCTCTAAGAGTAAATACATACCCACTAGTGGCATAGATTTGATCAATATCATAAATCCAGTTCGCATCACTATATCCCTCTAGCACAGCTGGGTGTCCAGAATAGTGAATTTCAAAACTCATTGTACCCTTAAGATAACGCAAGACCCTTTCAAGTGCATGCCAATGATCATCACCTAGGTTGGACATGTACCTACTTAACTTGCACACAACAAAGAGATATCTGGTCTGGTTGCGCTAGCTAAATACATGAGTGAAGCAATGATTTAAGAATATCTCAATTGATCTCTAGAAATTCTTTTGTTCTTTCTCAAAGTCACACTAGGATCATAAGGTGTTGAAGAAGGCTTGCAATCCATAAAGCCAAATCGGCTCAAAAGTTTCTCAACATAGTGAGGGTGCAACAAAATATTCCCACCCTCTTCCTTAATTAGCTTGATGTTCAAAATCGCATCAGCCTCTCCTAGATCTTTCATGTCAAAACTCATATACAAGAAAGACTTGACTTCATTGATCATATCAATGTTTGATCCAAAAATTAGAATATCATCAACATATAAGCACCAAGAGGTCCAGGGTTCAAGCCCCAGCCTCTGCACATTTGTGCAGGGATGGCTGCTGGCTATTTTCCCTTCCCCAGACCCCGCAGTGTGGGAGCCTACGGCACTGGGTACGCCCTTTTTATAAGCACTTCACCTTTTACTACAAATCCATTAGGCTGATCCATGTAAATCTCCTCATCCAACTCTCCATTAAGGAAAGTTGTCTTCACGTCCATTTGATGAACGAGAAGACCATATGAGGCAGCCAAGAAAAGTAGCACTTGAATAGTGGTTATTCTAGCAACAGGTGAATAAGTATCAAAGAAATCCTCGGCTTCCTTCTGGGTATAACCCTTAACCACAAGCCGAGCCTTGTACTTGTTAATAGTACCATCAGGTCTAAGCTTCTTTTTGAACACCCACTTGCACCTAATAGGTTTACACCCAAATGGTAGCTCACATAACTCCCAAGTTCCATTAGAAAGAATCGAGCCCATCTCACTACGAACAATCTAACCTTAGACGTTTAATTTTTGTCTCTAGTTGATTTTTAACTTCAGCCTTATAGATTTTAAAGTAGTCTAGTGCTTCATCTTTAGTTTTCAGCAAGTAAACATAACAACATCTAGTTGCATCATCAATTGAAGTCATGAAATATCAATTTCCATCTTTTATCAACACACCATTCATCTCACAAAGATCAGAATGTATGTGTTCTAGAGGTGCCAAGTGTCTCTCCTCTGCTGCCTTGTGAGGCTTTCGACGTTGCTTAGATTGCACACAACTATGGCACTTAGAACCTTTGGCAATAGTGAAATCTGGAATTAAGCTCAAGCTAGACAATCGTGACATCAATCCAAAGTTTACATGACATAAGCGAGAATGCCATAAACTTGAACTATCACTAATTGTGCCACAAATGTGATTCACTAACTTGTTATAAAAATCTGCTAAAGATAAGCGAAACAAACCTCCACAATCGTAGCCTTTACCAATAAATTGTCCATGTTTTGACATAACTACTTTATTAGACTCTAATACTATCTTAAACCCACCTCTCAATAGAAGGGAGGCACTAACAAGATTCTTGCGAATAGTAGAAAAATGCTGCATGTTTTTCAGTTCCACGATCTTTCTCGGAGTAAACTTCAGATCTACCGTGCCAACACCACAAACAGAAGCATGTGACCCATTTTCCATCAGGACGCTGGAACTTTAGAGGCTCTGATAAGAAGAAAACAGAGAGATTTCAGCACATACGTGAATATTAGCACTTGTATCAAGCCACCAACTTGATGATTGAAACACTAATAGTACAGTAGAAAATTGCCATACCCGTCATCAGTTTTGCTAGAAGTCACGAGGTTGACCTTCTTCTTCTCTTTCTTGTTCGCTCGCTCCGGACAGCCTTTAGCAAAATGACCAAGCTCTCCATAAGTGAAGCAAGGCATCTTTGCTTTGTCTTTCTTCTTCTTCTTGAAGGCAGAAGTTGGTTTGGCATTGAAAGACTTAAACTTTCCTTTGTTCTAGCCATGGTTTCTCTGGACAAATTGGGCACTAGCTCTTTCCTCGTTTCCCTTCTCAGTGTTATCTTTAGCCCAAGCCTTCTCTTCAATATCAAGAGATGCTAACAGGTTTTCAACTGTTATTTTCTGTCTCTTGTGTCTAAGACTTGTGGCAAAGTTCCTCCATGAAGAAGGCAACTTTGCAATTATGCACCCTGCCACAAATTCATCGGGTATAACACACTTAAGGAGTTCAAGTTCCTTAGCCATGCGCTGCACCTCATGAGCTTGCTCGACTATAGATTTGTTTTCAACCATCTTATAATCATGAAAATTCTCCATGAGATATAGCTCCTTGCCTGCATTTGAAGCACCATAGGTAGTGTTCAGATAATCCCACAGAACCTTTGCATCTCTCATGTGCATTGGGGCATCATATATGTGATCTACCAATGCATTACACAGAGATCCTAGATTCTTTGGCTTCTTGGAATTGTATCTTATCCTCATCAGATATTTTCCCTCGGGCAAGCCATCTTTGACCCAGAACACTTTCATGACAGTAAGCCAATCTATGACTTTTACAGACCACCTCTTAAAGTGTGCACCAAAAAACTTTTTCGGCTTCAAAGCATCAACGGAACTAGCCATAGGTAATTCTAGAAACCTATAATAACGTTTTTGGATTATTAAATAATTAGGCAATTTCTAGATTAAAACCAGAATATAGATCTTGACAAATCGAAGAACTAGATTTAGCATGTAAAGATTACTCGCATGATGAATTAGTATATCGCATATACTAGCAAGACAGATCATGATATCGTATAACATAAACATGATAACTACTGTAAACCCAACTTGTACACTAGATAGGTTTATACTTGCCGTTTATAGACGTACTTGGTGGTGAAGATGCAAATGGCGATAGTCTACGGCAACCTTCGGAAGATGAACTGTCGTGGAGAATTTAGGAGCTGTCGTGCAGAGAGCGCTTCCCAAAAACCTTATTCGCCTTTTTCCCGGTGCAAGATCGTAAAGACGAGGGTTCCGGAGACCTGCTCTCCCGATCACCCGTGCACGCCAACGGTCGGGATGGAGAGACTACGACGGCAGCGCAGTAGCAAGAAGAGAAAAATAACAATTTACTACGTTAGGGTTTTCTAATTGAAACTCTCTATTGTAGTTTTTAGTGTGTCTTTTTTCAGGAGGATCGGTACGTATATATGGGAGGAAAACCTCCTATCTCTACATCAACTAGCAATATGATACTAATTGATGTTGTACCTCCCACCTCTACTTATGAATTTAAATATTAAAGTCCATTAGAAAACACATGTATTAGGTCTTTGAGATTTAATAAAATTTCTCATATAGATTTATAGAATTATCCGTATAAATTCTAACGAGTAGTACGTTAACCTGGCGGAGCAAATATCATGAACACCCTGCTTAAGTTCTTGGTGGGATCCTACATCTTTTCTGCCCTTTCTCATCAGTTGCTGCGTTGTGTAGCTCGGATTCCTAATAGCGCCAACGAGCAAACGAAGAAAGCAGCCATACGCCATGTTTTCTCTTGTTAGCTTTCTCGTTACCGTTAGCTTGTTGACATCCGTATGTTTCCCTTTAGAAGAATAAATCTAATAATATAATATTAATACACAAGTGCATAGATTTGGTCTATGATAGACCACCCACCACAGCATCTGGTAATTGCAAAAGCGCCATCGATTGTATAATTTCCGTTGTTTCACCGTTCTAAGACCATTTTAGTTTGTTCAAGTTGCGTTGGTTTCATAACATTGTGCTCTACGCAGTAGTGTTACCTTTTATCATTTTGTCACTGAATTATGAATTTATTGATTTAAACACTAATTTTGTTGATTATTATTTAATAGCTTTTTAATTAAAAGCAGCTTAGGGTTAAGTCCGTTCTTGCTGTGTTGCATGCTTACCGATGTAAGCGACATGTTAGCAGCGTCTATTAACATGCTTTACATCTTTTAAATCATTGTTAAATATTAATTTGGTTCATACTTATGCAACCGAGTTCCTAATTTTTTCTTGATTAATGCCAACTTCAACGTGTCTTTATCAATTATAACTTGCTTAGTTATATACGCTGCATAAAATGTTTCGAATAGATGCTTTCTAAATTATAAATGTTTAAACAACTTAAATAATATATAATATTTTTATAATTAAAACATGACTATGGTCTAACTCTAACTCTAACTTTATAATTAAATGTAATTTGGCTTAGACCAACTTAAGGATATTTCAACGAAATGTCCATCACATTTCTTTGACAAACTTAAATAAATAAAGCAAGTAGGCCTTTTCTTTTCTTTTATAATACAATAATCTTTCGATAGTCGATTCTTTCGCATCGTAGCTCTGATTAGGGTGCCTCTTACGTTTGTGTGCTCGTAGCAATGTGTAGTATCATCTTCAAACCTTTTTATTGATTGGTGTATTGTTCTAATATGTTATGTTCATTATGCATGTCTATTCGGATGCTTGTGTGGTGTTCTAGAATCGTGTCCAGTCGGTGAGCTTTGCGTTGGTGATCTAGAAAAATTGAAGATCAAGAAGCGGTTCTACAAAGATTTGGACTAAAAGAAGGATCTAAGTTTAAGGCAAGTATAACATGAGATATTCATTGTTTTCCTATTCACCTTAATCATATAATCATATGTATGTGTCTAATTTGTTAATCGTAAGGATACCCTAGTTAATTGCTATCTTGTACCTTGATGTCTATGGGTTTATTGCATATGGGTAGTTGCTAGTGCTCAGTTTAAGTAAATATGATCTTAATGTTGACTAATGGCTTGATGCACACAAAAGATAAAACTTGCTCTTTCCGACATGAATATATAGGGTGAGAGAGCTCTTGGATTTTATACATGATGCTCTTGGCTCTCCCTAAGGACTTATCCTTTGGTAAAAGCTAGAACTTATTGTACAACTATGAGGGCTACATGGTTCTGGCTCTAACTGTTTAAAAGACCTTTTCTAACTTGTTAGAGGTTACTCGAAAGAGCACAAGAGGAGCTCTAATAGGTTTGATCTCGTGGCCCACCAAGGGAAAGCACTTTGCTTTCTTTGTCTTTTGTCAGTCACACCTTGGGGGAGGGATCTGGTTGGTCCATGGGGAAGCCTTTAGTGGACCTAACTTGTTGGACAAACTTTTAAATGACTTTATATGGTTTCCGGTGTTTTGGGTCTTACACACCCATGCATAACTTTTCAAAGTGAAAGTGTATGACCTCTGCAGAGTGCGGCGGTGCCCACGGATATGGGCGGCCCGAGAAATTGAGGGAATAATGGTTCGCTGGATGATGAGAATGATGATTATGATAACATTGACAATGATGGTTAATATTCATATTTATGATCATGTGGTATATTTGGGGCTTAAGCATAATTATATGCTAAAGTAAAGCTAAAATTATGACTCATTAAAATGTTAACCACAATTAAACTAGTGTTAGCCCTTTGAGCCTCATGAACCCCATGTTATATTTGTTGAGTACGACATATACTCACGCTTGTTTATTTTTTTATATACTTCGAAAAAATCCCGGATGGTACTAGCTTACAAAAGTTTGGAGGAGTGAGGCTTGTGTTCAACGTCAGCTTGGATCTAGTGGAATGGAGTCTACACCTGGAGTTCGGAGTTGTTTATGTGTGTTTGTTGTCAAAGATTATTTCTTTTTATACGAAGCATGTGTATATTAAGCATTATTATTTGATATCATCTCCTATTTGTAGCTATAAGTGAGAACTGACTTCTAAAGCTCACATATGACTAGTGATTTGCACGCGCCCATGCGCGCGGGTTGACACCATAGTTATATCTATAAAAATACACTGCTGGTTATAGATAACAACATAGCAAAGAAAAAGCACAGATATATCTCTTTTGTTTTGCGACATAGCAAAGAAAAAGCACAGATATATCTCTTTTTTTGCACATTTAAGTAGCACACAAATGTATAAATATATTAGTTTGTGCATTGTTTATGCAATGAATTAGTGTTTTTATTCATGTTATTTGAAAATTATTATTTATGAATGATTGTATATGTTAACTGCTGAGTTTTTATTTTGTTGTCTATATATTTTGATTCATATAAAAATCGACCGTAAACTTCTTTTTAAATTAATTTATTAATTGAGCATGGAATAATAATCTGATGAAACATTTAAAATTTTTCTTTTATAGACGTTGCCAACATCACAAAGCATCCATAAAATAAATTTTATAATGTTTGGATTAATATTTTAATGTGTAGAAATCATGGAAGTTTCATTTGTTAACTAAAGAGATTATTCTACATAATTCAAAATTTCTTTACATTTCAAGTTTCATATCATTTATGCATATAGTACATCATGGAGAGTCTTCAAAATTTTTTATGATTTTAGGAGCTCTTATTATTTTTGTATGAAATATATAAAATCAGCACATTATAGGATTTAATAAAAGACACAAAAAGGAGAAGACATTTGAACCGAATCTAGCCCAGTTCAGCCCACGTACAGGGGACGCGGTGGCAGGCCAGACCATTGAATTGCTTGGACGGCGGGTCCTATTTCGAAAATGCTCGAGGGTCTTTTTGCAAAAAAACTGAGAGAGGACGATGGACGGCGGGTTGTATTTCATCAGAGTTGGAGGGCTTTTTTATAAAATGGTCTGGACTTGACTGATCTAGGCCATCCGTCCGGCTGATCGAACGGCCAGAAATTGCGGGCGACATGGCCACCCTAGGAGGCGGTCTTGGCCACACCGTTTGATATCTTTAAATGTATATGATCTATATCTGGTTTTGTCGTTAGAACTGAACGTTACATGGATCGTTCGTGCGGCGATAGAAGGAGAGGAAAGGAGCTCGTAACAGAAGGAACAGAGAGAGATCAATATGTTCAGGGTTGTCGAGTGTAGTTTAGTCTTTTTTGTTGCTAGAGAGAGGTGAAAATATTAAAGATAAAGGAGAAATAAGAGAAAATGTATGAAATCCCAAATCTTAAAACAATTGGTATGCCTATCTTAAATATTGAAAGGCGGACAAATTAAATGTCAAAAAGAAAATTCCCCGCGGCAACGCCGCCTACCCACGTTGGACCCCAGTTATGGGTGCCATTGGAGCACTACAGACCTTTATCGGTTGTTACAGCAGTGTCAACTTTATACAGACTATGACTCTGCTTAGGAGCTCTGCTACTTTTTTAAAAAAATATGTAGAGTATTGTAGTTCTCTACGTTGTGGTCCACAATAAGCTAATATTCAACTACAAATTATATTTATATCGATATCATTATAATTGGAAGATCTGTGAAGAGATAGCAATTTCTCCAAACGCTAAAAATGCAAGTTTGCGTTACATTTCCCATGTTGTGTACAGAAATAATTTCAAGAGTTGTGTATTGTTAGTTTGCGGTGAATTTTTTCAGAATTAGGTGTATCCCTGTTTCGAGAAATGTGTGATTAAATCTGGGTGATAGGTATCATGAGAACAACGGAATCTGTTTACTAAAAAAAACAAGTATGTCTACTGAAGCATGTACGAATGGTTATTTAGCACAACTGTATTATAATAATGAAATGTACAGGCAGGGATGAACAACGGCTTAGTTAATAGTTGTTTGGTCAGAAAAATATATATAACTATCAAGTAGCACATGGCAACATTATTTGGCTCAGTTTATTGGAAAATTACTGTTAATACTAGGTAACTCATCTTTCTCCTGTGATAACTAGTATAATGCTCGTGCTAACGCTACGATTTTTTTCAGAGCTCACAATTGATACTCTTCGAGTATCTATATTTATGTAGGATTTCCATCTACTTGAAAGAGAGGTGCTTGATAAATTTTTTTTCAAATACGACTTCACGTGTCTTTTCCATTAAGAAGAAGAGGCCGAGACCGGCGAAAACAACACAACACGACCACAGAGAAAGTGGCCACAAACACAACACAAGACGACAACTACTACTACTACAAACAGCAAGAAATAGACATCCACCCCACCAAGCCCCAGTTGCAACACCACACAGGCCGAACTCGGGAGCCACTAAGCGCGACATTGATGGCCGGAAGAAGACCACGACGACGGCGCAAGCACTGTAGTGTCAACATCCGAGCTTGACGAGCCGGAGCGGAAGCACACAAACTGCTGATGACGACGCAGGAGCTCGTAGTGGTCTTTAACGGAACCTTCAGGAAGGAGATGACGCCCTCAGGCGCCAGCTGCGTTGAGATGTCGCCCACCGGAACTTTCATTCCCGAACCCCAGCATTCGCCGCCGACGGACATAATGACGACGCCTTCAGGAAGGTGATGACGCGGTCGCCACCGTCATCGGTCCAAGGCGCAAGGCCTGGACAATGGGGTTTTCACCCTAATGCCGTCGCCCGCAGCCGGCACCGCCGCGGCCAACGTGGACCGTCAACCCACCACCCCGGTGGGAAGGACTAACGCCGCCGCCCATGCCTCCGCCGCTCGCTGCAGCGCTCCCTGTGTGGTGGCGCGGGCCGGTTTTGGGCCATCCATCAACCCACCACCGCGGGTGGGGAGGACTTGCACCGCCGCCCACAACTCCGCCGCCCTTCAACCCACCACTGCCAGTGGGGAGAGCAAGCGCCGTCGTCGCTCCAGGCTGCGTGGTGGCGCGGGCCGGCTCTGGGCCATCCTTCAACCCAACCGGTGGGGAGGATGAGCACCGCCACACTTTGACTTCACACGCCACAGCCGCCACTGCCCGTAGCAGCGCCACCAGGGAGGCGCGCCCGGATGGCCCCGTCCTTCAACCCACCACGCCGGTGGGGAGAACGGGCGCCAATGAGCCGAGGGGAGGAGCCAGGCCGATACTGCCCAGTGGCCGCCGTCGACCCTGGCCCGGCCCGCCTCCGGCCGATGCAGGGCCCGCGCGTGAAGGCGCCCTCTGGCGCCGCCGCCATGACGCAGGAGAGCCGAGGGGAGGGGCTGGCCGGCTCGGCCCGTCACTGCCGTCGTCCATCCTCGGGCCTGCCTGCCGTCGACGGACGCGGAGCGGCCGGATCCGGCCGCCAGTGGGGCGGATCTGGCGGCAGGGGACCGTATTAGGCCGCGCCAGCCGCCGACCCGCCACCGGCCGAGGCCGTGCCCGCGCGCAGAGGTGCCCCTGGCACCACCGCCACGGCGCTGGGGAACCGAGGGGAGGGGCTGGCCAGCTTGGCCCGTCGCCGCTGCCGTCGACCCTTGGCCCAGCCCACCGCCGGCCGATCTGGCTGGCCCGGACGTGAGTTGCAGTCATCCCTCTGCACATCTGTTTCATGGTAAAGATGAGATATGTCAGATAAGCACACCTCTGGACCAGAGCCTCTGGTTGTTCCCAGCACTTGTGTCTGCACTGGCCAAGGCAAGGTTTACCAGGACAGCTCAAAATTCACAAAGTTAGCAAGATGTGAAACAAGATTAAAAGGTTGTTATACACTTATACACGATAGACTGAAAATAAATGCTCAGTGAAAGGAAATACAGTCCTGATCCCAAAACCAAGGACATATCTCATGCACCACCGTGCCTCGTGGCCAAGGCACAGAAGGTAGGCCACGCGCAGTGCTGGCGCCTCTTCCTTTCCTAACTGGGCGCCTGGCCGATGGTTGGCCCTAGAGACGGCGAGAGGAAGCGACGAGGCGGCGACGAGCCAGAGCAGCCGCGTGACTCGCGAGAGAGGAGCGGAGCAGAGGATTCGCCAAGGCTTAGGGATCAACGGTTCGATCGACGCTGGCACGCGAATCCGACGGTTGATAGATAAAATAATGGACGACGTGGCCCAATGAAAACTCACAGCTTGGCTCTGGTTTAGAAATTTAGAGATTTTTGCGAGGCAGACAAATTAAGCCTTAAATATTAAAATTTCTCGAACTCGTTTGGTTTAAGAGTACCCACAGTGCGTCCCGTAAACGTGTCCTCCAGAACGTGTTTACAGGAAAAAAGGCCGCAGCGGGAGCCTGTAAAGGCTCCTATAACATTCAGGACCGGCTCTCATCCGGTCTGCTTGCGGGACGTACGGAGCTTCCTGCAAGTACCACACGGGGACCATGCGGCCCCACCACACGCCAGAGAAAGAGGAGGGAGGAGGTCGTCCATGCTTGGACGAAGAAGAGGGAGGAGGCCGACGGGTCGGTGGAGGGAGCGCCCGCCGGTGGAGGGAGCGCTGCCGCCACGTGAGGAGGGCACGAGGAGCCTAACCGCCGCGCGAGGAACCGCCGAATATCGGTCTGCTCGCCATTGAGCACGCGGAGCTCGAGCTCGGCGGCGTCCATGGCCCCGCTCGCAGCCGCCGCCCGGTGGGCTCTAGAGGTCGTCACGGAGGAGCCGTGCCTTCACCGGGGTCGCCGCGTGCCCTCGCCGGGGCCGTGCGCCGGGGAGGGAGCCCTCTAGCCTCGCCGACCGTGCGGGGAGGGAGAGGACGGGCTGCCGCGCCAGAGAGGGAGGACGAGAACGACGGCTCCGCGATGGGGATCCTGCTGCTCGCGTTGGATCCGGTGGAGCGAGGAGGGAGGCTGGCGTCCTGCAGCGGCAGTAGGGCAGGGAGCAGGGAGGTGCGATGTGGTGGTGGTGGTGGGGAGAGAGAGGAAGAAGGGGAGAGAGGTGCGGGGCTGCGGGCGGAGGGACCGAGGGAGAGAGAAAAAAGGGAGAGAGAAAAAAAGAGGAGAGAGAAAAATAAAATATTTCTGATATATAGGTCCCACAGCTGATAAGGAATCTATAGAAAAAACAGTATAGAGGAGAAAATCTTACTGAGTAAAATGTACTTTCTCCGTTCTAAATTATAGTTTACTTTAACTTTTTTGATGCATGTATTTTGTTATATATTTAGACATAATATTTATTTAGGTACATTATAAAATACATGTATCAAAAAAGTTAAAATAAAATACAGTTTAGAACGAAGGTGGTATAAAGGAGAGAAATAAAGTAACTGGATGTGGATAGTCTAAGGAATGAGATGGCTGCAGGTCGCCTGGCTAGACGTACACCCGGCGCTCATATCAGCTTTCCACCACAAATAAAGTGGTAGTAGAAAACAAACCAACTTTCTTGGCAAACCAGTCCCCACCCCACTCACTCTCCACCGCCGCCGCCTCCGCTACTGCAGCAGAAAACCCCGTTCTTCCCACACTGGCTCTGAGATCAATCTCCCATTGTCCGCGGAGCATCCCCATTCGAGGTACTTTCATCTCCTCTGCCCCTCCCGCCTGGTTCTGTGCCTCCAGCCCGTTGGTGTCTTCTACTTTTTTCCTGTAATGTGTGGCGTAAGGGTTCGGAGACCCTTCACTCTTTTGGTGATTTTATTGGTTTCTTTTTTGGATACGGGTATGTTGCTCCGATTGTTGGGGGATTTAGGTCTCGGATTCCCCGCATGTTGCGCTAGTGGCGTGCGCGTACGATTTCTCTCTCCGGATCATCAGTGTTTTGTCTATGTTCTTGGGTGCGATAATCTCGCGCAATCTGTCACGCGTTCCTTGTGCTCCCCGTTGCCTTCTCCTACGGCACCGAACTTGTGCAGAGGCCTCTCTTTCAATCCCAGTCCAGAATAAAAGAAACAAAGGAGGCGTGTCTTTCAGGTGAATTCCTTGATGGATTAATTTTGAGGCAATACTCACATTTTATCAGCACATCAGTTACTGCGAGGCCAGGCATTAGGCATTTTCATGGAGCTCTGAACTTGCGTGTATGGTTTCTACTTTGTTACTGTTCTGCTGTTACAAGATGAGGAAAAATTCTATCTGTGCCACAAAATCCATCTGCTAGCCCAATGATGAGTCCATCGGTCCTAAATGTTCCCAAATTGAACTTCTAAATTTTACGGTTGGCATAGATTGGAGGGAGGGATGTGTTCGTTGTTTGCATGCAAATGACAATAGATAATAGGTGGATAAGGGTCTAGAGGGAGAGAAGTTTATTATATTTTATGTGTCTGAAGGGCCACATGCATGCATATCACTCAGTTGAGGGACAAAGGGATTATCAGCTTAGTTGGAAGGGGAATCCCACTCTTAATAGCAGTGTAATATAGGAATTGAAATATTGTTTGGATCTAGTCTTCTAATTCCTTTTTTCTTTAAACACTTTCTGTAATTAATTGGTCTTGTCATTGTTCTGCATTTACCCTTTGCTGTGGTCCAATGCTCACATCTTTTTGCCATTTCAGGTTAAGCAATGATAGTAGACATTGTTGTTCTGTCCAGTGATGACGAAGAGGTGGTTGTCACAGAAGAACCCAATGCTCATGGAAAAGGTGTTCATGCGAAGGCACATTTTTTTGACTTAACTAGTGACAATGACAATTTTGAAGGAGGGCATATTGCTTATGTACAAGGAGGGTTTGCTCAGGGCACAGCATTTCTTAAACAAGAGTTCACTGCAGATGACGGACAAGCTGAAGCTGCCCAGTGCACGGTAACAATACAGATGCAAAATCTTGGAGCAGATGAACAAGGCTATGCTTCTCAGTGCACAGAGACATTACAGGTGCAAAAACTTAGAGCAGATGATGGTCAAAATGATGCTGTCCACTCCACAGGAACGCTGCTGATGCGAGAATTTAGAAAAGATGGTGGACAACGTGATGCTGCCCAGTGCACAGCAAGTCTACGCATGCAAGAAATTAGAGCAGATGGTGTACAAGGTGATGCTGCCCAGTGTGTAACAACATTACAGATGCAAGAACTTTCTGCTGATGATGGACAAGGTGATACTGCCCAGTGCGTTGCATTACAGAGGCAAGAACCTAGAGCAACATTACAGACACAAAAACATGATGGACAAGGTGATGCTGCCTGGTTCAAACCAACATTACAGAGGCAAGAACATACTGCAGACAGTGAACTAGATGACATTGTCCAGTGCACAACAGCACGGCAGAGGCAGGAATCTATTGCAGATGACACACAAGGTGATTTTACTCACTCCACAACAGCACTGCAGTGGCAAGGATCTCATAAAGCTCAGTGCACAACAACATTACTAAGGCAGGAGTTTCTAGCAGCAGGTGGTAACATGCAAGAGGCTGCACTGTTGGGAAATTCAGCTGCAGCTACCACATCCTTGATAAGTACACAACAAGGGAGACGCATGATAAATGGATTATTCAATGTGTCTACTGCAACACCATTTCCGCGGCAATTTTGGAAAGCTGGAGAAAAAGCTGGAGATTTTGGATTAGCTTCTGAAGCTGCTCTCAACAGTATTTTCTGAACCTTCCTTTTCAAGCCCATCAGTCTATTTATCACTGACCAATAGAAATAAACCAAATATCAGTCTTATTTAAAGCTCACATTGTTCCAGTCTAAGGTGGATTTCCCTTTGCCTTCCATACATTGCTGACTCTCACCACTTCTGTGAGAATGTCCTTACATAAAGTCAATTAATCCACACTGTTCAACCAAATCTTGGATCCATAAAAGGAACATATGAATGAATTTTATATATACATGGAATATACAAAGGGGCTATATAAAGCCTTGTTTATTGTATTTTAAAATGGAAAAAACTACTAGAGCAAAAGTATAATATATAATATAAATGATGAGAAAGTTGCAGCCATCTTGCCATGCCAATATAATGGGAGGAAAACCCAACTGGTTTAGTGAGGTTGTAGTTTTCCTAGTAGTGGGTGCGATTCTGATAACCCTGTTACCATTTACAACAACAATAACAACATAGCCTTTTGTCCCAAGCAAGTTGGGGTAGGCTAGAGATGAAACCCAAAAGAGGCATGAAAACAAAGAACACATAAACGGTATAAGAAAAAGATTACGGTTCAGGCACGTTAATTGCTAGTCTCCAAGCACTCCTATCCATAGCTATATCCTTAGGGATATTCCACTCCTTAAGTCTCTCTTAACCGACTCGTCCCAAGTCAGTTTAGTTCGACCTCTACCTCTCCTTACATTATCGACCCGCTTTAGAACCCCACTACGCACCGGTGCCTCAGGAGGCCTCCGTTGGACATGGCCAAACCATCTCAACCGGTGTTGAATCAATTTTTCCTCAATTAGTGCCACCCCAACCCTATCCCAAATATCGTCGTTTCGGACTCTATCCCTCCTTGTGTGCCCACAACACCATCTTAACATACGCATCTTTGCTACACTCAAATGCTGGATACGTCGCCTTTTTGTAGGCCAACATTCAGCACCGTATAACATCGTCGGACGAATCGCTATCCTATAAAACTTAACTTTTAACTTCTGAGGCACCCTTCTGTCACAGAGGACGCTTGAAGCTTGACGCCATTTCAACTAACCGGCTGAAATTCTATGCCTAACATCTTCATCAATGTCACCATCCTTTTGTAGCATCGATCCTTAATACCGAAAAGTATCCTTCTTGGCCACCACTTGCCCATCGAGGCTAACGTCTTCCTCCTCATTCCTAGTCGCGCTGAAATCGCACCTCATGTACTCGGTTTTGGTCCTACTAAGTCTAAACCCTTTCGACTCTAACGTGTGCCTCCATAGTTCTAACTTCCTATTAACCCCTGCCCTAGTCTCATCCACTAGTATCACATCATCGGCAAAGAGCATACACCAAGGGATATCACCTTGTATGTCCCTTGTGACCTCATCCATCACCAAAGCAAATAAATAAGGGCTCAATGCCGACCCTTGATGTAGTCCTATTTTAATTGGAAAGTCACTGGTGTCGCCATCACATATTCGGACACACGTCATCACATCCCTGTACATATCCTTGATGAGGATGATGTACTTAGTTGGGACTTTGTGCTTTTTCAAGGCCCACCACATGACATTTCTCGGTACTTTGTCATATGCCTTCTCGAGGTCAATAAAGACCATGTGCAAGTCCTTCTTCTGCTCCCTATACCTCTCCATCAACTGTCGTAATAAGAAAATTGCCTCCATGGTCGACCTACCAGGCATAAACCCAAATTGGTTTTGGGTCACACTTGTCACTCTTCTTAGGCGATGCTCGATAACCCTCTTCTAGAGCTTCATCGTATGGCTCATCAACTTAATCTCACGGTAATTAGTACAACTTTGAACATCTCCCTTGTTCTTGAAGATCGGTACTAATACTTCTCCTCCATTCTTCAGGCATCTTGTTTGACCGGAAAATGAGGTTAAAAAGCTTAGTTAACCATACTATCGCTCTGGCACCTAGGCATCTCCATATCTCAATGGGGATACCGTCAGAGCCCATCGCTTTACCTCCCTTCATCCTCTTCAAAGCCTCCCCGATCTCTGCCTCCTGAAATCTCCTCAAGAAACGTCTGTTGGTATCGTCAAATGAGTCATCCAACTCCAAGGTAGGACCCTCGTTCTCCCCATTAAACAACTTGTCAAAGTACTCTCTCCACCTGTCCTTGATCTCCTCATCCCTCACCAAAAGTTGATCCGTCCCATCCTTGATGCATTTGATTTGGTTGATGCCCCTCGTCTTCCTCTCGCGGATCCTAGCCATCCTATAAATGTCCTTCTCCCATTCCTTCGTGCCTAGTCGCTGATAAAGGTCATCATACGCCTGACCTTTTGCTACACTCACCGCTCGTTTTGCAGCCCTCTTCGCTATTTTATAGCCCTCAATGTTGGCTGCACTCTTGTCATAATGGAGGCGCTTGAATCACTCCTTATTCTCCCTAATAGCCCTTTGCACCTCGTCATTCCACCACCAGGTGTCTTTCGCTTCCCGTTTGCCTCCCCTACTCACTCCAAACACATCCGCAGCCACCTTCCGAACACATGTTGCCATCTTTAGCCACATGTCATCTGCATCTTTTCCTTCTTCCCACGGCCCCTCATCTAGCATCCTCTCCTTAAATGCTTGCGCTGCTTCCCCCCTAAGCTTCCACCATTTTGTTCTCGCAATCTTAGCCCGATTGTCCCGATGGACACGTACCCGAAAGCGAAAATCCGTCACCACAAGCTTGTGTTGAGGGACAACACACTCCCCAGGTAACACCTTACAATCTAAGCAAGCACATCTATCCCCCCTCCTTGCAAGGATAAAGTCGATCTGACTCAGGTGTTGTTCGCTACGAAAGGTCACTAGATGGGATTCCCTCTTCTTAAAGACGGTGTTCGCTATCAACAAATCGTAGGCCAACGCGAAGTTCAAAACATCCTCCCCCTCTTGATTTCTACTACCATACCCGAAACCCCCATGCACCCGCTTGAAACTTACATTAGTCGCACCCACATGGCCGTTGCCTCCTATGAAGAGTTTCTTGCTGATAGGCACAGTACTAACCATGCTATCGAGATCTTCCCAAAACTGCCTCTTGGTGCTCTCGCAAAGACCTACTTGCGGGGCATAGGCACTGATCACATTCAGAGCCAAATCTCCAACTACCAACTGGACTAGGATAATCCGGTGGCCTTGCCTCCGTACCTCAACTGCTCCATCCTTAAGGCTCCTATCGATCAAGATGCCTACACCCTTCCTACCCGATGTTGTCTCCGTGTACCAAAGTTTGTAGCCAGTATCCTCCACCTCCTTCGCCTTCTGGCCCTTCCATTTAGTCTCCTGAACGCATAGAATATTTACACGCCTCCTAATTGCTGTATCGACTAGCTCTCTTAACTTACCTGTTAGGGACCCTACATTTCAGCTGCCTAGACGAATCCTAGTTGGCTCGGCTAGCTTCCTTACCCTTCGCACCCGTCGAGGGAAGTGCGAAGACCCTTGCTCATTTTTCACTACACCTGGGCGCAGATGTAGCGCGTCACAAAGGTTGCGACGACCCTGTTAACATTTACACTCGCCTTTTTTTCTTTCACCTTCTTTTTCTGATGCATGAGGTTTACATTTGTAGATGGCCACAACCGCTTACAGATTCACCCCAAGTTTCTTCATTCTAACGCTACTTCACATAAATGGCCATTTGGTGGTAAGTCATACTGACAACATTCTTCTCCTGATTTTACTTGAGCACTTGTGTGCTATTAATTGCGGAGGCTTAGACAAGCTAGCGATGGTACTGATTAATTTCTGTTATACAGCTATTGCAGAGCTGCTTGACAACGCAATTGATGAGGTATGATCCAAATTTTGCACGGATTTTTTTAGACCAAAGGCTTACAGCCCGTTGAAAGCTTAACAGAAGTATTTGCTGGGGTTACCAGCTTACAAAATGAGCACCTTTTACTCAACCACAAAGTAAATATCTAAACCCAACATCAGGATTGTTCCACATTACATCCAAAAGCAGTGAGCTCAAAAGATAAGATTCTATACAACCGCCATGGCAAACAGATCACAAAATGAGAAGACAGGTTCCATTAGACGCACGCACTGAAATGCTGTTATGAACTTATGATTTCATTCTTTTTTTTCCCTTGTATATATTATCCTTCTATTTTACTCGAGCAAATGGATTAGGTGAGCAATGGGGCAACCTATGTGAAAATTGACAAGATGAAGCATTCTTCTGATGGAGACTATTCGTTGGTAATAGAAGGTAATACTGCCTTGGTTCTTTTGTTTCACATGTCACTTTTGTTTCTAAACACTTTTACAATCCTAATCCACGTTTTCCAAATTCCTCTGTAAAACTTGTTCTTGCTTCCTTTGTCGCCTCATTTTGCATTCATGACAGCATGGGATGTTATTGGAGCATTTTTTTCTTGGTGAGAAAGCCAGGAGGGGAACACCCAAACTGTACTCATTTTATAGATATAAGTCTGTACAAAATCAAAAGAAAAAGGAACTCTACAAAGGCTAAAAACAAGAAAGCTAGTCCTTAAGAATGGGAACATTTACTTAAACAATTGCTTAGTTACTTGTGCACTGGCTTGTGGCAAGTATATGAAAATAAAGATAGCATATAGTTATATACCATGTTCCCTCTTCATATTGGTTTTTACTTACTCTTATTGTTCTGTATTCAAGACAATGGAGGGGGCATGAGTCCAAAATCTCTTCGACACTGTATGAGCTTTGGATTCTCCCAGAAATGTACAACTTCATCCATTGGGCAATGTAATGATTTTTAAAAGTGCTTTGTGCTGCTTGTTCCATTGCTATATATTACACTTACTGACTTGAATAGTCACATGTAATAGATGGAAATGGCTTCAAAACTAGCACGATGAGGCTTGGGGCAGATGTTATTGTATTCACATGCACGAAAGATGATAGGTTAGTCTAACTTTAACATTGCCTCATTTATATATTCATTTTGTGGCATCAGCAAACTCATATTACTTGATGGCAACGGTATTAGGATACAACTCATTCCCTGCCTTTAAATCATGCAAGGGCTAAAAAAGAGTAAATATGATAAGTTTACTTTATTTCAATCAACTATATAAACTTTATTGTTTCTATTTCACAAAATCTTACATTTCCGACCTGTGGTTGCCAATGTACTCTCCATTATTTGTTTTTCAGGTTTTAGCTCTAAAGATGAGGTTCTTGATTACTGTGCCTGAGATTAGTAAATTAACATATGTGACCAAAAAATATTTTAATAGCAAAAGAAAGCTAATAGAAATGTTTCTATCATCAAGTGTTCTGTTTGTGCATTTGAAAAGATAAAATGAGTTGTCCTCTCTGTAGACCTTTTGCATTTCTAGCTTTTAACCTAACCTATATTATTCAGTATAGTTTTCAGTTATTGACAGTAATGCAACAATCTGTAATGTTTTGACTTGATAGGAGATTGACACGAAGTATTGGGTTGTTGTCTTACACATTCCTTATGAGAAGTAACTGCAGTGACATATTTGTACCAGCGGTTAGTACATTTAACTTTTTGTTCATCAATATCTCTGAGGGAAAGCATATATCACTATTAATTGTAGCATATATCACTCAACATGTATATGTACACAAAATAAGAAATCACTACTATGTACTTCTGGTTTCTCCATGGGCAAGATTGAGCATGTTTTGTTCGAGAACATTGTTAAGACGTAACTAGCTTTGCTTCGTTTCATTCCATTCCATTGTAATAGCTTTTTTATGAAGAACACAAATTCATTCTTCAGCAATGCAATTATTATGTTTAGTGTTATAAGTTTATTTGTGCCAACCCCATGTTACCGTATTGGCTTTCCAAACAAATCTCACTTATTGGCTTTCCCCTTCGTAGGTTGACTATGAATTGGATGCCTCATCTTCAACTTTCAAGAGGAAAATGGACTGCGGTGAAAGACATTTTCTATCTAATCTGTCCACTATTTTGAAGTGGTGTCCATTTTCAACAGAAGATGAGTTATTGTATCAAGTAAGCTGCGTATCAGTATATTTGAAACCAGTTATATGGATTTATCAGTATAACCATTTTATGCCGTCTCTTCCCTGACTTCCATTTCTAAATATCTGATGACATTTTAAAATTAATCAATTGCGGACAAGTATATTTAAAACCAATTGTGTGGATTTAGTAGCTGCGACACATTCCCTGTTATGCGTGGCTGTTGGGGATCAAGAGGAGAGATTCGAGGGAAGTGGAGGCGATGGGCGTGCTATAGTACTGTTCACGTCGACGGCTAGGGCTGCAAGAGCGAGAGAGAACCGGCCGTGGGGCGTTCGCTACGGCCGGGCAAGAGGGAATGGTTGTCCTTCTTAATTCTTGCTTAATTAGATCGATACATCTCCTCTTCTTATATAGAGAGGTTTACTTGACCTCAGAGCAAGAGACTCTTAATCCTAACACTAATGCTGCCTAGGCCCAATAGACCCATGACGTACTGTAACACTGCACCACACTACACCCTACCTGGACATGCAGCTCGTCCTCGAGCTGCAACTCAGCCTAACCAACTTATAACGATGACTCAACTTGACTCAAATCTAACACCTAAAAACAAGCCTTTTACATCTCGGCTTGTTTTATTATTTTCGACCTGAAACGGACTGGGACTCTTTACTTTTGACTCTTGAACATAAGGTTGATACCATCTGCACACTAGACTTGCATGTGGCATGTGTACAGCCACCTGGATCCCATGGAGACCATCTGGACGAAAGGGGTGCTTGTGTGTGGCCTCTAGGAAGTGGTCGCAACAGCGAACAATGAAGGCGCCCTCGCGGCGGCCGGCGGCGGAAAGTGACAGTGCTACGCGGTGTGCTCCCGCCAGTGACACAATGCCTTCTCTCTGCTGGATGGTTGCTGGTCTGCACCCCACAGAGAAGAGCAGAGGGCCTCCAACCGTCAACGTCGTAAACTTTGAGTTCACTGCCACGGGGAAAACAGCATGTCGAAGATCCCCAACGCAACGGATGAGATTGAAGTCGTCCACGCGGCGGAACACAAATTTGAGGAGCTGCGATGGGGTGGAGGGCTGAATCAGCTGCAGATCGCGCATCTCCCGAACCCATCGACGCGCAACGAGGCCGCGACCAACACCACAATTGACACTTGGCTGAATCAACTGCAGATCGCATAGCCTTCGCACCTGCCAGCGCGCTAGGAGGCCACGTGCAGCACCCTGTAGTCGCACCACCGCTGACACCTGGTGGGTAAGCATCTTCCCCACCAGCTCCATCATGATGTCCATCGGTTGCTCGGTCTGCTGTGACATCTCCCTCATCTCGGATCTATTGGAAATCGGCACCCCTATAGAAGATCCCATCAGTGAATGGGTGCCGGAGGCTCGGCCCACCGGGAGGACAACAACGTTGATGGTGGGCGTTGGAGCAACCATCATCGTGGGCATGCCTTGGAACGACGACACCGTGGGGTGCATGCCTTGGAATGGCAGCACCATTGGCTGCACGTCATGGAACGAAAACGCCGACCCATAATTTGGCATCTTGTGAGCTCGTGGATGGTCGCGGGCGTGATCGGAGAGGACGCAGCGGACACCGAAGAAGACACCATGGCGGCGAAGGATCCATGGGAACCTGATATCTCTGATAACAGATTGTTATGTGTGGTTGTTTGTGATTGAGAGGAGAGATTTGAGGGAAGTGGAGGCGATGGGCGTGCTACAGTACCCGCGGGTACTGTAGTTGATAAGCCATGCTCCATGTTATCTTAGTTAATTAGCTTTGTTCTTATGCAAACTTTACTTTAAGCATGTGCCTGGTATGCCATGATTGGAAGCTAGAGCTCCCTTGGCTGCCAAGGCTTTACCTTTCTGTCTTTATGCAGTATGCTTAGGAACATGCTCCATGAGTAGCTTGTATCCCAAGATGAACCTTTCCTATATAATGAAAGCTAGGCCAAGGTGATATGGTGCCTTTGGCTCACCAATTTTGAGTCTTTGTGTCCAACAATTGGCATCAGGAGCTAGGTTACCAGACTGCCACATCTTTACCCCTTTCTTTCCCTACCTACTCTGCTTTTCCACCTAGCCAGCCATGGCCACTTCGACCGAGTGCGCCGCCACCGCCAAGACCGTCAGGGACGGAGAGGATGGCGGTGAGGGAGCCTAGGGGGATCTCAAGAGCCGGGCCACGCGCTTGAAGGCAGTAGAGGACGCTGCCGCGGCGGCTATCCAGGCGGCGCGGGACGTAGCAAAGGCGGCTGAAGCTGCGGCCTTGACGGCGCAGAAGCTCCGGGTGGAGATCGCCGCGGAGAAAGGAGCAGAGGGGAGCGGGATGACGAAGGAGGAGAAGTTGCACGATGGATCGCCCAGGAGGTCGAGGAGCCCTCGCCGCAACCGATCCCCGTCGCCGCCGCTGCGCCGTCGCGGGCGCAGCGGCGGGCGCCATCCGTTGCCGGAGCCCAGGGTCGTCTACCACGACTCCGGCAGCGGGACTATGTGGCTGATGCTGGACAAGACCAACTATCATGAGTGGTCTCAGACCATGAAGCTGCGGATGCAAGCCCGTAACTTGTGGTACGCCGTGGAGGGTCTGCCGGTGAACTTCCACGACGATCGGCACGCGATGGAGGTGATCGTGGCGGCCGTGCCCAAGGAGATGGGCATCCCGCTCATCGACAAGCAGAGCGCGAAGGAGGCGTGGGACGCTGTGGGAGGTATAAACCCATATACCCTCACAGTAGACTTTGGGCTGCTCGGACCAGACGGCCCAGATCACAAGACGGAGGTCGGTCCACCACCACCCTGGTCGGTGGGCCGAACGACAAGACGAAGCCCGTGGTCCGCTATCGCCCTGGTCGATGGGCCGCGCGGGTCCTGAAGGCTACTTGGCGTGCAAGGAGTCTTAGTCGGTTAGATCTATTCGTAATCTCCAAGAAACGGAGCAATGTAACCGACCACAAGGAAACCCTAGATATGTAACCTTGCCCCCCGGCTATATAAGGCGGGCAAGGACCCCCTAGAACGCAAGCTCATCTGATCTGACATCTAGTCATTGTACTTTGGTACTCATCAATACAGCAGCAGAGACGCAGGACATAGGGTATTACGCTTTCGAGCGGCCTGAACCTAGATAAACCCTTGTTTGTCTTGGTTGTTTGTCTTGCGTCTCACATCCAGTTCGTAGGTCTTAGCGCGCCCTCATCGCAAATCTACTACCTTGGGATATCCCGTGGTAGACTGCCGAGAAGATATCGTCGACAGTGGCGCGCCAGGTAGGGGGTGCGCGATCTGATCTTCAGGCGAGCCAGATGGTTTCCTTCCCTGCTTCCATGGATTTCGAGGCGGGCATCACCTTCACCGTCGGGGCGTTCACTTGGACCTCCAGTGTAACGACGTCCGTTGCGCTCATGGGAGCATCGCAGCCGGTCCTAGCGCCGTCTACAGCGCAGCCGGTCCCAGCACCAGCCGCGCCAACCACTTCACCGACAGCTCCGATCTCGGGTCCACTCCCGGGGTCGTCCGCGCCGCCCATAACAGCCGCGGAAAGGATGGCCACACCAACGGCGAACTGGCGGATTCCTCGCTACCAGAGGAGGCACATCGACAACTCCGATCTGATCGAGATGATCGATCGGCATGGTGCAGGTCTAGTCGAGATCCTAGAGTACGTGGAGTCCGCTCCTGCGCGGCTTCGTGAAAACCTAGATATCACCCCTGTTCTTCCACGTCGGCGCGGGCGTACGAACCGTCCCGACCGCTCAGGCCATGCAGATCCAAATCTGCCTGCAGACCGAGCACCGCCCCCTGCTCGTTAGCATGGCGGCCCCAACTCCAACCAAACACGTCGGCAAGGCTGCTTGAGCCAAGCCGGCCACCCGCGTCGCCAGGATCCTAATCCGGCCGCGAGCCGGGCACCACCTCCCAACCAGCAGGAAAGGCGAGGGCCTGTCAACCAGGTCCGCCGTCAGTGCTGACCAGGTTTAGATTTTTTATGAGTTCATTGACGTGCACCAGCGCCGGCGTGGCCCTAAACGCGGCAATGGCCTGCACCGTCTAGATCTGAACCAGACAAAGCTCCGGGCACAGCTGAGACGACAGCGTCGGGCCCAGCAGATGCAACCTGCTGGTCCGGCCCCACCAGGCCCAAACGCTCCTGCTACAGGCAGTCGAGCTGTCTTCCAGCACGGGTTGGACAACGCAGCCGCGTCCTATGCGAGAAACTTGCAGGTCGCCCCCGTGCTGATGGATAAGTCCCTGTGTGTGTGTGCTGCAAGAGCACATGGTCCTTGTGTCCTTGTGTCCTT
>CM041644.1:21240001-21331067 GCA_023333625.1 Bothriochloa decipiens | reverse complement strand
AAGGACACAAGGACCATGTGCTCTTGCAGCACACACACAGGGACTTATCCATCACTCTCCCCCTAAGTCTTGTGTGACTCCTTGTGTGGTATCGGAGCCGTACTATCCTATAGCCTGAGCATTTCCTGCTCAATCCCTTCTTCAGTCGAGCTCCCTGCCTCGCAGCAGCTGTTTTGGCAGCCTCTGCCCCTCGTGCAGCAGCGCGCCATGACCACAGGAGGGCAGTCTCAACACTCGGCCGCTTCCAGCGCGCGGCGTCGGCAGGAGGCCGACCTCGCCGCGGCAGAGGAGCGCAGGCGAGCGGCGGCAGCAACCGCAGCAGCAGCAGCGAGGGCGTCGAGGCTGGCCCAAGCGGAGCTGGCAGCAGCCAGAGCAGAGGTGGAGGCAGCAGCAGCTGCGGATGCAGCGCGTGCAGCCGCAGAAGAGGTTGAGGACCTGCGCGGCAGTCACAGCAGCTCCATCTCTGCTGATGACAGCGTTGACCCGGACCTTGAGCAGCTGGAGAGGCAGGCAGGGCGAGGGCGAGCGGCGCAGTGGGCAGCTGCGCACGCCCACGAGCCCGGCGACGCTCCTGGAGGAGGCGCCCACGAGCCCGGCGACGCTCCTGGAGGAGGCGCGCACGGCGACGGCGGCGCTCCGAGTGCAGGGAACCGCGACCCCAACCATGCGGCCCGCGAAGAGCGGGCACTGGAGGCCATATGTCTGCGGGAGGCTGCTGCGCGGCTGGACGCCGAACTAGACCGCGAGCAGGACTTCCTCGAGCGGGACGAGCGTGCTGCACGCCGAGCCAACGCTTGGCTCGAGCGCCAGGAGCAGCGCGCACACGGCCGTGTCGGACACGAGGGCAACCGGCACGGCGGTGGACGGGTCGAGGAAGAGCACGGCCATCGTAGGCAGCGTGGCTCTCTCTCCCCAGACCGGTACCGTGGCTACCACGGGTACCAGGCTGTTGCCAGGGACGTTGGCCCCGGTGGTGGGTGGCCTACCCTCACCAAGACCAACTATGTTGAGTGGGCTGCGGTGATGAAGGTGAGACTTCAGGTGCTGCACATGTGGGAGGCAGTCCGGTACGGCGACGTCGACTACGACCAGGATCGACGGGCACTGAATGCCCTCATCGCTGCAGTCCCGTCCGAGATGCAGTTCTCGCTTACCAGCAAGCGGACTGCCAAGGAGGCTTGGGACGCCATTGCTGCAGGACGCATCGGTAGCGACCGCGCTCGCAAGTCCACATTGCAGGCACTTCGTAAGGAGTGGGAGAACCTGGCCTTCAAGTCTGGTGAGGACGTCGATGATTTTGCTCTCCGTCTCAACACTCTGTTGCAGAAGTTGGTGCAGTTTGGTGACGACACCTACAGCGAGGAGAGAGCTGTCGAGAAGCTTTTCCGCTGCATCCCTGAGAAGTACAGGCAGATGGCTCGCTCAATCGAGTCCCTGCTGGACCTCTCCACGATGTCGATCGAAGAGGCGATAGGTCGCCTCAAGGTCGTCGACGGTGATGAGCCACAACCCTTCTCGGGGCCTGCCACCGTTGGTGGGAAGCTCCTTCTCACCCGGGAGCAGTGGGCTGCCGGCCAAGGTGACAAGAAGAAGGGGGAGCCTTCTTCCGCTACAGTCGGCCGCAAGCGTGGCAAGCGCGGCAAGCCACGTAAAGGGGCCCAGGCCGGGGCGCAAGGGCGCGCCGAGGGCGGCGCCCGCAGAGGTGCCCAAGGCGGCGCCGCCGAGAAGCCCAAGCCGGCATAAGATGACGACTGCCACAACTGTGGCCGTACTGGTCACTGGGCCAGGGACTGCAGACAGCCACGACGCGCCCAGGCCTACGTCGCGCAGGCAGAGGAGGAGCAACAAGCTCTGTTCATGGCACATGCGAGCGCCGAGCTACCTCCAGCAGCACCGGTTGCAGCGGCCCTTCTCCACCTCGACGAGCCCAAGGCACATGCCCTCCTCAGCAGCGGGTCCGGCAGTGGCAGCAAGATCGATGGGTGGTGCCTCGACACCGGCGCCACCCACCACATGACAGGCCGGCGGGAGTTCTTCTCCGAGCTCGACTCCGACGTTCGAGGCTCTGTCAAGTTCGGGGACGCCTCTGCCGTGGAGATCAAGGGCGCCGGCTCCATCATCTTCGTCACTAAGAACGGTGAGCACCGGCTGCTCACCGGCGTCTACTACATCCCCGCGTTGCGGAACTCCATCATCAGCTTGGGACAGCTGGATGAGAACGGCTCACGCATGGAGATCCACGACGGCGTGCTTCGCATTTGGGATCCCTGTCACCGACTTCTCGCCAAGGTGAACAGGGGGAGCAACCGCCTCTATGTTCTTCACGTACAGCTGGCGCAACCCTTTTGTCTTGCAGCTCGGCGGGACGATGAGGCCTGGCGGTGGCACGAGCGCTTTGGGCACCTCAATTTCGAGGCCCTGAAGCAGCTCGGCAACAAGGAAATGGTGCAGGGCATGCCGTGTGTCGACCATGTGGAGCAGTTCTGCGACACCTGCGTCCTCACCAAGCAGCGACGGCTGTCCTTTCCCCGCCAAGCAAGCTTCCGCGCCAAGGAGAAGCTGGAGCTCGTGCACGGCGACCTGTGTGGGCCCGTGACACCGGCTACACCTGGAGGACGACGCTATTTCCTCCTCCTCGTCGACGACGTGTCCCGCTACATGTGGGCTGTCCTCCTCGACACCAAGGGGGCAGCCGCGGACGCCATCAAGCACCACCAAGCTGTTGCGGAGAAGGAGTGCGGCCGCAAGCTTCGGGTGTTGCGCACGGATAACGGCGGCGAGTTCACGGCGGCTGAGTTCGTGACGTACTGTGCCGATGAGGGGATCAAGCGCCACTTCACCGCGCCGTACACCCCGCAGCAGAATGGCGTCGTCGAGCGCCGCAACCAGACGGTGGTAGCCACCGCCCGCGCCCTCCTCAAGCAGAGAGGGATGCCGGCGATCTACTGGGGGGAGGCGGTGATGACTGCCGTCCATCTCCTCAACCGCTCGCCTACCAAGGCGCTTGACGGCAAGACGCCGTACGAGGCCTGGCACGGGCGCAAGCCGGGGGTGAGCCACCTCCGCGTCTTCGGTTGTCTGGCGTTCGCCAAGGAGCTCACTCACGTCGGCAAGCTCGACGACCGGAGCAGTCCAGGAGTGTTCATCGGCTACGCGGAGGGCGCCAAGGCCTACCGCATCCTCGACCCTGCGACACAGCGCGTCCGCATCTCCCGGGACGTCGTGTTCGACGAAGGGCGAGGCTGGACCTGGGACAAGGCGGTGGACGATGGCTCGGCTTCGACCCTCAGGGACTTCGTCGTCGACTACGTCCACCTGGAGGGAGCCGGGGGAGTTAGCAGCTCATCTTCACCGAGTTCGTCCTCGGCAATCGGCTCGCCATCAGCTTCGGCGAGTCCTCCACCGCCTCCGCCACCAGCGAGTCCACCACCACCACCGGCTACACCACGCACTCCTGCACCGGCTACGCCACGCACTCCTGCATCGGCTCCCCACTCTCCTGCACCGGCGCCGGCATCTCCAAGATCGGCACCAGCAGCTTTGGCCCGTCAGCGTTCGGTGGAGTTCGCCACTCCGCTGTCCGACGATGCGGACCGCGTCGACGCCTACCACGACGACGAGCCTCTACGCTACCGCACCATGGACAACATCCTCGGCAACCAGCCTGTCCCTGGGCTGGCAGTACACGACTTCGAGGCGGAGCTGCACCTGGCACATGAGGACGGTGAGCCTCGCTCCTTCGCTGAGGCGGAGGGAGACGCGGCATGGCGTGCCGCGATGCAGCAGGAGATGGACGCGGTCGAGCAAAACCGCACTTGGGAGCTCGCTGACCTCCCTCGTGGTCACCGCGCGATCACCCTTAAGTGGGTGTTCAAGCTGAAGAGGGATGAAGCCGGTGCCATCGTCAAGCACAAGGCTCGCTTGGTGGCACGAGGCTTCGTGCAGCAGGAGGGGGTCGACTTCGACGACGCCTTCGCCCCCGTGGCACGGATGGAGTCCGTGTGACTCCTTGCGCTAGCTGCCCAGGAGGGCTGGCGTGTCCATCACATGGATGTCAAGTCGGCGTTCCTTAACGGCGACCTGAAGGAGGAGGTCTACGTACGTCAGCCGCCGGGATTCACAGTTCCTGGCAAGGAGGGCAAGGTGCTTCGCCTGCGCAAGGCCCTCTACGGCTTGCGGCAAGCACCGAGGGCGTGGAATGCCAAGCTTGATTCCACGTTGAAGGGGATGGGCTTCGAGCAAAGCCCGCACGAGGCGGCCATCTACCGGCGGGGCAGTGGAGGAAAGGCCCTGCTGGTAGGTGTCTACGTCGACGATCTTGTGATCACCGGTACCAAGGAGGTGGAGATCGAGGCGTTCAAGGAGAAGATGAGGGCGACCTTCCAGATGAGCGACTTGGGCCCTCTCTCCTTCTACCTGGGGATCGAAGTCCACTAGGACAGCTCCGGCACCTCCCTTCGCCAGACTGCCTATGCCAAGCGCATTGTGGAGCTCGGCGGTCTCACCGGCTGCAACCCAGCCCACACTCCTATGGAGGAGAGGCTGAGGCTGAGCCGGGAGAGTACGGAGGAGGAGGTGGACGCGACGCAGTATCGGCGCATTGTGGGCAGCCTTCGCTACCTTGTCCACACGCGACCGGACTTGGCGTTCGCCGTCGGCTACGTCAGCCGGTTCATGCAGCGACCGACGACGGAGCACCAGCAGGCCGTGAAGAGGATCCTCCGCTATGTTGCGGGCACCTCCGACTACGGCTTGCACTACCCGAGGTGCCCCGGCGCGGCACATTTCATCGGGTACAGCGACAGCGACCACGCCGGCGACATCGACACGAGCAAGAGCACCAGCGGAACGCTGTTCTTCCTCGGCAAGTGTCCGATCAGCTGGCAGTCGGCCAAGCAGCAGGTGGTGGCTCTGTCCAGCTGCGAGGCAAAGTACATCGCAGCCACTACCGCTGCTACTCAGGCTTTGTGGCTGGCTCGGCTGCTTGGCGATCTCCTTGCCAGAGACGCAGAGGCAGTGGAGCTCAGGGTGGACAACAAGTCCGCCTTGGCCTTGGCGAAGAATCCAGTCTTCCATGAGCGCAGCAAGCACATCCGGGTGAGGTATCACTTCATCAGGAGCTGCCTGGAGGAAGGGAGTGTCCGGGCCAACTACATCGACACCCAAGACCAGCTCGCCGACTTCCTGACCAAGTCCCTTGGGCGAGTCAAGTTCCAGGAACTTCGCGCCAGGATCGGGATGGCTCAGATACCTCACAAGGAGTCACACAAGACTTAGGGGGAGAGTGATGGATAAGTCCCTGTGTGTGTGTGCTGCAAGAGCACATGGTCCTTGTGTCCTTGTGTCCTTTGTAAAAGCATCCTTGACTACTTTTAGGACAGCAGAAGGACAGCATCTTGACTAGCATCTAGGACAGCATCTAGGACAGCATCTTAGACTAGCATCTTAGCATATGCTTGGCTGGTTAGCAGCCTATAAATATGTATCCCCAACCCCTAAGGTTGGCATAGCATGGTGTGAGAAATAAACCCAGAAAATTGCCTCAACTCTGAGATCTCTGTGTGCTATCCTCTCGATGAGAGTAAGGATCCTGCTCACACCTAGAGCAAGGATCCAGAGACTAACACGTGCGACGTGACGACCATCTTTTGGACCTAGATCCATCTAGGATTTTGGTTCGCGAAGACCCGAAGCCTGTGGTCAACATGGTGGTCCTAAGGGACCTCAACCCTACATCCATGGACACTGCTCCGGAAAGCAGCACCGTGTCCAATCTGCTTGCACAACTCGACAGATCTCCCTCTGTCTCTTTCGACTACACCGAGTACCTCCTTTTGGATGAAGAGTCCTTTGGTCCGGGGTCAGGAGCACGTCGAGGAAGAGATCCCAATGACACCGGCACACCGGCCCCAGGCTACGGATATGACGCTGGACTTCCCTAAGTATCCGCCTGGCTTCAATGGTGCGGTGTTCGTGGTCAACGTCGACGAGTTGCCTGTTTTGAACGAAACGGAGCAGGCAAGACAGGAGAGAGAAGAGCGCAATCACGATCGAGCGCAACGGCAGCTCGCGGAATAGCAGCAATCAGATGCTGCCAACAACGGCGGTAATGGTGCCGAGAATGGTGGCAATGACGTGTTAAACGGCCCACGCCCACGCCGCCTCCACAGAAACCTCCATGGCGAGTTCGACATGGTCGGGGATCAACCCGTCCATGAGACCCCCACGGCCAATATCGCCGTCGCCATGGATCGACTCGACACCCTTCCCCCGAACACTCCCGGGGTTGAAGCAATCCGCGATTTCTTGATCGCCGCTGAAGAGCAGGTCAACCGGCTCCGCTCAGCCAGTTCCTTGGCTACTTCATACCGGTCGCGGCAATCTCGGCGCAATCGCAGTCGTCGCCGTCAACCTACGGAAAACGGCACCGACAACTCGTCCAACCAGGGAGGACGCAACCCTCCTCCCAAGCAGCCTCGCCGGCCAAACGCTGACGACAACCAGCGGGATGATTCACACGAAGAGTCCCATGACGACGCCCCACGGGGCAACCGCCCGCGTGGCAATCGCTAGCGTGCTAACCGGCGACGCGATGATAACCGCCGTGCCGAGCAGGAAGTCGAGCAACGTCGAGGCGCAGACCTCCACAACCACCTCGACGAACGCTACCGCGCTCGCCAACGCATGAGCGGATCAGCGCCGTTCTCGGAAAACCTTAAGGCCGTGGTCTGGCCGAAGAACTTCCGGATCGGCGACGTCAAGATGTATGATGGAAGGGACGATTCCGAGCATTGGATCATGCTGTATGAAGTAGCCGTTCGAGCAGCCGGTGGCAATGAGGGTGTTATGGCAAACTACCTCCCAGTGGTTCTGAGCAACGCTGCTACCTCCTAGTGCCAGCGCCCCGGAACTATCCACTGCTGGGATCAGCTCCGCCAGATGTTCATCGACAACTTCAAGCCAACCTGCGTTCAGCCGAGCACCAAGTATGCCCTGGCGCAGGTGCGCCATAGGGCAAGAGAATCGCTGCGACAATACATCTGGCGTTTCTCCGACACGTGGAACCATGTGACCGACGTCACCCCGGCAGAGGGAATCGACCTCTTCATCGCCGGTCTGGTCCAACCACGAGGCCTGGACCTCCAAAAGATGTTGCTTCTTAAGCAACCGAAGACCATGGAAGAGCTCCTCACCATCGCCGACAGATACGCCCACCTCGACGACGGGCTGAACGAAGGCGATGTCGGCCCCTCCAACCGCAACCACCGCCGCGACGATGACCAGGACCGCGACAGCGATCAGGATCACCGGCCCGATCGCCGCCCTGATCGCCGCGGAAACCGTCGTGGCAATCGCGACCCTGATCAGCAGGACGACAACCGCTCCTTCAAGCGCCGTGGTCGGGAAGGCTACAACGGTGGTTGGCGCAATCGCAACCGCAATGACGACTCCGTCAACGCGGTGAAGGGCCAGAAGCGGGACAACGACGAGGAGCTCGACAAAGTCCTTAGCCAGGACTGCCCTTGCCATCCTAGCAAGGGCCATATGTTGGGCGAATGTAGAGTTTTGGCGGATGCACTCAAGATCACCGCCAACAAAAAACCGCGCACTGCCCCCAAAGGCAAGGCCAAGAACGCTGTCCAGCAGGACGACGTCGATGAGTAAGAGCCCCAAGACCTCAATCCACGGCACGCCTTCAGGGATCCCGTGAAGAACGTCGCTGCTGTCATCTTTGGCGACAAGGTCGGGCTATCGCGGGACAAGAAGCTGCTGACGCGAGCTACCGCGTCTATCCAGAAGTCCGATGGTCTCGTCGCCGACGTCAGGGTGCCGCAGTGGTCCAAGCAACCCATCTCGTTCTGCCAAAACGATATGTGGGCCAAACTCCCCGATGCTAGTCGGTTTCCGCTGGTCCTCGACCCGGTGATCGACGGCGTTCGGTTCGAGAAAGTGCTCGTCGATGGAGGCAGCGCCCTGAACATCCTGTTCTATCCGGCCTTCAAGGAGCTTGGCCTCAAGCTGGAAGACCTCAGGCCCTATAACTCTCTGTTCTGGGGCATCATGCCGGGCAAACCGTCGTACCCCTTGGGGCAGATCACTTTGCCCGTCCAGTTCGGGACAAAGCAGCACTTCCGCATTGACCACATTAACTTCATCGTGGCCGACTTCGAGGGGATCTACCACGCCATCCTCGGCCGACCAGGGATCGCCAAGTTCATGGCGATTGCTCATTATGGGTACCTTGTGCTCAAGCTCCCAACCGAGCAGGGCATCCTGTCCCTGCGTGGCAACATCTTCATGGCGCGGGAGTGCGAGACCAATGCCTATGCAGCGGCGGAGGTCAAGAAGCTAAAGCACGTCCTGGAGCACACCAGCTTGGAGGTCAAGGATGCACCCCCGGTGGACCTCGAGGTCCCGGTCGGTTCGGCTTCTCGAGGATGCGTCGAGGATGCGCTGGGCGTTGCCGTCGGATTGTAGTCCACCAGTCCCCCGTGCTCGAGGATGTACTGGGCGTAGTGCGCCTGCCGCCACGTGATGCCCTTGGCATCCTGGTGAACCTCGATGCCCAGGTAGAAAGAGAGCAGGCCGAGGTCGCTCATCTCGAACCTCTTCTTCATCTCCTGCTTGAACTCTTCCACCTCCTTCCAGTTGGCGCCGGTGATGACAAGGTCGTCGACGTAGACGCCAATCAGCAGGACGGAGCGACCTTTGCCCCGCCGGTACACCGCCGCCTCGTGCTCGCTCTGCTTGAACCCCATCTCCTTCAGGGTGCGGTCCAGCTTCGCGTTCCAGGCGCGCGGTGCCTGCCTGAGCCCGTAGAGGGCCTTGCGCAGCCGGTACACCTTCCCTTCTTCTCCGGCGACGGCGAAACCGGGCGGCTGCCGCACGTACACCTCCTCCTTGAGATCGCCGTTGAGAAAGGCGGACTTCACGTCCATGTGGTGCACCTTCCACCCTTCCTGCGCCGCCAGTGCGAGGAGCATCCGCACGAACTCCATCCTTGCCACCGGCGCGAAGGCATCATCGAAGTCGATGCCCTCCTGCTGCATGAAACCGCGCGCCACGAGCCTCGCCTTGTGCTTGGTCACCATCCTCTTCTCGTCCTTCTTGATCTTGTAGACCCATTTGAGTGAGATGGGTCGGCGGCCGGCAGGCAAGTCCACGAGCTCCCATGTGCCATTCTTCTCCGCTGCCCCCAGCTCCTGCCTCATTGCCGCCTCCCACGCCGGATCACCCTTGGCTTCCGCGTGGTTGATCGGCTCACCAGCATGCGTGAGGTGGAGCTGGGCGAACAGCCGTGGCGCTAGACCTGGTGGTGTCCCGTCGTCGATGATGCTTGTCACCGTGCGGTAGCGGAGCGGCTCGTCGTCGTAGTACGCGTCCAGCCGTTCCTCATCACCCTCCAAGGGCATGGCCAGCTGGATGGCGGGCGCGGCCGTAGACGTGGCCGCAGCCGGTGTGGCATCCACCGCGCCCGGGGCCGGTGTCGCCTGGGACAGGGGAGTCCTTCCCTGCTCTGCTTCTGGGCTCCTCTGCTCCCCCGGAGCTGGAGTCGGAGCGCGCGGCGTGGCTGGAGCAGAGACTTGGCTCGGAGCAGGTAGCCCACCGCCGGCGCCTTGCCATGCCAGGCCTCGTTTGGCGTCTTGCCCTGCAGCGCCTTGGTGGGTGACCTGTTCAAGAGATGAACGACAGTCACTACGGCCTCACAGAAGCGTGCCGGCAAATACCTCTGCTTCAGCAGCGCGCGCGCCATGGCGACGACGGTCGACGGTCTGATTCCTCCTCTCTACCACCCCGTTCTGCTGCGGCGTGTAGGGGGCACTGTAGTGGTGCTCGATGTCTTCATCAGCGCAGTATGTCGCGAACTCGGCGACGGTGAACTCGAGCCCATTGTCGGTGCGCAGCGTCCGCATCTTCTTCCTGCTCCTCTTTTTGCAGCAGCTTGGAGATGCTTGATGGCGTCCCCAGCAGCATCCTTGGTGGTGAGCAGAGCGACAAACATGTACCACGTGGCGTCGTCGACGAGCAGCAGGAAGTAGCGCCTGCCGCCGAGAGTTGCCGGGATCACGGGGCCGCAGAGGTCGCCGTGGACCAGCTCTAGCGCCTCCTGCGCACAGAACTTGGCCGCGGACAGGAACGGGGCTCGGCGATGCTTGGTGATGACACATGTGTCGTAGAACTGGCCGACGTGGTCGATCATCGGAAGCCCGCGCGCCATGCCCCCTTGGACAGCTGCCGTAGCGCGTCGAAGTGGACGTGGCCGAACCGCTCGTGCCAGAGCCAGGCTGCGTCGTCCTTGCGCGCGGCGAGGCACAATGGCTTGGTCATGTTGATGTGGAGGATGTAGGGCCTGTTGGCGCCGCGACGAACCTTGACGAGGAGCTTCTTGGAGCGATCCCAGATCCTCAAGATGTCATCCTCGATCTCCACCTTGGAGCCGGCCTCATCGAGCTGGTCGAGGCTCATGATCGAGTTCCTCAGCGCCAAGATGAAGTAGACGCCGTGCAGCACCCGGTGCTCACCGTTCTTGGCCTCGAAGATGTTGGAGCCGACACCTTTGATCTACACCTTAGACTCATCACCGAACCTCACCGTACCTGTCGCTGATGTGTCGAGGTCGGTGAAGAGCTCCCGGCATCCGGTAATGTGGTGCTTGGCGCCGCTGTCCAGGTACCACCCGTCCATCTTCTCGCCGCCGCCGGAATCGGTGCCAAGAAAGGCACGCGCCTGCGGCTCCCCTAGGTCCAAATTGGCGTTCTTGGCGTAGAAGGAGCAAGCTTGAGCCTTGGCCGTGCTCTGCTCCCTATCCATCTCCAAGAATCCTTGTACCAAGAACAGGGCATGATCCTCCTCTGCTTTCGCCATGTTCGCCGCTCCGCCTTGCTCCCGATTGCGGCGTGGACGCGGGCAATCGCGTGCCCAGTGACCTGCCAGGCCACAGTTCAAGCACGAATCTTGGTTCCCGCGGCGATCGCCGCCGGCGGCTCCGGCCTTGCCACCGCCGCCACGATCCCCTCCTTGCCCACCTTCCTTGCCCTTGTTCTTCTTGTTGCCGCGGGATGCCGGCGCTCTCCGTCCTTGGATGAGCCAGCGCCCTCCTCCTTCTTGTTGAAGGCGCGCCACTGCTCGGCGGTGTAGAGCAGCTTTGGCGCAGCGGCCTCGGCCTCCGGCATGCCCTCGCGGTCCTGGACTGCCTTGAGCCGGCCAGTCACATGCTCGATGGTGAGCGCCCAAAAATCAAGGAGCGTCTCGATCGAGTTGACGATCTGGCCGAACCTCTTCGGCACACACCGGAGAAGCTTCTCCACGGCGCGTTCTTCGTCGAGGTCGTGATCGTCGTTGAGCGCCATCTGCTCCATCAGGCTGGTGAGGCGCAGAGCGAAGTCCTCGACATGCTCCCCTGGCCGAAAGACGAGAGCTTCCCACTCGCCGCGGAGTTACTGCAGAGTGGAACACTGTATGTACTCACCACCGACGCGCCGCGTCGCGATTGCATCCCAGGCAAGCTTGGCAGTGCACTTGCTGGCGATGGCGGCAGCTAACTCCGGCGGGATGGCGGCGCAGAGAGCCTCCAAGGCGCGCCGATCCTCCCCGTACGTCACGTCACCGAAGTGCACAGCCTCTTAGAGCCTGCGTGCCTGGAGCTTCACCTTCATCAGCAGGCTCCACTCGTGGTAGTTGCCGTGGTTGAGCACCGGCCATGTGGTGCTCTCCTCGCGGTACACCTGCATCACCGGGGACCGCCCCTGACGACTGCGGCGGTAGCGATCCGGAGACCGCGACTCGCGACGACGATCTCGAGGCGGTGGCTGGGAACCAGCAGCCGATCCCTCCGCCTCCTCATCCGCCTCCTCCTTCACCTCCGCACGCAGAGCAGCGGCTGCGGCCACGGCGGCCTGCGCTGCTGCTGCAGTGGCGGCAGCGGCCTCTCCCGCCTACTTCGCTGTGGCCTCTGCTGCAGCCAGCCGCGCCTTGAAACTAGCCGAGTCCGCGTCCTTGCCGTTGGGCTCCGGCTTCTGCTCCTTGGCGGCGGCGGCGGCGAGGCGTGCACGCTCAGCAGAGGTGGACATGGTGGCGGCGGCTGCTGGGGGCTTTGCAAAACCCTAGGCTCCTGATGCCAATTGATAGAATTGAGCAAAGGTAAAGCAAACTGACAGAGGTCAGTTTACCTCCTATGGCTTGTTATTGAATTGGAAAGTTGCAAAGCTATGTTACAAGAGGGGGGTGCTGTAGCTTATATAGAGCTGAGCCACTACCAACTACTCTAAGCATATTCTTGCATAAAGCAAGATGCTCCTAGACACCTTAACAACCAAGGCATCTCACGATCAACTTGAGAGCCAAGGCAAACTCTAAAGCATAAAGGTAAATGCAGTAAAGTAAGATACAAATGTGGGCTTAATTCCATCATTAACAAATTCTACTACTATCTATTTTCCGAATGTGTCTTAAAGATAATTAGGATGTATTCTTGATGCATTGGTGTACTTATGATTGCCTGAGCAGTTGTAATAAATGAGAGGATTCGGATATTAGTGAAATAGAGGTGAGAATCAGTGCATTGAATATCCAACATGTATATCTGTTACTGTTTTTGCATAACTTAAAGTTTGGGATCGATTCTTAGCCACTTGAGGAATACCTTAAAAATGTTTGTGCTGCTTAACTACCACTAAAGATTGTTCTGTTGTTTAACTTAGCTTGCTACTTACTTCAATATGTGTCTTTGACAGTTCAGCGATATGGAGTGCCATGGCACAAAAATCTTTGTATTCAACTTGTGGTTAAATGATGCATTGGAAATGGAGCTTGACTTTATAACTGATAAAGAGGTCCTCTGATTCTCTCTTTTCAGTAGCTTGTACTTTGCAAATGCACTATAACATATGCTTTATTTTTCTTTGTTTTTCTTATTTAGCTTTCAAGGTTGCTAATTCATTTTCCACTGTTGTACATGTTTGTGATTTCTACAAATTACATTACTGGGTCCTGCATCATATTCCTATACTTATGAGGATGGGCCATAGTTCTAATGTTCATTGCTGCTCAGTTTTTCCCTTTTTATGTTATATGCAGCTGTGCACAACTTTTTGCTTAAAGAAAACTTCATGTGGTGTTGCAGGATATTTTGATCTCAGGAGCACCGGAGATACGAGCAGGGCGGAATACTGTTGAAAGCCTGACGCAGATGCATGTAGCAAATCGGTTCCGATATTCTCTCCGGGTAAGTTTCATTTGGTAAATATGGTTTTGCAACTTTTATTTGGAATGTCTTACAGGCCATTACATTTGCAGGTTTATGTATCTATGCTGTACCTGCATGTACCTGAAAACTTTCAAATCATCTTGTGTGGACGAGCTGTTGAACCACATTATGTTGTCAATGATCTCATATACCGTGAATGCATCATATATCGACCACAGGTTGAAGTAACCACAAAGGTTTGTTCTACCCAACTCGAATTAGCAGAGCGCTACTGAGATGTGGATCTACTATGCACAGTTTTCCTTTTTGAAATATTTGTACATTGGAGACTCATACTAGTTTGCAACAGTACCCTTTTTCGCAAAGAACGTTTTGTTTGTGGCTTTGTGCTATATCTTTTAGTGTTGAAAAAATTATACTTAATTGTGTTTCCACATCTAAAAAGGAAGATTGTTTAGATTACTGGAAACTATGCAAGTATGCAAGTGCTCTAACAGCTACTTGTTTTCTTATTCTTAGCCAGGTTGATGTCATTACTACAATTGGCTTCTTAAAAGGTGCTCCACGACTTGATATCTATGGATTTAGTGTCTACCATAAGAACCGTCTTATACTGGTAAATTTTTAATTTTACTGTATAGCTTGTTGCTTTTTAAATGTGCCATGTTGCTCTGTCCTGTAATTTTCCATGCACTTTCGTTAGTTAGTTTAGGAACCAAAATTTCACAGGATCAAGTGATGACTACTTCAGAGATTTAGCCAATCTATAAAACTTAAATTAATGAGTGTATGAATCTTTCATGATGGAAAAAAAATAATCAAGACAGCTCAGAAATTAGAACTCTTCAAATGGCATGCGAATAGTTCATCAGAGTATTGGCCAGTACAACGTGTGTTTTGTTAGGGAAGAATGACCACTGACCAGTTCCACTGAGTCTAGCTCTAAATATACAGAGTATGGGCCAAAACGGCCATAAGGCCTGCATGGGCCAGAAAGAGAGAAACAAAAGAAGAGATAGACTATATGTTAGTATATTAACAGGTTTGCGCCTTAAAAATGTCAATTTGGAGCTCCAGTTCTTTTTGTAAAAAAAAAACTCTAGCACCCTAGGAGGAGCTAGCTAGCATTGTGAATAAGAAGCAACAGTCAGATTTAGTTTTTTTTTTTTTTTGCGAAACAGATTTAGTTTTTTTTTTTTTGGTGAAACATAGCCAGATTTTGTTGAAGAGGATTCAAAGCTGGGTGGTGGGTTATACACGAGCTTTTTGGAATTCAACCATTATGGGAAATGGGCTTCGCCAGAATGCCATCCCGCAAAGGGGCTTCGCCGGATCGCCATCATGAAACATGTCCGCCGCGCCAAAATGCCATCAGAGGACTTTAGGACTCTTTTCTTCCTCTTCTGTCCCTGCCCCTTTCTTTTTTTCTATGAGCTTCGCTCTGGGACGGAATGGAGGGAGCGCAAACAGATTGAGCCTGAATGCGCTCCTTCTCCGAGCACTCTTCTCCAAGCGTTGTTGAACAGGGAGTTGGCACGGTGGTTCTGTGAGAAGAAACACTGGAGGTGTAACACTCTCGCCCATTAGAAGCTTGTAGTAGTTGTGAAGTTAGCTCATGTAGCCCATTGGCTCATGTAGAGTTGTAGTTGGTGGGTTTAGTACCACCTTGGAAGTTTAGTTGGGTGAGGGACAACTTATAAGCCTCGTTGATCCAAACGTATCATCTCCGGGTTAACCCTTTTACACGAAGCGAGAACAAAAGTGTAAGCGAGGTGCTATGCGTACACAGGCCTGATGGGTGATGAAATCGATGCCTGCAACGACGATCTCTGATAGTGATTGGTCAGTTGTTCCTAGTTATTAGTAGAATTAGCCTAAGCATGAACCTAAGTATTGCTCAATTTCCCTTTTGCTTTTCTGTAAGAGTAGGTGAGTCGGCTGCCTTGGCTTCCAAGTTGATCAAGGTCCCTTGGCAGCCAAGTAAGCTTAGGGGATCAAAGCATCTACTTTTAGGCAGTTAGGATATGCTATCGTCCTAGGAGTGGCTCCAGCCTATAAGGGCTTGGAGCTGGGACAAGTCTTTGTAACCAAGAACTCTCTTTTGCAATTTCAATCAACAGGCCATATTCTGCAGTTCTTGTGTGTTTGATGCCAACAATTGGTATTGAGAGGGCATCGGCCATGGCCACCTCCACAGAGCGCGCAGCTGCAGCCGTCGCTGCCGACGTTGAAGCAGCGGCGCAGGATCGAGCAGCGTGTCCACAGCTGTCGACGCTCTCCGGGCCGCACAGCAGGCAGTAGCAGCAGCGCAAGTCGCAGCCAACACGGCCACCGCCCTGCGTCGAGAGATGAGGCCATAGCCGCCGCAGGGAAGCCCTGTGCGGAACCCCCGTCCGCCACCGGCCACGAGTCCGGAGCGCCCGCGCCGTGCGGTGTCGCGCTCGCCGGATCGCCGTCGCGGAGGACGCAGGGGGAGATCGCCAGTGGTGGAGACGGTGTATAAGGACTCCGGCAACGCCTCGTGGCCGATGCTCACAAAGAGCAATTACCACGAGTGGGCGTCGATCATGAAGCTAAAGCTTCAGGCGCGGCAACTCTAGGATGCAATCGAGTACCAGGACCTACCGCACCATGAAGATCGGCGCACCGTCGAGGCCCTCATCGCCGCCGTCCCGCAGGAGATGCAAATGATGCTGTCGAAGAAGGCGACGACGTAGGAGGCGTGGGACTCCATCGCAGCGCCGCGCGTCGGTGTCGATCGCGTGCGCCCTACCACGCTCCAGCGCCTCCGCCGGGAGTGAGAGATGCTTTCCTTCCGCCCAGGTGAGCAAGTTGAGGATTTTACCCTTCGCCTAATCACCCTGAAGCAGCAGCTGGCACTCCACGGCGACACCGACATCGACGAGGAGCGCGCAGTGGAGAGACTTCTACGGGCTGTGCCACCGAAGTACGCGCAGCTCCGGATCGCCATCGAGACGCTGCTCGACTTCCATGATCTGACCATCGAGGAAGTCTCCGGCCGGCTGAAGATGATGGACGACCTGGAGGAGGTTGTTGCGGAGCCGATGATCGTCGCTGGCAAGCTCATGCTCACTGAGGACCAGTGGCACGCACGCCAGAAGGAGCGCGGCAAGGGTGGCCCCAACTCTGCTTCGTCCGGCGTAGCGCTGTCCGCGGGGCGGGCGGAAGTAGAAGCAGAAGAACGACCGCGGCATAGAGGACAGGGGAGACGACGACGAGCGCAAGGCTACGCGCGACAACACCTGCCTCAACTGTGGCCGCAAGGTTCACTGGTCACGCGACTGCCGCGACCCGTGCCGCGACCGGGGTGACCGTGGCGGCGCCGAAGCAGAGTCGGACGACGGCGCCCTCTTCTTCGCCCATGGCTTCATCGAGCTGGACGGGAAGAAGCCGGAGGTCCTCTGCACCAAAGCTGCCGCCTTCCTTGACATCGAAGAACCTCGTGCGCGTGCATTCCTCAACGACGCCGCCGACGAGGACAAGCTCGATGGGTGGTACCTCGACAGCGGCGCGACACACCACATGACCGGCCGCCGCGACATCTTCTCCGACCTGGACACGTCGGTGCGCGGTACAGTCAAGTTCGGCGACGCGTCGAGGGTGGAGATTCATGGCGTGAGCTCGGTCGTGTTACAGGCGAAGAACGACGAGCACTGCGTGCTCCACGGCGTCTACTTCATTCCGGCGCTCCGCAACTCCACCATGAGCTAGGGCCAGCTCGACGAGGCCGGCTCCAAGGTGGATATCGAGGATGGCGTCCTCCGCATTTGAGATCGACGGGGCCGCCTCCTTGCCAAGGTAAAGTGTGGTTTGAACCGCCTTTACATCCTCCGCTTGGATGGAGTTCACCCCCTCTGTCTCGCCGTGCGGAAAGACGACGACGCATGGCGTTGGCACGAGCGGTTCGGGCACCTTCACTTCGAAGCCCTAAACCGGCTCGGCAAGCAAGCAATGGCGTGCGGGATGCCGGTGATCGAGCATGCCGAGCAGGTCTGCGACACCTGCGTCACCACCAAGATGCGCCGCCGCCCGTTCCCACAGAAGGCCACGTACCGCGCCGAGAAGCCCCTAGAGCTTGTTCACATCGATCTGTGTGGACCAGTGATGCCAGCGACTCCGGGCGGGCGCCGCTACTTCCTCATGATCGACGACGCTACGCGCTACATGTGAACTCGCCACCAAGGATGGAGCTGCAGACGCGGTGAAGAAGATCAAGGCCACGACAGAGAAGGAGAGCGGCCGGGAGCTCAAAGTGTTGCGCACCGAGCTCGCCGAGTACTTCGCCGAGGAGGTGTCAAGCGCCACTTTTTCGCGCCCCATTCGCCGCAGCAGAACGGCCTCGTGGAGAGGCGGAACCAGACCGTGGTGGCGACTACGCGTGCTTTGCTCAAGCAGCGTGGCATGCCGGCTCGGTTTTGGGGGGAGGCAGTGGTGACCGCAGTTCATCTGCTCAACCGCTTGCCGACCAAAGGCTTGCTGGGCAAGACCCCCTAAGAGGCCTGACATGGACGCGCACCATCCATCTCCCACCTCCGCGTCCTCGGCTGCGCTGCCTACACGAAGGACCTGGGCCAGATCCGCAAGCTCGACGACCGTGGCATCCCTGGCGTCTTCATCGACTTTGCGGAGGGCGCCAAGGCGTACCGTGTGCTCGATCCGGCCACCGGAAGGGTGAAGGTGAGCCGTGATGTGATCTTCGATGAAGGTCGCGGCTGGAATTGGGCTACTCCAGCCGCCGGCACCTCTGCCTCCACTGGGAGCGACTTCACCATCGACTTCTGGTCGGCTGAAGCAGAGGATGAAGCAGAGCCCGTATCGCCATCGCCACCAAGACGCCGCGCTCACCGTCCTCTGTTCCTGGGGAGCATGATGGAGGTGTTGCAGCCTCGCCGGAGACTCCCGCTGCGGATCCAGCTCCGCCAACGGTTGAGACCAGCAATCAGGTGGAGTTTGCCACTCCGATGGTGGACGATGACGAGCGCTTGGACGCCTGCTATGAGGATGAGCCCCTACGCTACCGCACGATGCCGAACATCCTCGGCGACGCACCCACACCGCCACCGCCGCCACGCCTCTTCGCTTAGCTCCACCTCAGCCACACCGGTGAGCCGGCCAGCTACGCTCAGGCCAAGGACGACCCTGCCTGGCGTGCGGCCATGGAGCAAGAGATCAAGGCGGTCGAGCAAAACCGTACCTGGGAGTTGGTGCCGCTCCCACCTGGTCACCGGCCGATCACCCTGAAGTGGGTCTTCAAGCTCAAGAAGGATGAGCGCAGCGCGATGACCAAGCACAAGGCGCGTCTGGTGGCGTGTGGCTTCGTCCAGCAGGAAGGGATCGACTACGACGACGCCTTCGCTCCGGTGGCGCGCATGGAGTCCGTCTGTGTCCTCCTTGCTCTGGCGGCGCAAGAAGGGTGGCGAGTCCACCACATGGACGTGAAGTCCGCCTTCCTCAACGACGACCTCAAGGAAGAGGTGTACGTGCGCCAGCCGCCAGGCTTCGCCATCGCCAGAGAAGAAGAGAAGGTTTACCGCCTGCGCAAGGCTCTCTACGGCCTGCGGCAGGCGCCGCGCGCGTGGAACGCCAAGCTCGATGCAACGCTCAAGGAGATGGGCTTCCAGCAGAGCTCCCATGAGGCGGCCATGTACAGGCAGGGCAGCGGGCGCACTGCTCTGCTTGTCGGCGTCTACGTCGACAACTTGATCATCACCGGCGCCGACGAGAAGGATGTTGAAGCCTTTAAGACCCAGATGAAGAAGGTGTTCGAGATGAGAGACCTTGGGTTGCTGAGCTTCTACCTCGGCGTCGAGGCGCATCAAGATGCTACCGGGATCACTCTTCAGCAGGCACACTACGCCAAGAGGATCCTGGAGCCTTGAGGCATGGAGGGTTGCAATCCTGCCGCCACTCCCATGGAGGAACGACCAGCACGGCCAAGGAGGTCGACTCCACCCACTACCGGCGCCTGATCAACAGTCCGCGCTATCTGGTGCACACTTGGCCTGATCTTGCGTTCACCGTCGGCTTCGTCAGCAGGTTCATGGAGAAGCCCACCATGGAGCATCTTGCTGTTGTGAAGCGTGTTTTGAGGTACATCGCTGGAACGCTGGACTATGGGCTCCACTTCACCAGAGCTCCAGGCAGCACTCGCTTCATTGGCTACTGCGACAGTGACCTCGGTGGTGATGTTGACACAAGCAAGACCACAACCGGGGTCGACTTCTTCCTTGGTCAGTTGGCTGTCCATCAAGCAGAAGGTGGTGGCGCTCTCCAGTTGTGAAGGAGAGTATGTGTCCACTTGTGAAAGGGCCTCTAGCCTACTGGTTAGAGCACCTGAGTAGCACCCAGCAGACCTGGGTTCGACTCCCCGTGGGAGCGAATTTAAACAGGTCTGCATTATTAAAAAACCAAAAAAAAATAGGCATGGGGTTCCCATGCTGACTTCAGTCAAAAAAAAAGTATGTGGCCACTTCCACTGCTGCAACTCAAGCCATGTGGCTATCAAGGCTGCTTGAGCTACTTGGAAGACCAGTGGACGTTGTTGAGCTAAAGGTTGATAGCAAGTCTGCATTGGCCTTGGCTAAGAACCCTGTCTTCCATGAGCGCAGTAAGCACATCAGGATCAAGTACCATTTCATCCGTAGCTGTTTCGAAGATGGCAGCATCAGGCAGAGCACATCCTTACCAAAGCCCTAGGCGAGACCAAGTTTGAAGAACTCGGGAAGAGGATTGGCCTGGAGGCAATTCCAGCTAATATAAACAAGACCAAGGGGGAGAACTGATAGTGATTGGTCAGTTGTTCCTAGTTATTAGTAGAATTAGCCTAAGCATGAGCCTAAGTATTGCTCAATTTCCCTTTTGCTTTTCTGTAAGAGTAGGTGAGTCGGCTGCCTTGGCTTCCAAGTTGATCAAGGTCCCTTGGCAGCCAAGTAAGCTTAGTGGATCAAAGCATCTACTTTTAGGCAGTTAGAATATGCTATCGTCCTAGGGGTGGCTCCAGCCTATAAGAGCTTGGAGTATGGACAAGTCTTTGTAACCAAGAACTCTCTTTTGCAATTTCAATCAAAAGGCTATAGTGGGCAAACTGCCCTCTGGCAGTTCTGCAGTTCTTGTGTGTTTGATGCCAACAATCTCGTCATGGCAATCCCTCAAATCATTGTAGGTAACGAGATCCCGACCAAAAATCATCTGATTTCATCTGTAGATTTATTTGGGCTAAACCCTAAGCAACTTGATATAAAAACTATGGAAAAATGAGATAGGACCCGTCTCCTTATCACCGGCACACGCACCTGTCAGGAAGGAGAGGGGCCCTAGGCGGCATAGGTGGCGAGAAGCAAGAGCTCCTGCTGCTGTGGCATGTAGGCTAGGAATCCTTGACGAACAGGAGATTGACTCCTATCATCTGTGACCACACCAAGATCACGTCCAGCCTTGCATGGTGTTTCAGGACTTTAAATTCAAACTCTTGAGTGGCAAAATCTGAATATCATTCTTTCATGTAGTGTTCCAAGATCTTATTCTTTGTTTGTTCTTGAATGCGTAAGATTCTGATTCTTTGAAATAGTGTTTATCAATTTTCTACTTATATGAATAGAAATAGAAATTGTTGGAGGGCCAGGATAAACTATTCCATTGTCATGTGGAGTGGACGGCACTCTGTTTTTGTGACTGGCCTACCTTTATAGGTATGTTATAGGTGTGTACAGCATTAGGGACTTGGTCTAGCTATTCTATCTCGCGGCTGTTCCTTTTTCTATTTTCTTTGTTGTTGTTCCTGTGAGTAACTTGGTTAGCTCCTTCTTGTGAAAACCTGAGTTTTACACCCCTGCAGCCCCCCCCCCCCCCCCCCGCCCCGCCCCCCGCCCCCAAAAAAAAACGACCCCAGGGAAAGATGCTGTATGACCATTTGGTAAGCGTCAAGAAAAGGCTGACCTCCAGGTCTTATCCACAGGGGACACACAGAGAGGCCTTGTCTCTTCTTGAGGCTCAAGGGTTTGAGCCTTGGCTGGGGTCATTCTCACTTGGAAGGCTGTAGGCCATTTCTACAAACTTCTCCTTCCAAGGGGCACTGTGTATACTGGGTAAAACATATTGAAGTTTAGGTTTTTTTTTCTTTTTTACATTCATTTTTTATATATCTTAATCACAGTTCACCTTATTCTAAGATGTGTCATGTGCAGCGACTTGGGTCACTGTTCATGACAGTACAGCACTATAGCATGGCAGCATGCGCAAAATTTAGGGATTAGTAATTTTCTTAGTTAATTTGAGTTCTACAATCTTCTGAGTTTTATTCCATTCTTTTATACTGAACCCAACAATGGATGTGTAGAAGTTCCTTAGCGTATCTCTCACGTCACTGTTATCACCATCTTTTTTTTTGCGATTCAAAGACTTTATTAACAGTCACGTAGTATTATTACAGACTCGAGACACAGCAAACTCAGGAAAAGAAGCCACAAAGACTTCACTACTATCTTACCTGATTGCAAAATGAAGACCCCTGCACTGAGATCTTCTTCCCAGCACGCAATACACTATTACGCTCACTCCAAATTCGCCAAAGAAGCATAAGTAAATTTGCATTCACCTCTGCTGAATATTTGCTCATAAGCACAAGCAGCCAGTCCGGGCCAGTGTACATTAGATCCTTCTCAGCCGGCAGTACCCAATGATCCCTCATAGCATGGCGCAAGGCAACAGCATGGTGACACTGTATGCAGGCATGGAAGCAGTCCTCTCTCCAATGACCACACATCTCACAAGTTGCCTGAGGAGTAATATGACGATAACACTTGTTATCTTGAGTCGGAATTCCGTTGTTGGCGACTTTCCACGCAAAAACTTTGATGTTTTCAGGAACATTCACAGACCACAGGTCCTTCCAAATTTTCCTCCCATTAGTTGTAGTAGTACTACTACCAATCTCTCCTTCACCATGTTCACACCTCATAGCTAGCCGATATGCACTTTTCACAGAAAAAATACCTGACTTTTCAAAATTCCAGGCAACATGATCTGGACAAATATTATGAGGGATTTTTATCTTCAGGATCTCCTCAGCATCATAGGCATAGAAGTACCGTCTCACGAGCGTTTCATCCCATGATCCGGACTGAGAATCTATCAAGTGAGAGACCCATCTTAATCTGCAGTGCCGGACACTCCCGATTGGTTTCAAACCATGTGGCCTAGGGATCCAATTATCACGCCAGATACGAATGCTTTTCCCATCACCCACACGATATACCATTCCTTGTTTTAGTAGAGCCAAGCCGACTCCTTGCCAAGATGGTGAGGCATCTCCTGCAGTAACCGTGTCCAGTAAATTTCCCATCGGGTAATACTTGGCCTTTAGAACCCTCGCGCACAAGCTATCAGGATAGAATACCAAACAACATGCCTGCCGTGCTAACAAAGCTTGATTCACTAGCCGAAGATCCCTAAAACCCATTCCTCCAAATCCTTTTGGCATGATCATTCTTTCCCATGGCACCCACTGTACCTTCCTGCGTCCATTTTCTGAGCCCCACCAGTAAGCTCTTATGTGCTTCATCAAGTCATCACAAAGAGTTACAGGTAGCTTGAACACACTCATCACATAGTTGGGTAGCGCCTGTGCCACCGCCTTTATTAGGACTTCTTTTCCAGCTGCAGACAACTCCTTCTCCCTCCAAGCTGTCATTCTTTTATGAAATCTTTCTGCTAACGGTTGGAACACACCCCTTTTCATTCTACCCATAGGTGTCGGCAACCCCAAATATTTAGCCTCAAAGTCAATTCTTTGAACTCCCAACATAATTCTGATCTGATTACTAACAGTTGGCTGACAGTTTTCACTCATGAACAAAGAACACTTGCTTGGACTTAACTGCTGGCCCGTACACTTTTCAAAAACATTAAGAGCATTCTTAACAGCAGTGGCCTGACTTTGATTGTCTCGGAAGAAAAGAAGACTATCATCTGGAAACAAGAGATGTGTGATGCTCGGAGCACGCCTGCAAACCTTTAGTCCTTCAATCTGTCTCACACTCTCATAATGCCGCAACAGAGAAGATAAACCATCAGCCACAAGGAGGAATAAGTATGGAGATAGTGGATCACCTTGCCGTAGACCACGAGTCAGGGAAAAGGAGTGCGAAGGCACCCCATTGAAGCGAACTGAGTAGCAAACAGTGGAGACACAAGTCATGACCCACTGCACCCACTTACTTTGAAAGCCTAACTTCTCCATCAACCTTTTTAGAAATCCCCAATCAACACGATCAGGGCCATCTAGTTCATAAGAAGTCACCTTTCAAATCTACTCCCTTTATACTTGATATTAATGCTGATGGACCATGTTTCATTCATTCCTCATTCCACATTTCTTTGGGCCATGTTTCATTCGTTCCTCATTCCATATTTCTTTTTCTTCCTCAGCCCTATTGGTGTGCAGGCTCATGTGGTGGACGTAGAAGAGGCATTGCTGGTAAGAACTGCCACTATCTGTTTTGACTGTTGCCTTATTTTTAATTTTTTATGCCTCATAGTTTTTTGTATTGATTATTTGACTAGAATCAATTGAAAAGATATTTATATTAGGCTAATTTTTCCATTTGCTAGGGGTTTTGGAGGCCAACTTCATAAGACCTACACATGATAAGCAAGATTTTGAGAGGACAGGACTTTACCAGAGACTTGAGACACGATTGAAAGACATGGCAAAAGAGTATTGGTCAGTTCACTTTAATTGCATATTAGACCACTCCCCACATATGGTTTGCACATTCATATATAAATTAGAGCTGCATCAGATGTATTGCTCTCTAAAGAAAACTTCTGCGGGGTAGGACAGCCCCTGAGCATTGTATTAAGGAGAAGACCTCACGTAGGTTGAGAAAACCCCGAATCCCTGGCCCACCCATACAACGGTACTGTAGCCCATATGAGAACGACCACGACAGGGGCCAAGCCATAGATATGTGCTTTGGTGTGGGGCAGATGAGTAGATTTGTTTTAACTCTAGCCTGAAAATTAGCTCCCACGAGTCGAACCCAGACTTGAATGCTATTCTAGTCTAACCAACTCAGCTAGAGGCCCTTTCACTCAACATAGTGAGCTTGTTCATGTACCTTATTTTATATGTTATGGCAGGTGGAGCGGGTGCCTAGATATCGAGCCAGCTCGGCTCGTTACAGCTCGGCTCGTTATGGCTCGGCTCGTTAACGTTCTGGCTCGGCTCGGCTCGGCTCGTTATACTAACGAGCTAGAAGAGCAGCTCGGCTCGTCTCGTTAACTAGCTCGAGCCAGCTCGTTTGGCTCGCGAGCCAAACCACAAAAACACAATTTCTCAAAGTACTTGTAAATTTAATAAAGAAGAATATATATTTGTAAGCACAATTCCATCAATTCATCCACGGTTTCTCAGTTTTTGTCCAGACAGCCCACCATGACCATAACCATGAGTACATGATAGTCATACACATACAATTTACACATCATCCATACATAATTTAAGAACAAAGCAAAATAAATGAGCAAGCACTTGAGTGGACAACTGATTAGGTTTGTAGGTATATATATACACGCACACACCAAAAGCAATTCAGAGCTTGAGTGACTCATACGAGCTAACGAGCAGCTTGCGAGCCAGCTCGAGCTGGCTCGTTATGAAACGAGTTGGCTTGCTATATAACGAGTTGGCTTCTTATAAAACGAGTCGAGCTCGAGCCGAGCCATTATCGAGCGAGTCGAGCGAGCTAGCGAGTTTCGAGTTTTCTGTCCAGCTGCGGGTCCAAGGGGCCACGCGGTACTGCAGCGGGGTGAACAGTACCACACGAACAGTACCCGCTTCGGATTAGTGAGGAAGGGAATAAGATAGATTGATTTGGTTAGGATATTCCTTAGGAGTCAAGTCAGCCATCTCTATAAAAGAGAGGACCCTGTATTGATTGTAATCAAGCAAGAAGAAACCTAAGATAGTCCGTGCAGAACGGCGGCTATCCGGGTTTCTCTGCTGATCCATCTATCTATAGCCTTTTCCATAACATTATATCTTTGAATTTATTTAATCATGTTATTGTACACATACTTGTTTTTGTATTTGGATATGCACTATTTTTATGATGGACAGATAAGTAGTTGACAAACTGCACAATCCATGTCTGGCAGGACTTACCATTGCCATCTGATTGGTTACAATCCGGTCATGAAAAGGCCTCCACCAGCACATTATGTATCTACTACTGCTGAAAACAGTGATGATAACTTAGCAGCTCAATCTACCACAAAGACTTATGGTTACAATTCAAGATCCAGGGTATCTGTAGGATTGCACCCTTGTTCAAATGGATATAACACACAAGATCCTATGCATGCTGATGTTGGTACCTCATGTGATCAAATGAGATATGATGATTCACTAAGATATGCACCCCAACAATCTCAAGCTGGTTGGTTCACCTATATTTTCATCTCCTTTGATTACCTTTGATATTTTTCTGATTAATGTTCTGGAAGCAGAACTATGCAAACAAAGAAAGTCTTCTTCAGAGATTCACTGGAGATCTCACAAAAGGCGGAACACCAATGTTTATTCTGATAAACCTGGAAGCAATAATGGCACAGAGGTTGGAAATGTGCTGATTACTTAATTGAGCTGTTTTTTTTAAGTATATCAATTTCTTTTTTTCTTACAATCATTCACATAATTCTAGATGGCAGAGTTCAGAGCTGTACTTGATTCGAATACCATGCTAAAGGCTGAGTGAGTAAAGCAATCTTTTTTCTTTACTTCATAACCACTTTAATTACTAATTTCGTTCTGCATAATCATTGTGTGTAAAGCTGTCAAAATTCCTAAAAGTTGAAGTAAGGAAATGGCTTTGTACCATAAGTGGATTTTTATGATCCTTTGGATCACTACTGAGTAAACACCAACGAGAGGATGTATCGATGGAGTTGGCTGTTTGGGATGAGAGAAGAGACTGCAGATGAGAAATATGAGTTCAGATGACACATGACAGTCCATTACAAAAAAGAATAAACTCTTGTCAGTTTTGTTTTTATTATAGTTAAACAAAAAATAGTAGTCACAAAAATAAGCGCAATGGATTTAAGAATACAAATCTGAAAGGGGAACCATACAAAATTAGATTGGCTTCCATCTGAGATATGTTGTTCCATAATGCATCTGGTTAATTCACTGGGTTAATGCCCAAACCTCTCTGAGAATCACCTATAAGCTTATAACCATAAATGCTTGAAAAGATCGATTAGAACCTATAATTTCTGCTTTGTAGATTCGTTTCTTGCACTGCAGTAGTTTATTCTCTTTTGTTTCAATGATGGTCTTACAAGGCTCAAAGCAAGCAATAAAGCAAATAGGAATTTCGGGGGCTCACTGTTTGGTTTGTGCCCTAATGGCTGGGATGTAGGTGTGCTTTTTTGTAGAGTTGTAAAATGTAAGAGTTAGTAGGGGATATGCTATCCCAGCATTTGTGATTCAGAAAACGCAATATTTCATTGTTAGACCTGTTGTCTTCATTTTTTTTTTCAAAAGAAACTTGTTTAGTCATGTTATCATAATAACCACTGTGCTTGCTTCTGAAGGTGTTCTGAACTTGAGGCAGTAGGAAAGCAGCTGGTCTCTAAGGTAATGTGCTCATACCAACGTCAAGTTCATATATTTGTTTTAGTTCAGGCCTTATGAACACATAATGTCCGTCCCCCATAACTGGGAAAAGCAATTTAACATTTTGTGAAGAAGGAAACTTCTGCAGTTCTGTCACAAAACACCATCTCTCTATCAAATCAAAGTTTTCATCGTGTTTACTAACAGCTTTTTTGCTTGCTCGTCACGTAACAGGTAGATAAACTGAGCAAGGAACTCGATGTGTGGCGGCGGATGTACCAGAACCTAAGTGGCGATTTGCGATTCTATGAAGGGTTGGCCCGCAGTCGCCATTGCAACAACTACAGCATTGGGTTTATATGAGCTAAGAGAACTAGAGAAGCAGCGTCCGATTCATAATCAAGTTAGAAATGGCATAAGCCCAGCACGTGTTTATCTTTTGGTGACTGTAGATCTGGTAGTATATGATCCAAAAACTATGATTTGCAGGCATAGCAGAATAGCTCTAAGAGCTCCTTAGACTATTTCTCGCTCACTTGTAAAGAGCACCACCACTTCCTCAAAAGCCTGAAAGGCTAGCTGAAGTAGAGAATTTGGACTGAGATATTTACAGTCGGTTTCATTGCCCAGCGATGTTGCGTTGAGATATTCGCAGTTTTTGTCAGTGGCTGTAGGGCAAAAGGCACGTGTTTGCATTCTGCGGCCTCACAGTCACAGGTGTAGCTTTGGCATGATCGGGAGCCGTGCATGATATCGGGCCCCACGCGCGTTGTAGCCCTTGTTTCGTCCGTTTGCGCGGAGAAAACCTCAACCGTCAGTACAAAGGGACAAAGAACGGACGATCAGGCAAGTGATGCAACATCAGTGAAAGCAAGCAGATGTAACGTCAGGAACATCTAGATTCTAGAGCGTTGCTGATCCAGCTGTACAGCACGTCAGCGCGACAGCTTGTACTACAAAATAAGAAGAGAGAGAAAAAAAAGAAAAAAACCTTTGCCGTGTCACGGTTTATCTGTACATGTGCTGGTGTGCTGATGCTTTCGGTTGCCTTTAACTTCGTCCAAAGGGTTCATTTATTCACTTATGTTCACTTATGACCGTAAGCACGTTCGTTCGCGCTAGGCATCTTAAGTCAGCGGGCTCTCCATTGGTTCTTATTGTTTTTCCGTGTCTCTGTGCCAAAGTGCCTTTCCTCCGATTCCTACGGACTAGCAGTAATCCACATCTGTTGACAAATTTTGACTGCGCTTGCCTCAACATAATTTGTACGAGTACAACCTCTACCAAAATAACTGTTATTGTTGATATATGTGCTATAAGTGTAACTTGACTTTTAGAAATAATTGTCGCCATCGGTGTGCATACTGACTCGATTTTGTAGAAAATACGTACTCCCTCTGTTCCAAATTATAAATCATTTCGATAATCTTGAAAAGTCAAAACATCTCAAGTTTGACCCAAAATTATAGAGAGAATTATAAAAATTTATGACATCAAATAAAGTATACTATAAAATATAGTTAAGAAGAATCAAATGATACTTAGGTGACATCACAAATATTATTATCTTATCGTATAAATATTGGTCAAATTTGATATGCTTTAACTCTCCAAGATTTTTAGAATGACCTATAATTTAAGACGGGGGAAGTATGATATTTGTATCTCTAAATAAATTTATTAAAAAGTTAGATTTAAATATATTCCTTATGATACTAATTATGTATCATAAATATTAATATTATTTAAAAGGAAATTATTTCCTACTTTTAAGGAGCAGTTACTCTCATGTTACTATCTCTAGATTTAAGGTATGTACATGAACTATATGATCATATTAGACCATCAATGGTAGTATGAGTGTCAAGTATGCATGCATACATAAAGTATATGGTTATACTTGTTTTATATACTACCATAGTGTCATCTTCATAATATATTAAAAGTATTGGTTCCTTTGAATTCTTTTCATGTAATAAGACATGGAGTATCTTAAAATGAGTATGTAAACATAAACAAGTATGAACATATACGCAATGTGGTGTATTAAAGATGAGAGTAACTACTTCCGAGAATATAGAAAATGCACCCTTGTTTAATAGAGAATTATTTCATTTAATATATATTTAGTCAAAGTTGTTTATCAGAAAAGTAAACCATCTGCAACACCATGCATCAGGTACGCCACCGTAAGCCACTTCTTACCCGTGGAAGAACCCATACGTTATAGAACGATGGTGATGGCAAGCTTTTTAAAATAGGGTTAATTGAATACACATCACTATAATTTTCGCGATTTTAAAAGACGTCATTGCTATTCGCCTAACTGATCTGATACCATTACAATTTACAAGGTTTGAAATACACCACTATCTACGCCTAACGTCGTCGTGGACCCACTGTTCAGGCGTACATGAGTTGTTGTATTTCTGTATTGCCACTTCTGCCCTTTGTTTCACGCACATGAAGGGCTTTCCCCGGGTATGACTCCGGCGAGGGACTACGCGAGGGATTGGCCCTGCCCTGCATGCATGCACTTCCCCGGGCGTTGCTCCCCTTCCTCGAACGTGCGGGCGTCACTCCCCGGCCTCGAGTTGCGGTCGAGGGACATGCAGCAGAGAAAACGGGATGAGGAAGGAAAGTGATCGGGTAGATAAATATAGTAAGAAGATCTCGTCGGGGGCTTCTTCCCATGGATAATCTCCACTTACAGCCAAAGTAGCCGGAAGGGGATTTAATTGGCCAGTTTCCCCAGGAGCTTTCCCCCCTTCCCTGTCGCCATTTGGAAGCAAGGCCAAAGTACCCAGGATGTATGTATTCCTACAAACATGCATGTCATAACTATACTGATTATGAGCTTGCTCGTTGTGAGCCGCAAATTGCACATGCACAATATTCTGAAACTCCAAGTAAATGCTCAAACTAACATCGTATTCTTTTTTTAGAACAACTAACAACGTACTCTTAATATAAACTGAAAACTAAAACAAGTTATTCGCCTCAGCAATATAAAGTGACAGCATGGCCGGTTGCTGCTGCAAATACAAACATCCACTTTTCCCTTTATTCATATGTTAATTTGGTGTAAGATATTATCTAGTTTATTCATGTATGCATATATAGAGAATGGACGGACTGCCTAGATACAAAAGATGGGGGCAAAAGGTCCATATGAATCTACTGGCCATAGAAAACGTACATAGTGCCGTATTTCAAACTCTTACGAAATTGTAATGGCACTAGGCTAGTTAGGCAAATAGTAAAATGGCGACTTTCAAACGCAAAATTCACACTGGTGTGTATCCAATTGACCCTTTAATATCACACAAAGGATTTTGTGAACTACATCTATAATTTATTCTGCAAACTACTCCATAAATTTTTAGATCCGCTACCGTGTATTGTCTTCATGTAGCAAAATGAAAGGTTGCTAATGAGTATTTGCTCTCGGAAAAAAGCACCGCCACTACCTTAGATGTTCTTACTCTCCCTTGTCTCTAAATAAATACACATCTAATTTCTTGAGGAGACATACTTTTTAAACTTTATTGGAAATTCAGAAATATTATGAATATTTTTATCTTCAATTAAGTTTATTATGAAGTATATTCTATGCTTAATCCAATGATGATTATTATACATCATAAATATTATTAATATAGTTTTGTATATCTTTAGTTAAAACTATAAAAAATGATTTTTAAGTGTTAGACAATAAGGAAATTTCCATATCATTTTAATTTCATAAATTAATATTATGATGATGACATATAAAAGATTATTGATAAATGAGAATATGAAATAACACATGTTCATGACAACGATGAACATGTGAACAAGAAATATGTGAAGCATATATATATATATATCATGAACATTTAAACATGCAACATAAACTAAACAGCATGTGAAACAACATAACAGACCTACTGAAACATATAGGCATAAACATATGAAACAGCATGACTGTAAAACAGAAATAGATATAATGAACACATAACTAGCAGGGACAGACAGATAATAGACAACTCATGAAACGATATGACAGAACTGATGAAACAAACTCAGAGCAGTATAGAAAACGACATGGATGAACTACTAAAACATGTACGATCTGAAAAATGTAAAACAGAGAGAAGATGAACAGTTCATACCCTCTCATGCGCTCCGATGATCTCGATCCTTGCCCGGTTTTCAGCGTCATGTCGTAGGAGATGATGAAGACGATCTCTCCTCCTCCAGGAAGAATATGAAGACGAAGTTGTCGGCAAGTCGATGAAGAAGATGATGGACGGCGGCGGTGATTTGGGCAGTCGCGTAGACGCTCCCCAAAAACCTAATTGCCAATCCCCCGTGCAAGGTCTCGAACGGCAAGGTCTTCGGAGGCACCTGACCTCTCGTTTCTCCTTATGCGCGGAGTCATGAGATGGGGATAAACCTTCGTTGCTGCTGGAATGTGACTGGTGTTTCTCGCGTGAGTACTGAAGAGACAGGGGAGTCCTCTTTATCCCTCGCGCGCAGGAAGAGAGAGGAGGACAGGAAGAGCCACCCGGTGACCTTTCAGGAGACGGGCATGCGAAGGGATTGACTTGGAGTTAAAACTCCTGTCATCAAAGCAAGTGAGTGCTAAAAAGTTAACACCCGCCCGCTCACTCGCCGCCTGCCTGCCTGCCTGCCTGCCTCACTACGCCCCCGTGCCCCGCGACGGCGGCGGCGCGCGCGCGTGCGTGTGCCATGCCTTGGTTCTTTTCTTGACTTCTAAAATTAAGTGGAATAATTCCTACCATATAAGTCAAGTCAACGACCCTTAGAATTCCAATCCGGTACAAATAATAAAGCCCACAATTACATACCATAGAGTTTATTGATTTATTGAATATATATAAATGGGCCTAGCTTATAATAAATCCAACAATCCCCACCAAACTCTAGGGTTTGTAATAATGAAGCATCAGATACACAATCCTTTGATATACCAGTGTTTTGATGGAGACTGTTAAGTTGAACATCCACCTAGAGCAAGAGTTTCAGTCAGCCACAACTGAACAATGGACTATGTCTTAAATTGACAGTTTTATGTGAGATGAGATTCACTCATGTCCTTTGCTGATACTAGGCTGCAAAAGACATCCCCACTATTTTGAAGCATATAAGTCACACTTCAGTGCCTTTCATGAGTATTTAGGGATTATCCAAATCCCAAAGACTATGGCTAGCAGTCTGACTCACATAGGTGTACTCTTTAAAAGATGTTCTGTAGGACAACATCTCATCTTTTTAAGACTCTTGAAATACATTAAGGTAAATACCATCCTGCCTTACAGATAGGAAAGATGTGCATCAGAAATGAGTCAAGAAAGGGATCTTTCCTCTCAATCTACTACTAGCTTGTTTCACCACTCTACTTCATGGGATCTCTGATCACATAGAGCAGGTTACCACCATAGTAGATTTCACGTGGGTCTTATACCCATTTCTCTTGATGCACTTTCTATCACATTGCGTGACAAACCCTTAGTGAATTGATCTGCCAGATTATTCGACATGTGGACGTAATCCACTGTTATAACTCCGGAGGTTTTCAACTTTTTGATAGATTTTAATCTTCTCTTAACATGCCTTGTAGACTTCAAGTTATTCCTGAAAATATTGACCTTTGTAATCACAGTTTGGTTGTCACATTTTATGGAGATAGCCGGTATCGGTTTTTCAACTATCGGTAAATCCAATAGGAAATCTCGTAGCCATTCGGCCTCAGCCTAGCAGTGTCTAATGCAGTGAGTTCTGCTTCCATTGTAAACTTCATTAAGATAGTCTGCTTGCAAGACTTCCAGAAAACAGTGCCACCTCCAAGCAAGAACACATATCCACTCGTAGCATAAAGCTTATCAGCATCAGAGATCCAATTAGCATCACAATAGCCTTCCACACTCTAGGGTTCCCAATATAATGAATACCGTATGTCATAATACCTTTAAGATAGTGCAACACTCTCTCAAGAGCATGCCAGTGATCATCCCCGGATTTGAAACAAACCGGCTCAATTTGCTCACAGTATATGAGATGTCATGCCTTGTTGCACTCGCAAGGTACATGAGCAAGCCAATGATCTTGGAGTATGTCAATTGATCCCTTGCTATTCTTTGATTTTTCCTCAATAGCACACTAGGGTCATAAGGTGTGTGGGAGCAGGATCATAGTCACTAAAACCAAAGCGACTTAATACCTTTTCCACATAGTGGGATTGTAACAAAGTTACCCCACCATCACCTTCTCTAATAAGTTTAATGTTTAAAATGACATCAGCTTCTCCTAAATCTTTCATTTCGAAATTGCTCGATAAAATATTCTTGACTTCCTCAATCACATTAAGATTTGATCCAAAGATCAAGATGTCATCAACATAAAGGCACAACATAATAGCCTTACCCCCACCATATCGATAATACACACATGTTCTGCTTCATTCATAGCAAATCCAGCAGCAGTGAGAGTATTATCAAACTTTTCATGCCATTTCTTAGTGCTTATTTTAGGCCATACAATGATTTTAATAGCCTGCACACCTTGTTCTCTTGACCATTCGCAAGAACCCTTCTGGCTGATCCATATAGATCTCTTCATCCAACTCTCCATTCAGGAAAACTGTCTTAACATCCATCTGATGAATGATAAAAAGTATGAATTGTAGTCAATCGAGCAACTGGTGAGTAGGTGTCAAAGAAATATTCACCCTCCTTTTGGGTATATCCTTTGGCTACAAACCTTGCCTTGTACCTCTCAATTGTACCATCAGACCTAAGCTTTTTCTTGAAGATCCATTTGCAACCTATAGGTTGACACCCATAAGGACAATCAATGACCTCCCAAGTTCCATTAGACACAATAGAATCCATCTCACTCCTTGCTGCTTCCTTCCATAAGTCAGCATCAGGAGAGGAATATGCCTCTTTAATGATGGATGGTGTGTCTTCCACAAGATAAACTATAAAGTCATCACCAAAGGATTTTGCAACCCTCTGTCTCTTGCTCTTTCAAGTGACTATAGTGTCATCCTCCTCAGGGATTGTTGGTATTTCTTAGCATAAGCAGATAAATCCGCAAGCGCACAAAGTACCATTGTAGCTTTCTCCCGGAAGTATTCAGGGTATTGTATTTTTTACAGGGAACGGAGTGTACTAGAGAGGAGAAAGAACGTCCAAGAGAAGAAAGTAGAAGGATATTTTTGATAGGGAGAGAGGATATTGTAAGGTCAGACCAAGGTCACCGGATAACTAAAGTCTCGACTTACTGAACTCAGGATAACTAAAGTCTCGACTTACTGAACTCACTCACTTCGGAGTAGTGATACCTTTTCGACCCTCAAAAAGACTGAAAAAGGTGATCGGGAGAAGCCGCCAAAAGCTCTACGAAAACATCAGCCCGAACGTGGTGGAATACAAAGGCCTGTTGGGTCTGTCACCCCCGAGGCTACCGTAACTATCCGTGGGGCTGGGCGCAATCTCAGGTAACACTCTAGCCTAGACACCGCGTCTATGCTGTCGGTTACTACTCTAGCCCGGTACCTTGGACTAGAGCACTCGGTCGAGCGGAGAACCCGTAAGCAAGTAAAGTAAGCGCTAAACTTTAATTAAAAAGATCACTAGAAAATTCCAAAAAAAGAACGCAGATATTACTCACGAAGGAGTCAGTTCCGTACATGTACAAGTTGGAGAACACGAGAAGTCGGCTCTGCCTCCGCTCTATGCCTCCTCTCTCTTCCTCTTTTCTAACTTGTACAACTAGGTGAGAGCACCTAGAGGGACACCACTACTACTATAAGGATATGAAAGTGGAAGCTCAAGAGGTAAAATATATTGAGTGTAGCACAAATATGTAGTGTAGAGTGTATTAGAGTGTGTTTACGACAGGGAGAATGGCCCTATATTTATAGTAGAGAGGAAGGAGACACTTTTGCACATAGCCCCCTCCAATAGGCGGTGCTAGGCATGCAACCGACCATCTCCAGGTCACATTAATTCCCCACCGTCCTATGGCGAAAACCGGAGCAGAACCGGGCAGAGGGCGGTGAACCCAGCCAAACCGGAAAAATGTGCGCTATCTGCGTTTACTGTGGCGAGAAATGAGGCATCGGCCAGCTGAACCGGGCCCAAACCGACCTAGACCCGCGGTCCAGTCGCACGAGAACCGCACGGACCGCCAACCGCCTTCAGGCACCCATTCCTGCGCTGACACATTTCTCGGTTTGGTCCCGTATCGCGCGGCCAGCGTCCGCCCGCGCACGCCCGTGCTTATTGCCGCTGACGAACCATGGCCCGACACGTGTCCTTCGAATTTTGAACTCCCGCCTGCGCCGTTTGATGTTTGAATGCGCGCGTCGCGCGCCCCGCCAAGCAGAGCCACGTGACAGCTGCTGGTTCGCTGGCTCCGTCGGCCGCTCCATGTGGTGCCGACAGCTGCTGGATCTGCCTGTCAGCCGATGTGCTGGCGGCGTGGAGGCAGCTGGGCTCCGACTGGCCGTGCGACTTGGGGTGCTGACGTCACTCTTTTTAATTTGAAAAATTCATATTTTTTTATCGGGAGCTCTAAATAATGCAAATAAAATATCTATTTTGATCAGCGCGACGAGCTCTACACAATGATGTACTCCAATTCTTCATTTGAGATTCTTTTATTTGGCGAGAACTTAAATATTCCAGTAAAACAATAAAGAGAACCAAAACTTGTGGAACTTGTCAAAATAAATAATAATCCATGATGTTTCATAGATATTTATCATTTTAAATAAGTTTGGCGGTCTAAATATATGCAATAAGGAGCGCTAACAATTTCCTCCAGACTTGGATTGTAACAGAACCGCTCAATTTATATAAGCTTAAGTCCAAATTAACAAGCCGAGACAGCTTAAGTTGCTCATTAGCCCATATAAACCCGGTAGTCCGTAAAATCACGAAGGATTTCAAACCAACTTACAACCAAGACCGTACATAGTTTACCAACCACGGTTCACATATTACATAAAGTTCGCACATAGCTCAATTACATCGAAGTTTATAAAAGATTATTACAACCATTTTTAAATAAAGTATAGCGAAAGCAAATTACTTCCACGTTTATATTTTATTTAAATACGGTGCTAGCTTATAGTCAAATTTAACAAAAGCATCTGAGATAAGATATAAAGAATGACCGTGCCCTAGGTCCATAGAGGGATAGAAACCCATCTTGCAGCCACAGCAACCTAGATGAACACCTGCAACAAGTGGGAATAAAACCCTGAGTACGAAAATGTACTCAGCTAAGACTTACCCGTCATAAACCAAAAATAAATTAACTCCAAAGAGTATGCAAGGCTTTATAAGTGGGGTAGCTAACTCATATATTTGTAGAGAAAGCTTGAGCTTATTAAGAGAAAATTATTATAACATTCTAGCTTTGCATTTTAAAGTCATTAACCTGATCATGCTAGATTAGCACTTGAACTAAACAAGCATGGTATAAATTATTTAGTAAGAATAGTAACCATTTTCGGTTGAGCATCTTTCAGCATCAACATCATAACCATCTCATCTCTTTGTTCAAGTCCTTACTACGATGCCGCTGCTCAAGTCAAGTGATCACTGTCCAGGAACGATGGCGATTCGAATCGATTACTAACTAGCTGGCGGGTATTCCCCACACAAACCAGGCATAATTTGCAAGAGCAGCCTTAGTCACCAACCGTCCATTAGGGTAAAGTCGCGGGTTCAACATGTACCATCGTACCCCGGGACCGCCCGGCTGCCAGCAGGGCGCACCATACTCTATTCAGGACTTACCACCGCGCCCCCGTGGCCCCCCATCATCTCCAATACGATGCGTACAGCAGGTCGATTCTTGGCCCAAACAAACTTATGGCTTCGCGGTCGGAAGATTTATCCTTCTAGCTAAATGTGGGGAATACATTCAATATGACTTGAGGACGTACAACGGAAGGGGCCCTAGTTCAACACAGACGGGATAAAACAACACAGAACCTTCAGTTCTATCCACAGCACCAATCCCGCCCGGTCTCGATTTATTATCTCCACATGGTTATTCCAGTATAACAATGTAGCCAACCATCTCTGAGTCACCACCTATAACTCGCGGATGACAGGAAATCACCTGACTTCTACCGATCTAATTTAAGCAGGGCTAAGCAGATAAATCGATTCCTGAATCTAACAGGGTATAAAGAATATATCGAGGTAGGAAAGGAATATAAGTAATGCATCAACGGTTTCACGCAACGCCTATAACTTAATGCATCAAACAAGTAAAGGACGCAAGTTAGATATTTGCAAACCATAGGGAGAAATGCTCTGGGGCTTGCCTTCCTCAGAAGAGCGAGGTTGATTCTTTGGGCACCCGTACAACTCCATGTCTTGCCCCTTGTTCGCGATCACCTCATGTGCGGGGACTTCTCTTTCTGGCTCCTTGGCTTCACGACAGGTGTTCTCTCGTGTGATCCTGTATGATGCGTATGCATACATGAATACTAGGGATGCACATGAAATGGAATGGTATATGATGATAAACATAAATGCTTGCACATGACTTCTATAAGGTAGTCACATCATCAAAGAACATATACTATAAGCACATGTCATCTAACTGCATTCTCTTATCTAAACTATTCAGGATGCACAACAACAAGTCATGAATATGTAAGACCAACAATTAACCACTATTAACGCATTCATAATAGCAACTCATGATGATATATATATTAATCAAAATCGATCATGCATACAATCTTAAACAACTATGCATACATATTATATATATAGACACAATTATGAGCTTGCACACTTATTGAATTATAAGCATCCATATATTCTAGACATCAAACTGAACCTATCCAAAAGTACTAGAAGGTGATACACTTTACATGAGCATAAACAAACATTAAAGATAGCATGAAATGATAAAATAAAGCATCAATAAACACATATTTAAATAAGGACAGAACTGCATCATATATTTTGATTACATAGAAAATTCTACCAAAATTACAAGAGATAAAGCATATCTATTAGAGTCTACCATAAAAATTATAGCTCAAAATGATAAGCCAAACACCCTACACAAAAATGACAAGTAGCAGGTCAGAATTAACATGAAAATACTTTGTACTACCAAACATGTCAAATAACATATATCAGAACATTATTAGCTACTTCTTAGCATGGAAACATCCCACAAAAATTATCATGCATAATTTCCTCATATATTATTTATTATGAATTTCTAAACATATAAGAGAAATGAGCACAATAAATAAACATAGCAATATTTATATATGATATGGACATTAAACATTTTCCACAGATCAAGCATGATATAACAAAACTAATAAAAACTAGAATCACATTTTTCTAATCAACCAAGAATTACTTATGCATTTCTAAAGATAAAAGCATTTATTGTGAATAAATAAAACTATACAGAAAAGTAAAACAAATAATACATATATTACTTTTTATGCATAGATCTTGTTACAATAAAAATAGTGCAACTTTGAATCACCTCAAACGGAGCTATAAATCTCAAGATATGAATTTTTGAATCTTTTAAACAAAACAAAAATCTGGAAACGCATTCTTGGAATAACTAAAATTAGATAAGACGAACAGTTTGCGTAAAAGCCCCTATACTTTCCCAAAATCCACTAAGACCTGATATGTAAACCCTTCTCTCTGGCCATCTTTCATCTAGACCCAGAAAGAGTAATATAATTATGTTGTGACCCTTTTCTATTTCCAGCTCACGGGCCGGAGCAAAGGACGGCCGCTGCCGGTGGTTTCCCGCCGGCGGCGAGCATCTCCGGCCAAGAAGAGGGCACGTTGTGCTCCTCTCGCGAACGCGAACCCGATGGCGCTAGAAGGGCAAGTTGCGTCGGCCGGAATCAACGCGTCGGCGCTAAAATCTGTTTTGCTCTGCGCGTCAAAAACCATGCTGAAATTGGAAAATCTTTGAATACAAGAAATGTTCTTATCAATGAGTAGAACATTTCACTTTTAAAGGTCAAGACCTAATTCTACCTAGAAATTGATCTACAAATTTTGGGAATCAAAAGAATTTTAAATTAAAAGGAAAATCCTGATTTTTAAACTGTTTTTGAACTTTTAAACTATTTCCAGGCATTATCAAGAGATGACATAAAAACAAAAATTGTTCCACATAAAATTATCTTCAAACTCTAATAAGCACTCATTCACAGAAAAGCAACCTAGCATGCAGTTCTAGTTCAATCAAATCAAGCACCATTTGGTCAACATCAAGTCAACAATTAATTAAAAGCATTTATAGACAAAATGTCCAACATGAAAATTTTTCCCATAAAGCATCCTAAACATTCTTAGATATAAACAGAGACTAAAATAGACAATTGCGCCCAAAGATCACATATTAGCATCTGGCAATTATTTAAAATAAAAACAAGCAAGTAGCACACTTATCATTTCATGTTAAGCAAATGAGATGATTATGCTCATGATGTGCAACGCAATGCAAGCTTAACACCATGGGTGTTACATGGATCTTTGCTCATCCCGTGCAAAGCTAAGGATAAACATAGCTACTCAAGATATGAAACTGGCATAAATGTCATTCCAAAACATACCTCATACCTGTGGGATATGTGGAGTGGCTAACATATCTCCTTGAGCAGTTGAGAAATGGAACAACTATGAAACACATTCATCTCATCCCATTTTCATATCTCAGTAACTAGGAGTTTTTATGAGATTTTTCAAATAAAGCATAGTTCACATGTACTCCTCAAATGGTACTCTCAAATCACTCAGTGGTATATGTTTCCTCACCAAGGTGTACCATTGCCTTCTTCCTACTTCTAAAAAGCTTATGTGGAGCTCAGGTAGGAAAAATAAAGGAGGACATACTTGTATCATATATATTGCTAGGTTAAAAACTAAACCACACGGAGATACAAGTCATACACTTTGATTGAGACGTGCAAATGTGTGGCATGGAAGATGGTTCCTAATTCTAAATATTTTTGGTACTCCATGCATCATGACTCTCTTTGTTGATAGATGAATGATTCTTTTAAGAGTATGGGCTATAAAAGGAATATTTTTTTGAACGGAGATTTAGATCATTCCCGTTGTTTATTGGATAATTTGCCCCTTGGTAATTTTTTTCATGCCCCTTGGCACTTTTTCTTTTTCATTTTTTTCCTTTTATTTTTTCTTTATTTCTCTCTTTTTTTGCATAGCCCATAATTTTGTTGGCATATGGAAACTTTGGATGGAGAGATGTCATGATGGAATGCGAGGAGTAATTATATGATGGATAACGAATGCGCGGCTCTCAGGGTAAGAGTCAGCATTTTTATTTGGTGGATAGATGCGCAACCCTCTGGGTAAGAGTTGGCATGTCTTTTTGCTAGATGAATGGGTGCATGTTGGGCGCGACTCTCAGGGTGAGAGTCGACATTTTATTTGTGGGTGCGTGTGAATCTCAATCATGGGTGTATGGCCATAATCTCACATAGGTCACAACAATTTGACAGTGTAGCCCATACTCAAAAAAAGCTATATTCATATTCACTTTCAAATTTTAAATCTAAGTGTAAGACTTGGTTCTTTTTAATTTGCAAGATTTAAACAAGATAGGAGCAGGGGCATGTATATGAACAGATGGGAAGGAAGTGATCAAACTGAGTTGTGTACAGGTTTCTCCACCAGTTCATGATGTGGTTGGGTGCTTTTTGTTCTGCAATGGAAGTGTTGCACACCCTCACACTTCTTTTGAGCTATACCTGGCTTTTATTTAAAGATAGAAAACAGGTGAAAATAACAAGGACTCTTCTGGTGAGGAACACCATAGAGTCAAAAAGTTTATTGAATTAACAAATTATTCTAAGTTCTTTCTATTATTTTTGAACAAGATTGAAAATTTTAGATTGAATCATTAAATTAATTACAAAAAATCAATCGAGTCTATTTCTTCTGAGTCATGTGGTTCAAGGAAAACTTTTAGACATTGGCCATTTACCTTAAATATATTACCTTTGTCATCTTAGAGCGTGATGGCACCATGTGGTGAAGTCTCTATTACCTTGAATGGCCCTTCCCATTTGCTCTGAAGCTTTCCATGACCAAAGAGTTTCACCCTTGAGTTGAACATCAGGACCTTATCTCCGAGTGTAAACTCTTTGTGCTTGATTCTTTTATCATGCCATCTTTTTGTTCTTTCCTTATAGATTTTAGAGCTGTGGTAAGCTTTTTCTCTTTATTCGTTTAGCTCTGATATTTGCATTTGGCGTTTCTTGCCAGCTAGGTGGAGGTCCATATTCCATTGAGAGAATTGGGTTTTTGGCCCTGTAAAGAAGTAGCTTTGGGTTTTTGGCCTAAATCTTGTTGAATTTGGGTTTTTGGCCCTGAGTCGAAAAGTTTTGGGGGTTTTTGGCCCGACCGTCAATTCCGTCCACATTTACCATGAACCAGCCTTGGGAACGAATCAGAAAAGACCAAAATACCCTTCATTCTTTACACACCCAACTGAAGAGCTCTCGTACCCCTTTGTTACTCCCGTCACGAGCGAAAGAGGAGGCCGCACGGGGGTACTGAAGCCGCGCGGGCGTCCTCAACCCTAGACCGGAGGTCGCGCCGTTGTCTTGCGCCGGCTGTGGAGGTGATGGAGGTCTCCGATGAGCCGCCTCCGATGGATCCACCTCTTCCAGCGTCGGATCCACCTCGACATCTGCAAAGCAGGGTGGGCAGCCTGGTGTCGGGGCCATTCGCCCCCCGCGCAAGGCAGGGCGCTGCCGGCGGCCGGGTCCTGGGCGCCACCAGCGGCCGGGGCGACGTCCGCGCTAGCCAGGGCGCCGCTGGCCTTCGCACAGGCGAGATGGGACCTTCTGGCGACCTGGGCGCCGCCGGCCTAAGCGCCGGACACCTAGGCGCCGCCGGTCTTGGCACTGCTGGGGGCCTAGGTGCCGCCGGTCTGGGCAACGCTGGGGGCCTGCCCGTCGGGGGCTAGGGCGCCGTGAGGCAGGCTGCTGGACAGGCTGAGGAAGGCACCGCCAATGACCACAGAGGGTGAGTCTACCGCCGTCGTTTTCATTTTGCGTCACCTAGAATTAATTTGCATGCATAGATGAACGTAGTGGATTCCTTGTTTTACTAGGTTTAATTCTAGTGTCAAGATGGAAATCAAATTGTTGGGCAATCTTAGGCAGAAGAGAGAGGATTGTAAATGTTGGGCCTTTGAGATGGAGGTGGACTCGAATAGAACAAATTACATGGATTTTTTGTAGAATCAGTGGTGAAAAAATATCCTCAAGGGTATATGGAACTAGTTCATGTTCAGTACTATGATGAAGCTCTAAAAACCTTCCTTGAAATAATATGCGACCAAGATTTGATGTCTATGTTCAGTAAGCACTGCAAGAGCAAGCCTATCATCATGTTCATTATATATCGAGGGCCTTCTGAACCATATAAGCCAGTCACACAATGGGAGTTTGATGATGATAGCGAACCAACAAACAACATAGAGGTTCAAGAGGATAATTACCTTAGAAATCCTAAACCACAAAAAGAACATGTTGGTGTAGATGAGGAGGCAATGTACTTAGAAACTCAACCACAGAAAGCACTACAAGTTGTGAATTATCCAATTGAAAACCGAAAGGACACAGATTTTGATGAGGATGGTGAAGCGGAGGATGATAGTGAGGATGGCGAAGCAGGGGAAGAAGAGGAGGTACAGGAGGAAGATGAGTTGCCATGTAATGAGGGAAATTCAGAGTGGAACATACCAGATCCTCCAATGGTAGAAGGAACCACTTATTCTAGCATGGTTATTTTCAAATTGGCTATGTCGCAGCATGCAATCAAAAAACAGTATGAGTTCAATACTACTAAAAGTGGCCCTCAAAGGTTCAGGGCATATTGTTCAAGGAGAGTTTAGGACAAGTGTCCATGGTTTATGTACGCAGCTACCAGTAAGGGTAGTACTACTGTGATGGTGAAAAAAAACCCTTTTGCTCACAAATGTTGTAGTAAAAGAAGGAGCAAGAAGGTGAAGAATGCAACCAGGCGTTGGATTTGTGAGCAGGTGAAGGACTTCCTCATTACAGAAGCAACTTTGGGTGCAAAGGAATTACAGAAGAAGTTAAAAGAACACCATAAGGTAACCATCCCATACTTTAGAGTTTATAAGGGCAAGGAGCTAGCATTGCAGCACCTTTATGGAGATTGGAATAGTGACAACCTTTATAGGTTCAAAGCACAAATTGAAAGTTGTTGCCTTGGTAGCTTAGTCATTATTGACCATCACATAATTATTGACAAGATCAGATTTAGGAGATTCTTCTTTGCATTGAAGCCTTGCATAGATGGGTTCCTTAATGGTTGCAGACCATACCTTGCAATAGATAACACATTCTTGATAGGAAAGTTCAAGGGGTAATTGGCTACTGCTAGTGCTGTGGATGGTCACAAATGGTTGTATCCTGTTTGTTTTGGAGTTTTTGATTCAGAAACTAATGAAAATTGGATTTGATTTCTCAGTCTACTTAGAGAGCTCATTGGATCACCTAGAGGCTTAGCCATATGCACCGACACAGGACAGGCTGTGATGGCAGGGGTGGCTGCAGTATTTCCAATAGCTGAACATAGGGAATGTATGTTCCATTTGGTCACCAACTTTAAGAAGCGATATCATGGAAAGGTTTTTGATGACCACTTGTGGGCAGCTGCTTATTCATGGAATGACTATGTGTTTGATAAGAATTGGGATGCTATGAAGACAGAAAAGTGTGCTGCAACAGACTATATAACAAACTGCCACAAAAAAATGTCAAGGAGCCAATTCCTTACTAATTGCAAGGTGGACTATGTGACAAACAAACTTGCAGAATGCTTTAACAACTGGATCAAGCAACATAAGTCCATGCACTTGGATGATTTGATGGACAAGATTAGGCAAATGCTCATAAGCAAGTGGAACCAAAGAAGAAAAATTTCAAAGAAACTTGATGGCTTGATTCTACCTCACATAATAAAGGATTTCAATGAGAAGAATAGAGAATGTGACTTGGAAGTGGAAGAGTGTTCACCAGATGTTGCTAAAGTGACCTCAATGGGAGGTAGTGCATTTCGGTTTGTTGTGGACCTAAAGGAGAGGACTTGCACCTGTAGGAAATGGCAAGTTTGTGGGATACCTTGCAAGCACGCACTAGCATTTATCACATCTCTTGATGCACAAATTGAGCAATATGTTGATTTCTATTACTCGGTTGATAAATTTAGAGTTTCTTGCAGCCAACTTATTCCTGCTATGCCTAACAAATCACAATGGCCTAAATCTACCCATGGATTTTTCATGCATCCAACTTTATTGAAAGCAGTAGCGGGTAGGCCTAAAACTGAAAGGCATAAAGGTAATGGTGACAAGAAAAAAAGGAAAGGGCAACACAAATGCCCTATTTGTGGAGACTATGGCCATCATTGGCAAAGTTGCAAGAAGGGAAATCCAGAAGACATCAAAGCTTTCAAAGCAATCAGGTTATAATGTGTCTCATGTTACTATTATCCACTTTATGTTTTACCTTTGTACCAAACATAGTGATTTGATGGTTTGTTCTTGTAGGGCTCCACCAAAGAAGAGGGTCAAACCTGCTCACAGTTCCATTGTTGCTTTTGAGGAAGATGCCTAGCTGCATTGATGTCTTTTTCACCAAGGTACTTTTCATAAATCTAATTTCTTTTTTCCATTTGACTAGTTTTTTATTATACTCATAACATTTGCTGGTGAAAATGAACCTTTGAAGGTCAAGGAGTGGCTCAAATCAGCCGGACCCACTTTCATTAGAGTATCCCTCACGCATGGAACAAGCTATAAAGCCTAAAGTTACAAAGAAGGTTTCCACAAAGAAGAAGGAAGTGCCACTTGACAGCCCATCCATGGGTACTAGAAGAAAAAAATGCAGCCTCCTAGCCCGGCAATGAGTACACGAAGCAAGAGAAGACTTAGCCTTTGATATGATTTGCATGATCTCATGTTTCATGGTCTGTACTGTATGTTTGTGAATTTGTGAACTAAGACATCTCCTATACTGTATGCTGCAGCCTTATTTGTGAACTTAAGACATCTCTTGTATGTGTGAACCTTATTCAAATATGACTTAAACCTATGTACTTAATGTTATCATTTGTTTGTTTGAATTTTTGTACATGTGCACTTGAAGTGTGGATTTATATCCCTATGAAATGGTTATTATGAATGTCATGTGAATTATATGGATCTTGGAAGATTTATGATAATATATTGGTTAATATACATGCCGTAAGTGCTACATGTTCCATTTTATTTCATGTGTAAATAGGTCAAATTACCCTGCCGGTAACACCGTTAACCAGTGAAGTTGACGGAAAAATCCCAAAGAATATTCGACTTAGGGCCAAATTCCCAAATTCAACTAGATTTAGGCCAAAAACCCAAAGCCAACTTTTTTTAGGGTCAAAAACCCAATTTCCTCTATTCCATATCTTGATGGCCTAGTAGGCCCTAAACTCCAGCTCTACAAGTAGATGGCATGTTTTCCCGTATACCAGCTGATATGGTGACATGCCTATGGGGGTCTTGTATGCCATTCAGTATGCCCATAGTGCATCATGCAGTTGGTCTTTCCATTTCTTCCCCATCTCATTTACGATCTTTCGCACAATGTTCTTGATCTGCTTGTTTGATATTTCAGCTTAATCATTTTTTGGGGATGGTACGGAGTTCCAAAGTTGTGTTTGACTCCATATCTGGCTAGGAACTCCCGAAAGGACTTGTCAATGAAGTGTGACCCTCCGTCACAAACCTTGGGAATATCACTTCATGGAACATCTTCTTAGAGTGCTTGGAATCTGCAGATCGGCAGGGTAGTGCTTCTACCCATTTGGACACATAGTCCACTGCCACTAGGATGTATTCAACATCTCCTGACTTTGGGAATGGTCCCATGAAGTCTATCCCCCAGACATCAAACAACTCCACTTAGAGGTTGTTCATGAGTGGCATTGCATCTCAAGCATTGATGTTCCCATGTTTCTAACACCTGGCACATCTTCTGACAAATTCTTTGGTATCTTGGTACATTGTTGGCTAGAAGAAGCCGCTTTGCCAGATCTTGGCGTGTGTTCGGAATGGTCCATAGTGTCCTCCATAGGGTGATGCATGACATCTTTCCATGATCTTTGTGGCTTCAACCATTGGGACACATCTCCTCAAAACCCATCAGCACAGACTCGGTAGAGGTACGGGTCATCCCACATGTGGGAATGACTTTGATGTTTAAGTTTCCTCCTGTCCTCCCCTGGTGCAACATATCCTACAACTTATAGTTGACAATACTTGCGTACCATGGATCTGAGGCCGTTACCTTTAGGAGTGTCTTAGATAATCATTAATAGGTAACTCATGTATATCCCTATGACGAAGCCTAGACAAGTGATTGGCTACCGAATTTTCTACCCCTTTCTTATCTCTTATTTCTATGTCGAACTCTTGGAGCGGAAGAATCCATCAGATTAGCCGGGGTTTAGCATCTTTCTTAGTGAGAAGGTATTTGAGAGCAGCGTGGTTTGTATAAATAATTACCTTTGCCCCCACTAAGTAAGACCTAAACTTATCTATTGCAAAGATCACAACCAACAACTCTTTCTCAGTTGTGGCATAGTTCAGTTGTGCCCCAGATAATGTTTTGCTAGTGTAGCATATAGCATGATGCTTTTTATCCTTTGTTTGGCCCAAAATGACACCAACCGCAAAGTCGCTAGCATCGCACATGATTTCAAAGGGCAACTTCCAATCAGGTCGTTGAATGATTGGAGCTGAAATGAGTGCCTTTTTCAAGATTTAAAAGGCTTCATGACACTCATTGTCAAAAATGAAAGGTGCATCTTTAGCTAAAAGGCTAGTCAGGGGTCTAGCAATTTGAGAAAAGTCTTTGATGAATTGCCTATAGAACCTTGCATGGCCTAAAAAGCTACGAATGCCCTTCATGTTCGCTGGAGGTGGAAGTTGTTCAATGACCTCAATTTTTACTTTGTCCACCTCTATCCCACGAGTGGATACTTTGTGTCCAAGCACTATCCCTTCCTGAACCATAAAATGGCATTTTTCCCAGTTCAGGACTAAGTGCTTTTCTTTATACCGTTGTAAGACCTTGTCAAGATTCTCCAAACAATCATCGAAGGTTTTGCCATAGACGGTAAAATTATCCATGAACACCTCCATGATTTTTCTCGATCATGTCAGAGAAAATAGACATCATGCACCATTGGAAGGATGCTAGAGCATTGCATAGACCGAACGACATACGTCGGTATGCATAAGTTCCATACAGGCATGTGAAAGTAGTCTTACTTTAGTCATCGGGGTGGATCGGGATTTGGTGATACCCGAAATACCCGTCAAGGAAACAAAAGAAGGAATGGTTCGCAAGGCTTTCTAACATTTTGTCAATGAACGGCAATGGGAAATGGTCCTTCTTTGTGGCCTTATTGAGTTTTCGGTAATCGATACACATCCGCCACCCTGTGACAGTTCGTTGAGGGATAAGTTTGTTCTTTTCATTCTCAATGACTCTCATCCCTCCTTTCTTCGGCGTGACGTGGACAGGGCTAACCCACTCGCTATGTGGCACGTGATAAATAATCCCGGCATGCAAGAGTTTGAGGACCTCTTTCTTAACAACCTCTCGCATAGCGTTGTTAAGTCTTTGTTGGGGTTCCCTAGAAGGTGATGAATCAGGAGTGATATGGATTCGATGAGTGCAGAGAGTGGGACTAACGCCTTTGAGGTCCTGAAGTGAGTAGCGTATGGCCGATTTATGTCTTTCTAAGACAGTGACAAGTCTATGGGTTTCATCTTGAGAAAGCTTGTCGCTGATGATGATAGGAGTTTCATGATATGGTCTTGCTGATGTGGCAGTCCCGTAGACGGCCACGACGGCGAGCTGCTCGCCCGTCCCCTTCTCCTGCGCATGCGTGCCCGGCCCTCGGCCCGCGAAGCGCTGCTCTTGCAGCGCTCCTCCTCTTCTGGGCCTGACTTGACCCAATTGCTTCCTAATTTTGCTGGGCCGTCGTTAGACTTGTTACAGTACTCCCCCTTTTCCACTCGACGTGTCCAAGCGACGAAATTGGAGCCAGTTGTTGATGTTGTTGAGGAAGGGCGCTCCTGGCAGAGTGTTCTCCAGGTTGTAGGTCATGCGACCGTTGATGGAGTTGTCAAAGAAGATGTGGAGCTACACAACATCGAGGTTGTTGTAGCGAAACATGAAGTAAAGGTAGTTGTGGGGTAGTCGTTGACGTCGATGATGATGATGAGCGTGACGCTGAGGTCTGTGCCTTCTTTGTTGGTGTTGATGTAGAGGTGGGACACGGTGCTTGATGTAGTCATGGGGAGGTCGGTGATGATGAAGAGGTTGCAGCACGGGTGGTAGTTCTTCATGGTCGCCGGTGTTGTATGAAAGTTGAGTGTGTCATCAAGAGAAAACTCACCATTAATGAAGGTGTTGAGCCAAATGTGAGGCTCATTGTATTAGATGTTGTTGTGGGTCAGAGGAATGTCGATATAGTTCTCAACTGCCACTCCAATTCCCATTGCCATGTCATTGAGGTTGTCGTGCCATCCAAAGAACAGTTTGCAACTGCTCTTGTTGCTATTGGTGGGGCTGGACTGCTCTAGCAGTGGCATTGTAGCTGCAAGTGTTGCATCTGGTGCCACTTTTGGATATGTTGCTGAAGGATGTGCCATAAATGTTACCCCATTTTGGATTATTGATTGTAGAGGATGGTGTTCTGCCTATTCTGGTTATGCAACCGTTGAGTTGAGCATGATCCCACTTGCAACTCCATGTAGCAGCATGCTACTGTTGCTGTCGTTGAGGTTGGCATTCTTCTTGTTGTTGATACATTGATTCGAAAACAACAGCAAAAAGAGCACGAACAACCAAGATATTAATTGCGGTTTGGGCAGCTTCTTTGGCACCTCACTGATGATATCCATGGTTCTTGGTGAGGGGGGTTCCTTCATCTTGCTGTTGAGAAGGGATTTTCCCATGGTGGTGGACATGTTGTTGGCGAGCTTGATGTCCGCAGTGTTGGGGATTGTTTTGTTGGTGGCGTAGGGACTTTTCTGCTCATCTTTTGTAGTCCCGAGATGTTGGCCTAGTTGGATTGGTTTTTCATCGAACAGCTGGCGGACTTTCGTGGTGATGGCGCACAACAACGTGCTGCTGTCGTTGTCGTCCGGGTCCATCTTGCTAGAGGCATCATTGCTAGTGCGTTGTAGTTCCGTGGTGACGTCAGGGTTGATGAAGGCGACATCCTGATTGACGTCGTCAGGCGTGCTGATGTTGAGGACACGGACGCCATCCGATGTGGTGTCGTGCAACAGCATGGTGGTGGCGTTGTCGTTGGGGGTGTCGATGATGAAGGAGAATATGTTGGGCAGCATTATCGCGTGCTGCGGCTCCATTGCTGGTGTAGTCGTGGTAGTTCGACGATGTTCTGCTTGGTCGATCATTTCATCGAGCAACTGGCGGGCGTCGTTGGTGACGTCCTCCATGTCGATGATGGCGTTCGAATCCAAACTAGGTTGGATCATGACGTCGGCGGTGTCGAGGGAACGCATCTCTTTGTTATTGTCGGTGTTCATGACGTTGCTGGTGCTGCATGCCAGCTCGTCTTCCTCGTTGTTGATGCAACCATCTAGATCGGCGATTACATCATCGATGTTGATGGTGATGTTGGCGGCATCGATCTGAGCGTTGTCCGGTGGCTGCAGCATAGATCGGAATTGGATGTCGAAACATATAAGTGCAGCTTCGATGTCCACGTAGATTTCCTCGATGTCGATGTTCATGGCGGCGTTCATGGTGATGGTGGCGGCTATGGATCGTAGTGGTCGTCCGATACCAGGTATAAGAGGTCCGGCGCACCAGTGACACGTGGAAGGCGATCCATGAGCGGAGAAGGCGGAGGTAGGCAGTGGTGCGCTAGGGCATGTGCCCCGAGGACAGCGCACGGTGGCGGCGGCTATGGCGCAGGCGCGGATGCAACGTGGGCGGGGGTTGCTTAGCCTCTAAGCGATCAGAGATCCTGCGGATCGTCCGTTTCCTATTTTATTTATTCTATTTTCCTAATATGGTCATGCTGACATGGCGGTCCCATAGACGGCGGCGCGCTGCGCGCCCGACCCCTTCTCCTGCGCGTGCGTGCCCAGCCCTCGGCCCGCGAAGAGCTGCTGTTGCGGTGCTCCTCCTCTTCTGGGCCTGGCTTAGCCCAATTTCTTTTCAATTCTGTTGGACTATCGTTAGACTTGTTACACAGATAGATACGATGAAGCTCGAAGCTGCCGGAGGTAGAGGACGAGGATCATTGAGTGACTGGATAAGAATAAAGTTGTCCTTTGTTTTTTAATAGCCTACGTACAATGACAATGGGTCCTAGCATCTTTGGTCCGCATGTCAGTGGTTCATCTCGTGTTGGTAAATGGCTACATATTTTCCTCCACTTTGGACCACCAAATCTATTTACCTGTGATCCAATTCGTGTCCCAGACACCTAATCCTATGTTTCCTTTAAGTTTTCCTTTCCTCTGTTTCGCTAATATCACCAGACCTTATTCCTCCGTTTAATTAATCCATATATTCATCTGTCATCACGATTAATGTGATCACTTAAAAACTAATGTGTATATATTTTGGTCACTTTATTTCATTCCCATGTTATAGATTCTTGCAATCTAAACAGCCTAAACTTTCCATTCCTGTATTTTAGAATCACGTGGTTTCTACCTTCTACCCATTCCTTTGTTTTCTACTTTCTCGTATTTTCTTTCATTCCTTTGTTTTGTATCCTGCATTTCAAATAGGCCCTGATGTTGCCTAAGAAATATTTGTCTTATGCTCGGAAAAGAAAAGAAAACAAGAACATTAGTTCATAGAATCGCAAAGGAGTGGTATATAATAATTAACCAAATATTATGTTGCAAGCTAACTCTTGTTGATAGTATGATATATTTCAATCATCGTATTAAAACATTATATTGTTAGATTTTAGTACCGTACTTGTCCAAGAATCCTTAAAATTATTGGGACCGCCTTGCACATGCATCACTTTTTTAAGTTTCTGGCTCGCCAGCCCGTGCCGAGCAGCTGCTGCACTGCACTGCCTTCCACCGCAAACGTCGACGTCACCCGCTATCCGCCCCGTCCCGGTCCGGCGGGTATGCTGGCATGAGCACCACGCAAGCAGCTGTTTGCGGCCTGGCCCAGATGCCAGGCACGTGGGTTGCGGTACATGGAGACGTGGACCGTGGTGTTCGTCCGCCGGATCCCCAGCTGGGCCCGGCACTGCCTGCTGTTGGATCTCGTGTCGTTTTTGCTTTCCCAATGGCAGAGCAGATAGGTAGCGTAGTCATTCGACTTTTCTTTTCCGTCTTCTTGGGCCATTGTCTGTTTGGACAATACGGGCACGACGCAGCAAGTCAACGCTATCACAGTCACACCCAATGGTCTCATTAGTGTGCATTTGTTCCCTGCCAGCCATGGTCTCACGTGACATCTTTCTTTCGTGTTCTCCGTCCCTATGCATTTGTTCATTTTCCTTTTTATTATGCGTCAGATATTACATGATCTACTCTCTTTGTTCCAATTAAATTAACTTTTAAAATTATCTTAAGTCAAATTTGATTAAATTCATTTATCACATATATAAAGTAAATTAATATTTATCACACTAAACAAACATACTATAAATATATTTTTTATTGTGCATCATTGTTAATTTGGTGCTATAAAATATTACAAATTTGGCTAACTGAAAATTGTGCCAGAAGTTGATTAGGGATTTGTTTGTTTCCGCTTCTTTCTGAATCCATGACTATCAAAAGCCAGAAATCGAAACAAACAATTTAACTAAAAACTCGACCTCCAGGGAAAAACAGCCCTCGGGCATTGTATTAAGAAGAAGACCTTGTCACGTAGGTCGAGAAAACCCCCGAAGTGCCCCACCCATACACAACAACACTATAGCATTGCATTAAGAAGAAGATCTTCTCACATAGGTCGAGGAAACTCATAAACTGTGCTTTGGCCATGGGATAGACAAAGAATTTTTTTAACCCCAAAATTCAATCTATTGGTGAGTCGAATCTAGGACCTGACGAGTGTTGAAGGGTTCCTCTGACCAAGTGGACTAGAGGCCCTTTGGGACAAACGATTTAATTATGAGTTAACTTTTGAAAAATTAGAAAATTGGCTTTTGAGAATGAATTAAAACGTGAAAAGCACATTAACAACAATCTTTCTTTTTTTGTGTGTGTTGAGAAGTTGAAAGTTTATAACCAACTCATCAATATGAAAAAACCAATGGCCAAAGGCCAAAACAGGCTCTTAGTTAGTCTAAAAAAACAGGCTCTTAGCCACATATATAGGGAGTATAAATCTAGGAACGTTACATTTGTACATGCAAGCAAAGTCCTAGAGAAGCTTAAAGTTACAATGACCAAGGGAGAAGCAAAGTTTTGAGGTGTCAAAGCCTCGGCTTGGTAGGTTAATTAAGAACTTAAATGTGCAAAACTTTCAATGGCTATTCTGGAAGCTAAAATGGATAACTGTAGCCCTTTTGATTGATATAAGAAGCTCTAGCGGATTTGCATGTGCGTATGTCGAAATATTTGTTTGATTTTGTTGCCTTATATGCTCCGAAACTGAGATAAAATTAGAGGCATCGGAAAAATATCTGATTGGCATGTCTTTCCATTGATGTTGACGGTTCCACTTTTTTCAGTGCGCTGAAAATGGTAAAAACAGGAAGGGAGAGGATGCGAAATTGGCATTAATTTGCTTCCCTCTTCTCTCGCCTGCCTGCCTTCAAGCGAGAAGATAATCACGTCGCGTGGCGTCGCGTCCACCCACGCCGCTCTGTGCGCACTCTTCGGGAACGGGGCAGAGGAGAGAGAAGCGAGGAACGAGACGCTGCGCTGACGCCCGCTCCGCTCGCGCCCATTCCTCCTCCCACTCCATCTTCCTCCTCCGCATCCCCCGCTTCGCCTCTCGCTTCCTTCCCAATCCTCTTTCGTTTCTCTTCGATCGCTCTCTCGGAGCCATGCGTCCATCCTGCTAAGTGCTAATATAGCATAAATAGCATCGGTGAGTGCGCGATGGCTTCGTCTTGCTGATTGCATTCGTGGCTTCTTGATACCCAGTCCGTGCGTGCGCTGGCTTGATCTTGGCGGTTTTTGTTCTTGGCTGCATTCCACTCGTTCGTTTCCTCGCGACAATAATATCTGCTTCTCGTCTGTGTAGGAAGCGAGTGAGCAAGCCGAAGCCGAGCAACAGCGGCTGAGATTCGCTGCAGCGTCGACATCAAGAGTGTCCGAGCGGTTGAGATTCGCGCCATGACCGGATTCAGTGCCGCGGCCTCCGCAGCAGCGGCGGCGGAGCGGTGTGCGCTCGCGATCCGCGCACGGCCCGCGGCCTCCGCGCCAGCGAAGCGGCAGCAGCAGTCCGCGTCCCTCCGATGCAGCGGGGGCCAGCGCCACCCCACCACGCTCGTTGCCTCCCGCCACGGCCCCGTCGTCGTGCCCCGCGCCGTCGCTACGTCCGCCGACCGCGCGTCCCCCGACGTAAGCACCCCTTCTTTGCTCTATCCTTTGCTGTTGCATTGGGCCATCATCAGCTAATGCGCTCCCACTGTTTGGCATTTTGCCTGCTTGATCTTCCTTTCTTTCCGTTGCTCTTATCGCAGCTTGTCGGAAAGTTCACGCTGGATTCCAACTCCGAGCTCCAGGTGCGACCGCGGGATTCCAGGTTCATTCACCATTTGCTACGAATTTTATCTCTATGTATAACATTGTTGGTGCATTGTGTGTGAACAGGTTGCGGTGAACCCAGCGCCGCAGGGTTTGGTCTCTGTGATCGGCTTGGAGGTGACCAAGACAAGCGGTTCCCTGATTCTGCATTGGGGAGTCCTTCGCCCGGACAAGAGGTGAGAGGCACTGCCTCTATTGCCGCTTTTGATGACAGAATATATTATGAGTCACACACGCTCTTATGCCATTTGCTGCACTTTCTTTTAGATTGAATTTGATACAGCTGAGCTATTTGGCTGCAGGGATTGGATCCTCCCGTCCAGGCAACCTGATGGAACAACAGTTTACAAGAACAGGGCTCTTAGGACGCCTTTTGTGAAGGTCAGTCGCCTTGCATCAAGGATCTTTGTGCTATCACAGAACAGTAGTTACTAATGTCCATAATTGTGCAGTCAGGTGATAACTCTACTCTGAGAATTGAGATAGACGATCCTGCGGTGCAAGCTATTGAGTTCCTCATCTTTGATGAGAGACAGAACAAATGGTAATGCTGTTGTTTATTTGAATGCACAGTTACATTCAAAAAAAAATATTTGAATGCACAAGATATCAACCATCTGAACTCTACTTTGGTCAGGTTCAAAAACAATGGCCAGAATTTTCAGATTCAGCTCCAGTCAAGCCGCCATCAGGGTAATGGTGCATCTGGTGCCTCCTCTTCTGCTACTTCTACCTTGGTGCCAGAGGATCTTGTGCAGATCCAAGCTTACCTTCGGTGGGAAAGAAAGGGAAAGCAGTCATACACACCAGAGCAAGAAAAGGCAAGCTTTTAATACTAAGCATTCCACCTTCCATCTGGAAGGAACTTGATGCACCAAGTTATTAGTTAACTAAAAAATAGGTAGCTGTTGCATTTTTCTCCAGGAGGAGTATGAAGCTGCACGAGCTGAGTTAATAGAGGAATTAAATAGAGGTGTTTCCCTAGAGAAGCTTCGAGCTAAATTGACAAAAACACCTGAAGCACCTGATTCAGATGAAAGTAAATCTCCTGCATCTCGAATGCCTGTTGATAAAGTTCCAGAGGACCTTGTACAGGTGCAGTCTTATATAAGGTGGGAGAAAGCGGGCAAGCCAAATTATTCTCCTGAGAAGCAACTGGTAATACATTGATTCAACAGTGTAAAGTAGCTTGTTGGCTTAACGGTTCATGGAGGTTCTTATTTCACAATTTGCCAGGTAGAATTTGAGGAAGCAAGGAAGGAACTCCAGGCTGAGGTGGACAAGGGAATCTCTATTGATCAGTTGAGGCAGAAAATTTTGAAAGGAAACATCGAGAGTAAAGTTTCCAAGCAGCTGAAGAACAAGAAGTACTTCTCTGTAGAAAGGATTCAGCGCAAAAAGAGGGATATCATGCAATTTCTGAGTAAACATAAGCATACAGTTATGGAAGAGAAAGTAGAGGTTGCACTAAAACAACCAACTGTTCTTGATCTCTTCACCAAGTCTTTACTTGAGAAGGATGGCTGTGAAGTTCTAAGCAGAAAGCTCTTCAAGTTTGGTGATAAAGAGATACTGGTTAGGATCCTTGACAGATTCTTTGCATTTCCCGCACTTGCTTCCACCCAGCTAATTGAGCTTCTCTCTTCTTAAGGCAATTTCCACCAAAGATCAAAATAAAACAGAAGTTCACTTGGCAACAAACCATACAGAGCCACTTATTCTTCACTGGTCTTTGGCAAAAGAGGCTGGAGAATGGAAGGTAAAACTCCAAAATCTTTCCATTTTTAAAGCTGCAAGCAGCTGTATTAAACACTGTTATCAGTGCCAATGCGGTGTTATTTAACTGTGCAGGCACCTCCTTCAAATATATTGCCATCTGGTTCCAAACTCCTAGACATGGCATGTGAAACTGAATTTACTAAATCTGAATTGGATGGTTTGCATTACCAGGTGGAACTCACACGTCAACTTGTTATAATTCCCTATTTATATGAGCCGTCTTGCCATCTCAAGGTTCTTATTGTCCAGGTTGTTGAGATAGAGCTTGATGATGAAAGATACAAAGGAATGCCATTTGTTCTTCGGTCTGGTGAAACATGGATAAAAAATAACGGTTCTGATTTTTTCCTAGATTTCAGCACCCGTGATGCCAGAAATATTAAGGTAATTGATTCTGTCCACTTTACCTTGCAAACTTCATAATGCTTCTTTTCGTTTTAGTGTTTTACAGTCTCTTACATGTAAAACTCTCCAATTTGTTCTTAGTTAAAGGACAATAGCGATGCTGGTAAGGGCACTGCTAAGGCGTTGTTGGAGAGAATAGCAGATCTGGAGGAAGATGCCCAGCGATCTCTTATGCACAGGTCAGGCACTAAAATATCCATAACAATATGACTTACTTTTACATGGAAAGTTCTCCTAAACTACTTTCTTTGACAGATTCAATATTGCAGCAGATCTAGCTGACCAAGCCAGAGATGCTGGACTTTTGGGTATTGTTGGACTCTTTGTTTGGATTAGATTCATGGCTACAAGGCAGCTAACATGGAATAAGAACTATAATGTGAAGCCACGGTATATACATGTTTTTTATTATTTATTACTTCAGTAACCTTTTACTCTGTTTGATTTAAAAAGAATCAGAAATTGTCCTTTTCTTTTGACATGCAAACCTAACACTGTTGGTCATCATAAATAACAAAACAGAATACTAGTTGTAGAATATTGCATGGATACAAACAAAAACATAACTCATTTGCATATTGTACGGCATCTCATAGTGTTCAATAACCATGCAGTGAGATAAGCAAAGCACAAGATAGGTTTACAGATGATCTTGAGAATATGTACAAAACTTATCCTCAGTACAGAGAGATACTAAGAATGATAATGGCTGCTGTTGGTCGTGGAGGTGAAGGTGATGTCGGTCAACGCATTCGTGATGAGATATTAGTAATACAGGTAAAACTGATGGTCTTTGGTGAATATACAGTTATTTTCGTTCATTGCTTTATTGAATTAAGCAGCTGGTACTGCTCATCCAATACATAGACATTGTCAACAATAAAATGCTTGTTGTGTTACAGAGAAATAATGACTGCAAAGGTGGAATGATGGAAGAATGGCACCAGAAATTGCACAACAATACAAGCCCAGATGATGTAGTGATATGCCAGGTATTGGATGCTTTAATACTGCAAACATTTAAGCTTTGAGGTTTTGATGGTTTTATCTCTCCTTGGGCAGGCATTAATTGATTATATCAAGAGTGATTTTGATATAAGCGTTTACTGGGACACCTTGAACAAAAATGGCATAACCAAAGAGCGTCTCTTGAGCTATGATCGTGCTATTCATTCAGAACCAAATTTCAGAAGTGAACAGAAGGAGGGTTTACTCCGTGACCTGGGAAATTACATGAGAAGCCTAAAGGTATGTGACACAGCTAATATGGATAGTAAAAGGTAGGGGGAAAATTGTGCCGTATGTTTGAAATGGAATGTAGTTTTTCAAAGACAACATATGAAAACACATATTGTGCTACAATTCAGAGAAAAAATGATAAAAAAACATACAGACAAATTGTATATTAGTGTTTCCTTTTTCTGCTAATGGTATATGCTGTTTTGTCCAGTGTTTTCAATAGTAATATTTCTATCTTTGACAATGTACAAAAACCCTGGTATGCCCATTACTGTATGAACTTGCCCTTGAGTCTCCTCATTTTTTCCTTATCCATATAACAGCTTATCCTTGAATCTCCAGTGAAACCTCCTGGGCGTACCCAGTGCCGTAGGCTCCCGCACTGCGGGGTCTGGGGAAGGGAAAATAGCCAGCAGCCAATTTGAATGTAAAAAAGACTTCCATATCTTTGCCTTTATACATTTTCTATGTGAGAAAAGAGTGAAACACAGTTCCTAAATCGGGTAAGAAGTTCCTAATAATTTAACAGTTTGATATATGGTGCTAGAATCATATAGTTAGTTACTAATCATGACATTGTGTTCAATCTAGCACCTAGTCCCAGTTCTTGTCGATCAAATTATTTCTACCTTTTTTTTTGGTGAGATAAGTGATAAATACAGTTATTCATTTTTTAAAAAACTATATAGTTCCCTCATTTTTAGATATCTCTGCTTGATGCTATTATTTGAAAAGAAAAACATCCAATCTCCTACGCCATCATATCTAAAGAAATTTCCATGGGCTAACTTTTGTGTTCTTTGCTGAGGCATACTTATTCAATTGCATAGCTGGCCAAGTTAACATAGACATGTGATGTTTAATTCTTGATTTCATTTGTCATTGGTATATACCCTTCAGTTCTTTTTGGGTGAAGGGTGGTGTGTGTTTCTTTTGTTGGGCAGTTTTTTCCTCTCTCTGTAATATATAAAGATGCGCAGTTCTCCTGCGCGTTTGAGAAAAAAAATCACTGTTTTCCTAGTGGAGTGTCTGGATCGTCTATATGACATTTAAATCCTAATTGAGAACCAAGTCTGGCATCTAGGAAGTATGGATGCGCAATTAGAACTTGGATTCTGATTAGTTAAGATTAATCACTAGTTGTGAAGTGTTCGTTTGTCTAATGTGTAGAAAATACTGGTGACGTTGGACCTTTTTTTGTGACAAAAAAGAAGATATGCATTTACTCATCTTTTTGTGATTAAATGTTCTTTCCGTGACATAATGTTTGATTAATGCTATTGCTATTCTGTTTTTCTTTTCATTCTGTTAGGCTGTGCATTCTGGTGCTGATCTTGAATCTGCTATAGCATCTTGTATGGGATACAAATCAGAGGTATCATCCTCATCCCTGTTTGTTCTGCTATAATGCTTTATATACCTGTGCTGATGTCTAATGAACTAACGTTTTGGGTGCAGGGCGAAGGTTTCATGGTTGGTGTTCAGATCAATCCAGTGAAGGGTTTGCCATCTGGATTTCCTGTAAATCCCCCTCAACTTCTTTTCTCAAAAGATGTACTTTCATAGTTTCTTACATTTGTGACATTTACTGCCTGTATAGGAGTTGCTCGAATTTGTGCTTGACCATGTTGAGGATAGATCGGCAGAACCACTTCTTGAGGTCAGTGATAATAGATCCAAGTTCATGATTTGTAATAAAACAAAGAGCAGATGCTAGGATTCATTATCTCAATTCAAACAACTAGATCTGCATAACTGACTGAATTATTTAGTCCACCCATTTTTGTGGTTGATTTGTGGACCAGTTATTGATAACAAATTGTTAACTTATAGGGGCTATTGGAAGCTCGAGTTGAACTGCGCCCTTTGCTTCTTGATTCGCTTGAACGCAGGAAAGATCTTATATTTTTGGACATTGCTCTTGATTCTACCTTCAGGACAGCAATTGAAAGGTCATATGAGGAGCTCAATGATGCAGCCCCAGAGGTTGGTCACCACAAATATTGCTGTAGACGACATTATTAAATGCACATTTTCCCGTATCGCATGTTGCTTTTATCTTATCTAAATGCATTATCTCATGATGCCTGTTTTCTCAATCCAGAAAATAATGTACTTCATCAGTCTTGTCCTTGAAAATCTTGCGTTTTCAATTGACGACAATGAAGACATTCTGTATTGCTTAAAGGTACACTTCGACTCTTTATTATCCAAAAATACAAAGTTTTTTATAGTGGAGTTTACATTATTTTGTTAATCAATAATCGAGCATGTCCTAATCTAGTTGTTTATGTAGATCAGAGAGACTGTAAATTTCATTTTTGTTGTTTTCTATTTCTTGTTTCTTTACCATGTGCCTTTCTTAAAAATATTTCTTCAAAATCTCTAGAAAACTATCCATATTTTGATATATTTCAAATAAATAAAAAAAAAGGGCATACCCAGTGCCGTAGGCTCCCGCACTGCGGGGTCTGGGGAAGGGAAATAGCCAGCAGCCATCCCTGCACAAATGTTAACATATTTTGATATATTTCAAATAAGTATCATGCCAAAATTTGCTAACGAAAAAACGCAAACAGAGAACTATTAAGTAACACGACCATACTGTTGTTGAAATTCTTTGATCACTGCAAGTAAGAGGGGAAACGTTATTTGCCTCAGCATCCATGTGTTTAATGTGCCGAATAACAACAAAATGCTAAAGGCACACTAAAAATGAAATGTAAATTCATACTAGTACAAAATTGATAGCTTTCACTAAAATGTAGTATCAAAATATATAGGACAGAGTTCATACACTAATTGTTAATGACCATGGTCGGAGTTTCAACTGTTTGAATCACATGGATACAGAAGTGAGACTTGTTTTACGATGGCATTTGTGCTATCTGGAAATTTTTTTTGTTTGAACTTAATTGTGATTCTATTTTGTGATGCTTAACAATGGTGGTGTTGTCTAAATGTTTTTTTTTTCTGAAGGGATGGAACCAAGCCTTGGAAATGGCTAAGCAAAAAGACGACCAATGGGCTCTCTACGCTAAAGCATTTCTTGACAGAATCAGACTGGCCCTTGCGAGCAAGGGAGAACAGTACCATAATATGATGCAGCCCTCAGCTGAATATCTTGGCTCGTTACTCAGTATAGACCAACGGGCAGTGAGTACTTCATAGAAATCAAACCTGGTGTTCCATTTGTTCATCAAGAAATTAATAATAAATATCACTATTTTCAGGTCAATATCTTCACAGAAGAAATTATACGTGGTGGATCAGCTGCTACTCTGTCTGCTCTTCTGAACCGATTTGATCCTGTTCTAAGGAATGTTGCTAACCTTGGAAGGTAAAAATATAAAATCTATGACTTCTGTTGAACTTCTTTTACATTATATCTCCGGTAAATGAGCACATAATTCTAAAAGTGGTACTTGTGACCCTCTCCACAATTTTATGCGAACCACAGAAATTTAATCTGATAATATATAATATATTCTGTTACTCTGCACCTGACATCTTGTTCCGGATAACAGTTGGCAGGTTATAAGCCCAGTTGAAGTATCAGGTTATGTGGTTGTGGTTGATGAGTTGCTTGCTGGTCAGAACAAATCTTATGATGAACCAACCATCCTTGTGGCAAAGAATGTTAAGGGAGAGGAAGAAATACCAGATGGAGTAGTTGGTGTAATTACACCTGATATGCCAGATGTTCTGTCCCATGTGTCAGTCCGAGCAAGGAATTGCAAGGTTTATTTTCACAGTTATGTTGCAAGATTTCTCAGCTTTTTTTTCTTGTATTGATGTTGACACACCAGCTTTTTCCTAATGAAGGTACTGTTTGCGACCTGTTTTGACCACATGACTCTGTCTGAACTTGAAGGATATGATCAGAAACTGTTGTCCTTCAAGCCTACTTCTGCAGATATAACCTATAGGTACTTGAGGTTATTTAAACTTCTTGTCTAATGATAAAGGCTAATAGCTATTTCTTTTTTAATATTTCCTTCCATCAGCTTAGTTCATTCATTTGGTAACTTAGGTCCATATATATTGATATTTTGAAAGACAATTTTGGGTTGTTTTTCCTAAAATATGCAGTATCCATTGCATTAACAAAGGAAATTGAAAAGGCACCATGCAAACACACTACCACGAAAACAACACACTTGCAACACCTACGCTAACCAGGTCCAGGGATTCCAAAGTGCAAAACTGAATAAAAATAAAGAAAACAACGAAAGCAATTTTTTGTTTTGTTATTAATGACATACAAGATATATGTATAGGGTTAATATAGGGGGTTTTTGGTTCCCCGCCGACACAAGCCACGCCACAGACTATGGTGGCCACTGGTTTCTGTGGCTGCTGCTTGGTTCCTGTGAAAACTGTGGCTGCCAAAATCCGGAGCCTAACCTTTGGCGCCACCGTTGTTGTGGCATGGTGACCCACGGCCAGGAACCAAGCAGACCCATAATCTTCTTCTGTGTAAACGACAAGTGTCTATATAGCTGCCTAATTGTCATTGTGTTTTTGAGAAAAAAAAACTTCATACTTTACACAATTTATATGGTCAAGCTACACTTGATGGCACACCATCAACTTGGCCAATATCTGACTGAGTGGTCCCATGTTACCAAAATTTCACAGCCAATCTAGAAGTATCTGTTAGATGCTCACATCTCATATCTTGCATTCAATAGGGAGATCACAGAGAATGAACTTCAGCAATCAAGTTCTCTAAATGCAGAAGACGGCCATGCAGTACCATCTATTTCATTGGCCAAGAAGAAATTTCTTGGAAAATATGCAATATCAGCCGAAGAATTCTCTGAGGAAATGGTACCTAATATAAACTTTTGCATAAGGAGTTCTCTTCATTCATAAGAAAAACTTGATGAAACCAGCTGTTACCATGCTGGTTTTCTTTTCTTAGGCCTTGTGCTTACACTCACATTTCTATTTTCAAAGGTTGGGGCCAAGTCTCGGAATATAGCATACCTCAAAGGAAAAGTACCTTCATGGGTCGGTGTTCCAACGTCTGTTGCGATACCATTTGGGACTTTTGAGAAGGTTTTGTCAGATGGCCTTAATAAGGTCAGTTCGTGGTTCTTTTTTGACATTATATAGTTGAACAATAGCGCTATATATTCATTGGAGAAGTTTGTTTCTTCTACATGTTTGAAATATGCGATTGGGAAGATATCAATGTGCACTTTAATGTCCAATTTCTAAGGGGCCATTTTGGTATTCAGAACACCAATGCATTTTTTCCGAGCCTGCTTAGTATGATTTTCATAGCTTTATATTCTCATTCTACCAAGAACTCTAATTTGCTAAACTACATATACGCTTGAAATAAGTTATGGTCTACCTATATTATCTTTGATGGTAAAATGACCCTACCATGCTCATTGGAAGGTGTCTTTAGACAGGAAATGGAATTGGCCATATCAAAGCAAATGATAACAAGAAGCCTTATGGATTTGTTGTGTAGTTTGAACTAGTGTCCCCCTCCCCTTTTTTCTTTTTGATCCATTATCCTTGTTATGTAGTTTTCTTGTTTCTTTTGTTTTCTTTTCTACGGTTTCCTTATAAGTAAAATATCAGTAGGGGACCCTCTGCTATTTCATCAAAAACGACCTCCCTTATTCGATTGTTCTTTTATGGCAGGAAGTAGCACAAAGCATAGAGAAGCTTAAGATCAGGCTTGCTCAAGAAGATTTTAGTGCTCTAGGTGAAATAAGAAAAACTGTTCTTAATCTTACTGCTCCTATGCAATTGGTAAGATATTTCTATATGCTTATATATGTTGCAGCTAAGACTTAATTATGACATGTATGCCTTATTTTGTGTCTCAGGTTAATGAGCTGAAGGAGAGGATGTTAGGCTCTGGAATGCCCTGGCCTGGGGATGAAGGCAACAAGCGTTGGGAGCAAGCATGGATGGCTATTAAAAAGGTACCCTCATCTATAATTAATACTAGTAATTGATCCGGCATATCTTTGTAGGTCATTAGCTTAGGAACACCAGAGGCTTTAACTTTTAAGTTTAAATCGTACCTTTTTGCCTTTATTCGTGGGGTCATTTGATCCCACAGATTGGATATATCGATTACAAATAAGCAACATGCATGGAAAACTGAATGTTAGAAAATATTTTTCCGAGTATGATCACTGGATATCTCAAATTCCTTTTTAGGTTTGGGCATCAAAATGGAACGAAAGAGCATATTTTAGCACTCGCAAGGTGAAACTCGATCATGAGTACCTTTCGATGGCTGTTCTCGTGCAAGAAATTGTGAATGCAGATTATGCTTTTGTCATTCATACTACAAACCCATCATCTGGAGATTCTTCTGAGATATATGCTGAAGTGGTGAAAGGGCTCGGAGAGACCCTCGTGGGAGCCTATCCTGGTCGTGCTATGAGCTTTGTTTGCAAAAAAGATGAGCTTGACTCTCCCAAGGTTAGTTCTTATGATATTGTCTTATGGTAGGCTAATAACATGCATATGAACATACTTTATACATAGGTAAACTGGTCAATAAATGTAGATTAATTAGGGAAATTTTAATGGTCAGTAGGTCCCCCAACCAGATTGCAAAATTGCTACTATGGATATGGTTTACCTGGTTTGCCAGATCTAATATGTAGGCCATTTGTAGTTACTTGGTTACCCGAGCAAGCCAATTGGTCTCTTCATAAGGCGAACGATCATATTTCGTTCCGACTCCAACGGCGAGGACCTGGAAGGTTATGCTGGAGCAGGATTATATGATAGGTTAGGAAATTCCCATTCTTGAATATATATTAAGGTGCTTATTGGTTTGGAATGATAGATAAATTGTTTGTTTCTTCAGTGTACCGATGGATGAGGAGGATGAAGTTGTACTTGATTACACGACTGACCCTCTTATAGTAGACCGTGGATTCCAAAATTCAATTCTCTCAAGCATCGCACGGGCAGGCCATGCCATTGAGGAGCTATATGGTTCTCCTCAGGACGTCGAGGGAGTAGTGAAGGATGGAAAAATATATGTAGTCCAGACAAGACCACAGATGTAGTATGTATGCATATGTATGTAATAGCTAGCTCAATAAGCACGGTTGTACGCCTGTATGGTTGGGACATATGGGTGTTATGGCATGTATAGTTGTATGCCGATGTACAACGTATATATATGCTGTGTACTGTCGTTTGTAGATTTCATTGTGAGCAATAAGTGTACATCTATGATTAGGAGTCTTTGAAAATGAATATGTTGACTTATTATTGGGCAATATAAAAATTCACATATATACTTGTGCAAATATTTTTCTAAACATATTGAGTTACACCGGTTTAGAGCAATGTGCTCGGGGATCTCCCCTTGCCGGTCTGTGTTTGTATCATCTTCCCCTGTGGTCGAGTTTTTTTTTTTTTTTTCATGTTGAGTTATACCGGTTTAAAGCAATGTGCTTGGGGATCTCCCCTTGCCGGTCTTTGTTCCTATCATCTTCCCTTGTGGTCGAGTTTTTTTTCTTTTTTTTTAACTTAAAAGTGCCGAAGTTGAGAAAGTTCCTGCAAATATCTACTCTATGAAAAGGACAACTATTTGGAGATATCTGCATCAAATATCTGAACAGAATTATCCTCAGTTGCTGGGAAAAACCAAAGACAGAAGGAATCACCACAGTCCATACAGACATGGTAGGGTTATTCAGCACCTCTGCTGCATCTATCTGATCAGTGTCATTTGCTGCCAAGAAATGGATCAGTTCACCATGAATTGAGAAGACCACAAAATGACAGACCAAGAGGTGTGATCAGGTGGTGCAGCACAGCAAGGGGAAGGGCCAGGGATTATTACTACCAGGTGCTGGGTATCACAGTTCATTCCACACCTCAGGAAATCAAGGACGCTTACAGGAAGCTCCAACACCATCCAGACATTGCTGGCTACAAGGTGCATCCGTTTCCCTCTTCCTCATCCTACCATTTGCTCTCCTATTCTTCCGTTCATTCTTCCGTTCACCCCTTTTTCTTCCATTCATAGTTTGGGTGTGCCAAGAAAAGAACAGCTGCTAGTTTTATTTCGACTGCTTCTAGTATCAATCAATTGTGTTCTATTCTCTGCTAATTTTCTGAAGCTAAAATAGAAAGTTTTGGGATTTGAATGCTCAGGGTCATGACTACACGCTGTTGCTGAACGAGGCATACAAGGTTTTGATGCGAGATATTTCCAGGCATGCTGATGGAAGGGCCAGGAGTCGAGTGGGATTAGGAGTCGGTTACACTGGGGACGGATACAGTTCTTGGAATGGACCTGTGAGAAGTCAAGCTCTCTTCGTGGATGAGAACAAGTGCATAGGTACCTACCTAGCATCAACCTTTTTTTTTTATTGTAGAACTGAAGACGGCTACTAATACACGCTAACTACTGTGGCGCATCACGAAAGGATGTCGGGAGTGCGTGCATCATGCTGCTAGGACATTCGCCATGGATGACGTTCTCGGCAGCGCACACGTGGATATCCAGTTTGGAGACCTGGAGCAGCAGATTCAGGTCGTTTTGTTGTTTCCTGACCCGACAGCATAGAAATCGCCAAGTCAATGTTCAAGAAAAAATCGCCTAGTGCTTTGCTGATTAATTGAATTATTATGTTGTGCAAGGGCAGCTGGCTGTGGAGTCCTGCCCCGTGAACTGCATCCACTGGGTTGAGTGAGAGCCAGGAGCTGCCTGTGCTGGAATTCCTGTCCCGTCCGCAGACAAAGGAAGGCCATGGCATATTCGGCGGTGGGTGGGAACGGCCCAGGAACGTGTTCGCAGCAGCCAAGAACTTCGCCAAGAGACTAGAAAGGGAGGAACAGGAACTGGAACGGGATCAATCCTCCAGGATCCCCAATGGTAAAATTTACCAGAATATCTCTTTACTTGTTTTGTGCAAGTGAGCTTCATAAACATACAAGTTCCATCTTTTCGAACTTGTTGCAGGGGATGCAGACTGCGAAGCGGAGACGGAGGCACAGGCCAAGGCAAGGCACCGTGCTGGGGAGGAGCTCAGATGGAAGTCCCTGTTTGATGCTTGGAATGGGTTGACAGGTTGGAGGAAACCTGGAACAGATCTTTGATGGTTGGTCGTTGATGCTGCAGAAATTTGAAGAGAAACTCAGCTGGAGGCTGAACTCATTGTAATATTTGCAACTATAGAAATCATGAATGTGCTATGGACAAATAGTAGCAGATGGTATAGCTTAGTGCTCCTGGCGTCGGATACTGTTTGTGTTAGGGCACCATATGCTATGCAAACCAGCTAGCAATGCAAATTACGGAAACTCTAATCAAGACCACATCTTTCTAATCTGATGGCTAGAGGTAAAGGTGGGGTAATTTGACACTTAAACCCCCCACCATTCCCATCAAATATATTTTTTCCAAATCACCCCAGGCAGCCCACCGTCTCCGTAACGTCGCGATTCCGACGTCGCGACTCCAGATCGACGCCCGCCCTGTATGTCGTGACTCGAGATCGAGATGGACGGCCATCGCCCACCCTCTCGCTAGGCATTGACGGCCGCAGCCACATCGCTGGAGTCCATGGTGGACTTCGCCACGGCCAGCCTCGGGAGCAGCCACGTGAGGCCGTCTCTACCGCCGCCCCCATGGACTCCAGCGATGCCGCAGAGGAGGCCAACATAGGAGAAGGAGCAGGGCTCCCTGGCCCCCGCGCGAACCTATGACAGCTCCGTCTGAACAGTGAATTGTGGCTGTGGTGTTCGTCTTTGTTATTAAGGACAATTTTATACTAAAGCAGTAGATCAGCGGCGGACAGATGAAACTTCATGAGCTCAAACATCATTCATCAACAATCTGATTCAGAAACATGCTAGCAATCCTTGTTATTACATAAACCATGCTTTCACCAACGTCGTTTGTGAACATGAACAAACTAAGATCACCTAGCTATTCAGAAGAAGAAACATCAACAGGCCTGGTCAGTGGGACACGTAGCTATTCAGAAGAAAAATCAACGAACTGCGCAGAGCGGCTGGTCAGTGGGACGTAAAGCACGGACGCAACGTTCTAGATGCTGATTGATCCATCTGTGTTCTTGTCGATCACTTGCAGGTCCTGCGAGTAGGTGCCAACCGGTATGACCATCTGGCATTCATGCGATCGATCTACTAGCATAGCACATGAAGGCAGGCCAGGAGGGCGTCGCGCGGGGCGGCGCTGCGGTGTTCGAGGAGGAGCTCGCGCGCGATATGCCAGATCGCGACGATCGCAGTGTCCGGGCCAGCGACGCGGCGGCGGCGTCCCTCGCGCGATAGAAGACCGCAAGGATCGTGATGGAAGCGAGCGGAGCGAAACGGCGTTCGCGGGTCCTGAGGTGATTTTGAAAAAAATATATTAGATGAGATGAGTGAGGATTTAAGTGTCAAATTATCCCACTTTTACCTTTAGCCATTAAATTATAAATATGTGGTTTTGATTAAAGTTTTCATAGTTTATATAACTAGCTGGTTTACATAATATACGGTGTCTTACGTTAGAAACATATATTTATACAAACTAAACGTGCTAGTGCTACAATCAACCACTCAGAATCAGCCGAGGAGCATCGGCATATTTCAACGTGAAGAGCGGGTGGTGGAGAGGGAGGGACATGTCAATCAACCACTTGGATTCAGCCATGGCGAAGAGCGGGTGGTAGAGATAAGCGTCAGCGGGTGGTAGAGATAAGCGTCAGTTGAATATGTTGATTTTTTCTGTTGTTTCTTGTTTGCACATGTTTTTCAATTTATCTCCAACTCACAAATCCCTTTTTGGTTGTTCACATATGCCCACATGCTTTTAAGAGAAGCATATCTGTGTTTAAAAACACATGGTAATTGTAACAATGATGTCGAGTTCATCATCTATTTCTGGTCTAAGGACGATATATATATAGGCGATACTGTTAGGGCCATATTATGTGTATATCAACCATCCTAAGTAGCTCTAGCTTCTAGCTAGATTTTCTTGCAACAAGCGCATCAAAACTTACATCGTTACATCATGGATGAGTCTAACTTGCTGCTCTTGGGTTCATCTTTGTTTGTAGAAGTATCTTTTTCCACTTTTTGTATAGTGGGTTGAGCCATGCATATTTTTAATGACAATTGGCTCTTCTTGTTCATCAACTGATACTTCCATAGAGCCTATAATAAGAAATGTTAGAGCAGAACGAACCTCCTTCTTAGGCACATAAAATTGCTTCAGAGATGACCACACTTCATTTTTTTATAGAGGATGATCCATCGAATCAGCCTTTTGCTTGGTATACTTATAAGTCGGTCAAAAGCTAATTGCAATTGCACCTTCTTGCTGGAATTCTTGATTTTATTGCTCTTCTTAATCTCAATCTCTGGTGGCCTTGGTTTAAAGGTGCACGAGGATCTTACATCCACCTTAATTAGGCCAATTTGAGAAATGATTTTGTTGTTTAATGTATTGGACAACAGCAATTACATCTCCTGGTTCTTTGTAGCAGTTCACTTGCGCCCCAACCCCACAAGACTTGAAGGTGATTCTAATATTTTTTTCGGTCATCCATGGAACTCCTGAGCACGATTTCACGGCCGAAGTGTTCACCGTCTTGCTGTCTTCCTTGAGATTTTCAGTTATGACATTTTCAGTAGTAGATTCATGCCTTGATTGAGCCAAACCAAGATAGCAGGGTTCTTCAATTCTAGAGCATTAATCGGGATCGGGAAGGACATGGTTTTAACTTGCATCTCTGATACACTCAATCGACCTTCATTAATAGTTAATAGTTGCTTAGACTTACTGCTAAAATACATTGCAATAGCATGAGAAACATAATTATATTTACAAAATGCACGACACTTTAATTCATCAAGTGGCGGCAAAGGATAATACGATATTTTAATGCATCTGTTCTTCAACATCTTATCAAAGATCCAACCACACATTGGTACATCGAAAATGTAATACCTCCTTTTGCCGATTATTGTGATTGGGCTTGAGCAAGGAGATTTGTGCTAGCCAAATAAATTCAGAAATAAAATGATCAATAGTTTTATTGTTGGAGCCATCTGAATGGCACTCAATAGCATGCATTGGAACAACGTGACTTATAATATTCTCCAATATTACTCTAGCTTTGAACATTTTGCAATAATTGATTAATAGAGAGAAACTCAAATTGTTCTAGTTTTTCTTTAATCTTAATGGGCAAGCCAACAAAAGCCAAATTAGCTATATAATATATTTTTTAGAAATTGTAAAATTTAAACATCAGGTTTTAATGTCTTTGAATCTTTTAATAAAATCAAGTATGAACTCATCATGCTTTTGCTTAATTAGAAAATTTAAGCTTACAGGTTCCATTGTAAAAATATTCATAAAAGTCCTCTAGTAGTCTTTCTCAAGAACAAATAGAGCAAGGATCCAACGAAGAATACAACGAATAAGTAGTACCAGTAAGAGATAATGAAAAACTACAAATTCCCTTGTGTTTCATGGTACTAGCTTTACCTAATTGAGTATGAAATATGCTAATGTGTTCCTTTGAAGAAGTCGAGTACTTTTCAACAATTCGGACTTTTCTTGTACTAAATACGATGGATATTTTTTAAAATCATATCTGTTTAAAGTGTAAACCTAGACTTTTTTTTTTCAAAATCTCTATGCCAAAGCGGCTTAAAGCTTCATTCCATAGGGCTGGATTGCCGATTTGTGGAGTGTTTGCATATGCATTAGCTCCTCTTCTACATATGCCCGGGGCCGAGGAGCGAGGGCATGGGTGCGTGGGATCCAGTGGCACACGTCAAGGAAGCAAAGTTAGTACTTAACTATTGGAGCCGGAACTAATCTGGTGCAAGACCTGGCCATGTTTGGTTGGTCGGGATTGTGGCCCATGTCTATGGGTCATCCTGGCCTAGGTAAACGTGAGCGCACTATACAGATTTAGGTGTCTAAAACGAGGATTAACACGAATCTGGTGGAGTTTAACACGAACTAATAGCAGAATTCTAAAACAAGTACATCAGGTAAGCAAATCTGCTTCCTACCAAACTCCATACGCAGCCGCTCGACGAGCATTGCTCTGTTCTAGGTTCAAAACAGAAGCTCCACAAAGGTCCTCTGCTCCTTCTTAACGTGAACGGTTCCCCTCCTACGGCTTGCTTGTCCAGCTGGCATCTCAGTACCTCGGATTGGGCTTCGATATCCGCTTCGGCCTGGCATTGATCGGCCCATGACTTGAAATCGGCCTAGCTTCGACGCCATCTTCATCACCTGCCTTTGCATCTGCTTATTTCAGTTACCTGATCGTGCATGCTTGAGTTCCAGACATTCCTCCTTCCTTGAAAACTAGATTGCCCCCAAGCTAGTGCAGCTGGAAACTGCATCTTGAGCTCGTCATCAAGTTCCCAGGTGGACATGGTGTAAGGTCCTAGATGGCTAGAGGAGGGTGAATAGCCTATTAAAATTTCTACAAACCACTAGACAAAACTTGATTAGTACAACCAATGACGTAAATACGGTTTTGTCTAGCCTAGATAGTGAGCAAGCCTCCTAATGACAAGTCTAGTATATCTTATGATCTCTATGTCACACAAGGACTAAGTCACTACTTTCTACACTAATGAGCTAGCAAGAAATCTACTTCTACACAAGCTACACAAAATATACTAGAAAGTAAACACAAGAGATAGGATGGTGATTTCAATACTGACGGTGTAGAGAAGATGTTGCCAATCAGTAATATGATAACCAATCAATTAATATGGCAACAATCACAATATGAAGACCAATCATCGGGAGATAAATGAACACAATGATTTTTATTCATCCGGAGTTTACTTGTGCACCGACAAGCTAGTCTCTGGTTGTGTCGACCAACACCTAGATTGTTCCTCGGTTCTTGACTCGCAAGTCAAGGCCTCGCAAGGCACGCCCTCGCAAGAGCACCGCAAGACACCACTCTCAAGTGAGGTAGCTCAATGATACGCGCATTCCACTAAAGTAGCTTTTGGCGCTCCATCGAGGAAAGCTCAAGAACCTCTTACAAATCACACTGGAGGTGGGCAACGATAATCACCAACTCTTCCCAACGCCTCCAACAAACCTCCAAGCCGGCTAGGAGCAGTACTCTCCAAGAGTAACAAGAAATCCACTGACCAAACGACTCGCAAGTGCCACTAGATGAATCAACTCATGCAATGCACTTTGAATCACTCAATCTCACTCAAGATTAGCAATCAAGCAAGAGAGATGAGTAGGAGGGAGTTGCTTCAGCTCAAAGGATGCTTAAGAATGAAAGAATGGGCGAGAGACCTCCCCAAGGGCCGGCCACCACCTATTTATAAGCCATCCCTTTGAAACTAGCTGTTACCCCTCGATTCCACAGAAATGTGACCTCCGGACGTGTCCAGAGCTCACCACCGGACGCGTTCGGAGCTCACCGCCGGACGCATCCGGTGTGTATAGTAAATTTCACGCGAGAAACAAACTTCATTCAAAACCAAGCTGTGGACGCATCCACCACCTATCGTCGGACTCTCGACGTTCACTGTTTAGCGTCTGGCCTTTCACAAGATGATTTTCAAACGAAACAGTCATTGCGGCCTCCGGACGCGTTTGATGCTCACCTCCGGACGCGTCTAGAGCTTGCTCCAAATGCGCGGGCGGCTCTGAGTTGCATCCGGAGACCTATGGACGCTCAACATCAAACCCTCCGGACGCTGACATCAGCGAACGCACCATTCATTTTTTCGTGCCCAAGTCAGCCATTCAAATGGGTTAGCTTCAGACGTGATTTTGTGAGCTCTGGACACGTCCGCAGCCCCTGGACACGTCCGCAACCTAGGGTCCGTAGCTCATCTAAGCAGCAGACCACCACATACCAAAACAGGCATATCTCTTAGCTCCGAACTCCGTTTTTGATGTTCTTGAACTCGTTGGAAAGCTTACTCAAAGGGATATATGATGTGAACTAGGGTTTCCGATCTTCCGAAAGGTTCTGACAACTCTCGATTTGGTAGAGTCGTGACACAATTCGATCCGACTTCCGAACAACTTGGCTCTGAACCCCGCAATCGCAGCACCACGTCTCCTCTGGTTATCGACCGTCGAAGCACGGACCTCACCAAGAAGGCTGAGTCCTTTGCCTGCTAATCGAAGAACACAAGCAAGAACATGAAAGAATGCAACTAATTGCAGTTGAATGATTAATCTCATGAGTTGGGGTCTCATAAACCGACGGCGTGGTGAAACTGTTGTGAATAGAATAATCTAAGCAAAACCTGAAACCTAACAAGAGAGGTGGCAGCTGGTTATAGAGGTCTAAGAGTCTTCGCCACCCCTGGACGCACCCCCTAATGGGCTCAACAATGATACACGGTCCAACAGACCAAAAACGGTGACACAGCACCGGAACAGATTGTGGATGCTGAATTGTTTCGACGTTTTCTGATGACTCCAAAGGAATTTGGACCTCAAACTAATGCCATTGGTTTCATTATGAAATTATCTTTATATCTATGGGTGGATCATCAAAAACGGAGTCCAGATGCATCCTGGGCGTCAGTTTTACTTCACGCTGGTCCTGGACTCCGAAACAGGCTCGAAGTCGACTCGGTTTGGGCCTCCACCTTGACTTGGTCGCCCTTGCTGGTCCTCCACGCCTCCAAACCATCCCTTATGCATCCCTTGGTCCTCTCCATGATTCCTAAGCACAATATAATCATTAGGTAGCAATCTATTCTCAAAATCATAAAAAGGCTTGCTTAGGAACGAACTCACATGTAAATTTAATTGTCGTACGCGAGCTCTTGTGATTGGACCTTGAATGTCCAGCGGAGGATCATCTTGTGCATCCGAAGGAGTGATGTCCTCATCATCCTCCCCCTCTTGAATTGGAGTCATCCTCGACTCAAGGTCATCTTCTTCTCCCAAATACGGCTTCAAATCTGAAATGTCGAAAGAAGGACTAACCCCAAACTCGGGCGGCAACTCAAGTTTGTATGCATTATCATTTATTTTCTCAATAATTTTATAAGGACCAGCAGCTCTTAGCATTAGTTTTGACTTACACAGCTCTAGAAACCTATCTTTTCTCAAATGTAACCATACTAAATCACTCGGTTCAAGTTTAAGTTCTTTTCTACCTTCACTACCAGCAATTTTATACTTTTCATTCATCTTTTCAATATTTTCTTTAGTGGTTACATGCAACTTATGAATAAATTCAGCACGTGCACTAGCATCACTATGTGTTCTTTCATTGGTAGGTAAAGGCAAAAGATCAATTGGAGCACGAGGGTTAAAACCATACACTACCTGAAAAGGACTTACCTTGGTGGTAGAATGTGTCGCCCGATTTTAAGCAAACTCCACATGAGGCAAACATTCTTCCCACATCTTCAAATTTTTCTTCAAAATAGCTCTCAACATGGTGCCCAAAGTGCAGTGCACTACCTCTGTTTGTACATCGGTTTGTGGGTGACAAGTTGTTGAAAACAATAGTTTTATACCCAACTTGTTTCATAGAGGACGCCAAAAGTGACTCAAGAATTTAGCATTGTGATCTGAAATAATAGTAGAAGGCATACCATGCAAGCGAACAATCTCTTGGAAAAGGAGGTCAGCAATATAAATGGCATCATCACTTTTATGACATGGTATAAAATGTGCCATCTTAGAGAATCGATCCACAACAATAAAAATGCTATCCCTCCCCCTCTTAGCCCTAGGCAATCCCAAAACAATGTCCATCAAAATATCTGCCCAAGGAATAGAAGGAACAGGAAGAAGCATATACGAACCATGTGGATTCAGGCGAGACTTAGCTTTTTGACATGTGGTGCAGCGTGCCACGAACCGCTCAACGTCTCTCCTCATCTGTGGCCAAAAGAAGTGTGTGGCCAAAATATCCGCCGTCTTCTTAGCACCAAAATGGCCCACCAGTCCTCCTCCGTGTGCTTCCTGCAACAACAACAGACGAACGGAACCAACTAGAATACATAGACGGTTAGCTCTAAACACAAATCCATCATTTATCACAAACTTGTTCCATGTGCGACCCTCTTTACAATTCGGTAACACATCTTTAAAATCAGGATCAAGCACATATTATTCTTTTATTGATTCAAGCCCAAAAATTCTACAATCAAGTTGGGACAACATAGTATATTATCTAGACAATGCATCAGCAATTATATTATCCTTCCCTTTCTTGTGTTTGATAACATAAGGAAAAGATTCAATAAATTCAACCCACTTAGCATGTCTACGATTCAAATTATTTTGAGAACGAAGATATTTAAACGATTCATGATCTGAATGTATCGTCTCTAAAGAATGTACAAGTGCATACAATTCCTTATCATACATAGAGTAATTAAGAACAGGGCCATGCAATTTCTCGCTAAAGTATGCAACGGGCTTACCATCTTGCATCAACACACCTCCAATGCCAACTCCACTAGCATCACATTCCAGCTCAAAAGTCTTACCAAAGTTTAGAAGTTGCAGCAATGGCACGTGTGTAAGCTTACTCTTCAATATCTCGAAGGACTCCTCTTGTGCTTTACCCCAATGAAACACCACGTCCTTCTTTGTAAACTCATGCAATGGGGCAGCAAAGGTGCTCAAATCCTTGACAAAGCGGTAGTAGAATCCTGCAAGACCAAGAAAACTTCTCACCTGTGTTATGGATTGGGGAACTGGCCAACTCTTAATGGCTTCAATTTTTGTCTCATCCACATCAATACCCTATGGAGTAACAACATAGCCAAGAAAAGAGACTCGATCCGTACAAAAGAAGCACTTTTTAAGGTTACCAAATAAACAAGCATCGCGTAAAGCATTAAAAACAGCACGCAAGTGATCCATATGTTCATCCAAAGACTTGCTATAAATCAAGATATCATCAAAATAAACTACCACAAATCGACCAATGAAAGCTCTTAAAACCTCATTCATTAAGCGCATGAAAGTACTAGGTGCATTAGTCAAACCAAAATGCATTACTAACCACTCATACAACCTGAATTTGGTTTTGAAAGCCGTTTTCCATTCATCTCCAAGTTTCATTCTAATTTGGTGGTAGCCACTACGCAAGTCAATTTTTGTGAAAATTACAGAGCCACATAACTCATCAAGCATGTCATCAAGCCTAGGGATAGGGTGACGATATCAAATAGTAATATTATTAATGGCTCTACAATCAACACACATACGCCAAGAACTATCTTTCTTAGGAACCAAAATCACGGGAACGGCACAAGGACTAAGGCTCTCACGTACGTACCCACGTTCCAAAAGCTCTTGGACTTGCCGCTGAATTTCCTTAGTCTCCTCGGGTTTGGTTCGATACGCAGCACGGTTTGGCAATGTCGCTCCCGGAATCAAATCAATTTGGTGCTCTATCCCTCTCATAGGTGGCAGCCCGGGGGTACCTCAGCTGGAAAAACGTCCTCATACTCCTGCAAAAGGTTAGTGACAGCAGAAGGTCTCGAGCTAACAACATCATCAAGAGAAAACAAAGCTCGTTTGCAAACCAAAGTATAGCAAATATCATCATCAAAAATTTCAGCAAGGTCACATTTTCTTGCAAGCATAACACCACCCTTCAATTTAATTCCCTCAACCATAGAATTAGGTGTCAACTTATCCTTTTTAGTTGAGTAAACAGGATTAGCAACTTGCTGATTTTCAGATTTAACATCATGCAAACTAGCAGCTCATTCTTTATCAGCTCGTATAATTTCAGCAGGGGTCATTGGTACCAAAGTAATTTTCTTTTCTTTATGAAAAAAAGTGTATGCATTACTTCTACCATGGTGAATAGCATCATTATCAAATTCCCAAGGGCGACCCAATAAAAGTGAACAAGCTTCCATAGGTACTACATCACAATCAACGGAATCACCATAGGTACCAATGGAAAAAGAAACTCTGCAAGTTCTTGTTACCTTAGCCTTACTGGAATCATTCCACCACTGAATATGGTATGGATGGGGGTGTGGGCATGTGGACAAGCCAAGCTTCTTGACCAAATCTGAACTCACCAAATTATTAAAGCTACCCCCATCAATGATGACACGTGCTCGCCGGTTGTTGATGACAAAGAAAATTTGGAACAAATTGTGGCGTTGCAGCTTCTCAGGTTGTTGTACTTGTGTGCTAAGCACTCGCTGCACAATGACACTCATGTAGGCTGATGTGTCCTTGCCACCAAGGACCTCACTGTCTCCTTGAACATCTTCTTCTTCATCTTCATCTTCAATGTCAGAGGTGCTGACGTACCCATCCTCTGTAGCAATGTATGCCCGCTGACTTGGGCAATCCTTTTGCACATGTCCGTATCCATGGCAGTGGTGACACTGAATGCTAGGAGTGCATCCCGTTGAGGCAACGAAAGATGCACTCTTCGATGGTTCCTGCATAAAATTTTTACCTGAACCAGAAGGTTGTGCAGAAGACGTCCTCTTGTTCGCTGGTAGAGGCGCTCGAAAGGAGGATGCCTTGGGAAGCCCCGAAGATGCTCCCGTGCATGGTGTGTATGAGGTGCAAACCTTGCTCTTGCCCTGCTTATCACACCCCTGCAATTCCTTCTCTGCAAGCATAGCAAATTGAAGCAACTGGTTGATAGTGTTAAATTCCTTATAATCAACTATGTCCTGAATTTCCTCCCTCAAACCCATAAAAAAATGAACAATAGAATCATCGGTTCCCTCCACTATGGCACAACACATCAAACCTTTCTGAAGTTCACCATAATAATCCTGCACAAATTTATCTCCCTGTTCTAAGCGCATAAGTCTTTTGCATAGGTCTCTATGATATGATGGTGGCACAAATCTATCATGCATAGCAACCTTAAGTTCTTCCCACGTACGAGGTTGGCAATTATCTACAACTAGACCAGTCCACCAAATGACAGCAAAATCTTTAAATTCACTACTGGCTTGTCTAATGCGATGTTGCTCAGGCACAGATGGGCACAAAATTTTTGTTCTATTGTCATCTCCCAATCAAGGTATTCCTCAGTATCATAATGTCCTCAAAAAGAAGGTATGGTAAATTTAACCTTAGCATAAGGATCATCGGGAGCATGAGTACGATTACCTAGGTGGCGGTTGAAATGTTGAGCGCCACCCATACCTGTGGTGTTTGTGCAAAGACGATGATGTAATTTATTTTCTCTTGTCATAGCTTTATCAACATTACCATCAGCATCATATACCTCATCACCAGCATTGCTGCCATCATTATTTTCTTGAGGTGGTGGCTGTTCTTCTAAGGCAATTACCCTATCGGTCAGCGTGGATAATCGTTTCTCCAATCTCTCAAGGGTGGCAACCTTGAGATCAATGAGTGCAGTAGCACAACCTTGGTAACTGTCTCGTTCAAATCCTTCTGAGCATTGCTTATAACAGATTGTAGTTGCTCTTGGCTGACACACTCTGAAAACTCTTTGGGTGAATTATATCCCTCGTCACCTGCCATTGTAGACACAAAATACAAGCAACAAATGGTGAAAGTTATCCCTAATAATCCTCTACGAAGGTGGAGTGGTGCCTCTCAAATTTAGAGCAAAAGACAACACCTTAACAAGTGTCGACCGGTTCTTACCAGCAAGGCACGGATACCTGGAAGATGCAGCGCTGAGATTACGGGGGTCAAAACTTGTTCTGTCCAGAAACAATATGTGGAGCTCTAGGAAGGCCAAATATATGCTGAACTATAGTCCCAATACTTGTTCACGTTGCTGGTCTAACGTGTTCCAAGTACCCAAAAGTGTGAGAACAAGGATGGTGAAACAAAAATGATGGAGAAACAAGTACGATGGAAGGCAAGAGAAACAGGAATGAAACACAAGTCAGCACACGCTTGCACAGCTCACTTAGACCTTGGGAATAAAAATGCTCCTCTAAAAATTGTTCCTCTTTTGCCTCTTAATTTTTCTTTTTTTTTGGTGTCGTTGTTTTTTGGAACTTTTGACTTTTTTTGATATTTTTTCCTTAACTTAGGAGCACACAAGAAGTAACCACAAAAATTTGAGCTTAACAAGTGAAAGACGTGGCCTATGAAATTCGTGGAAGATGTGCTAACAATTGCCAAAAAGCTTGCGATGATGAATAGAGGATCTTGTGACTAGTTTTTGGGCAAAGTAAATTCTCTAAACCCACCGAAGGAGGGATCGGACGGATCTGAATTTTTTTCTTCAATTTTGATCTACTAAAACTGGACCAATCTCAAGAAACAATAGGATTTATAGGACAAGACAGGAACAAAGTGCACAAAAAGAAGGTCGTCACGAGTGGCACAATGGCTAGGGTTCGATGGAGATGATGGGGAAACACACGGTGGACTCTAAAACAACCTGTCGGTTACCGAGAGAAGGGGTACCCTAAACCTCCCTTGTTTTTGGTTGAACCCCGAGTTTACCCTCAGATTAATCTCACGGGGACCCTCGAAAAAACACGTGCAAGACCAGACCATACATCCTCGACCCACCAGGGCCCACCGGGGCCCACCGGCAAATACACACTGGGCCGACCCACAACAGAATACTTAACTTCTACCGCAACCCTCGACAAGTCACTGACGTCACCAACTGATGATCACTCGAGAGGGGGGGACCCCGCGTCAAGTGTCGAGGCCCCGGCGGGACGGACGCCTCGATACAACAAGGGTCGAGCCCCCCTCGATCCACCAACTCCGGGTGCGTCCGACAGCGCATTTGATGCAAAACTACCTAACCTCGTCCAATCGTATGGCTACAGTAGCCGCACAGTGGTCCGTACAGCGGTCGAATCCCGCTTTACCGCCCATACTGGGGACGTGCATCGGTCTGCACGGCACTGTTACGCTGTACTCAGCACTGTTAGGCCGCTCGAGGCCCCCTTCGATGCACTACGCGGCAAAAACCGACATCGGATTCCCTAAGTTCAATCTTATCCGTTCAACCACTACGCTCGAGGCTACCCCTCGATTAGGCCTCGAGTATGTGTCGACGCCCTCCGGTCAACCCACATCGACCTCGAAAGCTGCGCCAACAACTCCCGATGCGACCCCAACAGGGACTCGTACGTCCTCTACAGGGGATCGCTTCTTTCGCCAGTCAGCAACCACGCCTTCGAAGGACGCCTGTCAACTCTGAGCCATGCTGCTACAGAACAAGCCATGCTCAGCGCACGTCTCTACAGTGGCCTCGAGTTAACCACCATGAACCACGATGTCACCACTGGTCATCGAACCAGGACACTTGTACCCCTGTGCCTCCCCTTAGCCTATAAAAGGGGACGCCAGGATACACAACAAAAGGAGAGGCCCAATCGGACGAAGAACCGACTCCAGACAACGATCTCACGAACAACCGAACACACGCCTAGGCAGACTCCTAGACTCTGAATAACTCTTTTGCTCTATACTCGACCCCCCCTCGAGTTCTCTCCTTCGCTTGTATTCACCCCTGTACAAGCACTTAGGTGCAAGATAATACAAATCTTCTCCCCCCGCTGGACGTAGGGCCTTCTTTGCCCGAACCAGGATAAATCGCTGTGTTCTTCTTGCATCACCATCCGAACGGGTTACGCACACATACGTTTACTCGTTGGCTTAGGACACCCCCGGGTTCCTAACGTCGACACAACCTAAGCAGCAACACGACCTCGACTAGGACACAAACTCAACACTACAAAAACTGAAAAGAATTATACAAAGGCTAAAAAGTGGTTCTGGGACAGGAATAACCTAGACTAATTTTTTTGGGCTTTTCTATGGATTATAGGACGAAAGCAAAATCAAAATAAACTAGGGTAAGGGCGAACCTGACGGTGTACCTGAAGCTCTGATTACCACTTGATATGAACTAGGGTTCCCGATCTTCCAAAAGGTTCTGACAACTCTCGATTTGGTGGAATCGCGACACAATTCGATCCGGCTTCCGAACAACTCGGCTTTGAACCCCGCAATCGCAGCACCACATCTCCTCTGGTTATTGACCATCGAAGCACGGTCGACCTCACCCAGAAGGCTGAGTTCTTTGCCTGCTAATCGAAGAACACAAGCAAGAACATGAAAGAATGCAACTAATTGCAGATGAATGATTAATCTCATGAGTTGGGGTCTCACAAACCGACGGTGTGACGAAACTGTTGTGAATAGAATAATCTAAGCAAAACCCAAAACCTAACAAGAGAGGTGTCTGCTGGTTATAGAGGTCTAAGGGTCATCGCCACCCCTGGACATGCCCCCCTAATGGGCTCAACAATGATACACGGTCCAACGGATCAAAAACGGTGACACAGCACCGGAATAGATTGTGGATGCTGAATTGTTTCAATGTTTCTCGATGACTCCAAAGGAATTTGGACCTCAAACCAATGCCATTGGTTCCATTATGAAATTATCTTTCCAACCATGGGTGGATCGTCGAAAATGGAGTCTGGATATGTCCTGGGCGTCCATTTTACTCCACGCTGGTCCTGGACTCTGAAACAGGCTCGAAGTCGACTTGGTTTGGGCCTCCACCTTGACTTGGGCGCCCTTGCTAGTCCTCCAAGCCTCCAAGCCATCCCTTATGCATCCCTTAGTCCTCTCCATGATTCCTAAGCATAATATAATCATTAGGTAGCAATCTATTCTCAAAATCATAAAAAGACTTGCTTAGGAACGAACTCACCTGTAAATTTAATTGTCGTGCACGAGCTCTTGTGATTGGACCTTGAATGTCTAGCGGAGGATCATCTTGTGCATCTGAAGGCTTGATCGTGCACTTCAAATCATTAAGGATCAAAGCAGTTTTCCAAACCTTTCTCTCTTCTCCAAGTTCATCACACTCAACTTCAACATCGCCTCCCTTGTAAATGTGCCAACACCACCAAGGGTACATCTCCATGTGCTTGTGTGTTAGCATTTTCACAATCATTTTTAAGGGTTTTCAATTAGCACACTAGATCCTAATGCATCAACATGAAATGATAGACCTAGTGGCACTCATGAACCGAATTACCGAAGACTTTCCCTCTTCATAGTTCGGCTATCGATCCTAAACCACTCACACCCTCTATGGTGTCTTGAGTGCAAAACAAAATGGCCCTATAGGTTATACCTTTGCCTTGAGCCCATTTTGCTTTTCCATCAACCACCAAGCCTTCACATGACATGTGACATTCCACATGCAACCATCTTGGTCCATCGATCTCGATCTTACTTGCTTTTCACCATTGGTCCGTTGAGTCTTGCCCAAGCTTCACCACGCATGGTCCCTCGCTTCAAGCCTCGACTTGCCCTCACACTTCCAACCGGTCCATCGAGCCAAGTCCCATCTTGATCTTCACCTTTGGTTACACAACTCCATGTCTTGACCCATCTACAATGAGCTCCACTTGGCAAGGACCACCTTATCTGAATCATCCACTTAGATCAAAGGTTAGTCCTAGACTTCATCAATTATCCAAAACCAAACTAGGGACTTTCAATCTCCCCCTTTTGGTAATTGATGACAACCTCACAAAGATGATTTTATGATAAAAGATTTTGAACTTGCCATGCTTGTCCAAGCAATTTGAATCATGAATAAGATTTGGACAATCATCATAAATTCGATTTTTGGTAGGATTAGCTGCCCCTACATATGTGCATAGAGTTTGGATTGAAAGCTTTGCACATATGTATGGATATGGAAATTATGGGAGAGTAATTCTACCAAAATGATGCTAAGGTGTAAGAAATGGACCTTTGAAGCGTGATATCAATCGGAATTGCCTTTTACACCATCCTTAGCATCATTGTTGCACTAGACATGCATCAACACTCAAGAACCCCATGAGATCAATAATATAGCAAAGGCTCTTGATCCACTTGTAAAGTAAAACATGTCTAGTTACAACCTATTCATGCTAGTAGATCATTTCATCATTCAAATTCTAGACTAGCATTATATCACACAAGCATGTATATGAATTAAAATACATGTGCACGAGCAAGTCATATGATTAATGCACAACCAAATGCAACAAATTGTTCATGAGCTTGCTCTCCCTACTTGTGTGCTTCTCAAAAAATTTGTTTTACCCCCTTTCATATTGTCATATCTTGATAAGGGCCAAAGTACTTGAAAGAAAGCTTATTTGGATCTGGTGGCAATGGTAGTTTGAACATATGGTTGTAGCACAAGATAAACCATGTCACCTACTTCAAACTGCCTCTCAATCCTGTGCTTATTAGCTTGTGCTTTCTACCTTTGTTGAACTCTAACCAACTGTTGCTGCAAGAGTTTAACCATGGTGTGTCTCTCTTTGAACCAAACATCAAGATCAGGGACAACACAAGATTCAACTATGTCAATCCCCAAGTGTCTAGGATGTTGTCCATACAATACCACGAAGGGAGTTGCATTGAGAGATGTATGATAACAGCTATTGTACCAAAATTTAGCTGAGGACAACCATTTGTTCCATTGTTTGGGGTAGGCATGAACAAAGCACCTCAAATAAGCTTCAAGGCATTGATTTACTCTTTCAATTTGTCCATTAGATTGAGGATGATAGGATGTGCTCATTCTTAACTCAGTCTTTGTTTTGTTGAAAACCTCCTTCCAAACTTGACTCATGAAAACCTTAACTCTATCAGATATCATGGCTTCAGGAAACCCATGAAGTTTGAACACATTATCAACATATGCCATAGCTACTTGGACAGCAGTAAATGGATACTTGAGAGGTATAAAGTGAGCATATTTTGAAAACTTATCAACAAACACCAATATGATGCTATAATTGTGAGACATAGGAAGGCCCTCAACAAAGTCCAAGCTAACAACCTACCAAGCATAATCAGGGATAGGAAGTGGTTGTAGTAAACTTAGGTACTTAACCCTTTCAGGTTTTGCTTGTTGACAGACTAGGCTACAAGAGCTTTGACCATGGATTTATTAAGATTAGGCCATGCAACTAGATGATGGATCCTTTTGTAAGTGACAGGAAATCCAGAATGAAGTGGCTGCATGATTTTGTTCTAGATAGAAGTGTTATTACCCACCCAGACTCTTGCCTCTGTACTTGATGATCCCTTGATGTAAAGTGAAGTGACCATAGGATTCTAGAACAGCAAGAGAGGATTTTCACTGTAATAGGATCAGAGGTATAAGCATCAACTAACTCTTGCAACCAAATAGGTTGAAGTTGGGAGATGGCCAAAATTTTCTGAGGAGGACTAGGAGGAACCCTAGAAAGTGCATCTACAACTCTATTCTCAATGCCCTTCTTGTAACAGATTCTATATTTCAAACCCATAAGCATGGTCAATGCTTTATGTTGCCAAGGTGTGCTAAACCTTTGATCATCCAGATGTACTAGGCTTTTTTTATTAGTCTTGAGTGTAAATTCAGTTTGTTCCAGATATGCCCTCCAATGTTCCACTTCCAACATGATAGCTAAACATTCCTTTTCATAAGTGGGAAGTTCTTGGATGTGTGGTTGAAGTGCTCTGCTCACAAAAGCAACAGGATGACCATTTTGTTGTAAGATAGCACCAATGCCCTTATCAGAAGCATTTGTTTCTATCATAAAGGGTTCTTCCAGATTTGGCAAAGCAAGGATAGGTGTACAAGTTAAAGCAGACTTCAAAACTTGAAAGAAATCCTCATTATTCTGAGTCCACACAAAGACAACTATATTTTTGAGCAGATTTGTCAGTGGCCTGGACATGAGACCAAAATTTTTGACAAACTTCCTGTAATAGCCTGCTAACCCTAGAAAACTCCTAACTTCTTTCACATTAGTTAGTGCAGGCTAATCCTTGATGATAGCAATGTTACTAGGATCTATGGCAACACCTTGATCACTAATAACATGACCCAGATAAGAGAGCATATACTTGTTGAATATGAGATATATGGTCCTCCCATGTTTTACTATAAATCAAGATATCATCTATAAAAACAACAGCAAATTTCCTTAAGATAAATGCTAAGACAGTGTTCATCTCATGTTGAAAAGTACCTGGTCCTTCTATCACACCATAGGGCATTAGATTATATTCACAGTGGCCATTATGTGTCTGGAATATTGTTTTAGGAATATCTTTAGAATACATATCCAAAGTAGTGAACCACTTTGCTCCTACCAATTCATCCAACAACTCATCAATGACTGGTAAAGGAAATTTGTTTTTCACTATCATAGCATTTAGTTTTCTATAGTCAACACATAAATGCCTATCACCAGTCTTTTTCTTAATCAAAAGCATTGGGGAGGCATAAGGGCTATTCCTCTCTTGAATCCACCCATTTGCTAGCAACTGCTTAACTTGCCTTTCAATTTCATCTTTCTGAGCTGCATTATACTGATATGGTCTGATTCTAAAAGGTTGGAAACCTAGAAGCAATGGAATAGTGTGTGTAGAGAATCTCTTTGGTGGCAACCCACTTGGAGATTGAAAGATCTTAGAATACTCATTAACAAGTTCTTGTATATCAGGTTGCAAATCAGATGAGATCCCAGACATAGCTTGAAGCTCAAAGATACACCAGAGTTTATCTTGCTATTCTAAAGTATGTAGCTCCTTTTGAGTGGCATTCATAATGAATAGTTTTAGGTGAAATGCCAAAATTCTTCTACCATGGTAATCAAATGACATTCACTTGTCAACCCAGTCAACTTCCATTGGATTATGTTGCCTGAGCCAATCCATACCCAAAATAATGTCATAACACTACAATGGAAGGATCTTCAAAGTGAGTTTGAATGGGTGACCACTAATCCACACAGGACAAGCCTAAATTTAATAAGTACAATCTAGTGTTTGACCATTGTCCACCCTGACCCTAAACACATGAGGGCAAGACTTGCTACTCTCTCCATCTTGCTGCTAGAGATTCACTGATGAAATTGTGAGTACTGTCTGAATCAATGAGTATGACTGCTTCTCGACCAACTAGTTCACCAATCATGCTCATAGTTGTACAACGGTCAGTTCCTGTAGCTACATCAGAGATTGCCACAAAATTATCATGAGAAGTATCTCAATCAAAATCTGGATTAGTAGGTTTAGGAGCATCTTCTCCACAACAAATCTACCATAATTCTTCCACCATTTGCAAAGGAACTGTCGCAGCAAACTTATGGCCAGGTTGCCATTTCTGTTCACACTTATAGAATAAACCCTTGGCTTTTCTATAATTCATCAGGGTAGCAGGTTTCTCATCAGAATGGGAATGCCTTGCAGCATCAGTATACTTGAAGTTATGATGAGAGTTGCTTCTCTTGGCATCTTTCTTATAGAAATCTTTACTGGATTCTTCCTGTAACAATGCAATAAACTAGTAGTATCTAGATTTTGAGGTCAATGAACTAAAACAACAGCTCTGGTCTCATCTTTTAGGCCATCTATAAATCGATTGGCAATAGTAGCAGCACTAAAATTAGGATCATGAGCTAAAATCTGATGAACTAAGGTATCAAACCTCTCAATAAAATCTACTACACCATCAGTTTGTCTAATCATGAAAAATTTCCTGAGTAAGGAATTGTCCTGAGACTTATCAAATCTACTATAATAGTTTTGCACAAGTCTGCCCATGAAACTTCATCAATAGCATAATCCAAAGACCATTTCCAGAAAACAACATTGCCAACAAATCGAAGAGAAACCATTTTGGATCTAACATGCTCAGGCATAGAATAGACATCAAAATAGCTCTCATTGTTTTTGGTTCAGAGCTTAAGACTAGTTCCATCAAATTTAGGATACTCCATAGGTGGTATAGCATGAGTAATTGGAAATTGCATCATATGAGAAAAGCTAGCACCGTAAGCAGTAGGAATAGCACCAGATCCACAATCACAAGCATGTGTACGAGGAGTCACAAAGTGTGACACACCTGTGATTGGGGTAGGAACAAAGAGGCTGACCACCCCATTGCCCACACCCAATGATCATACCCAGTGATTTTGTTCGACGCTACAGGCACAAGGCCCTTGAGGTTGTGGAGCGGATTTGGCGACTTGGTGTTGAGAAGTCATTGCCGAGGGGTAACAAACTCTTTGTCGAACACCTTGTACGCAGGATTCATGAGCTCTTGCTGCTTCAACACCATCTGATCAAACTTGGAGAAGAGCTTGCGGAACTCATTTGCAGTTGCGTAACGTCGGCCTGCACCTTCTACTTCCACTCCGTGGGCGCTTGAAGTGGTGTTTGCCGACAAGTTTTGCTTCACGTCGGTGTGCTGGGTGTTGATGCGAGCTTGCATCCCCTTGAGGAAAGCTGAGAGGTCCTGGATCTAATTATCCATCTCCATCAATTGCTTCTGCTTGCAAGTTTGGTATTGAGGATGATGGCAAAGTCGAGAGACGTGGTCGATCTCGCGATGTCGGCGACGCCGCCGCCGATCTTGTGAAGCGCGCCGAGGATCGACGAATCCTATACCAAATCAGAGCACACTCTACTAATTTAGGTATTTAAAATGAGGATTAACATGAATTTGGTGGAGTTTAACATGAACTAGTAGCAGAATTCTATAACAAGTACATCAGGTAAGCAAATCTGCTTCCTGCCGAACTCTGAACGCAACTGGCCGACGAGCGTTGCTATGTTCTAGGTTCAAAACGTGAGCTCCACGAAGGTCCTCTGCTCCTTATTAACGGGAACGGTTTCGCCTCCTACGGCTTGCTTGTGCAGCTGGCGTGTACCACAAATTAGGCTTCGATGTCTGCTTCGGCGTAGCATTGATCGGTCCATGACTTGAACTCAGCCCAACTTCGGCACCGGCGCCATTTTCATCACCTACCTTTGCATCCGCTTCATCTTCAGTTACCTGATCGTGCTGGCTTGAGTTCCTGACAGTAAAATCCATGTCTTCGGTGAAATGCCTATTCAAACTCTTCCACCCCTTAGGATCAGGAGGTTGAAGGTAACGACAAGAGAGTGCGGGAATAACCACCTTAAAGAAGTGGTTGATGTGATGATGGAAGGTGTCATTACTGTGCTCAAAGAACAATTGGAGATCCTCATACGAGGCGTTGTGACTTAACATGTACTAGATCCCAAGGAGGAGTTGATACTGTATCCCAAGAAGGTGTAGGTTCACCTTCCCCTACTCTAAGTGGTGCTGGTGAGATCTACAGGTAATAGGAAAATATATTTTTGTTAGGAAAAAAGCACACTTGAATCATTGCTGCTACAACAAGTTCTGGTTAATACACACGCATCGATAGACACACATGATCCAGCAAGCAGCAAGAATATTCATGATCCACAAAGTGAATTTAGTAAGCTGGCTTCAGGGAACCTATAAGAAACATAAGCATCTAAAAATTCTTGGTTTTGTTTTTAAGCAATAGATACTTGTCACCACTGCCAGTTAGCACAAATGAGCGGGCAAACTCCAAGGCCTACAAAATCTAGCTTGCTATGCATCAGAGAGTCAAGTCCTCTAGACAGGAGCTTCTCTCTCAACCGTAAATTTTGTAACAAAAAAGGAAAACAGGTCAACACATATCACCTAGTCAGTCCTGCAATGAATCTCCAAAAGCTCATACGGCTACAGAGAATTACACGATCTACAATCATCAGACATTGAAACGAAGAAGTACAAGAACCAACTCATTTTTAGGCGCAATGCTCACCACATCAACCGCCAAGAAAACATAGAGCAATTATTATCATCAATCTTCTGTAAGCCAAACATAAAGCGATCTGAGGACTGACGCTAGTTACTGTTGTTCATAAACTAGAAACATTCCGATCTAATGCTTCCTGGCTCGTGGTGCTGATCTCCACTGCAACAAGTTATCTGGTGGACAGGGACTCCACACCATCCTAATACCAGGACAATCAACTAGAACTAGAGACAAGATCCAAGAACCCTAGAACCAGGTGGGAGAGAGGACGAGGACATAGGAGGGATTGAGGGGATCACCGGCGAGAAGGACGAGGAAGAGGACGGGCGCTGCCCTGTGGTCGCCTCGCGCCGCCACGCCGCCACCCCGCTGTCGCCTTGAGTCGCCTCGCCTTGCCACGCCCCGCTCGCAAGTCGCGAGCCGTCTGTCTCCATTCCGGAGGTCAGGAGGTCCGCAATGGATCCGAGCCGTGGAGAGTAGGAGAGAAACCAAGTCAGGCCCGTTTTCATTCCGAGTCGGACCAAAACGAACTGGCTAAATCGTTGAAATCTGGTTTCGAACCAGGCCTCTCCAATCCGCCTGTATTGGGCCATTCCAGGCCTCAATCCGACGAACGAACGAGGCCCTAATTGGAATCCTCCCGAGTCTTGGAATGAATCCCTGCTTGCCGAAATCTCATGGGAAACTGGATTCAACCCTCTTCAAACCGAACTATTGGATCTTAAGAAGACTAGAGCCGCGCATGACGCGTCAAAAAAAGAAACATAAAACCCACACGGCAAGATGACGCGGCTCACATCATTGTCCTTGCTGTTGATGCATGCCTTGCATGCGTGTTGCCCTGATCGGCACCAAGAAACAAAAAGCAAGCCGCGAGAACACGGCGAGATGGATGCAACACTAGTTTGCATGTATGGGCAGAGACATAAGAAAGTGAAAGCATCGAGACTTTATCGGCCGCCGCGCGCAGCGGACCATGACGAAACCGACCGGGCCGGGGGCCTGGCATCCTCACCCACCCAGCACAATGGCACCAAAAAGGCAGGTTCAAACCATCAAAAGCGCTAGCCTGCAGCTGACCACAGCGTACCCAATGCTTTGTGGTGGTATAGTGAAAACTAATAAAAAGGTTTTTATGCCATCATATCATATTGGATTGGTTGGATCTACCCTCGTACTGCTTGGTTATTATTGTCGGGTGTGGTGGCTGGGTTAGGATGACGAGACGATGGACCTCTGCTGCTGCTGGTGTGAAGGGGCTTTCACACACAAAAGATCGACCACACGCTTTGTCTTCGGTGCATGTGCGTGTGACCACGGAACACCGCTGGCCTTTGTGACCGTGTGTGATCACTAATCACTATAGTAGTATTAGCTATGCTACGAGAGTAGGTGTAATGGTCCAAATAATCTCAGCGCCATAAATATAGGCTGGAAAAAAGCTCAAAAAGAGTGTGACGGAAAATTAAAACGGCAGACACCTAGATAAGAAGATCAGATAAAAAATATTTTTGACATTTAATTTCTGTCATATATACAGTAGTTTTTAAGATAAAATCTTATATGCCATGACAGTACCTTTCGTGAACCCATGAAAAAGCGAGTATTTTATTTGAATGTTTAATAAAAAATAAAAAATAAATTCAAGCACAGGTTTGTTATTTAATTAGGCCGGCGTTCCATTTTAATGTTTGCTCGGTCAGACACGGTCTTGACAAATTCTCCAATCTGATCCAAAATAATGGCCGATTTTCTAGGTATCTAGAGAATAATAATTACCTGTTCTTCACCTGTGACAATTAGTATTTTCATAATAATTTGGATCAAATTAAATCCTTCAGAACTTGAACACTTAAAGTTTGACTATATTTATAGAAAAAATACAAATTTGCAACATCATATTAGTATCGTTAAATACACCAAGAAATATATTTGACTGTTGTTTAATATCATAGAGACTGTTACCTTTTTCTATATAAAGTTGATTGAGCTTATAAGATAATTTTAGAAATAGATTTTTTTTGGAACAGAGCAAATATTACTATACATATTGTTGACTTGCTTAGGGGGCAACGACTCCATATAAAGTATCAAGTAAGGACACCACGTCGGTACCGTTTGTCTCTTGAGCCAATGACCACTAATTTAGGTTTCAGATTAACCAAAAATTTTTGACGTGAAAATAGGCGCTTAGGGCACAAACGATGAGTGTCTTAGTGCTCTCTACAAGAGTACATGTAGAAGAAAGAAATACAAGGACAGAGAATGATCGCATAATAAGAGTTAGTGACACATCGTTCCATGTAGCGTGGGCCCTAGGTGTGCACATGTGGGCTCGGAGCTAGAGCTCATGGGGCTAGTCGCATGGCGATGGGCACCTCGTCCACACGGCCACCATCGAGCACAACACCGGTCGCTAGGGATGATAGGCTCCTGCGTTGGAGTCAAGCGCGACCGATGCCACCAAGCGTAGTCCTCTTATAGGTGGGGCACACGTACGAGCGGGGTCGTCAATGGAGGCATAGGAGCTCGTGGAGAAGAAGATGCGAGAAAGGGAGAGCTTGGTGTTGGTGATAAGGCTATAGGTATGGCCGTTGGTCTGAGATGCGGGCTTCACTACTAGTGATGGGTGAAGGTATGGTCACCTTGGGCTTAGAGGTGGGAGCTTAACCTCAACTGAGGTTTCAGAGAGAGAGATGAGAGAGGAAGGAAGGTTGGATATAGATGTATAGTTAAAAGTGTTGTATATGGGTCTATAATTTTTGGAGCCTGCTGTGCTAGAGTAAATTTTTTGATGGGGTGTCTACTATTGTGACATGGCCCAATAAAAGTATAGAAAAATTTCTATCTTTACAATTATGGCTGTCCTTTGTAGTATTATACTCCATTTTAAACTGTAAGTATTTTTGGTTTCTTAGATATATCGTTTTATATTATACATCTAGCAAAAGTTACGCATCAACTCAAACATTTTTTTAGAATTCAGAATTTAAAATGGAGAGAAGTAGATAGAGATGGAAAAAACGAAACAATGTCTGGCCCACTGACCGGGGTCAAGCAGGCCAGGCGAAGGCAGGGTCCCCTTGCTTTAGCTGAACGCTTGGTTGGCACAGCAGTGTTTTATTGCGACCCATAAATCTATAGCACCTAACACTTTGTATGGGAACTCCGATTGTCCGGTCTCCGCAGTGTTCCCCAGCACTTAATTTTGTCTATATTTTTTCTTTTGATTTATGTGGCACACGGTTGGTTTTAAAAAGGCAAACGGCAAACCCTGCATTAGGCGCAGTCACAAGTAGAGAGAGAGAGAGAGA
>CM041644.1:21132445-21234006 GCA_023333625.1 Bothriochloa decipiens | reverse complement strand
CCACAATTGTCGCGGATTCGTGCAGACGACGAACAAGATTGCGGTTGGGGCGGCTATCACCCCGGAATCGGTGTACAATGGCAGGCAGTTTGACATTACACTCATGTTATGGAAGGTAACTAATATTAACATATTCTCATTTATTTTCAAAGCAAACTAGTATGCCTGTCGTGAGGTTTTTCTGACACCAGTGGCTTGGTCCATGCAATGTGTCCGCAGGATCCAAAGCACGGGCACTGGTGGCTGGAGCTGGGCCCGGGCCTCGTAGTCGGGTACTGGCCGTCGTACCTCTTCACCCATCTGGCTCGCCACGCCAACCTGTTGCAGTTCGGCGGCGAGGTTGTAAACACCCGGCCGTCGGGGTCGCACACGTCGACCCAGATGGGCAGCGGCCACTTTCCCAGAGAGGGCTTCGACCGCGCCGCCTACTTCCGGAACCTGCAGGTGGTGGACTGGGACAACAACCTCATCCCGGCGGCCAACCTGAAACTCCTCGCCGATCACCCCGGATGCTACGATATCCAGGGAGGCTCTAACAGCTACTGGGGAAGCTACTTCTACTACGGAGGGCCCGGGAGGAACGTGAAATGTCCCTGAGATAAATTCTAATCGGATCCGATCGATCTTGTTTTCCTTTTTCTGTTTCTTTTTTCCTTTCTTGTTTTCTTTTTTTGTTGTTGCTTTTCTCTTGTCTCTTTTCTGATAGCAAGTACTTGTTTAGCTCTTTCTAGGATTTTGTAGGTCTTACACGTCTTTAACGGAAGAATGCATGCGCATCAATAGTTGAGACTTGAGAGAAATTTGTAAATTTGAATGTACCTGCCAGAGCATGCATTCAATTTGATTCATATTCACACAGACCCAAAAAAAAAAACAACTAATCTGCTACACTTTTTTACTGCTGCTCGGTGGATCAGTGGGTCAAAGGGATCTCATCGATCGGCATGTTTTACATATCGTACGTGTTTCTGACAAGACTCCTCCAACATGTGCTGTGCATCGCACTCATCGCTGAAATCACTGGTGAAGTGTTTATACACAAATACATTATTAGAAGATGGCCGACGCAAAAATTGCTAAGTGCGTCTTTAGTCCGCCTCTACTGAAAATTGCTGGGTAGATCTTTAGCCCATCTCGAACGAACAATCTAGCTTCTTGCCCCCATCTACCGAACAATCTAGCTTGTTTGCTGACCTCTACCGAACAATCTAGCTCCTTGCTAGTATGTGACGTTACTAGGTACATCGTTAGCCTCTCTACTGAAATTGCTAGACAGATCTTTAACCCACCTCTACCAAACAATCCAACTCCTAAATAGTATATGACGTAGTTAGTATTAACACCATCCTAAAACTAGTACTTGGAGAACTCGTATGCGGCCATTGGTAGCAACAGTAAGAATATGCACCGTCATTATGTTGGTGCCATATCGTCCTCTTTGGTGCATCGAGAGCCCCTTGCTCGTGCGTCTTAGGTAATAGCTTCATAAGTTGTTTTTTTTTTTCCAAACATTCCCTTTTTTAAAGTTTCATAGGTGAAGCTTATTTTTTATACTCTCACAAAGAAATTAAGAAAATATAAAACTGAAAAAGTAGCTTTCGCAAAGAAATAGAGAAAAGTTAAGCTAGAAATGGAGTTTTTTGAGCACCTGCTTTTTCTAAATGAAAAGACACGTGAAGTCATGTTTAAAAAAAATATAAAGTTTTTCACATCTTTCTTCCTCATTTCCTCTTTCTACCAGGAAACTTTTCACAATTTTCTCCCTCATCACATCCTCTCTCAGCCATGGAACTGTTGAAGTTGCTCCTAAAACTTTTTTTAAAAAAAATCTTTAACTAATGAAGGGATACAAAACAAGACCTTACTCTATCAAAAAAATCGCTCAATAAAAAAACTTCGATGTTATAAGATCTTATTTTTTAAGAATAAATCATGCATTAAAGTTCTATGATTTTTTATTTTGTAAGAACAAATCTCGCATGGACTCGAATATACGAAGACATTTCTATTTTTTAAGAAAAAGGAATATACGAAGACATACAGACTACAATCTAATGCTGATATAGTCTCATCTTTTGTCTATATGATAGGTAAAAGGAAAAAGTCTATATAACCACATGAAGGTAGACTACTTTACCCCCTGAACTATGAAATAAGATTTTTTACTCCTAAACTATTCAAAACAGGTCATAATCCCCAATAGTTTTGCTACAATATTGGTGGTTTTGCTTTTTTTTATTTATTTTCATTAATTTTTTAAAAAATCATAATAAATCATAGAAAAATCATAAAATAGAAAATCTAATTTTATTAGACTTGGCATGATTAGATCTAAATAATAAATACATAATATAATAATAAATACATAATATGATATGTTTCAGTATAAAGTTTATTCCAATTAATTACAAAGATCTAATTTATAGAAAAAATTTTATACTAAAGCATATTATATTATATGTTTACTGTGCAAATTTAATTATGTGGAGTCTAGTAAAACTGAATTTTATATTTTATGACTTTTATGTAATTTACTGTGATTTTTCAAATATTTAGAAAATAAATATAATATTTGAAAAATAAATAGAAAAGATAAAACCATAGTCCAAAACTGTTCATGGGGTTATCAAAACTGCTCAGGGGTTATTTGATCGGTTTTAATAGTTTAAGAGATAAAAAATTTGGTTTCACAGTTTAAGTGTAAAGTAGGGGTAGGTTTTGATAGTTTAAGAGATAAAAAATTCGGTTTCACAGTTTAGGTGTAAAGTAGGGGTAGTTTAAGGGTTACTTTGATTCAGTTTTGATAGTTTAAAAGATAAAAAATTCGGTTTCACAGTTTAGGTGTAAAGTAGGGGTAGGTTTTGATAGTTTAAGAGATAAAAAATTCGTTTTCACAGTTTACGTGTAAAGTAGGGGGTGTAAAGTAGGGGTAGTTTAAGGGTTACGTAGACTTTTTCCGTAGACTTTTTCCATAGCTAAAACATCTTCATGACTATAAAGCTTTTCATAATTTTGTCTCTCACATCCTCTCTCAGCATTTCCCCTCTCGGCCATGACGCTTTTTGCAATTTCATCCCTCACATCCCTCTCTCATCTATAAGATTGTTGGTAAAACAGTTTTACGAAACAATTTTTTAAAATAGCTCTAACTCAACAATAAGATTGTTCCAAACAATTTTTCAAAATAGCTCTGCCTCAGCTATAAGATTGTTGGTAAAACTGTTTTACTAAACAATTTTTCAAAATAGCCCTGACTCATGGAGAAAGTTGCTCGTAAGACTATTTTCCATGTAAACATCGTTAACTAGTAAAGCTTGTACCAGAGGGGACGTACCTTACTCTTGTCAACAAAAAAAAAACTCAGCTCAATGAAAAACCTTCAATGTTACAAGATTTCAGTTTTTTAAGAATAAATCATGCATGAAAGTTCTAAGATTTTTCATTTTGTAAGAACAAATCTCGCATTAATAAGAATATACTATACAGACCACAATCTATAGCCTCATCTATTGTCTATACAATAGCTAAAGCATTTTCATATTAGATCATATACTATACTAAAGTGGAGAGAGTATTTCAATTTTCCCATAAACGTTAACAAGTAACATAACACAAATCTGTTTTATTCCAACTGTAAATTGAACACATTCTCTGCAACATTGTGTGATCTATCCAAGCTAAAATCCATACCATGCGTCACACATCTGCAAACTAGAAAAGTAGCACAGGCAGCCAAACCATTATGGACTAGCAACATCGATGTCCCGGGTCAGGGGCCGCCGGTGCCCCACGAACGCAGCGGTGCTTCCTTCCACGCCATGCGGCTTCAACCCGTGGTCCAGCAGCTGCACCACCATCCGTGTCACCCCGCCGCCGCCTTCGCGTTGCCACTGCCAGACGTACCTGACGGCCCACGTGAGCGCCGAGACGGCCGCGACGCCGAGCGCGCCCGACGCGAGGAGCCCCGACGCGATGAGCACTGCGGCCAGCGCGAAAGGTACGAGCACCGGGCTGACGATCACGAGGAGCGGTGTGACGAGCGTGAGACCGGTCAGGGTCGCCGCCAGCGCGAGCCCCGAGGCGCCCAGCAGCGCGGCACCCAGCGGGACGAGGAGAGCGGCCGTGGCCGCCGTGGCCGTGCCCGGGCTGGCTCGGAGCGCCGACTTGGCGTCCAGGCCCCGCATGCGTCGCAGCGGGTCGTGCTGCAACCCGTATGGCTGCGGCTGCTGGTGGCCGTGCGTTCGCGCTGACGTCGTGGCCATGGCAACTTCGCAATGGGCCGTGGCAGTCACGAGGACGAAGAGGCTTATCACTTTGTAGCCGAAAGCTGGATGCCTGGATCAGTGTGACGCGACGCGTGGGGTGAGTGCATGGAGAGGCACCTGACACGTGCATGCGCGGTGAGCCTGATCATTGAGGGTGTCACCGCTCATGACTCTGCAGTCTGCTCTCGGCGGCTTGCTGCTACATCAGCAGCGCACGTACCATAAAAGACTGATCGTCTTGAACTTTGCATACTTTTTTTTATAACTGTAAATATTATATATTAGGCAGCCATTTTATAGAAAGGTCCTTAAAAAAGACCGAAGTACAACGAGATCCTACGATCGGATAAGAACAATTGCTACATATAGATGTTGACGATGACGAGCTCGCCAGCGAGGGGCCACAGAGGCGTCGATGGCGCATACACCCGGATGAAAAGACCGCACAAAGTGACGGTTGAAGGTGGGTAGACAAATCTGGTGAGGAAGCGCATGCCGGACGGCCGAAGGATAAGTTTTTTGCCATCGCCGGAGGTAAACGATGAAGCTCGAAGTCGAATCCCAGGTGGAGACGAAGTCCTTGAGCCAACGCCAGATGAGAAGTTGCTTGGTTGGAGTCTGGATCGGTAGGATCAATGGTTGCATGGTAGAGGTGGAGGCGAGTTGAGGTGTTGGCGGGTCAGAGAAGCATAGATCTCGAAGGCGTCGCGAGGAAGGCAGGGCGGAGGTAGAGGAGGGGAGATCTGTGCCACAGTGGAGTGGATTTATTTTATTTAGACATACTTTGGTTGGAGCCTCGTCGACGGTGTTGTGAGCTACCGCAGCAGCGACGGCGATGGCGAAGGCGGTAACGAGGAGAATACCCATCCTAAGGACTCCTATAGACTACTGTATAGGAGGGAGCGAGGGGGCCCTTTCCCTACCCGCTGCGGCGAGCATACCGGAGCCGAGAGGAAAGGGGCCAGCGGCGATGAGATCTAGAGGCGACAGGAGTTCTGGAGAGGACCAATGAGAGGAAAGTTGGAAGAAAAGTTGGATACATGCACTACTGTGAGCGGATACTCCTTGCGATAGCGAGAACCTTCTCACACCAAAAGTTGTCTGGTTGCATAAGTTGAAAACACAGTATGCGTAGGTCAAGGTTTTCACCGAGCATGGTATATTAGCTTATGTCGTGCAGCAACGATTCAGCATTGTTGCATCAGACAAAATGGAGTCACATAAATCACTGTGGAATTATTCATTTGGAGTCTGTCAGTGTATCTGAAAAATAGACTCGATTAACTCTGAAAATCGCAGCACATTAATCTGTTAACGCTGATTTTATAAGGTGCAGGGGAACATAATAAGCTATATTGGAAGGTCTTAACATATGTATAAGATTAATATATCTATGGGATTCAAATCAATCTACCAAACCCAGATATTTTGTCATGTATGGTGTAGTATTCAGATTAGGATAAACATGATGTAGGTTTTGGCAATCTGACCGCTTCTGTAAAAAAGACATTCATGGATCTTTCCAGCATGTTGTTGTCTTTATGACGGAATCTGTGTCCATATGAGGGCACTGACGGAGCCACCCATGGGGCGAGGTGGGGCGGCCGCCCCAGCTACCGGCGCCGTAGTATCAAAACCCCGGAACAAATCTTCAAGCGGCTTCAGCGTTCTTCTCCATCTCTGATGTCTGGCAATCGACAACGTACAACGCGAGGAGGAAGCGACGACGTACGATGCGAGGTCACAAGGAGCATCAGTGTTCTTCGGCTCCTTGCTGAGCCTTTGTTCTAGTCAGCATAGGCATAGTTGAGTAGTTTAGGCCACTAAGGGGCCCAAATTCACTCTCCAATTCACAATCCCTATCTGTTGGTCGCATCCGCTACCGCTAAATCGAGCGAGCGCCGTGCTGAGCCATTCGCCCGCCCGCCCACTGCACTTCGGCCCCCAACGCACGCAGCGCTCATTCGCCATCCGGCCTCCGCCTGCTGCCCGCCGAGTTGCCGAGCAGGAGCAGGTCAGCGCAGTAGGCTGCTGGATTTCCTCGGCAATTTAGGGAGGAGGGGAGGAGGAGCAGGAGCTGGCGCCTGGCCCTGGCACTGGGGTCTGGTAGATTTGTCATCCATGATTCATAAAAGCAAAAGAGTGCCTGTCAAGGTCATACTCTGATCAAATGCTGGTGCCATTGAAAAAATGTCCAAAACTCTTGTTTTTCACAAGGACATATCGTATGCAAGACCGCTGTTGTCATGTTCACTTTCATTAGAAATTTTACTTAAGGGGTCAGGGTCATTGGCATTGTTATTTCGGCGACAGCCGAGCTCAGAATCCAGCAAGTTGTACATTGATTTGCTTGCCACGTATGATTATAGTGTTTTTTTGCCATGATTTGTGATTACAGTATGTGAATGTTGTGCATTTATGAATAAGATGTCTTCTTGTTTTATTTTCTGATTCAATTTCGCCCCAGCTATAAATTTTTCCTGGCTCTGACAATTGTATGAGGCGTTGCTGCTCGAATCTATATTGCTCTGAAGCTTGTGCCTGAATTTGTTTTTCTCAAGCTTGTGTCGTTTGACATAATGTTTTAAGGCAATTATAGGCCATGTTTGGATACAAGGTATTTTCTAAGTATTTGAAAAAATACCATGGTTTTTCTAGAAAAAAAAGTTTTTGAAAACACATATGAATAGAGCCGGTGGCTTTGGCGTCGCACCTAGGATGCATAGGAGCGAGCGGCTTTGATGTCACACCTATGGACAAAATAGTTATGAATGTTTTAGTTATAGAGATAGGATTGGACAGTTTTAACATATGTAAGATTAATAGTGTTTAGGATGTAAATTACCAAATTGAGATGTTTGGTCATGTATAATGTAGTATTCAGATCTGCCCACTTACAAACTAGTCCCACTTGAGAGCATCCTTGTCAGCCTTAGTGTCCACCTCAACGCGTTAGCGTGCAAAACCTCAATGCAAAGCTAATATATGGTGTTATTTGAACGGTTTTGTAAAGATGAGAGGGTTAAATATCTGATTTTATAGGTTAAGGATGAAGCAGTCTAGCTGTACTAGACGAAGGATTATTATATATATATAATATTTACCACCTGACGTAACTCCATCTTCCTTCGTCCTAGCCCCCGTAACCATAATTGTAACTCCCGCTAGCGATGTCTCCGTCCAATTCTTTAACCGTAAATACCTACTCTCTCAGTTCGTTTTAAATTTTTTATATATGTATTTTATTATATATCTAAATAAATAATATATTTAGATATATAATAAAATATATAAAAAAATAAAGTAAACTATAATTTAAAATGAGGTAAGATTCATTCCATATATATAAATACGTACAGGTCTCTTTTATTTTTCATTTTCTCTCTCATCCTGCTGGCGGCGCTCCCAGTCTCTCCTCAATACACGGCAAGAGTCCGGCCCTTTCCCCATCGCGACGGCTGCTCCCACGGCAGCCTTCCACACCGGCAGCGCCCCCTTCTCCCTCCCCACCGGCGACGCCCCCTCTCTGGCAGAAACACCACAGCCTGCGGGTGGATCTGGTGACCGACGGCGGCTCCCTTCATCCTGGCGGCGGCGGCCATGGCCCCTCCCACGAGCAGCGGCGCCCCTCCCACAAGCAGCACCGTCCGGCCTCTTCCTCGTCTGGTGGCTGGCTTCGCGTGGCAGAGGGGCCTGGCCACGGCGGTCTCCAGCCCGTTTCACCGCGCCAGAAGCACCCAGCAGCGACCACGGTGGTAGCTACTCCCGTGGATCTTCCTCCCAGGCGGTTCTTCCCGACTCGACGGCGGCCATAGCGCCCTCCCGGCGCGCACGGCGCACCGGCAGCCCAGGCGGCGCATCCGGAACGCTGGGGGTGCGTATGGCCTTGCTGCCCCACGACCGGTGGACGGTGGGTGGTGCTCTCTCAAAGTACGATGCCGATACGATGCGGGGTGGCAGCAGCCTAGTCGGTGGTGCATCATCTCGACGAGCTGGGCTGCAGCATCTCGACGAGCGGTGGATGAGTAAATCACTGGTTCAGCCATGGTTAGTTTCCGTGCCTCTATGAGATTTGTATCGGTCGATGCCACAATTCCTCCGCCATTTTTTAATGTTGTGCAGCCGGTGCTTGTAGGTTCTCCCCTCCTCTGCATCTGATGCTATGCCTTGAGGCCGTGGATCTTGTGGAAGAGCGTCTCCTTTCCTGCTGAATCTGTTCAATTTTTGTTGCAAATTGGAGCATAACTCTTCCACAGAAACTGTGTGTTTTGTTGGATTCCAGGAAGATTTGTTCAGGATGAATTTGATTTTTGTACGAATATGATGGATAAGAGGATCAATGTACAGATGTTGATTTTTTCTTATTTTTTGATCTTGTTCGGATATGCTACACGTTGCTAAAAAAACATTTTTTAGTATAATTGTTTCCGTGATTACTGCTTGCTCCAGAGATTACGGTTCATTAGTTATTAAGAATTAAAAGTGATTATTTTTTGTCAAGCAGACCACCGGTAATAACACTTATTTCTAATGCGATTAGAAAATACAGTACAAATTACTAGTACTACGTGAAATCAGTCATTTTCAGGAATAACTAAACCAGCCATGAGTAATAACAATACTTATTACTAGTAACGATGAGTAGGAATAATACTTATTACTAATACATTCTCGTGGTGTTCAAGCCATGAGCCGTAATAGTACTTAGTACTTATTACTAATAACAATGATTAGTAATAAAGTCTATTACTAATATATTCTCACGGCGTTCACAACCTGAGCAGTAATAATACCTATTACTAATAAGAATGAGCAGTAATAATACTTATTACTAATAAGAATGAGTAGGAATAAAACCTACTCCCTCCGTCCTTTTTAATTATGGTTTACGTTTCTAAGAAATAATTACAGGTAATTATATATTAAAAAATATTAATATTTATACTACATAATTAGTATCATTAGAAAGATTTTTGAATCTAGTTTTTTAACAAATTTATTTAGAGAAATAAATGTTGCACATATTTTATATAAATTAAGTCAAACTTGTGACACACACCAACAACGATAATTAAATAGGAACGGACAGAGTATTACTAATTAGAATGAGTGGTAATAATACTTATTACTACTTATTTAATTAAAGAGAGAAAAAGGATAGTACTTAAATGTCACGGGAGACAAACAAGGAAACAAATCTGTGACATCCTTAATTATAGCCATTATGGTTCACACAATGAGGACAGAATTGATCAGCACATTAATTACCCACAGTTCGCTTTTACTTTTGCGGTTACCTGTTTCCTTTTTATGGTTGAGGAATGAAAGATTTCGGTTGCAAATCCTGCCGCAGCGCAGTGTAACGTCGTCACGGTGGCGGTATACATTATAAACCACCGTGGGTGGTTATATATATATATATAAGTATATATATATAAGTATATATATATAAGTATATATATATAAGTATATATATATAAGTATATATATAAGTATAAGTATATATATAAGTATATATATAAGTAATTTCCCTATATATCTATCTATCTATTCTATACTATAAAAGAGCGAAAAATTAAAAATACACGTTATCTGCGAATTCCTACTGTCGGTGTCATGACCCCGGGGGCCTAACACTGACGAGTAACTACGTGCTGCGTGCTCCCTAATCCGGATGGTGATACAAGAAGAACACACGATTTACCTTGATTTGGGTAAGAGAAGACCCTACGTCCAGCGGGGGGAGGATGTCTTGTTGTCGGCGTTAGGAACCTGGGGGTGTCCTAAGCCAACGAGTAAACGTATGTGTGTGTAACCCGTTCGGATGGTGATGCAAGAAGAACACAGCGATTTATCCTGGTTCGGGCAAAGAAGGCCCTACGTCCAGCGGGGGAGAAGATTTGTATTATCTTGCACCTAAGTGCTTGTACAGGGGTGAATACAAGCGAAGGAGAGAATTCGAGGGGGGGTCGAGTATAGAGCGAAAGAGTTATTCAGAGTCGAGGAGTCAGCCTAGGCGTGTGTTCGATTGTTCGTGAGATCGTTGTCTCGGGTCGGTCCTTCGTCCGATTGGGCCTCACGGCGTCCCCTTTTATAGGCCAAGGGGAGGCACAGGGGTACGGATATCCTGGTTCGATGACGCGGTGGTGACGTCGCGGGTTGTGGTGGTCAACTCGAGGCCTCTATAGAGACGTGCGCTGAGCATGGCTTGTTCTGTAGCAGCGTGGCTCGGAGTTGACAGGCGTCCTTCGGAGACGTGGTTGCTGACCAGCGAAAGACGTGATCCCCTGTAGAGGACGTGCGAGTTCCTGTTGGGGTCGCATCGGGAGTTGTTGGCGCAGCTTTTGAAGTCGATGTAGGTTGACCGGAGGGCGTCGATGCGTACTCGAGGCCCAGTCGAGGGGTAGCCTCGAGCTTAGTGGTTGAGCGGATAAGATTGGATTTAGGGAATCCGATGTCAGTTGTTTGTCGCGTAGCGCATCGAAGGGGGGCCTCGAGCTACCTAACAGCGCTGAGTACGGCGTAATAGTGCCGTGCAGACCGATGCACGTCCTCAGTATGGGCGGTAAAGCGGGATTCGACCGCTGTATGGACCACTGTGCGGACACTATAGCCATACGATTTGACGAGGTTAGGTAGTTTTGCATTAAATGCGCTATCGGACGCACCTGGAGTTGGTGGATCGAGGGGGGCTCGACCCTTGTCGTATCGAGGCGTCCGTCCCGCCGGGGCCTCGACACTTGACTCGGGGTCCCCCCTCGAGTGATCGTTTTTCGGCAGAAGTTAAGTACTCTGTTGTGGGCCGGCCCAGTGTGTATTTTTCGGTGGGCCCCGGTGGGTCGAGGATGTACGGTCTGGTCTTGCACGTGTTTTTTCGAGGGTCCCGCGAGATTATTCTGAGGGTAAACTCGGGGTTCAACCAAAAACAAGGAAGGTTTAGGTTACCCCTTCTCTTGGTAACCGACAGTAGCCCCCGAGGTTTCGTGTAAGTGCTGATACTTACACGGAGGCTCAGTTGAATGGACTCAGAGTGTTGGTCGTATTCCGAGGGGTGCGCGCGAGCGCACCCTTCGGGTGTAGCCCCCGAGGCCTCGGGTGAGTAGAATACTCGCCCGAGGTCTTTTATTTTGGTTTAGTCGATGCGTGCTGGAATGATCGAGCCCCCGGGTGGTTGGACCCTCTTTCGTCGAGGCCACCTGGTTGCGAGTCCGCTCCTTAGCTTCTTTCGTCGAAGCCGGTCAGGTGCGAGCTCGACTTTTTCGTTCGATCCTCACGAACCCTTTCGATCGGGTAGAGGGGTGAGAAGCGTTGTGCTACCCATGCTCGGGCGAGCATCAATGTCTCAGGTGAGCTACTATCGGGAAATTCAAGTAAGAGCTCGTGCCCCATTCGATAGGGGTCGACTTGTGGCCCTGAGGCGCTCTTATTCGAGCAAGACAGTGGGTCCTGCGGATGCCAAACCCTTTCGATCGGGTTCGGTGGCTCGATGCCTCCCCTCGAGGGGATTCCTTCGTGGTCCCTTAGTTTTGCCTTGAATGTGTCCGAGGGGGCCTCGAGAATTTGTTCTCGAGCAAGGGACTCACGTCGGGCCCCCTCGGTCACCCCTGACTCCGGTACTCGAGGGCGGCTGTCGAACCCTTTTCGAGGGCCAGCCTTCGCTCCCTGGAGATTTCGAGGGCCTGGGCCCGTATCCCGTATCGTGGAAAGATCCGTCTGTGGATAACTCCTCCTGTCCATCACGCATGCCTTTTTACGCAGAAGCCGGAGCGGCGCGGTAGTGGATGATTCCTGTACTTAAAGCGCATTTCGAGGAGGATAACTGTCAGTTCTCGTTTTTCAAGAAAAGATTCGAAGCGGTGCGGCCGTAATGTCACGGGAGTCGGAACGGCGCGGTCGTGGTGGAGCCGGCATGACGCCTGGTTCGCGGATGCTTGACGTGTGTCCATGGTCGATGGCAGTCGAGGGGGTGAATACGAAACGGCCTTGCCCATGACGCACTAGAATCGAGAGGAGAGTGCTTTGGGTGTATTTAATGCGGGGACTTACTGGTCGGGCAAGCGTCGGCCGTCCGTCGGTCTTCTGCCCCTATAAAAGGAGGCACTCTGCGCACCGTTGCTCTTCACTTGCTTTCCTGCCGTTTTCGCATTCGCCTTCCTGCGCTTGTTTGCCTTCCTTGCGCTCGCCTCCCTGCGCTTACCTTCCTTGCGCTCGCCTCCCTACGGAGATAGGAAATCTTCCGGGTCGTCCGTCCACCGAAGAGCTCCGCGCCCTTGCCATGGCGCCGCCAGAGATTCTTCAGCTCACGGCGTGGCTCCCCTTGGATGTGACAAGGAAGGAGCTGGAGGGGTTGGTGGCGGAGGGGTTCCTTCGCCCTATCACCAACAGGGCCAAGCCCGAATGGCTCGTTTCGCCGAAGGGAGACCGCGAGCCGAACCCACCGGAGGGCTACGTGGTCAGCTTCGTCAAGTTCCACTGACTGGGCTGCGGTTCCTCGCCGAGCCGGTTTATGCGCGCACTTACCCACTACTACGGGATCGAGCTGCAACATCTCTCCCCCAACGCAATCTTCTACGCCGCCATCTTCACCACAGTCTGCGAGGGTTACCTCGGGGTGGAGGCGCACTGGGAGCTCTGGCTCCATCTTTTTTGGGCGGAGTACTTCTCCAAGAGCGCGTCACCAGGGGTGCGGAGGCTGGTGCGGGCTAGGTGCTGCAACTTCGCCGTGAGGAAGGCCGACGCCTTCATCCCTATCGGCCTGACTTCGAGCCACGATGCCTGGCCTTTGAAGTGGTTCTACATCAGGAACGACGAGGGGCTGCTGCCTCAGTACACGGGGCGCGTCATCGAGTCGCGTCCCCACAACTGGGGCGCCCCAGCGCGGGACCCTCAAGAGAGGCTCGAAGACCTCCTCGACACCTTGGCGACCCTTCGAGGGCAGGGGTTGACTGCCGGGGTCGTTGCCTCGGCCTTCCACCATTGACGGGTGCTCCCCCTGATGCGGCGCTCGCTTCGCATGAGCCAAATGTTCGTTGGAGCGGAGCTCGGGGGGAGCCGGATGGTTGTCGAGGATATTACGCCGGAGAGCGTCGCCAAGAGGGTTAGAGGCACGGTGTCGGGCCCCTTTGCGGCGCAGGATGTCAACCGTCTTTCGATGCGGCCGGATCCCGGTTGCCCCAAACTGGTGAGTGTATTACTTCGTCGAGCCCTTCTTTTTGTTTCTTTTCACCTTACATTTTTTGGGCTTTGCGTGTAGGGGGAGCTCGACTACGAGTTGTCGCTGCCTCCCGTTAGGGAAGATTTTGGGGCTTGTCCGACGGGGCTTCTCGGCACCTCGTCGGCAAAGAAGACGAAGGAGGAGGAAAGCAAGAAGAGGCGGATGCATAGCCTCGATCTCTCTGCGGGCGAGCAGCGCTCGGCTAAGCAGAGACGAGAGGTGGGGCCCGTCAGGAGGTCCTCCTCTGAGGAATCGAGGGAGGAGTGGAGCGGAGAAGAGGAGCACCTCTCGACCCGGAGGGTTGCAGTTGGTGCCCCTTCAACGCAGGGCACCGCTGGTCCTGAGGGGCCCACGGAGGGGCCCCGTGAAAGTCACCTGGCCCTTGGGGCCGGGCCGGTGGCGCTGGCCTTGGCCGCATCAGCGGCGGCCTCCGCTCGTGGGGCTACGGGGCCTCGGAGCGTGACGTCGCCGGCAGCGACTTCAAGCCTTCCGGGTGTCGGGACGCGGCCGTCGACGGGGGCCTCACGAACCCCGGGAAGGTTCCCGGTGGGGTAAGTTCTTAACCTTGGAGCAGCTTTCGCGTCTCGATTCCACGCGTCTAATTTTTCCTTTCTTACAGACTCAAGCGCGAGCGGGCACTGGCGGGGCCTGCTCTGGCCAAGCGCCTTCGGACGGAGGCTGCGACGGAGGTGATGGCGGTCACGGCGGCTCCGGTTACGGGCCCGGTTCCTTCGGCGACGAGCGCCGCCTCGAGACCCCCGTCGATTTCGAACGCGGGGGTCGTCGCTTGGGTCAAGGCTGCACGCGCCGCGTTGGCCCGGGGCGCTGATTCGGTCATCAGAGAAGCGGCCACCGAGCCTACGGCAGCTGCGGCGTCGAGCCCCCGAGCCGGGGTTGTTGAGTCTGGGGGTGCCGATGCGGCCCCGTCAGGCGGGGAGGCGAGTGTCGCCGTGCCTGCCTCGGCGGATCTTTTTGTCGAGCGGGTGGGGCCGCAGGCCGGCTTGCTGGCTATCGTGCCGTGGGAGGGTCCGTCTCCCCCCGTGGTTCCCGAGCAACGACCTGCGATAGGCGCGGCCGTCGACGCGGAGGGTGCTGCAGCTGAGGCGGCGTGGCGGTGCTCCGAGGCAGAGACTTCGGGATGGGGCTCGGAGCCCACCCGCGTCCAGGACCCCACGAGTCACGACGCTCCCTCGTGGGAGGTGGATGACCCCGCGGAGCTCGAGTGCTTGAGGGCCGTCGAGGAGGAGCGTTCCTGCCTTCAGAGCTCGCTGAAGGCAATGCTTGGTCTCGTCAGTGACAACCTTCACCAGCGCCTCGCGGTAAGCATCCTACTTCGAAGTTATGGAAATCGGGGTGTGTTCTCTTTGTTGATGATGTCCTTTGTTCTTCTTGGTCTTAGGATCTGAGAAAGCGCTCGAACATCAAGTCCTATCTCATCCACGGCGCCAAGGATAAGTGGGACCAGACCCTCGAGCTAGAAGCAGTGCTAGAGGCTGCCCGGGTCGAGGCCGCGAAGGCGAAGGAGGAGGCCGCTGCCGCTCGGAGTGAGCTTGAGAAGGCAAAGTCCGAGACCGCCTTGGCCCAAGAGGTGGCCGCCCAAGCCAAGGAGGCCAAGGCCAAGGCGAAGGAGGAAGCGGGGAGGGCTCTTGAGTAGGCGAGGTCCGAGGCCAGCGACGAGCTGGCAAGGGTTGGCGCGGCCCTCGAAGCGGTGCGGAAGGAGCTCGAGGTCTCGGTCTCCGAAAACGCCAGGCTTTCCGAAGCCTGGCAAGAGCAAAGGCGGAATGCCATTTCGGCAGGCGAGGCCCTCGAAAAGCTCAAGGAGGAGAACGCGTCAATGGTCCGCGCTAGTGAGGCGTTTGCGAACGAGTATCTTGTTCTGCAAGATACGCACACGAAGCTCGAGACCCACGTCGCCGGTGAGTCTTCCTTCTTCTCTCGAAGAGTTTTTTGCCTTAGTCTTCTTTCTTAAGCGTTACTGACTTCGTTTGTTTATTTTCAGCCTTGGAGGAGGAGCTGACTCGGGCTCATCACGATCTCGGCCTGCTTCAGAAGTCGTACACGGCCGAGGTGAAGCTGACGGGCGAGCTCGGCGGTATGCTCGATATGGTCTGTGACAGCCTCGGCGTCCCTCGTCCCGAAGCGGCCGCGGATGACGTCCATGGGGCGCCTCTCCTTGACCGGCTGTTCGAGCTCGTCCGCGTGGTTAAGGAGAAGGTGCGGGGCGCCCTTCATGTCGGCGTGAAGCGGGCGATGGCGGTCATCGGCTCTGGCTACATCTACGACATGGAGGTCGTGTCCCACGGCTTCGTCAGCGACCCTTCGAAGACTGATGAGGAGAACGAAGCCGTCTTCATGGGGTTGGTCGAGGCTACCAAGGAACCTGGTGGTCGTCTTGCGAGCCTCTTCGAGCGTGAGGTGCTTCCGCCTCCTGAGGATGATGGCCTGTGAGCCAAGCCTGGGCAAAGAGGCCTTTGTAAGAAATCTTGTAATCTTTTGTTCTCAAGGTCGCGAAACCTCGAGCCAATGTACATTTATATTCATATGTGTATGTCTAAGTGTGCTCTAAGTCTTTTCTGTCTCTACTGCCTGATCGGGTCTCTACTTTTATCGATTTCGTCACACGATCGTGCCCTTCGAAGGGGGGAGTGAGTGGAGGTGCCGTAGCCCTGGGGCGTCGGCGGTCTCCCGACCCGACATCCCTCGACCTTTCGAACCTTCTCGTGTCATTTTTGACTTAGTATCAACCCATGTCGAGGCATATCGAGGCAGAGTAGACCTCGAGACTTAGAAAGTGTATGATTTTTAAGTCTTTTTCTTTCTCGCGTTCCTAATAACATTTCTTACTTAGTGAATTCGACGCATGTTCGTGCCCCTCATCGGGGAGCGAGTGGAGGTACCGTAGCCCTAGGGCGTAGGTTGTCTCCTGGCTCGACAGCCCTCGACACTTAGGACATTCGCATGGCGTTTTCGACTAAGTATTAGAAAATATCGAGGTGCGTGGGAGAAAATAGACTTTTTGAGTTTTGAAAAATCATGTGAGTTTTTTGGGGACTTCGGGGGGTTCCCCGCCTTATAGCACTCGTGGGAGGTTCGACTCTGGGGGAGCAGAGTCGAGGCTACCTCTTATATGTATAAGGAAATTAAGCTTGTGATCGAAAGCATTCCGTTGTGCGAAAATGTAAGAAGAAGGCATCGACTAGGGATAGAAGCGACGTAGCTGGTCGATGTTCCATGCGTTGTTGAAGATTTCGCCTTTGTCATTAGCGACGTAGCTACACCATGGGGAATCCATCATCCTTGTCGTCGTTCTTGTCGTCGGACTCTTCCTTTTTCTCTTCCTTTCCTTGAATCGTACCCTCGAAATGCCTTTTGAGCATCCGGCAGTTTTCGAGGGTGTGGTTGGCCTGGTCCTTGTGATATGGGCACGGTTTCTTGAGCATCTCGTCGAAGAGGCCCTTTTCAGGAGGGCCTTGAGGCTTCTTGTGCTCGACAGCCGCCACGAGGTCGTCGTCGGGGGCGTCTTCGCGCTTGCCTCGCGGGTTGGCCGCCAAGGCTTGCGTTTGGCCTTTGCCACCGTCGAAGAAGGCACCGACGGCCTCTTCTCCGGTGGCAAAGTTGGCCATGATGTCCATCAATTCGTCGGCGGTCTTTGGGGAGCACGCCCGAGCTCCCGGACCAGTTCCTTGCAGGTGGTCCCGGCAATGAAAGCCAGGATCACCTCTTCGTCGGTGACGTGGGGAAGCTCAGTGCGCTGCTTGGAGAAACGTCGAGTGAAGTCGTGGAGGGATTCCTCGGGCTTCTGTCTGCAGCCTCGGAGTTCCCACCTGTTGCCCGAACGCACATAGGTGCCCTTGAAGTTCCCCTCGAAAACCCTGACCAGGTCGGACCAGTCATAGATTTGGTTAGGGGGAAGCTCCTCGAGCCACCGTCGTGCGGTGTCGGAGAGAAAGAGTGGGAGTTGTCGAATGATGGCGCTGTCGTCGTGGGCCCCACCAAGCTGGCATGCCAGCTTGAAGTCGGCAAGCCAGAGCTCAGGCTTTGTCTCACCGTCGTATTTGACGAGACTTGTCGGGGGTCTGAAGGGGCTAGGCAGTGGCGTGCTGCGAATCGCATGGCTGAAGACTCAAGGTCCCGGCGGATCCGGGGATCGACGTCAGTCCTCGTCATTGTCGTAGCGTCCGCCCCGATGAGCGCTGTAGCCTCGCGCCTCGGCGTCACCGCACTTGCGTCTGCAGTGTTCGTTGAGGTCGTGACGCGCATCGCGGGGCTCGTGGTTGTCACGAACGTGATCGTTGTCCGGGACCGCCCCCTTCGAGCGGGGGGAGTCCACCGGCTGGGTCGAGGCCTGCCTCTCATGCCGCGAGGGTTCGTGGTGTTGCCCTGAGACCGCACCTCGACGCCTCGAGGCAGAACTTTTGGCCTGTTGGATGGCGGCCACCTCGAGAAGGCCCTGGATCTCCTATTGGACTCGTTGGGCTTCAGGATTCGAGGGGGCCGGCATGTTGCGGAGAAGGATGGTTGCCGCGACGACATTCTGGCTGGCCCGATTGAAGGCGGGACGTGCAACCCTATCCGCGCCCACAATCTGCCGCTGTACTTGCCGCGCTCGGGCCCAAACCCCTCCGCCTGGGGATTCCGATTGTCTTGCTCGAGGGCACGCTCGAGCTGGCGCAGTCGCTCTTTGTCTTCGTTGAGTTTGGCTCGAAGCACCCGGACCTGCGCGAGCTGGGCGACGCGAGCGCCCTGCGAATCATACGGGTCATTGGTCGCGGCGGGGGCCCTTCCTCCTGTCCCGCCAGGAGGAGGGGCCCACCTGTTGCAGTCGGTGGTGTGGACGTCTCTGCGGGATCGGCGGCGTCGTCATCGCCCGACGTGGCGACTATGTCGATGTGGAAACACTCTTGCGTGGGATCATAGTAGCTGGAGCCGTAGTCGGAGTCGGAGTAGAGCGGGCAAGGCACGATGGTCCGCCCAAATTGTTCCACTTCCAGCCACCTTCGAAGCGCACGAGGGCAGGCGCCGCGTGGGCAAGGGTTAATCGGGCGTTGGGGGGCCAATACCGGTACCTCTCGGCGCGCTGCTGCGCGTGGGGGGGTCCGGTCCGTTCCCTGTCCGCTCCGAAACCCGAGCGCACGATAGTGGAGTATGTCGAAGCGGCATTGTCGAGCCCAAATGGCAGTGCCGGTCGGGCGGCAAAGTGCTCATGGGGCAAGAGAGCCGTAGATGTGAGGGGCGCGTTCGCCTGGGGAGAAGCGTTCAACCCTAGCGAGCGCTGCCCCACATCGGGCCTTACTCGTAGTCGTGGGAGGCTCCTGGCCAGAGAGCTCAAGTCGTCTATTGAAGACGAGGAAGGTGTGACGACCGTGGTCGCACGGCGGCGCCGCCCGTCCTGCGATCCACGTCTCCTTCTTGATTGGGAAGCGTGGTGGTGAGGACGACGCGGGGCTCCTCGCGGAGTCCCTGAAGCGTCCCCGTTTGGGTGCCCGATTGAGAGCAGGACCATGTCATGGCTCGTGCCGAGCGACATGAACTCTAGACTCCCAAACCAGATCACCGAGCCAAAAGGGAGCGATGATACGAAGTCCGCCATCCGGACGAAGCGGTTTGACACACAGCCCCTACCTGGCGCGCCAACTGTCGGCGTTAGGAACCTGGGGGTTTCCTAAGCCAACGAGTAAACGTATGTGTGTGTAACCCGTTCGGATGGTGATGCAAGAAGAACACAGCGATTTATCCTGGTTCGGGCAAAGAAGGCCCTACATCCAGCGGGGGGATAAGATTTGTATTATCTTGCACCTAAGTGCTTGTACAGGGGTGAATACAAGCGAATGAGAGAATTCGAGGGGGTCGAGTATAGAGCGAAAGAGTTATTCAGAGTCTAGGAGTCAGCCTAGGCGTGTGTTCGATTGTTCATGAGATCGTTGTCTCGGGTCGGTCCTTCGTCCGCTTGGGCCTCACGGCGTCCCCTTTTATAGGCCAAGGGGAGGCACAGGGGTACGGATATCCTGGTTCGATGACGCGGTGGTGACGTCGCGGGTCGTGGTGGTCAACTCAAGGCCTCTGTAGAGACGTGCGCTGAGCATGGCTTGTTCTGTAGCAGCGTGGCTGGGAGTTGACAGGCGTCCTTCGGAGACGTGGTTGCTGACCGGCGAAAGACGCGATCCCCTGTAGAGGACGTGCGAGTTCCTGTTGGGGTCACATCGAGAGTTGTTGGCGCAGCTTTCGAAGTCGATGTAGGTTGACCGGAGGGCGTCGATGCATACTCGAGGCCCAGTCGAGGGGTAGCCTTGAGCGTAGTGGTTGAGCGGATAAGATTGGATTTAGGGAATCCGATGTCGGTTGTTTGTCGCGTAGGGCATCGAAGGGGGGCCTCGAGCTACCTAACAGCGCTGAGTACGGCGTAATAGTGCCGTGCAGACCAATGCATGTCCTCAGTATGGGCGGTAAAGCGGGATTCGACCGCTGTACGGACCACTGTGCGGACACTATAGCCATACAATTTGACGTGGTTAGGTAGTTTTGCATTAAATGCGCTATCGGACGCACCTAGAGTTGGTGGATCGAGGGGGGCTCGACCCTTGTCGTATCGAGGCGTTCGTCCCGCCGGGGCCTCGACACTTGACGCGGGGTCCCACCTCGAGTGATCGGGTTTCGGCAGAAGTTAAGTACTCTGTTGTAGGCCGGCCCAGTGTGTATTTGCCGGTGGGCCCCGGTGGGTCGAGGATGTACGGTCTGGTCTTGCACGTGTTTTTTTGAGGGTCCCGTGAGATTATTCTGAGGGTAAACTCGGGGTTCAACCAAAAACAAGGAAGGTTTAGGTTACCCCTTCTCTTGGTAACCGACACTTGTATTATCTTGCACCGAAGTGCTCGTACAGGGGAGATACAAGCGAGCGCGTACGAAATGGGGTGAAGAATGAGGCCTAAGTCTAGAAGAGCTAGCCCTATGCCTTGCAATGTGCATGGTGAGGCTCGGTGAGTTTGAATGAGTTCACCTTCCTTTCAACTATCCCAGCGCCCCCTTTTATAGCCCAAGGAGGGGCATGGGTGTACAAGAAACCCTAATGGTGCTGTGAGGGCTGTCGTAAGCAATGACGTCGAGGGGTAACGCCGATGATGTCGTGGGTACTGTAGGTGTGTGCGCCGAAGCAAGGTCGAGCCCTGGAGTGGCGTGCCTCATGATGAGATTCGCCCTTCTGAGTTGTCACGACGAAGTCGGTGATTGACCGGTCCTGATGATGACGCTGGCGCGCCTCAGCGACATAGTGAAAGACGTGACCTCCTGTTAAGGGCGTACGACTCGCAGTAGATGACGTGCGGGGGCGGTTGGATCGCTGATCGGGGTCACTGAGAGCTTGAGTCGAGGGGTACCCAGGGGGCCTCGAGGCCATGCGGATAAGAACGAGCCCTGGATTCCCGGTACGGATGTTGACATTTACGTCTCGAGGGGGTGCCTGATGGGGAACAGTGTTTAGTATGGAGGAATAGTGGTCTGTACGAGACGATAGTTCCCCGGGGATAGGTGGTAAAAGGTAGACTAGACCTCTGCACTCGCCCATCATTATAGTCGCTGTAGCCACGGGGATTGGTAGGAGTAGGCGGGACGCTTTAATTGCTCCAAGCGCCGTACTGGAAGTAGGTGGGTCGAGGGGTGTGGTACTCAACGTGGGGTCGTCAGCCCGCACGGACTTCCGCCACTCGAGTGGGGGGTCATTCGCCTGGGCGGAGTCCCGTCACTCGAGGTCCCTGTCGAGTGGTTGAAGATTGCCTGGCTTAGTCCGTTCGTGGGCCCGCCTGGCTGGGCTTTGTCTTTGGTCGTTGGGCCTTATCCTTTAAGCAGTAGCAGGCTTGGATTAAGGAGGGCCGTTGGGAGGTTTTGGCTTGAGTTCTGTGGGGATTACCTCACCTAGATTCAGGGTTAGGGTACCCCTTTTCCATGTACCCGACAGTAGCTCCCGAGCCTCTGCGCGAATGCTGGTCACTCACACTGAGGCTCTCGGGCGACAGTCATTTCGTTCGTCGCTCTCAGAAGGGTGCGCATGAGCATACCCTTCGGGGGTAGCCCCCAAGGCCTCGGAGGAGTGATGAAAACTTCTCCGAGAGCTTTATACGCCCCTTGTCAAGGGGTTCCTGTTAAATCAAGCGTAGTAGGTGCACATGAATAGTTAGGTTAGCATGAACTGGAGTCATAGCGCCATCAGCTACCTCGAAGAGTTCCTGGGAACACCTTCTCGAGGCTGGCCCTCAGATCCCTGTTTTAGGCATGGGATCGAGGCGAGTCCGGGCGCTCGAGCCCCCGTGCGTATTCGACCCTCTTTCATCGAGGGGTGCCAAGTGCAGTCGAGCCCCCGGGCCTCGCATGGCTAGGGCTTTGCTAGCCTTTGGCAAATCATCCCACGAATCCTTTTGGTCGGATGTGAGGTAAAGAGCGCCGTACTACCCTCGATGGGCGAGTCTCGGCATCTTTTGTGAGCTGATACCGGGAAATCCAAGTGAGAGCTCGTGCCCTATTCGATAGGGGTCGACCGGTGGCCGCGGCGGCGCTCTCATTGAAGCCAAACAAGCTGACATATGGATGTCGTTCCCATTTGTTATGGGCTGGTGGCTCGATGCCTCCCTTCGAGGGGATTCCATGAGTATCTTTTTGTTGTGGCCTTGGATATGTCCGAGGGGGGTCTCGAGAGTTCATTCTCGAGCGGGGCCTCGTATTGGCTCTCCCTCAGTCACCCCTGACTCGCGTACTCGAGAGCGGCTGTCGAACCCTGATCGAGGGCCAGCCTCCGCTCCCTCAAGGTTTTTATGTGGGGCCAGGGCCTGTTTTCCTTCTTGTAGAAGGCACCTCCGTGGATTACTCCTCCCATCCATTGAGCTCGTATTTTTAGGTGAGAGCCGAAGCGGCGCGGTCGTGGTGGGCCCAGGTAGCGGCTAGAAGCCGAGCAGGCAACGCGTGTTCCTGTCCCGGGATTCGAGGGAGCGGTTAGGTAGGCGTAATAAATACGAACAATTCACTTACCCCCTCGGTTGAATCCGCCCGTTGCTCTTCGCCCTGGCTATAAATTGGGGCAGGTGGGGTTCCGCCTGTTCCCTACTTTTCCTTCCTTCCTTCATTGCCATCGCCGTCGCAAGAGAGCATAGCCGTCCTGCGAGAAAGAGAGAGATTGGGAACCTCTCTTCGCGCCCGTCCGTCGAGCAGATCCGCGCCGCCTCCGTGGTGCCTGAGCTTCTTCCCCCGGAGGACTGGCTTCCGTCAGTCATGACGAGGCGGGAGTTGGAGGAGCTGGTCGACGGCGGGCTTCTTCGTCCCGTCACCTCAGCCGACCGGCCGAAGTGGAGGGTGCCACTGAGGGTAGATCTGGAGCCAAATCCGCCGGAGGGCTACGTGGTGAGCTTTGTCAAGTTCCACAAGATGGGATTTGAATCTCCCCCGAGCTAATTCATGCAGGCCCTCCCCCACTTCTACGGGGTTGAGCTCCACCACTTCTCCCCCAACGCGGTGATCTTCGCCGCCCTCTATGAGGGGTACTTGGGGGTGGAGTCGCACTAGGAGCTGTGGCTCCATCTCTTCAAGGGGAAGCACTTCACCAAGTTCATCTCGCCAGGGAGGAGTGTCGTCCACGCCAGCAGCTGCAACCTGGCCCTGAAGAGGGCGGAGCTATACACCCGACGGGGCTGCCCTCCAACCACGACAAGTGGCAAGAATGGTGGTTCTACATCCGAAATGATGATGACCTGCTGCCTCGCTATACCGAGCGCGTCATTGAGGAACGTCCGGAGCATTGGCTGTACGGCGTGGCCAAACCCCTTCAGTCGAGGCTGAACCCCCTCCTTAACGCGCTGAGGACCCTGTACGACCAGGGGCTGCACGCAGGGATCGTCGCCTCGGCGTTCCATAGCCGGAGGGTCCTTTCCCTGATGGCGCGCCCGCTGCGCCTAGATTAGATGGGTCCCGAGGCACAGCCTGAGCAGCTCAAGGGGTCCCAAATGTCGGCCGAGGAGCTATCCCTCGAGGAGGTCGTGAGGCGGGTGAGGGGAATGGATGCCTGTGGCTTCGACTTGAGGACGTGAACAACATCCCGATGCTGCCTGACGACGGCCACATCATCCTGTAAGCGCCTTGTCTTGCGACTCTTGAGCTTCCTCCCATTTTTGCTTCATCCTTATATACTTGTCGTGATCTTACGCGCAGGGCAACACCGACTTCAGGGTGTCGGTGCCCCCGGTCAAAGAAGACGACCCCGATCGTCCGGTGAGGTGCTTTACTGCTCATAAGGAGAAGAAGGGGAAGGATACAAAGAAGAAGGGGAGGAAGAGGAAAAACCTTAAGCGGCAAGCGCTCGAGCAGCGCCAAGCTAAACAGAGGCGTGTCAAGCTCCCCATCGAGGTGTCCCCCTCAAAAGAAGAGGAGGAGGAGGATGATGATGAGGAGGAGGGGACAGCGGTGCGCCTCGACCCCCACCTGCCTAATTCCCCTCGTGCTATCGTGCGTTCTACATAGGAGGATGTCTTGGAGCGGCCCGCCCCTCAGGCATCGAGGTCGGCCTCGGAGCGGTCACGAGAGAGGAGGCCAGCCGACCCCTAGACCCACGGAGGATCTTCGTCCCGTCACGCGTGCAGTGGGACCCCACCAGCCTCATCTCAGGGCCAATCTGGTACGACGCCGCCCTGGACTAGGCCCTCAATGCACGGTGCACGGACCCAGGATCGGGCAGCCTCGGGGGAGCGGGAGACGCCATCCTCAATGCACGGGGTGCGGACTCGGGGCCAAATGGCCTCATCGGAGCAGGGGGAGCCGAGGGCATCATCGGCGGCCCCGGGCAGTTCTGGATCCGGGAAGGGTCTAGCCCAGAGGGGCCTCGAGGTCCTCGAGTGGCCTGAGGGGGCCTGGTAGGGCGCCTGTCATCCCTTTCTCTTTCTTGTGATTTACAGAATTATTAGATACTTCCTCCATTGTGTGTTGTGCAGGCTCAAGCGCCCGGTGGAGGAAGCAAGACCTTCGCCGGCCAAGTAGCTCAAGGTAGACGCGACCGTGAGGAAGACGACGGCGGCTGGAGGTGCGATCTCGGGACCCCTGTCGATGACGAAGACAGTCTGGCTAGCGCAAGCCCAGGCTGCCATAGCTTGGGGCAAGCTGATGGGCACTGCTCTTGTTGTAGGCTCGAGTGGCTCGGGGGCGTGGTAGGTAGTGACTTCGCCCGAGGCCAGATGCCGGGAAGCGAAGGTGCCATCTAGGTCTCGATGTCCGCCGCCTCTGCCCCTAGCCAGGTCGAGGCTTCTGCCGCCTCACTCGAGGGGGTGCCCTCACTGTTCGTGAGTCAGGGTCGGAGGGCGTCCCGATCATCATTGAGGACGAGGAGGCCGTGGTCCCCCCTCGTTCTACTGAGGAGATGGTGGAGCGCGCCTAGGAGGCTGGGGCGTCGCCTCCTCAGCAGGAGGGGTGGGAGCCATGGCAGAAGTGGCTGCACAAGGTGGAAGAGCATCGCAAGCGGGAGCGCCTACAGAAGCAGGAAGAGGAGGAGCGGCTGCAAAAGCAGCAGGAGGAGGAGCAGCTGGCCTCCAGCCAGCCTGAGCAGCTACAGCAGGAGTAGGAGCGGCTGGAGTCAAGCCAGCCGTAGCAGCAGCAACAACGGCCATCAGAGCTGCATCAGCAGCAGCAGTGGGTCGCGGGACCCTTGAGCCCGTCATAGCAACAACAGGATGGGTCGCAGGAGGCGCGAGAGCCTGTTGCAGCAAAAACAAGAGGGGATGGCAACCACAGGCCCATCCTCGCCGCATTGGCGAGAGGAGGCTCTGCTGGACGCAGGGCCAGGAGACGCCCGGCGGCCGGGGTTATCGTCCCTGTGGCGCTCGGAGGGGGGAAGATGTCTTGATGCGGGAGAGAGTCGTCCAGCCGATTGGGCACCTAATCCTGGAGGGGGCCTCGGCGCCCGGAGTGGTGGCATCGGCAATGTTGCCTCGGCCGCCACCATCCGGGTCGTTGGCCGCCAGGGGGTTCTTGTATGGCCCTTTCGCATACGCCCCTGGCTACTTTTCTAGGGGGAAGCAGTTGGCGGGAGAGGCCAAGTCCTCGAGGGCTGGATCAGAGGTCGAGGTGCCGTTCCCCACGCTCGCCGCTCGCGTAGCTCGTCACAGCGGCTCGTAGGAGATGGTGGACAACATCACGGCAGACGTATAGGAGAGGGTCGAGGCAGACCTCCCTTACTGGGGCTAAGAGGCCCTCAAATTTCGGGACCCGACGGACCCCGACACGGTCATGTTCAAGATGAACGACCCGGCAGAGGTCGAGCGCTGGGAGCACGTCGAGGAATTTTGGGCCTGGATGCAGCACGCCTGACGATGGCTGTCAATGTCGCTAGTGAAGACCTCTCGAGGGACTTCATGGTATATGATCTTCTTTTACCAAATCATTGTGTTGATTTGCTTTTCACTTAGTGCTTACTCTTGTGCTTGTTATGGCTAGGACTTTAGGAGACGCTCCCAGATCAAGTCCCGGTTCATCCATATGACCAAGGGCGGATGGGGGAAGGTCCCGTTGCTACAGGATCAGCTCGAGGCGGCCAAGGCAGGTCTTTTAGCTTTGGGTGCAGTACCAGGTAACAAATCAATGATAAACTCAATCTCTCATTCAAGTGGCATACATGGCAAATCCTCTAAAAAGACATCTGGGATGATTTACTGTTCCCTGATTCTTGGATGGCAAAGAAAACACAACATCTACTACATCTCCATTAGGTGCAGTCAAGCTCACTGTCCTTTCTGAATATTTAATATTTGCCTTCCACTTGTTTAACCAACTCAATCCCAAAATAAGATCAAGACCTTCAGACTCAAGCACCATGGGTTTAGCAGGAAATTCTACCCCCATTAAATTAATCTTTATATCTGGACACCAGACATTAGAGTTCATGGCTCCTCCTGGTGTTCTTACTTTCATTGAGCTAGGCATAAGTTGGGTTGATATGCTATGCTTACGAACAAAATGACTACCAATGAAAGAGTGTGATGCGTCAGTATCAAATAAAACTAAAGTTGGATGAGAATCAATAAGGAACGTACCGAGCACCACATCTGTAGCTTCCTTAGTAGTCTCCACCTTGACGTGGTTCACCTTCCCAAAATTCTATGGCTTCTGATTCTGGGGGCAACCATTGGCATAGTGTCCCACCTTGCCACACTTGAAGCAAGCATTGCTGGGGGTGTTGTTGGGCTTCACAGGTGCATTATTAGGAGCATTTTGGTGAGGAGCTTGGTTGTTCTGGCAAGGGGCTTGGTTTTTCTAGCGGCTGCACCTTATTACTGCCATTGGTGGTGTTGTTGTAACGCTGACCTCCTTGTTGTCCCTGATTTTTCTTCCCATAATGATAAGAAGAATGCTGCTGGTAGTTCTAGGAGTTGTCAAAGTGAGGACGGCTGCTGCTTCCCTGATCTTGGTACTTTTGGCCTTCCTCTTCTTCTTCTCCTCCATCTTGTTGCGCATGCTCTCAAGCACAATGGCCCTATCAACCATCTCCTGGAAGTTGGCATACTTGACATTTGCCATCATGTAAGCGAGTCCATCATTAAGCCCTCCTAGGAAATGATCCTTCTTATCCTAGTCTTGCTCAACATCCTTGGGTGAATAGCGAGACAAAACAGTGAACTTGTCATGGTACTCACAAACAGACATGGAGCCTTGCTTCAGATTAGCAAACTCCTTCTTCTTTAGCTTCACCAGTCCAGCTGGAACATGGAACTCCTTGAATGCCTCGGTGAACTGTGCCCAAGTGATGGTGTCAGGAGCTGCATGAGCAAAGCGATATGAATCCCACCAAGAAGCGGCTGCTCCCCGTAGCTGTCCAGATCCGTAGAGAACTTTCTCCCTATCATTGCACTGAGCGATCTCCAACTATTTCTCCACATCCTTCACCCAATCCATAGCAACAAGAGGGTCAGGGGAATGAGAGAAGAAATGTGGGCGCCCCTTTGAGAACTCACTGCGCCTGTCCCTAGGTGGTGGTGGTGGAGCATTCTGATTCTGGTGCTAGTTCTGGACTTGGTTCATCGCCATGTTTTGCTGTATCATGGCCATCATGGTGGACATGCCCTGCATGAAATGAGTCTACATGGCCATCATCTGCTCCATAGTAGGTGGAGGAGGTGGTGGTGGAGGATTCTGGTTGTTGTTCTGGTTGTTCCCACTAGAACCACTAGCGCCACCAGTGCCTGACTGGGTCCTTCGGGTGTTAACCATCTGATGCTAATAACAGCAGGGTATAAGGATATGTAGTCTCAATATATATATCTGTGCTGAATGTAAACTGTGAATATAACTGCAACAACATAATGCCTTCTCTTATCAATGAACCATCTAACATAACCTCAAATATCACAATCACTGACAGATAGCCAATATATATACAATCTCCAAACTGATAGCTGATATGAACAAGTGACAGCAGGCTATGACAGAATAACTGATAGGACATAGCAGAAAGAGAGATAAAGCACAATATATAGAGACCCAAACCCCGAATTAACTAAACATAGTCTTAAACTTATATAAATATGATAAGTGTGGACATCACCCCATATCTTATCTCAATCATTACAAAGAAGCAAATCATCCATGGTTCATAATGATAAACAAGTTCTCACACCAATAAAGCAAAGCACACTCTAAGCACACTCGCACTAGACTCACCACAGACTCGATAAGACAAATGTTTAAATGTGCTAACGTAGCATTATTTATTACATAAAAGGGATGTCCTAGTCAATCCTAGTACGGCCTCCAGCTGCTCCATAGGGGATGTGGTCATGTGCTGGTGACAGTGCTGGCCACTATGGTGGTGGTGGCGCCACTCTAGTGATCTACGCCTCAAGCTGTGCCAACCTCCTCCTGTCTTCATCTGACTGTAGACGCACCTGATGTAGCTCCAACAGAGAGAAGTTTAGCTCAGTGTTTAGCTGTGCCATGAGCTGAACTGTGGCATGCAACCTCTGGTCCTCCCCAGCAGTAGAAGTAACTCTAGCAGAAATCTGACCACGGGTACGGCGAGGGTAGTAGTGACGTGCATCCTCATAGATCAGGTGGAAGTGCTGATCCCTATAAGCAAACAGGGCCTATCGTGCTGCATCCATGATGCCTGCCAGCTGGGTAGCTCTATCTGCTGGCGTTCATGGACTGAAGCAACTTGAAGAGCACGAACTGTAGGGTTGGGGCGCCTAACAACCCTCCAGAAGTCTGCATAGACAGGGTGGCTCCAGAACTCACTGCGGTACTCAACTCCGACCATCCCATGGCCGAAGAGCTGGTGAAGAAGCCTCATAAGGTGAGCGTGGAAGAAGTCATCGCCACCATCATGAACATTGCGGGTGACGATCCAACCGTCGTGTGCCTGGTACACTCCCTGGACTCCATGGCCTCCAGGAACTCCAGGGCCACCAGGTCCTCCTGGCCCTCTTGGTCCACTTAGACCTCCTGGTCCTCCAGCACCTGGTGCTCTAGGGCCACCAGCACCTGGACCTCCTATGCCAGGTACTCCTCCTTGTGCACCAGGGTTGGGCGCCTGCTGCCCATCCTGGTCCTCTACCTGCTGCTGCGGGATTAGAGCCTGACACTGTACGTACTGACCCCCACGTCCGAGGATCACACCATCGTCAGGGTGCTGGCTAGTTTGGAACTCGTAGTGGTGCACGCGTTCGATCATCGGGTACTCTATGGGACGCCAAGAACGACGGTAACCAGTGGAGCTCTTGCGACAAGTCAGAAGCTGGCGCACCATCTACTAGTATGCAAAGATCAAAGACATGCAGCAAACAGTTAATAGATCATGATAAAGAAATAAACATGTCTATGATCAAAGGATGATATATGAAGAGTGCATGCATAGATATCTAGAGATATTGATATAAAAGCTAGAAATAAATTGAAGTAAGAATAGCATGCATTCTGTGGTATTTGAAGTGAAACAAAAACAACATAGAGACATGCATATAAGGATCATAATGACAAAAGCAAGGTAATAATTCTAAGATAAGGTAATAAATGATCAATAAATGAAAATAATAATAGCTGAAGTAAATGCATATCAAGGTAATGAATAGGATAATAAATGAAACATGCTAATAATGATGAGATATGCAATAACTTATAAAAGGTCAACATAAGACAGTCGTTTCTAACTAAGGCTTCGTAATTCTACGGTCAACACGGCTCTGATACCACTTTGTCACACCCTGGTTTTGAAGGGATAAAACCAAGGCAAAAGCTCATGTGCGCCCAGATCAAATTATACACATGAACGACAAATTACATGGTCCAATAAGCATAGTGTTCAAAAAAACAATAATATAACATTTACATCATACCATTAATACATAACTATCATCAGAGTAAAGAAAAATATAAATAACATCGTCCAAAGTGAAAGGCAACTAAACGATGTAGACGTAGCGACTCCATCTTGCCACAGGAAGGTCGACGGCAGCATCACGACGCCTAACATCCTGGATAGTTCTCAAGGAAGTCACCATCTGAGTCATCACTTGAGCATCCTTTATTTAGGAATTAGCAAGGGTGAGTTTCATGTCAAAACTCAGCAAGTACAGGCGGAAAGTAATGACATGCAAGGCTAAAACCAGGTACAGCTGAAAGGTAGCTGCGGTAGCATTTTTAATATAGCAATTAAGATTTAACATTTGCAACCTATTCTCTAATCAACTTGGTTGAAACACCCAACCCTTTATTAAGGTTCAAGTAGTAATTAATGAGTCTGTTGACACCGTTTTTCGGCACGTGTCAATAAGGATTGGGAGACTAAACTAAATTGGCAAGAGGGTGGTTGTTCTGCAGCATTGCTTCTGAGTTGCCGATGGGCGGTTGCCGATGAAGGACATGTTGGTCTCGTACATTGTCGATGAAGCTAAAGAGCTGTTGCCGATGAGATAGGCAGGAAGGCTAGAAGGTTGTTGCCGATGCCAAGGATGTGCCGATAAGGAGATGATTTCATCGTGACGGGAGCGGACAGAGGATCGGCGACACGAAGCTTATGATTTTTCGTATCGTAGTTTTAGTCCAACTCCTATACAAGTTTTATTTCTTTTTCAAGAAATAGAGTTCGTATAAGGAATTAGTTTATTTCTTCTATATTTGAGATTTACGTATTAAATTAGGACTCTTTGATTAGCAGAGTATAAATATATGCGGAAGGGCATTGTAATGGATATCCAAGCATCAATAAACCAATCTACTTTTTATTTACCTTTACTAGTACTTTACTTTTCGGCGACTTCGCCAAGTACCTTTTCTTTTTCAACGAGTTCTTTCAAGAATCGACGGGCTGCATCAACTTGATCTCCGGCGACCTTGCAGGTTCCGCGTCTACCGAGCACGATTCAGGCTTTGACGTCCGGGCGTATCGCTGTCGTCTCGTCTGATCTGTTCAATAGTTATCGAATACCTTCTGGGCTTTGACGTCTGGGCGTATCGCTGTCATCTCGTTCAGATCTTATTCAAATTTATCATCCTTGTCGATTAATAGGTCAAATCGACTGGCACGCTTCGGATATCGATTGTGGGTATTAGCCCGGTGTGTTTACAGATATAATTTTGCATCAACACATCTTTTGACACGCTCGGTGGGACCAAGTCAACAGATCTATCATGAAGAATCCTACTGATATCAATCTAGAAAACATCATCGATATATTAGAGTCAGATCTCAAGGAGGATCAGAAGCTAGCCATGGAAAAAGCTATGGAGGATTACAGGCAGTTCTGCTTGAAGTCTTTCAGCAAGAACAGGGGCGGAGAAGTCATCCAGAAGCAAGATCTGCCGTTGCCTCGGCAGGTAACCTTTGACTCCAACCCTGGTAAATTACAGGAGATGGTTAATTCTGCATTAAATCAAGCTTTGATCAACCACTCCACCGTGCTGTCCAATACTGTCTACAATGCTGTTGTGCAAACGTTAAGAGACGGACAAGCACCAGGGTATGTCGGGCCGGCATATCATCAGCCGGGATCGGCATCTACCAGTCTCCATCGGCAACTCCAGCCATTGGGAGTATGGAAGCGCCTACCCCTCTAGTTATATCAGGACCATCTATCATTGAAGCCACGCCAATAGGATTAGATCTAACATCTTAGGAGAGGCCTAGTACTCAGTTGAGCACAGATCTATCGACATCGGCAATATTAGGTCCTTCAGGTCAACACAGTCAAACTGTTGCTAATTGGTGGGGATACGGTATGCCTCCAGGTCCATCTACTGCCAATTCTGGACTGCCTCAAGTGCATGATGTAGCAGGGAAGGGTCCAATGACATCGGCTACTCCAATTCGGCCGATGGCTCAAGTGCCGCATTATTCTACTGCACCTCCTGCTATACGGCCATTGTCAATGGGATTCTACGCGCCTCCGCAACAGATATCTTATGCGAATCCATTGACTATTCCTCCACCAGTTCAACAGAGAGCTTCCACTGTAGAACAACCCATAGTGCCATTCATATCTCAATCTGGGTTATCTGCAATTCAGGGAAATTATGCTGGCTATCATCCATCTATACAAGAGCATCAATTGTCTGCAAACTATCAGCCATCGGCAAGTCAGGTGCCGATGATTTATAATCTCAATTGGTCAGGGCAAATGCCAGTTCAGCACTCTGCTACTCAGCCAAGCTAGCAAGCAATGGGGACTCAGCAGTATAGTCCACAGGCAACTTTCCAGGAACAAGCATCGGCAAAATAGCCGATTAACTTTACTCCATAGATTGGTGCCGTGAATATGCTGATTCCTCCAAGCCAAGTGCCACAAGGGTATGTAGAAGCATATCAGCCAACGCCTCCAATGGAGATTCAGCCAGTGCATCGGCAGATCAGGATGCACTCTTAACCGATAAGATTGCAGAAGTGATGAAAGAGCAATTTGGGATTCAGCCCCAGATCAATACTTAGTCTTATCGAACTCCGTATCTTTCAGCTTATGACTCGATTCCTTTCCCGAATCAGTACAAGGTGCCAGATTTCACCAAGTTTTCTGGACAAGATGATATGTCAACGATGGAGCACATCAACCGATTCATCATCCAGTGCGGGGAAGCAGCAAACAGGGATGAGTTGAGGATCCGTTTATTCTCGTCCTCTTTGTCTGGATCAGCATTCACGTGGTTTATATCATTGCTACCGAACTCTATGCTTACTTGGGCCAATCTAGAAAGGCAATTCCATAAATACTTCTTTGCTGGTGTCCATGAAAAGAAGCTTACCGATTTGATGAAATTAAGACAGTGAAGCGACGAATCGGTAGAAGGTTTTGTGCAAAGGGTACGAGACATGAAGAACAGGTGCTACAGCTTAGTGCTTGATGATCGCCAATTAGCTGGTTTGGCTTTCCAGGGTTTGTTGCCGCATCTCAGGGACAAATACGATTCTCAGGAGTTTGAAAGCTTAAGCCATATTGTACAGAGGATCCCTGATCAAAGTGCTCAAGCTCCAAAACATAGGAAGGGCTGGAACAAGAAGGTGTCCTTTGTAGAAGAGGCAGAGGAATCAGACTCAGATGAAGAACCAACTATCGGCCTGGCTGAGTGGGTAAAGGGTAAGAAGCCTATGTCTTGTCCCTTTGGTCAGAAAGAGCCATAGAAATTCACGTTCGACATCACAAAGGCCGATAAAATATTTGATCTGCTACTTCAAGAGGGCCAAATCAAGCTGTCACCCAATCATGTGATTCCATCGGCAGATGAGCTGAAGAAGATGAGTTACTGCAAGTTTCATAATGCAACCTCGCACAGTACCAATGACTGCAAGGTTTTCAGACAGCAGTTGCAATCGGCAATTGAATCTAGGAGGATCAAGTTTGACAACTCTAAAGCTCAAAGGCCGATGAAGATTGATCAACATCCTTTCCCAGCAAACATAGTGGAGGCCGTAAACAAGACCAAAGTGTTGACATCGGCAAGCGCTAAGAGGAGAGCATCGGTTGATCCTAGAAATCAAGCAACTACCGATGACTTGAAGAGGAAAGAGAGAGTTGAAGAAAATAGTAGTTCTAGAAGACCTCCTAGACCAACTCCGTATAGAATTTCAGGTGAACGCTATCGACATCGGCAAGAGGAGTTGCGTCGGGAAGCGTGGCATCGGCACGAAGATCATTGGAGATGCCCGTTCTTCATCTACTGCTGGGAAGAGGGCATTAAATTACCTACTGTTGATAGCTGCCCCGAGTGCAATGGTTATGATCGAGCCGATCAGACAGAAAGAAGATCGCGCTATGGTAATCAGAGCAGATACATCGGTAAGCCAATCAGAGAGAGGGCATCGGTACATGGTCGGCTGGGGGCAGAACCAGTGTGCATGAAAGACTAGGCAGGCATGACGACTGTTTGCCGATGAATCAAGAGGAGCTCGAGGAGATGGCCAATGCGAGAGTTCCTGATGAGACAATTCTTTGTAGAGATCCCAATATAAATTGCCCAGGTTCAAGTGCAAAAATTTATCAGCCCGTCTGGAAGACGAAGCTTCCTCAGTGGTGCCCTGAAGGCCTGACGAAAATGCAGAAGAGGAAGTTGCAAGGGGAGCGCAAAGAAGAAAACCCCCGTGGGGCAAAGTCTCAAGTGTGGCAGCCAAAGCGTGAAGGCGGGAGTCCATCGGCAAATATCAATATGGTTTTCATGTTGCCGATGGAATTTCGGGCACTTGCCGATGAGGAGGAAGAATCGGTCCTTCAGAGCAAGTGGCTCAGCTAACCTTGGATCCGATGATGGCCGTCTTCGAGAAGCCTACCGATGATGAAAGACAACATCTTAAGGATTTATTCGTCAAGGGCAGTGTTGATGGGCAGCCAATGTCAAAGATACTCATAGATGGAGGGGCTGCGATTAACATCATGCCATATGCTGTGTTTCGGAGGCTTGGAAAAGGAGATCAAGATCTAGCTAAGACGGACATAAAGCTCAAGGACTTTGAAGGGAACATATCACCAGTCAAAGGAGCCCTGTGCACTGAGCTAACCATCGGCAGCAAAACATTGCCGACTACTTTCTTTGTCATCAGCGGCAAAGGTGCTTATAATCTGCTGTAAGGAAGAGATTGGATTCATGCTAATTGTTGCATTCCTTCTACGATGCACCAATGTCTCATGCAGTGGGTTGAAGATAAAGCTGAGGTGGTTCCTGGTGATTCATCTTATATAATTGCATCAGCAGAATCAGAAACTTACGAGCGGACCAAGTGCATATCGGGAGAAGCATGGGATTTGGAGTTCCTCAGGATTGCCGATTATGAGCTGCCACCGATCCAAGCAGTTGGTTCTGAAGATGAGTTGTAAATGGATAGGTTTGCCGATGATGGAAAACTGGGCCATGGGTTTACATCGGCAGATGATTTGGTTGAAGTGGATATCGGAAACAGCGATAGATCAAGACCGACTTTTGTTAGTGCTAAGTTAGATCTCTAGAGCAGAGAACAATTGATTGCTTTATTGAAAGAATATAAGAATTATTTTGCTTTGGATTACACAGAGATGCCCGGGTTAGATCGATCAATTGTTGAGATTACACAGACATTTTTCATGAGTACATCGGCACATTGGTTGAGTTTATATAGATGATGTGGTGGTTAAGTCTGGAGACTTCGAGAATCATCTGGCTGACTTGCAGAAAATATTGGAGTGCACAAGGAAGCATGGGTTGAAGATGAATCCTAACAAGTGTGCATTTGGTGTATCGGCAGGACAATTCTTAGGCTTCATGGTGCATCAAAGGGGTATTGAAATTAGCAGAAAGTCCATTGATGCCATCAACAAAGTGATTGCTCCTACCGATAAGACTGAGCTACAATCTCTGATCGGCAAAATCAATTTTATTCGAAGATTTATATCTAATTTATCAGGAAGAATCAAAGCTTTTAGTCCGTTATTGAAACTGAAGGCCGAACAGAAATTCATATGGGGAGAAGAACAGCAGTTGGCTTTAGAAGAAATTAAGAAATATTTGGTGAATCCACCAGTGCTAGTTCCACCCCAACACGGGGAGCCCTTCAGGTTGTATTTGTCGAGTGATGATGAAGTCATTGGGTCAGCTCTAATCCAAGAATATGAAGGGAAAGAACGTGTAATCTATTACCTGAGCAGAAGATTGGTGGATGCTGAGACCAGGTATTTGGCCACTGAAAAGTTATGTTTATGCTTATATTTCTCCTGTGTTAAATTAAGGCATAATCTGTTAACGGCCGAATACATGGTTATATGCAAAGATGACGTGGTCAAATATATGCTATCAATGCCAATTCTAAGTGGAAGAATTAGCAAGTGGATTTTAGCGTTATCAGAGTTCGATCTGCAGTATGAATCAGCTAAAGCAGTCAAAGGGCAAGTCATGGCTGATTTTGTTACTCAGCACTGCGGCGCGGTAAATTCTTTGGAGATTGCTCCATGGACACTCTTCTTTGATGGTTCTACGTGTGGCGAAGGAGCAGGTATCGGCATTGTGTTGATATCACCTCAGGGGAAGAAATATGAATTTTCATTGCCGATTGCTACCACATCGACAAACAATCAGGCTGAGTATCAGGCTGTGTTGAAAGGTTTGGAGTTACTGAGGGAAGTCCGTGCTGATACTGTTGAAATCTCCGGTGATTCGATGCTGATCGTTAATCAATTAGCTGGGGTATATGAGTGTCGAAGTGAGGTTTTAATCTCGTATTACGAAAGATGTCGACAATTGTTAAAAGAGTTCAAAGATTTTCACCTTGAACATATCTCCAGATTGCATAATGAAGAAGCTAATCGGTTAGTACAACATGCTTCGGGGTATCAGCCAATCCGCGAAGTATTGACATCGGCAACTGATGCCGATAACTGGAGGAAGGAGATTGCCGATTATTTGAAAGATCCATCTAGGAAGGTCGAGTGGCGTGTAAGATTTCAAGCTCTAAGTATGTGCTCCTTGATGATGAATTATATTATCGGACAATGGATGGAGTTTTGCTCAAGTGTCTTGGCGAAGAAGAATCAAAGATTTTAATGGGCGAAATCCATGAAGGAGTATGTGGGGCACATCAATCGGCTTTCAAGATGAAGTGGATGATCAGGCGAAATGGATATTATTGGCTGACGATACTCGAAGATTGTTTCAAGTATTTTAGGGGATGTCAGGAGTGTCAGAAATTCGGCAACGTTCAAAGAGCTCCTGCATCGGTAATGAATCCCATCATTAAACCGTGGCCATTTCGAGGATGGGCTATTGATCTCATCGGTCAGATATATCCACCATCAAGCAAGGGCATAAATTCATACTTGTCGCTACCGATTGCTTTACAAAGTGGGTCGAAGCAATTCCTCTGAAGAATGTGACATCGGCAAACATGGTTGATTTTGTAAAAGAGCATATTGTGTATCGGTTCGGTATTCCTCAAACTATTACGACCGATCAGGGAACCATGTTCACGTCAGGGGAGTTTGATAGATTTGCCGATGAGATGGGGATCAAGGTCTTAAATTCCTCGCCTTATTATGCTCAAGCCAATGGTCAGGCCGAAGCCTCTAACAAAGGGATTATTAAACTCATTAAGCACAAGATTAAGGAAAATCCTAGAAAGTGGCACACGGTTCTGAACGAGGCTTTATGGTCGTATCGGATGGCATGCCATGGTGCTACTAAAGTATCGCCTTATCAGTTGGTATATAGACATGATGCAGTTTTGCCTTGGGAGATCAAGACTGGTTTGAGGCGGATATTTAATCAAGATCAGCTGCTGGCCGATGATTACAGTACACTTATGAAAGATGAGTTGGAAGATTTGGCGAGTCATCGGCTGAAGGCTTTAGTTAGCATCGAAGAGAACAAGAAGAGAGTTGCTAGGTGGTACGACAAGAAAGTAAAGATGAAGGAATTTGCCGATGGAGATCTAGTCTGGAAATTGATCTTACCGATGGGGACTAAGAGTGCAAAGTTTGGTAAATGGTCTCCTAATTGGGAGGGTCCTTATCGCGTCAGTCGATCTGTTCCTGGTAACGCCTATATCCTAGAAACTCTCGAAGGAGAAGTATTTCCAAGAGCATTGAACGGTAAATATCTGAAGAAATATTATCCCAGTATTTGGATAGACGCTTGAAAGAACAGGATTTCTACTATAGCGCACGCAACCCTCGAAGAGAAGTTCAAGCGGTTTGGGTAATCATGACCTGGAGGAAATTTCGGTGCATAAAGTATTTTATACTCTGAAATAGGGGGCATGTGTTGACACCGTTTTTCGGCACGTGTCAATAAGGATCGGGAGACTAAACTAAATCGGCAAGAGGGTGGTTGTTCTGTAGCATTGCTTCTGAGTTGCCGATGGGCGGTTGCCGATGAAGGACATGTTGGTCTCATACATTGCCGATGAAGCTAAAGAGCTATTGCCGATGAGATAGGCAGGAAGGCTAGAAGGTTGTTGCCGATGCCAGGGATGTGCCGATAAGGAGATGATTTCATCGTGACAGGAGCGGACAGAGGATCGGCAACACGAAGCTTATGATTTTTCGTATCGTAGTTTTAGTCCAACTCCTATACAAGTTTTATTTCTTTTTCAAGAAATAGAGTTCGTATAAGGAATTAGTTTATTTCTTCTATATTTGAGCTTTACGTATTAAATTAGGACTCTTTGATTAGCAGAGTATAAATATATGCCGAAGGGCATTGTAATGGATATCCAAGCATCAATAAACCAATCTACTTTTTATTTACCTTTACCAGTACTTTACTTTTCGACGACTTCGCCAAGTACCTTTTATTTTTCAACGAGTTCTTTCAAGAATCGACGGGCTGCATCAACTTGATCTCCGGCGACCTTGCAGGTTCCGCGTCTACCGAGCACGATTCAGGCTTTGACGTCCAGGCGTATCGCTGTCGTCTCGTCTGATCTGTTCAACAGTTATCGAATACCTTCTGAGCTTTGACGTTTGGGCGTATCGCTGTCGTCTTGTTCAGATCTTATTCAAATTTATCATCCTTGTTGATTAACAGGTCAAATTGATTGGCACGCTTCGGATATCGATTGTGGGTATTAGCCCGGTGTGTTTGCAGATATAATTTTGCATCAACAGAGTCATTTAATAACATAGATATAAGCATATATCATTAATATCATTAACCTTGAGATTGCCATCTCAAGCAACACAGGATTGCCAACCCATTCAAAACAGAGGTAGCCACCTCCTCAAACAACATCACCATGATTTAACAGCTTATTCCATTTGGCTAAGTCATGTGAGGATCTAGGCCGCTCGTGACCGTGAGCATGGACGATATACCGATTTTAACTCTGCGCAGAGGTGTACACTTTCACTCTAGATTGTGATTACTCTCTATGCCCGAGGGGATTAGCCTCTTAGCCCATTACCGAGATAGGCTGGCAGAGGTCACAACGAGGTTCTTCACAGGTTCATAGGCAGTGACAACTCGCTAGCAATGAATGCAAGCGTATGGGCAACTTCACCGTGAGGCCGCCCCTACACGGATCCCTAGCCCCTCCCATACTAAATACTTGAAAAACACCCCAGGAACCATAGCTACAGCCACCCGTCGGTAAGTTGTCCAACCTGCCCATGATTGTCTTGCTAATAGACCAAGCTAGTGCCCATTAGCCTGGAGATGTACGAAAGTCCTAGGTTGCCGCTCCACAAACAGGACCTTAAGGGGGAGGAGATACGTATACCCTCATCAACACGAGTCCCACTAGTAGTCGTTTCCCCCATCATTCACCGCCAACCAATGATGCGAAACAACATCAACATCTCCAACGGCCGAAGCCAAGAGCCCACGGCTCCCACATCTTAAGAAGCAAGATTTATCTTCATTAAATAGGTGAAAGGTAAGGCAGAGCGCTAGCAACCTAATAACCTATCAACTAAAACCCCCATAGGTGATATATGGATAGAGTAGCTAGTCATTCCTATGGTTTTCTGATTTGAGACACATGCAATGTATTAATTAAAAGTGAATACGCGCAATATGATTAAAGGTGCCTGCACTTGCCTTGGTTGATGTCCTGCTGCATGTAGTTCTCCGGGTCCTGCTGATCCTCGTTCACCCATGTCTCGTTCTCTATACGCCACAATCATCGCACACGAGCAATGCATGCAAGCATACGTACTTCAATTAGAACAGTACACCAAAACATGATAGCAACAACAAACAATAGCATAGAACTATTCTACTCGTCGAGACGATTCCAAAAAGTATAAGTTTGCTAAAAAACAGAGTAAAAACGTGAAAGTTATGGCCTAAACAAGACTAGGGTCTAATCTGCAGAAAACATGACTCAAATCTAAATATTTTTGAACTACGAAGGACTAGATCATAAATAACTAAACTACAGGGGCTTTTCTGCAAAAGTGCCGGCGGCGGTCGGGCATTGACGGCACTGACCGCTGCGTGGCGGTGCGCGGTTGGTCGGATCCCGTGGACCGGCCGTGGACCGTCCCCGTGGACCAAGTCCACGGGTCCACGGTGGACCGGCGGCGGGGCGGGTAGACCCCGACAACCTCGGCCATGGTCGCCGGCGGCGACCTCGTGGTGGCGGTGCTGTGGGGCATACGGGGCTAAGGGAAGGCCACGCGTGCATGGCGCGTGCGCTGGCGCGCGCAGAGCGGCACGGCCACGGCGGGGCGACGCGCGACGGTGACCGGCGACGGCGCTCCTTCGGCGGCGCACCGTGGCGCGCAGGGAGGGAGAAGACAGCCACGGAAGGCAGCACCGGGACCCTTGTGCTCACGCGAAGCTCGGGCGCAGGCTCACCTCGGTGACGGACGACGGCAAAGTCAAACTCGATAGCGGCGCGAGCTCGACGGCTGTGGTGGCTAGGGTTTCGCGGTTCGGCGAAACCGGGTGGCGGCTAGGGTTGCGAAGGGCGGCTCGGGAGGCGGCACGATGCGCTTTATACCGCGCGGTGGCCATCGAACCTCGGTTTGCGCGCGGCATGTGACGCGGCGCGGACCCGAGTCTGGCTCAGTGTTCGTCTCCATGGGGGAGACGACACTGTAGTGTGGCCCCACTCGTGTGGGCCCCAGGTCAGCGGCGGTGGGCGACAGGGCGCGGCGCTGGCGCGCTGCTGACGTGAGCGGCGTGCGCGGCCTGCTGCTTAGTTGGGCCGGCCCATAACGCGCGTGCGGGCGGGCTACACAGGCATGGCGGGCCGCGGCTGCTGGGCTGCGCCGGCTGGCCTTGGCCGCGGGGTCTGCTGCAGCTGGGCAGGCGGCTACTCTGCTGGCTGGCCTGGCTGGCCGTGGCCAAGCCTGGCTGCTGCTGGCCTGCGGTTGCTGCTGCTACCTTGGCCATGACGGGCCAGTGCTGGCCATGGCCGGCTAGGGCTGGCCATGCTTGGCTAGGAATAGCTCGGGGTGGCCAGGGTCCACTAGGGACTGGCCTAGGCTAGCTAGACTAGGTTTAGTTAGTCTAGAAGTTAGAGGGGACACGTTAGAGCATGTTAGTAACTAGAAACCAAAGCAAAGATTAAACAACAAGCTCAAACAAGTCAACCAAAGCTTATGCAGTAGCATGAATGCTACAATGCATGGTTTCTATCGTGCTATATATTTTAAAGTAATTCATAAAACATTTATAATTTGCCTATGAAAAAGCATCTATACAGAAATAAAATCAAATTCATTGAATATTTGAAGTTCAAAATTAGGGTGTTATAATGCCATGCTCGGAGACGATGAATCCCAAGAGCATGCCTCGAGGTACGCCAAAGACGCATTTTTTGGGATTGAGTTTGATGTTGTTCGCCTGGAGACACCCAAAAGCGACCTTGAGGTCCTCAACAAGGTTACTGGTCTTCCTGGATTTGACTACTATGTCATCAACGTAGGCCTCGACGGTCAGCCTGATATGTTCTCCGAACACATGCTGCATACATCGTTGGTACATTGTCCCGGCGTTTCGGAGGCCGAAGGGCATGGTAACGTAACAGTACATGAAGAAGAGGGTAATGAAAGAAGTCACGAGCTGGTCGAACTCCTTCATTTTGATTTGGTGGTAACCGGAGTAGGCGTCAAGAAAAGAAAGAGTTTCACATCCCGCAGTGGAATCAACAATTTGATTGATTCGAGGTAAAGGAAAGGGAACTTTTGGACATGCTTTATTCAAACTAGTATAGTATACACACATCCTCTAACTCCCACTCTTTTTCTTAACCAGTACAGGATTAGCTAACCACTCTAGATGATGAACCTCCTTAATGAGCCCGGCCTATAGAAGCTTGTGAATATCTTTTCCGATGACCTCATGCTTTTCCTCATCGAAGCAGCGCAAGCGTTGCTTCATCGGTTTGGAGCCGGCCCGGAACTCCAAGACGTGCTCGGCAACTTCCCTCGGTACGCCCAGCATATCCAAAGGACTCCATGCAAAAATGTGAGCGTTTGCGCGGAGAAAGTCGATGAGCACTGCTTCCTATTTTGGGTCGAGGGCGGTGTTGATCTTCACCGCCTTCCCGTTGGAGCTACTAGGGTCGAGGAGCACGGACTTGGTGTCTTCCGCGGGCTCGAAGTTGCTGGCATGGCGCTTGGCGAAGTCGTCGATGGTCGAAGCGAGGGTCAGTGACTCCAAGATGGCCTCCCCGTTCTCGACGCACTCGACATCGCTCTCGTAGGCGTGCTGATGCGATGGCCCAACGGTGATGACGACTTTCGGGCCCGGCATTTTGAGCTTGAGGTAGGTGTAGTTTGGGACTGCCATGAACTTGGCGTAGCAGGGGCACCCTAGGATGGCATGGTAGGTTCCATGAAACCTGACCACCTCAAAGGTGAGGGTCTCCTTCCTGAAGTTCGTGGGGGTGCTGAAACAGACGGGCAAGTTAATGCGACCAATTGGCATTGCGCGGTGTCCCCGCACTACTCCGTGGAAACCCCCCTTGCGGGGTTGAAGCTGGGAGCGGGGGATCTTGAGGAGATCAAGGGTCTCAGCATAGATGATGTTGAGGTTGCTGCCTCCATCCATGAGCACCTCGGTGAGGCGCACGTTGGCGATAATGGGGTTGATGATGAGCGGGTACACCCCCGGGTTAGGGACGTGCTCCGGGTGGTCACCACGGTCGAACGTGATGGCCGTCTCAGACTAGTCGAGGAAGAGGAGGGTCGAGAGCCGCACAGTAAAGACCTCGTGTCGCTCGCACTTGCGCTGTCGAGGGGTAAGACGAGTCGAGGGCCTCCCGTAGATCATGAAGCAATCTCGAACCTGGGGGAACTCTTTGTCGTTATCGCCGTCCTTGTCCTTCAGGCCCTCCTTCTCATCGTCCTTCTTGAGCCCTAAACATTCAAAGTACTTTTTGAGCATCCGGCAGTCCTCGAGGTTGTGGTTGGCGGTCTCTTTGTGATACGAGCATGGCTTTTTTAGCATCTTGTCGAAGAGGCCCTTCTCAGGGGGACCTCGAGGCTTCTTGCGCTCGGCGGTGGCAACAAGGTCATCGGCCATGGCCTCGTGCTTGCCTCATTGGTTCTTCTTCTTCTTGTTGTTGTTCTTCTTGGTGGCCTGGTTTGAGCTCTCAAGATCACCTTCCTTGGCCTTCCCCTTGCCCTGGTCGCCATCGAAGAACACGCCAATGGCTTCCTTGCCCGCGGCATAGCAGGCGACGATGTCCATCAGCTCGTTGGCGGTCCTGGGGGTGTTGCGCTCTAACTCGTGGACTAGCTCCCTGCATGTGGTCCCGGCAATGAATGCCTAGATGATGTCTTCGTCGGAGATGTGGGGGAGTTCGGTACGTTGCTTGGAGAAGTGTCGAGCAAAAATGCGAAGAGACTCCTTTGGCTTCTGCTTGCCTAGGTGTAGGTAGGTCCCCTTGAAGTTGCCCTCGAACACCCTCATGAGGTCGCTCCAGTTGTGGATTTGGTTGGGGGAAGGTCCTCGAGCCTTCCCCAAGCCGTGTCTGACAGGAACAGGGGTAGCTAGCGGATAATGATATTGTTGTTGGAGGCTCCACCAACCTGGCATGCCAGTCTGAAGTCAGCAAGCCAGAGCTCAAGCTTCGTCTCCCCGTTGTACATGGTGAGGGTCGTCGGTGATCGAAAGTGGTTCCTCAGCTTGGTCCTATGGATCTCTCAGTAGAAGATGCGCGGGCCCGGGGGCTCTGGGGACCGAGCACGGTCCTCGTTGCTATTGTAGCGCCCGCCCCAGTGCACGCTGTAGCCTCGAGCCTCACCGTCATCGTACTTGTGCCTGCAGTTGTTGTTGATGTCATGACACACATCTCGAGGCTCAGGGTTGTCGACGATGCGGTCCTAAGATGGGATCACCCTCTTCGCCTGAGGCATAGGCTCCTGGTGGACCGAGCCCTCCCTCTCGTGCCTGGAGGGTTCAGCAGTCATTCCAAGGCCGCCCCTCGACGTCTCGAGGCTGAGCTCTCACCTGTTATGCGGCAGTGGTCTCGAGGAGGCCCCGGATCTCTTCTAGGATTCGACGGGCTTTGGGGTTCGATGGAGATGGCATGTTGCAGAGGAGCATGGTGGCGGCGATGACATTCTAGCTAGCACGGTTGAAGACGGGGTGCTTGTTTGCCCCTTCCTTGATGATCTGCCTGTTGACATCTCAAGCCCTAGCTTGAGCTCCTCGGCTGCGTGCACGTCCGCGCTCTCGCTCGAGGGTCTGGTCGAGCTGGCACAGGTGTTCCCGTTCTTCGTTGGGCTTGGCTCGCATCTCCTAAACTTGCACGAGCTAGGCGTCCTGGCCATCCTAGGGTAGCTACACATTGTTAGCCACGACCGGAGGTGCCTCTCATTTTGGCGTGGCGTTGGCCCCCACCGCTGCCACCGCTGCTACGGCGTCATTGGTGTGATCGCTCGACGCGATGGCCCCATCGATATGGAAGCACTCCCACGTGGGTCGTAGCTATCATCGACGGAGTCGGAGTCAGGGTAGCCGAAGTAGTTGTTGTGGAAGTACCCCTTGCTGCGTCGCTCCTCCTCCAGCTGGCATCGGATTGTACCGAGCTTGTAGGACTTCGGACGCGGGGTCTCTGAAGACTCCGGGTACTCTGATGTCGGCGGAGTCATGACCAGGTCCATGGTAGCCGCAGGAGGTGTCCTGGAACGTCCTCGTACGCACTCAAGTTGGTGCTCACTGAGGAGGAGTATGTCTTCGTGGTGTTTTGCAGGTCGAAGAGGAACATGTGGGGAAGCTTCAGAGTCGCTCCTGCCGGGGAGTCGCGCCGGGCCCCTCCGGCGGGCGTATCTCGAAATTGAACAATGGGTCATCATGGTGCCCCTCTAGCCCACCCTCTTCATCCAAACACAGGTCAGACAGGCCCTCCAAGAGGAGACCCACATCGCTGATCAGAAATGAGGTAGCCGTACTGGGTGCCGCCCCGCCTGCAAGGAGGCAGCGGTGCTTGCACTGATCATGGCGTCTCTTGGCCGCAGACATGCAGCGAGAACAGCGAGATCGACACTCAGTCCCCGATCAGGAGAGCTCATGGTTACTATTGCCCGGGTCTCTGGGCGGGAGTAGGATCATGTCAAGGCCGCAGCCGAGCGACATGAACTCCAGGCTCCCAAACCAGATCACCGTGGAAAACGAAAGCGGTGGAACGAAGTCTGCCATCTCGAGGGTGACAGGAAGTCGATCGTCACACGAAGTGCCCCCTACCTGGCGCGCCAACTATCGGTGTTCTATCCCACGGATAGGAACCCAACGAGTATAATGCTGCGTGCTCCCTAATCTAGATGGTTGTGCAAGAAGAACACATGGTTTTTATCCTGGTTCGGGCAAGAGAAGGCCCTACGTCTAGCGAGGGAGAGAGGTGTTGTATTTCCTTGCACCGACGTGCTTGTATAGGGGTATTACAAGTGAAGGGGAATGAGACGGGGTATGAAGCCTAAGTCTAGAGTTGCTAGCCCTATGCCTTGAGCGTAGAAATGGTGTTGTGTCGAATGCGTGTTGTTGCTGCCATCCTTGAAGCTAGCCCCTGTCATTCCCTTTTATAGGCCAAGGGGAGGCTCAGGTGTACAGAAAACCCTAAGGGAGTCGTCCTTTGTAGGGCTGTCGTAAGCGGTGACATCAAGGAGTGATGCCGATCATGTCGTAGTTACTATAGTGGCGTGTGCCGGGCATGGCCTCTGTCCTTCAGTTGCGTCATGGCGATGTCAATGATGGGCGATGAAAGACCTGCATCCCTGTGATGGGCGTGCTGATCCCTGTAGAGACGTGGGGGAGTTGTTGGAGTGTTGACTGGAGGAACCAAAGACCGGGTCGAGGGGCAGCGTGAGGGGGTCGAGGCCCTGCGGACGGGACTGGGCTCCAGGAAATACGATATGGATGCTGACAACTACGTCTCAAGGGGGTTCCTGACGGGGCACAATGCTCGGCATGGTGCAATAGTGGCAGTATGAGTCACCGTTTCTCTGGGGATGGACGGTAAAAGGAGGATTTGACCCTTTGTACTCGGTTACTGTAACACTGCTGTAGCCATGGAGTTAGGTGGGAGTGGGTGGAAGTAATAAATGCTCTGGATCCTGTACAGGGAGTAGGTGAGTCGGCTGGAGCGGCAGTCGATGGGGGGTCGTCCGCCTGCGCCAAGTTCCATCACTTGACGGGGAGGAGGGGGGTCGTTCACCTAGGCGGACTTCAGTCATTCAAGGACCCCATCGAGTAGGTAGGCTTTTTGGCCTGGTATGTCTCGTTCGTGGGCCGGCCCTGTACTCTAGCGTGGGTGTTGGGTTTTCTCGTAGGTTTTTGTTTTCTTAATCGGGGATTATTTCTATTGTTCGTGGGTTTTGTGTACCCCTTCTCAGGGTACCTGACAAATACCCTGCTGGTTCTTATTATCAGTTTGTTGTAAATCGTACGCTGCTAGTAGTCCATCTCAACAAGTCTTGCCTCACTCTATAGCTTCATGGGTGATAGCTAGCTCTTTAGTTTTACTGCGAACACCAAGAAAGTCCGACCGCTCCATATTTAATCTAGTAGGACAAAGTGCGAATGCTTCTGTTTTGAAAGCCCTAGCAATCAGTCTGCCGAGTGCCCACTGATGGTTACGATTTTGGTCAGTCCGTAGTAGTGGCACGACAGAGTTTAATTAGTATAAAGTTCAACCACAGATCACGTGCAAGGGTATTATTACAGCAAGATTTTTTTAATGGAAATGCTTTTGGGCACGTAAGAAAGTCCAACCCCTTTATGTTCAATAGCGTATGACAGAGTATGATGGAGTATCAACATCTACGACATAAAATGCATGGGTACCGACTGCACTCCCTCTTGCCATTTCTGCTTTGCCCTTCAAAAGTACATTCCCAAAATAATAAAAAGCACATAAACAAAGTTTGAACGATATTATATTGATTTTCAGTATTTCTCTGGGTACATGAGGCCATTTCAAAATAGAGCAAAAGTCCACTACAATTGTACCCGCCGTTGCACTTCTATTGCTAAAGACCCAACTGGACCTACCAGTCGACGCCGCTGCCCACGCCATTGTCTGTCTCGCCACCCTCCATCGAGTAGCCCTCATCGCTGTCCTAATCTGAGTCTGACGAGGTGGAGTCATCTGTCGAGTAGCCCTCATTGTTGTCCTGATCGGTCGGGCGTGGAGGGTAGAGCCGTAATGGCACGAATTTCTCCTGCTCTAGTGAATCCAATAACAAGGGAACATATGGAAGATAGGCTGGTCTGTATAGGAAGAATTCTTCTCCCGATTTAATGAAACGTCTACTATACCGAAAGAGTCTGATAGGGATGACATGAGATTTTCTGCGGTCCATGTGATATGCGATGATTGATTTTCTTTCATGCCCAACTAAGAAAACCAAATTCCATAATGGGTGAACTGCAACACCTTATTTGTCAAATCTAGTTGGATATTAATGATTCTAAAAATATTGTTAAAGATGACAGTATGCTGTAATATCCAATTATTAGTACCATAGTCTTCAAGGACCCACATTGAAAACTTGCGTTGATTGCGAGGACCATCAACTAGACATACACACAAGTGACCCCGAGCTTGATGTAGGGTGTGCTTATCACTAACAGTAGGCGTAGCAATTTCCTTCCATGTATTTCCCTCCATATCCACAACAATTATCACAGATTTTCCCTTATATCTTACGTAGGCCATATTGTGTACAAAACTGTTAAGAAATTTCACACAGTCCCAGATCAATACCCTCGCCCCATCCACATTCCATACTGAGCCATGTGTTATTTTCAGACGAGTAGATCTCCAAACGTCCAATTATACGATTTTCACCGACCACAAAATTAATGACATGGAAGTGAGAGGAGAGTGTTGAATCGAAACACAATTGAGCCTCACCATCTAATAAACCTAAAGTTATGCCATGACTATGAGGTCTAGTTGGCAGTACCTTAAAATTCCGTGTGATTCGATTGCAGACGACCCAACAGCGACAGCGAGGTCCCCTAGTCATAGAGCACCAGCATAGGACAAGGCCGTTGTAGCAATCTGAGACAGCTACAATATTTGTGTAGATGGGCAAGAAGTTGAAGCAGGGAAGAACACCATGAAGCTGGTGAAGTGTCGCTTCATGTTCTTCCTATCGAAGAAGAAACCGATCACAGCCTGGCAGGCCAGCTTGTCATCGAAGAAGACCAATTTGCAACAGAACAAGGAGGGGCCAGAGAGACGGCAGAGGATCTTGAGAACGAGATCATCTGGTAGGGTGGCAAATGAATCCATCCTCCTGTTGGTGGCCTGCTTCATTTCGTCAGTGTGCAATAGGCCTCAGCTACCTAAGTAATGATATCACTGAATGAAGAAGAAAATAATCCAACAAAGATCCATCAGTGAATTGCACAACTTATACCAAATTGCATGTTTAACAACCCATTAACAATTTCCATGTTATGAGGTCATCCAAATTTAGAGTAGCAGCACAAAGACATATACAACTCAGACTAGAATAGTAGCAAAATCAAGTCTAACCATCACACATGCAGCTTAAAGATTAGTGGTACTGATTTGCTGCCTCCTAACAAATCCAATAGCCATGTGCTACAGGGACTACCAGAACCATTCCCCGTCCTGCATCTATCTAAAATTAAGGGATATGGTGGTATGCATCAAAGCTGATATATCTAATAGACATCCCCAAGTCCTGCAGTAGATCCATGTTGAGGCAAAACAGAAATGAAGAAACGAACAATAAAAAGGGGAGAAAGGAGACCTGCGAATCGGATCTGACGCCTCCGCCGCGGCACACAAGCGACACGGACGGCAATGCCGCCGTCCTTCACCGGGAAAGCCCCGCCGCCTGCCTCCAAATGGACACCGAAGCCACCACAACACACCGGGATCCTCCGCTGCCGCCTCCATCTCCGCCGCAAGTCCAACTTGCAGATACTTTTCCACTTTCAGGGGATATAATATATCTCATATATATAGATATAATATATAAGAGAACATAAAATGTATGTTATATAAAGGCTCCAAGGGGACGATAACACACACAGCCGCTTAGTGTAGTGGCAAAGACCTTCACGTCTTAATGCCAGGTCCCGAGTTCGAATCCTAGAGAACGTAATGTTTTTGAGGAATTCAACATCAGTCGAAGAAGGGTGGTCCCACATGTTGGTCAGAGAAGGGTCCCCTGTTGCGGGTCCTAGGTAAATGACGCTTTGGTCCCATGCGTCGGGTGGTGAAGGGTGCCACACGGGCCAACAGGTCGGTCAAAGAAGGGTGGCCCCACATGAACAGGGATGGTGTCCTGTGGCGGACCCCATCTAACTGACGCTCTGGTCCCACACGTCCGATGGGAACGGTCCCTGACGGGTCGCACGTGTCAGTTGATGAAGGTTGACCCCACATGAATGGTGATGGGTCCCCCATGGCGGGTCCCATCTAACTGACACGCTGATCCCACACGTCGGATGGAGAACGGTCTCAGACGGGTCCCACATGTCAATCGACGAAGGATGGTGGGCTGGGTCCCATGTGGCGGGTCCCATCTAACTGACACGCTGATCCCACATGTCCCATACTTCGGATGGAAAACTGTCTCAGACGGGTGCCACATGTCAGTCGTCGAAGGGTGGAGGCCTCAATGTTCCCTTGGCAGGCAGGTCCCACAGGTCGGTGGGTCAAGTGTGGTCTAACTGACACGCTGGTCCCATAAGCCGGATGGAGAACGGTCCCAGATGGGTCCCACATGTCAGTCGACGAAAGGTGGTGAGCTGGGTCCCATGTGGCGAGTCCCATCTAACTGACACGCTGATCCCACACGTCCCACACATTGGATGGAAAACGGTCTCAGATGGGTCCCACATGTCAGTCGTCGAAGGGTGGTGGCCTCAAGGTTTCCGTGACTGGTAGGTCCCACAGGTCGTTGGGTGAAGTGTGGTCTAACTGACATGCTGGTCTCGCAAGCCTGATGGAGAACGGTGACCATTCGAAATGGATGAGTAACGGCGGGTCCCATAACATCGGATGGAGAATCGCCGGGCTGAGTGATAGGTGGGTCCCATGACTAACGACGGATGGGGGGTACTAGTGATGCGTGCTAACAGTGGATGGAAGTATGAGTGAAGGTGGCTCTTATTAACGGTCGTTAACACCTCATTTTAGACCATCAATAATACCTAAAATGGTCAATTAAGGGACATAAACCATAGTCATAGGGTTTATTTCTAACCATTTCCACTAGTTGTGATGACTATGTAAGTATAGGTACAAATGGCCAAAATCATGGTAAAATGACATCATCAAATGCTCATTTTTACTAAACCATGTTGAAGAGTTCATCGAGATGCATGAAATGGAGTTTTGTTTTGTCTAATTCGTAGTCCGGACGATAAAGTTATGCCTTCCGGAAGATTGCAAATGGATTCTAGGAGCAGTTTGGAGTAAATCGGCCATAATGGCCTCATCCAAACTCCGTTTTGGGTGATCCAGGTGGCCACACAAAGCAAACAATAAGGGATACCCATTTGGGCCAAGTGCCATGGCGCCTGCCCTGGTGCCAAGGCACCCGCCCCCATGCTGACGGTGTCCAACCCTAGAACTGACTCTGCCACATCACTGGTCCATGTGACCGACTCCCCACGGCTTTCACACCGCCCAACAAGGTCGATTTGATCCGATGGTGGTCGATGGATGCCATATGGATCCTTGGGGCCACCGTTATTCACTTGGAGTAACAAAGTCGGTCCAAAACTGACTTCAGTCGCATGCAACCGACTTGGGGAAGCCATCCATCACCGTTGGATGTTAAGGTGGTACGAGTGGACGGTATGTCCGGGGCGCCCACCCTGGCCAGGGCACCGGCCCCTGCGGCCACAGCTACCGACCTCCAGAGTAATAAAAATATGTCCCTCATCCTTCATTTGTAACAGACACCATGAATATCAAATACTTCTTCCATTAGAGTAGTCACTCTCCACATGAGAGTAGCAGTTCAATGGCTCTCTTAGAGAGAAGTTGAAGATAGAAAGAGAGAGCGAAGAGAAGCTTGGAGAGGAGTCGAGCATGTCAGCGACCTCTCCACTTGTAGCTCGGTGGAGTCAACTCTTCTTTGAGTAATAAAGTCTGCCTTCCTCATCTTCTATCGTGTGGTAACTTTGTTCTATTGCATTACTTAAGTATTACTTTACTTTATTGTTCTTTACTTGTTTCACCGCCCGATTAAGGTGCTCTAGTTCTAGGATCCGAATTAGAGTAGTCGAGTTCATAGATTAAGCAAGGTGCTTAGGCTATAGCTTGCTTGTGGATGCTCCTAAATCTCCGTAGGTGGTAGCAATAGGTGGTGACAGCCCTATTGCCTGTGTAGCCTATCACGATAAGTTTAGCGAGTAGAGCTCGTGGTGCTTACTGTCGGAGCCATTTACTGTGGTGAGTTTCGAGGAAGTGCGCTCACAATAACTAACTTTAGTAAGGTCTTATTTGGTATTGCCTTAGTCAGAGAACCCACACATATTCTCTCTATCCTTTTATCACCAATACTTGGATATGCTTAGTTCTTCACTAGTTCACTTCACGTTCCCTATGGAAATTCGATACCTTGGAATACTCCTTGGTGAAAACTACATTGACATCCGTGCGCTTGCGGATTTATCTAGGTGCTATATCCAGTGTCAACAGCCCTCCCACAGGCAAATGGCGCTGGCTCCCAAAGCCAAATGGAGCGACAAGGGTTTCAGTGATGAAGTGTGTTGGTCACAAACTCGAGGATATCCGTGAAACCATCACAATCCAGCGGTGAACAGTGCCATGAACACCTCTGTGATGATTCCGTCATGTTTTCCGTGATGGTTCCTGTGACCTTTTTAAAATACATCATGGAAAACAAAATTGTCACACAGTTCAATGACCAAAGTGACCAAAACATCATGGAAGCTCCTCTTCAGTGACCATAACAAAATCATCATAAGGAATTTCATCATGGAAGGCCAAATCTCCACTAGTGTATGGCAAGAATACTTTCTACAGGAAGCATATGCACATAGAGACTTAACAAGTATATATATCCACATCTACTGCGGGTATAAAATTAATCCCTGGTATATCCACATCTACTGCGGGTAGAAGCATTCATTTATATTAAACCAATTTGGTTGCTTCTCATTAATATAGTTATCTGGCATAATTCCACGTTGTACAATAGAGGAGTGTAACTAAACAACTAGTTTAGTTTAGATTTGTGCATTTTCATTCTAAATATCAAGGCATTCTACAAAATGGGCACTCATCTCCTCCTAATACCGAGATATTTAATAACATACATAAATTCCCCATTCACCAACTTCTAGTGGTGTATATGTATGTTTTGGTGGTGATTTATTTAGGAAATATTATGCACTTTATCAGGGGTTACTATTTTTATATGCAATGAGCTCAGACTTTATTAATGCAGTTGCATGAATACTGCATCTATTTCCTTTTGCAGGAGGAGTATATATCCTCAACTTCACGTTGAGTGAACTTCTAGTTAACTATTTCTCTGCAAGTTCTGGCTTTCAATGAATGCATATGCAATCTTCAAGACTTAACACCAGTCGTTACTCACACGTAACCCATAATTTAGCCATAACAATCCTTCAGGGACTAATGCTCATAGTCATCATATAATTGATAATAATGAAATATCAATTATGTATAGACCTTCAAGGTCATATGTATGGAAGAACCACAATTAATGGTGGCATTGCGCATTCAGACGCATTGAGCTCAGTATGCTTAAGTATGATAGCAAGGGTATGGCATTTAGCCATGGTTACCAAGCACAAAAACTTGAATACAGATTTATTTCATAGTCCAGATCTTTTTGTTTATTGCCCAAATTTTACCCAATTACTCATACCATAGAAAAAATTGAGTCATTTTATTTATTGCAATATATTTCATGTTCTATATAAAGCATGTGGCTTGGACCAATTCATTGTTCAGCATAAAGAGAAGCTTTAGAGTAGAACAAATGAGACCATCAAATTCATTTATCTGGGAAATATTGTTTTAAAGCAAAGTCACTGACTTAAGCTAAAAACGGCTGCTTGGCAAGAGCAAAACAATGACTAATATCCTTCTGGGATAGGCTCTCAACTAATAGCGCAACATTCGTAGGTTTAAGATACGTGTAACAAACATACATAGTTTTGACATCCATGTGGCCTTTCGAAGCCTTGGATAACTACTACAAATAATTAATATCAAAATTGGCTTCAAGCTCTATTGTGATATGGGATTCATATTTCTTGCTCGCTTTCAATCTTCTGGCGGTTGGCAGGTAGCATTTAATTAATCAAATGAGGTGTGACCTATACAGGGCTACTAGCCACAGCGTAGTCACTCCACCATAATATTCAGCTTACTTTACACGTAAACCATGTAATGGTTTCCCGCAATGATGCCCATTGTCATTTCAGAGAATGTGGATACCTCTATTTCTGAGTTTTGATGTGCACCTCGGGGCTTTACCATGAAAGGACAAACAATGTTCTTCATCGGGAAGAAGTATTCCGCTTTCACACTAACTAGGGAAAAAAACCTTAGAATGTTAATCTCGTTCATATTCTTATAGCAACTTCATGTTGCGAAGGGAAACAATCCTCAATTACTATGACATTGCATGCTTGTTATGCAGCAGAGAGACAGGAACAAAAACACATCGACTTCTGATCTTGTGTTGACCTGAGTAGTGTTGTAAGCCTATATTATATAATATTTTAAAATATACCTAAGCAAGGTATATCTACCTCTAAAGGGAAGCTACAAATGAAACCAAAATCCACGTGTATGATATACCAATAAATGTCATGCAATGGTTTTCTTCAGGTTACTTAGGTAAATAAACCAAAGCAAAAGAGAGCGCTAGAGAGAAAAATGGTCTTATATATAATCATATATGTTTCATTTATTTCCTAAAATTTTCCAAGCATATATATTTTCTAGGTTATTTATATTAGCCTTTGTAATACTTCGGGATCACTATACCAGATAATACACTAGTACAGAAATCGACATCAGTAACGCCACCCATTTTTAGCAGAGGCGGTTCACATAGCACACCGCCTCTGATCGAGCGAGGTCGCACTATAGCATCGCGACCGCCACTGAATATCTGTCTTCCGAAGCTGTTATGTTAAGAAATCTTCCTCTAAAACAAGCCAATATTCTAAGTCGGTTCAGCTATGTGCATCGCCTCTAAAGAAAGATTTGCATGGGTGGTTCTTTTATGTCAACCGACTCTGAAGATTGCATGTTCTAGAAGCAGTTGTCTTAATTGGTCCACCTCTGCAGAATGAGTTTTAAGGGTGGTTCTTCAACCGATCCTTAAGCTTACGTATGCTTGAGGCGGTTGTCTTAATCCATCCGCCTCTGACAACTAATTTGAGTTGCTCGCTCACTTGTCACCTTCTGCAGGATGCATGTGAGTTGGCGCTCATTTTGGATTTTTGGAATAGCACTGTCCTTCATGTATATTGCAAACTCTCATACAAATAATAGACACATCATGCATATTTGCAAACTATCATATAAATAAGAGACATCTTATGAAGAAATCTGACAAGAAAATGACAAAGCTTTTTGGAATAGCGTTGTCCTTCATGTATATTGCAAACTTATATAAATAAGAGACATCATCATCAAGAAATCTAACAAAAAAGGCCAAGTATTTGGAACTAAACATGACAAGCATGTCCACTTGAAGTTCACCACGTTGAAGCATGTGTATCAAATAGACATGACTACCAATAAGCTTAGTTGTCCCAACTGCTTGGCGACGTTGTTAGCATGTGTCCTTGGTCTGGGTTTTTAAGCTGGTTTCAACTCTCCTCAAACTTCTAGTATGGTACTTATTAATTACGACTAAATTTCACATTATACAGTGTCGCTAGAGGAACCCTGGTCTTTACCCTGGCCCAACTAGGCCCAAGGGGATGCGGTCTGTCCATACAAATCTAACAAAAAAGAATTTTAGCAAAAAAGATGCCTTTTGTACTATATCTATATTGCAAAGTCTCATTTCACGTTGTTAACTAATGCAGTGACTGTTTTTAAGCCCATGTGGTTTTTGCTAAAATGATTTAAAAATAATAATTCAAAAAGGAGCATCCGTCAAACTAAAATTCTCTCCCATGGACTACTCCCGTCCTCTGGAAACAAATTGTCAAAGATTTTGAAAATGTTGGTAGAATAACGTTACTCTTGGGTCTTTTAGAGTTCCAAGGCCGTCACTTCACAGTTAATGCCACCGCCTGACAAGGACTATCCCTAGTTCAAATATTTTCAAAGCCTGGACAACAGATGGGGTTTTCTTTCCTTCCACCCGAAGGAAGCTCCATGAATATCCGTTTGCGGGATAAATTTTTACTTCATCTATATTGCAAACTCTCATAAATAAGAGACAATAGGCGTCACTATGAATTTCTTTCATTTATTTCATTTTAAAAAAATAAGGCAAGAAAAGCCCAACATGCGTCACTACGAATTTCTTTTAGTTAATTTTATTATTATTATTTTTGACTCGGCTCAACTTCCACGGCCGTCAGTTGCACTTCAAAGGCTATTATTTCGCAATTAATCGCCGCTAGAATCCCAACACGTGGCATTGCACTATTATACAATTTAGGCAGAAGGACTATCCGGTCGATCACATTTGCAAACGATGGACCAAGTGTGAGGGTTTTCTTTGCTCCGTTGCGGTTATCTTTTCAATGGCTGGACAATGTTCTAGTATTTTCAAATGTGGGAAGCCAAGCGGCCGCACACAATGCTATAAATACATGTCGTCCGGCCTTCTTCTCCACCACAACTCTACTTCATCCGGCTTCTTCTGCCTCCCACTCCAAACAAAAACCGCCATGGTTGAGATCCCAATTCAGTGGCCAAGTTCTCCGTCGTTGCATGACGGGGACTCCTCCCACCACTCCGACAACGACGACATTCCCTCCTCCCCCCAACTCCGAGCCCGACTGTAGTTTGGACGAGGAGAAGGAGGACGCCGACGAAGAGGAGGAGGGGGCACCGATGACGAGGCAGACAACGACGAGGAGGAGGACGGCGGCGATGGCGAGGAGGACAGAGGAAATGGCGAGGAGGACGGCGGCAGCGACAATTGCGGCGGCGGCGGCGGTGGGGGAAATAGCGGTGGCAGCCACGGTGGAGGAGACAATGGCGACAGGGACAATGGTGGAGGCGGCGGCGGAGGAGACAATGGCGACAGGGACAATTGCGGAGGCAGCGGCGGCAATGGAGACGATGGCGACGAGTACGGTGATGAAAGCCCCGGCATCACCTACAACGATCCTAGGGCCTACGAGAGCTGGAGCTCCTCCGACAGCGGCACGGACGTCGACAACGGCGGTGGCGTCGGCGAATCTATCGAGGACAACAGCATCGCCGACCAGCCTCCTCACAAGTGTGCGAGGGGAGGATGATCCGTTTGTTTTTAGAATCATATTTAAATAGTTTAAACTTTACTTGTAGTAGTTTAGGAAAATTGATGACAAGCAATCATATGCACGTCCTAAATGTAAATTATATTCAAATTAATGTCAAGATTGTGTGTGAGTCTTCAAATCATAGAAGTTATGTTTGTGTCGAATACTTTGTGTCTATTTTTTAACTAATGCTCGGATTGTTAGTCCATGCGCAAAACACAAAGGTTGGACAGAATTTATCATGGAGCAGTTTTTTGATAAGACAAGACTTTTTTCTATTTTTCTAAATAATGCTCGTACGGTTTAAATAGTTATCCAAGAGACACCATGCTTGGACTATTATTAACCAAGGTTAATCAAATTGTGCAAACATAGACTGTCTCGATGGATGGGCCACAGTGCAACAACATTAGTTAGTATCTAATACAAAATAACCAAAGTAATACTTTAACCACTCTCTCTCACACCAACAAACATGACATGTCCAAGGTAATACTTTAACCACAGTGCAACAACATTAACATGTAACACAGTTTGAGTTGATCCATTCCATAAGAACCCCTTGGCCGCCCTAACCGTGGGCACGGACGATATATCGGTTTAACTCTGCGCGGAGGTGCACACTTTCACTATGGGTTATGATTCCCAAATGTCCAAGGTCATGACTCCCAAAACACTAAAAACCATATAAAGCCACTCATAAGTTCGTCTAACAAGTTAGGACCATAGGGTCATCGAATGTAGAAACCCCTCTCCCATCATGGCTCATCCTAGTTATAACACATAATAAAGAGCCAGCCCTATACCCAACTCGCAGATCCTCGAACTTGCTAGAAAAGGTCCTATGAGTAATTAGAGCCAGAGCCATGTAGCCCCCATAGCTGTACGTTATGTTCCGGATGATCACTTACGGTTTGGATCTTATTGAAAACTGTCTTTTCATTAGTTGTATAATCATTAATCAGGTTACAAGATCATGGTTATAAAGCACTAGCATTAATTACCCATATGCAACAGCCCTAGTTATCAAGGTAAATAGGTGTTCAAAGCTAGGTAATCCTAACAGGGTAGCAAAGAGACACATGCATATGATTTTAGTGTGTATAGTGAATAGGTAACAAGGATGGTCCCAACTATACTCGCCTTTTTCAAAGCTTTCCTGATGAACCTGCTGATCCTAGTTATAGAAGTACTCATTGGTCTTCAACAAATGGCTCACTCTCTAGATCCGATCAACAATCAGCAACAAGCAAACAACGGGCAATCATACACGAGAAAACAAATAGATCTAATTAGAACAGTACACCATATCAAAGTAAAATAGATTAAAAAGCTAATAAAACCAATCTACACATTGCTATGATCACATAGACGTAAAGATCACCAAAATCAGAGCTATAACGAAAAATTATGAATTTTACAAGATTACCTATTATAAAATAATAGATTAAAATAAATCTCAGTTTTCAAAGACTAAAAATAAATCTAACAGTGATACTAACATGTAGATCATGAAATTATGAATCTAACGCAACTTGAACGGATCAAATCGGAGTTAAAACGTAAAAATTTTAGCAAAATAATATTAGGGACTAATCTATAAATAAACAGGATTTTTGAAATAAAAATAAACCTAGAAAATCAAGGTTTTCAGATCTGGTAGGGACTCTTAACTAAATAAAGAAAAGTGCAGGAGGTTTTCTACAAAATAGCTGACCGAAGAGGTATCGGCCACCGTGAGCCATTGGATCTGGATTGAACGGCCCAGATTAGTTTGTACGTGAGAGAGAGAGCTCACCGGGGAAGAAGACACGTGCGGCAGTCGGCCATGGCCGGCGGCGATGGAGTTCACTGGAAAACTCGAAACCAACCCTAGAGGCCACCAAACGACACGGGACCGGTACTAGTTGGACGTGGAGCTCAACGCAAACTCACCGGTCACGAAGAGGTTGAAGTGGACGGAAACGGACGGGCGACGTGTGACGGCGGCGATGAAGCTCCTGTGAACATCGGCAAGACACAGAGATGTTCGTGGCATGGAGGAGAAACCCAGTGACAAGTCAATGAAGGCGGGCGGCTTCTAATCACGAACTCAAGCTCAAGGGCGGCGGCAGCTAGGGTTGCGGTTGCTACAAGCTAGAGCGAGGGCAGGCGCTTGCCCGAGGGTTTGGCGGAGGCGTGGCGGCGTGCGGCGCAGCTATTTATCGGGGCAGTCATGTGGGGCACACGCGAGATGAGGTGGGATGAGCACGGACTCTCGACCGAGTCTTGTTTGAATATGAGCAGGAGGTAGGGGATGAAGAGGTGGGTCCCGGTTGTCGGTGACTCCGCGGTGCGGGACCCGCCCGTCAGCCGGACAGAGGAAGGGAGTACGGGCTGCCGCTGTGGCTTGTTGGGCCGGCCCAAGACGGAGGACCGAGCGGGCCATGGTGGAAAAGAAAGGCCTTCGGGCCAGGAGAAAGGAGGGGGGCGAGGCAGGCCGAGCGGGCCGTTTGGGCCAGAAAGGAAGAAAGAAGGAGGAAGGGAAAAGGAATTCATTTTCCTTTTTATATGAGCAGTTTTTCAAATATATTTTCAAAAGATTTTGAAATCCAAATCAAACTCAATGAAAACCAAACATCACTATAAAATTATGCAGCAGCATGAATGCACAAGGATGCTTCTTGACCTATGATTAATTTCACTTTTATAAAAAATATTATTTTGCCTATATTCAATGCTCATAAAAATGCTTAATTAAATCAATTTAACTATTTTAAAACCATGCAAATTTTAGGGTGTTACAAATCTAGCCCCCTTGAAAGAATCTCGTCCTCGAGATTGAGCTGCTTACTCAAAGAACTTCAGATATGCCTCTCTCAAATCCTCTTCCCTTTCCCACATTGCCTTAGCCTCAGAGTACCGATTCCACTGAACTTTACACATCTTAATAATCCTGCTCCTTGTGACCCGTTCCGCTGTTTCCAAAATCTTAACCGGATATGCTTCATAAGTAAGATCATCCTTTACTATAAGCTCTTCCATAGGTATTTGCTCTACTTTCGGCACACGTAAACACTTCTTAAGTTGAGACACATGGAACACATCATGCACACCGGCCAATTTTTCAGGCAACTCTAGTTGATAAGCCACTTCCCCACGTCTCGCAATAACTTTAAATGGACCAACATACCTTGGTGCTAATTTTCCCTTCATGTTGAACCTCCTCACACCTCTCATAGGTGATACTTTCAAGTACACATAATCACCTACATTGAAAGAGGGTTCCCTCCTTGAGTATTCGCATAACTCTCTTGACGTGATTGTGCCACCCTCAAGTTTTATCTGATCATTCTGACCTGTTCTTCCGCCTCTCTAAGCGACTCTGGACCAAACTATTGTGTCTCCCTAGTTTGATTCCAAAACAATGGAGTCCTACACTTTTGCCCATATAAAGCTTCAAACGGTGCCATCTTCAGACTCTGTTGGTGGCTGTTGTTATATGAGAACTCAGCATAAGGCAAACTCTTATCCCAACTAGTTCCTTTCTACAATGCACAAGCCCTCAGCATATCCTCCAATATCTGATTTATTCTTTCAGTCTGACCATCGGTCTAAGGATGATATGCGGTACTAAAATTCAACTTAGTTCCCAGTGAAGTATGTATTTGCTTCCAAAAGTGAGAGGTGAACTGTGAACCTCTATCGGACACAATCTTCTTTGGCACTCCGTGCAAACACACAATCCTTTCCATATACAATTTTGCTAATTTTGGTCCATCGTAAGTGGTCTTGACAGGTAGAAAATGTGCAACCTTAGTCAAACGATCAACGATCACCCATATAGAATCATAGCCACTCTTAATACACGGTAATCCCACTATAAAATCCATAACAACCTCATCCCACTTCCATTCAGGTATCTTCATTGGTTGTAACAATCCTGCTGGCCTTTGATGCTCTGCTTTCACATGTTGATACGTATCACATATAGCAACATACACAGCCACATCTCTCTTTAACCCATACCACCAATATCTTTCCTTGATATCTAGATACATCTTTGTACTTCCAGTATGAATGGAGTAAGCTGACTCATGCGCCTCCCTTAGAATTGCATCCCGAATAGCTTTTATCTTAGGCACACATATCCTCTTCCCAAACCACAGTGTACCATCTTCGTCTATATGAAAACCAGGTGCCTTCCCAATCACTATGTTTCCCACTATCTCCTTTAATTTCTCATCCTCTAGATGACCTTTTTGTATCTCTTGTTCTAGAGTAGGCGTCACTTCTATCTCCATAGTATTGAGAACAACACCAAGATTCAAATGCTGCATCTCATCACACAGCTCCTTGGTCATAGTCATCATCTGAATCTCACTAACATACCTCTTCCTGCTAAGTGCATCAGCCACGACATTTGCTTTCCCAGGATGATAGTATAACTCGAAATCATAATCCTTGATCAACTCCAGCCATCGGCGTTGCCTCAAGTTCAAATCTGATTGAGTGAAGATATATTTCAAAATCTTGTGATTGGTATAAACATCACACTTATGGCCAATCAAATAGTGTCTCTAGATCTTCAAAGCATGAACCACTGCTGCTAACTCCAAGTCATGAGTGGGATAGTTCAACTCATGTTTCTTCAATTGCCTGGATGCATAGGACACAACTCTCCCTTCTTGCATAAGAACACATCCCAACCCTTGTCGAGATGCATCACAATAGATAGAGAACTTCTTACTCAGATCTGACAGTATCAACACAGGAGCTGTAGTCAATCTCTTCTTCAACTCTTCAAAGCTAGCTTAACACTTATCAGACCACACAAACTTGGCATTCTTCTCTAACAGAGATGTCATAGGTTTAGCAAGCTTGGAGAAACCTTCAATAAACCTCCTATAGTAACCAGCCAAACCAAGAAAACTGTGAATCTCACAAACATCAGTAGGTGGCTCCCAGTCTAAAACGTCCTTCACCTTTTTAGGATCCACTGCTATACCTCCATTAGAAACAACATGACCTAGAAAAGAAACTTCATTCAGCCACAACTCACACTTACTCTTCTTAGCATACAATTTGTGTTCCCTGAGCTTCACTAGCACCAATTTGAGATGTTCGGCGTGTTCCTCTTTGGTCTTGGAGAACACCAAAATGTCATCAATGAACACTACCACAAACTTGTCAATGTACTCCATGAACACTTTGTTCATCATGTACATAAAGTAGGCAGGCGCATTGGTCAAATCGAAGGACATAACTGTGTACTCATACAACCCATATCTCGTGGTGAATGCTGTCTTTGGGATATCTGAATTTCGTCTTTAATTGATGATAGCCAGAATGTAGATCAACCTTAGAAAACACACAACCACCTCCTAACTGATCAAACAAGTCATCAATCCTTGGCAATAGGTACTTGTTCTTGATCGTGACTTCATTGAGAGAATGGTAGTCAACACATATGCTGAGTTCCATCCTTCTTCTCAACAAAGATCACAGGAGCACCCCACGGAGATGAACTAGGACGTATGAAACCCTTCTCCTGTAACTCCTTCAGTTGTTTCTTAAGTTCTTCTAATTCATTTACCCCCATTCTATATGGACATTTTGCTATAGGTGCAGTGCCAGGTAATAACTCAATAATAAACTCAATGTCATGGTCAGGTGGCATACCTGGCAAATCATCAGGAAAAACATCCGGGAATTCCTCCATGACACGGTCCTGAGCATCATCATATTCATCTAGCAGATTCACTATAGTTGTAGGTGGTGCTTGCACTGCCATGTCAATACTGATTCTATCCCCCTTTGGTGTTGTCAGAACTACCACTTTCTCTTTACACTGAATTACCACATTATGCTGCTTCATCCAGTCCAATCCCAGGATCACATCAATGCCAGACGCACTCAACACAGTCAAACTAGCAGTGAACTCTACCCCCTTAAAGAGATACTAACTGAGGGACAATAATAAGAAGCTGGTATTCCTCCTCCTGGTGAGTTCACTAGCATGGGTTCTTTCATGGCAAGTAGGGGTATATTATGTGCTTTGACAAATGCTTTTATATGAAAGAATGCAAAGCTCCAGAATCAAAAAGAATAGCAGCAGAGATAGAGTTGATACTAAACGTACCCAGCATAATTTCTGGCACCTCCTGAGAAGTAGCTTCTTGTGCAGATTCCGTGGACACATGATTCACTCTCCCATAGGTAGCATAAGATCTCCCATTACCACTCTACCTCTGTGGAGTCTGTTGATTGGACCTCTTAGGACAACTACTAGCATAATGCCCCACATCACCACAACTAAAACACCTATTGGGAGTGCTAGGGGTGCCATTCTTCAGTGGAATGTTGTTGGGAGTACTGAGACATGGAGTCTGATTACCCTGCTGCTACGATGTTCGCTGATTCCAATTCTGTTGTTGGTTATGTGAGCGGTTCTGATTATTCTGAGGATACTGAGGATGCGGCGGGTTGGAGAAATGATTCCACTGACTAACTGGCCCTTGATACCTCTGCTGATAGCCTTGAGAATTCGGACAGAACCGATTGTTGCTCCCATATCCTTGTCCTTCCATCTTCCGCTTCCAATCCTTGTCCCGGCGCATATTGTCAAGCACAATAGCGCTATTCACCAGCTCCTGGAAATTGGCATACTTCTCTCCAGCCAACTGCAATCTAAGATCATAGTAAATCCCATTGAGGAAATGACACCGCTTATCAGCTTCTTCCCTCACTTCATTTGGAGCATAGCGAGCAAGCTCATTGAACTTGTTGTGATACTCGCTCATAGTCATGTTGCCCATCTTGAGAGATCTGAATTCCTCTTGCTTCTGCTCAACAAGACCTTCAGGGATGTGATGCACCTTGAAATCCCTAACAGAATCTGCCCACGTGATAGCGGGAACATTGGCGAGATGAGCAGCTTGATACGACTCCCACCATGTTTGTGTGGCACCTTGCAACTGTCCAGACGCATAGAGCACCTTCTCTCGATCATTGCATTGAGCAAGGTTCAATTGCTTCTCCCCGGCACGGACCCAGTCGTCAGCTTCCAGTGGCTCAATGGAGTGAGAAAACATGGGTGGGTTAGCATGCATGAACTCCCTACGCTTGTCCCATGGCGGTTGAGCGTGTGGTATTCCTCCAGGTTGCATAGTCTATGCCAACTAGGTCAAAGCTTGCATCATCTGAGCTTGTGAGGCCATGAACTCTTCACGGGTGACTGGTGGGGGACTGTTTCCAGCAAAGTTCCTGTTTCCCCTTCTTGACATCTGCACCAATTCTTATAAAGGAACCTTAGAACAACTGAACTACAATAATGTCAGCTCTATAAAGATTCTAAAAATTTTTGGGCGAGTTACAATTTCAGCAGTCCAGCAAAACAATCATAACCGAAGTTCTAGGTATCCAATTCAGGAAAACTTTCTTTTATATCATATCACCAGATTCAGTCATTAAATTGGTCGAAAACAGTACACAACAGAAACTGTCTCAGACATCAAAACTGTGCAGAAACACAAAATCTGAAAAGTTATAACTCGTAGCTCAGAATAGATACAAAGGTGATTCTTGAGGCATTAGAAAGGTACTGAAGTCTAGTTATTGCCATAAAAATTTTGCCAGATTTGCAATAGCCAAACTTGAGATATAACCGAAACATTGCAGACTGCTCCAGAATTTTAGCACAGGATAGATTCGAGATTGACCATAACAAACTTTATTAAAGACCCCAAAACTCTAATATGTTTAACTAAAGAACATTGCACACATGCCCACAAAGCTCTAGCAGTCATTACAAGGATTCAAATCACTCAAAAGCATAAAAACAATTCAACTAGCACACAAAAGTTCACTCGCAATTAAATGACTCGACTCAACTTGACTAACGAAACTAACGACTATTACATAAAAGGTTTCCTGCACCTAAAGATGAAAAGGAGGGGCACGCTTCTCATAAATCTTTGGTTCTCCAATGGAAGCTCTAAGGTTGTCATGCGTCTTTTGCCACTTCCTGTAGTCCTTCCCTTGCTGGTAGAGCGTAGCTTCTAAGATCCTAACCCTTTCCATCATATCATAGCTAAAGTGTGCTATAGCTTGGTGTGCTGGATCAAGATCTGGATGAAACATCATTGCCCATCCATCTTCCATATTCGAATCATCATATGGAAGATAATGGTAGCGATCATGCTGCATTGGCTCACGGTAATTTCCACGAAGACTCACCCATGCTTGAAATGTTGCATCATCAATACTGCTCTCCATGGTATGGCGATGCCCCCAATGAAAATGAGTCCTTTCAAGCTTGAAAACTCCTGGTCCCTCATTCTCAGAGTAGATATTCACCTTTGTCTTCCAGTACGTTGTCTCGAGAGGGTGAGTATGCTCAACGCAGACATATTGTATTATAGGTTTCCAATCAGCTTAGTATTGAGTCAACACCTCCACCAGGCAACGATGTGCCGTGGAGTCATGATTCCACAAGGTACGCTCCTCCACGGTCCATTTCATTGGAGGGGGTTCGTCATCACCTTCAGCAACTTCCATCTTCTTCATCATCTTGAGCGATGTCCTCCTCATCATCACTGAGGACAATGATATCTTGCTCCTCTTCCATAGGCTCCAGTTCTTTCTCTTCTTCTTCTTGAGCTTCCTCCATAGGTTCTTCTTTAGACTCAGGTGTAGGTGACGGTAAAGGTGATGGTGCCTGTTGTGCTGGGAGTGCAGCCACTTCATCTTCATCATCCTCACTATTCCAACCCTTCACTTCAACTCGTGGCGGAATGGAGCCTCCAGTACTCTTGCGGGTGGTCTGACGGGTACGCATCTACAGAATTAGACCAAGTTAGATTCAATGTTTTGTAATGGAATAAGATAGAAGTAGCATAAAATTTAGAAAATAACAAGACCAAGATAGTAAGCAAGAATCTAGTGAAGCAAAGAGAGCTAAAAACGACCATTCTATCTAGGCTTGCGTCCTACAGTGAACTATGCTCTGAAACCAATTTCTCATATCTCATTTTTAAGGACAAAAATAAGATATATAAAGTCTTATGTGCACCCCAGGATGTCACACACACAAGTTGACAAATCTTAAATAGTACCATCACAGAGTTTATTACATAGTACACAGAATAGAAAACATAGTCTTTAACAAAAATAAGACATAACTAATATAACTCCAGATGATAGCTCCACCACAGGGACACGTCAACTGGTTGACACAAGCTAGTAGTCGTGTCGATAACTCTCACTCCAATCTTGATCTGTTACCCATCCGAGATTTTCCAAGTAATGAAATAAAATAAGTGTAAGTACATATGTACTTAGCAAGCATAGAAGGGGTTCATAAAGCTCAATAAAGGTTGACACGGATAAACTGCAAGTACCTTTAGTGTATGTCACATTTTAGCAATTTAGCATCAAGGTAGTAGTAAACCCATAACCACATGATCAGGTAAACAAGATAAAGAATATGATAAAAAACAACATTAACATATAAAACAGTTTGAGTTGATCCATTCCATAAGAACCCCTTGGCTGCCCTAACCGTGGGCACGGATGATATATCAGTTTAACTCTGCGCGGAGGTGTACACTTTCACTATGGGTCATGATTTCCAAATGTCCAAGGTCATGACTCCCAAAACACTGAAAACCATATAAAGCCACTCATAGGTTCGTCTAACAAGTTAGGGCTGTAGGGTCATCGAATGTAGAAAACCCCTCTCCCATCAGGGCTCATCCCAGTTATAACACATTATGAAGAGCCAGCCCTGTACCCAACTCGCAAATCCTCGAACTTGCTAGAAAAGGTCCTATGAGTAACTAGAGCCAGAGCCATGTAGCCCCCATAGCTGTACGTTATGTCCCGGATGATCACTTACGGTTTGGATCTTATTGAAAACCGTCTTTTCATTGGTTGCATAGTCATTAATCAGGTTACAAGGTCATGGTTATAAAGCACTTGCATTAACTACCCATATGCAATAGCCCCAGTTATCAAGGCAAACAGGTGTTCAAAGCTAGATAATCCTAATAGGGTAGCAAAGAGACACATGCATATGTATAGTGAATAGGTAATAAGGATGGTCCCAACTATACCTTGTTCAAAGCTTTCCTGATGAACCTGCTGATCCTGGTTGTAGAAGTACTCTTGGTCTTCAATGAACAGCTCACTCTCTAGATTCGATCAACAATCAGCAACAAGCAAACAACAAGCAATCATACATGAGCAAACAAATAGATCTACTTAGAACAGTACACCACATCAAAGTAAAACAGATTGAAAAGCTTATAAAACTAATCTACACATTACTACGATCACATAGACGTAAACATCACCAAAATCAGAGCTATAACGAGAAAATTATGAATTTTACAAAATTACCTATTGTAAAATAATAGATTAAAATAAATCTCAGTTTTCAAAGACTAAAAATAAATCTAACAGTGATACTAACATGTAGATCATGAAATTATGAATCTAACGCAACTTGAACGGGAATCAAATCGAAGTGAAACGAAGAAATTTGAGCAAAATAAGATTAGGGACTAATCTGCAAATAAAAAAGATTTTCAAAATAAAAATAAACCTGGAAAATCAAGGTTTTCAGACCTGGCAGGGACTCTTAACTAAATAAAGAAAAGTGCAGGGTTTTCTACAAAATAGCCAACCAAAGAGGTATCGGCCACCGTGAGCTGTTGGATCTAGATTGAACGGCCCAGATTAGATCGTGCGTGAGAGAGAGACAGAGCTTGCCGGGGAAGAAGACCCTTACGGCGGTCGGCCATGGCTGGCGACGACGGAGTTCACTGGAAAACTCGAAACCGGCCCTAGAGGCCACCAAACGACACGGGACCGGTACTAAGCGGACGTGGAGCTCAACGCAAACTCACTGGTCACGAAGATGGAGGTTGGAGTGGACGGAAACTGACGGGCGATGTGCGACGACGGCGATGAAGCTCCAGCGAACATCGGCGAGACACAGAGATCAATGCGGTGCACGAAAATTAGGGGAAAAAGACTCAGCGAGTTCGTAGAATCGGGGAGAAACCCGACGACAAGTCAATGAAGGCGGTGCAACTTCTAATCACGAACTCAAGGTCAAGGGCAGTGGTGGCTAGGGTTGCGGTTGATGCAAGCTTGAGCGAGGGCAGGCGCTTGTGCGAGGGTTTGGCGGAGGCGTGGCGGCGTGCGGTGCAGCTATTTATCGGGGCGGTCGCATGGGATGCACGCGAGACGAGGTGGGGAGAGCATGGACTCACGACTGAGTCCTGTTCGAATACGAGCAGGAGGTAGGGGATGAAGAGGTGGGTCCCGGTTGTCGGTGACTCCATGGTGCGGGACCCGTCCGTCAGCCGGACAGAGGAAGGGAGTGCGGGCTGCCGCTGCGACTTGTTGGGCCAGCACAAGACGGAGGACCGAGCGGGCCGTGGTGGAAAAGAAAGGCCTTCAGGCCAGGAGAAAGGAGGGGGAAGAGGCAGGCCGAGCGGGCCGTTTGGGCCAGAAAGGAAGAAAGAAGGAGGGAGGGAAAAGGAATTCATTTTCCTTTTTATATGAGCAGTTTTTCAAATATATTATCAAAAGATTTTGAAATCCAAATCAAACTCAACGAAAACCAAACATCACTATAAAATTATGCAGCAGCATGAATGCACAAGGATGCTTCTTGGCCTATAATTGATTTCACTTTTATAAAAGTTATTATTTTGCCTATATTCAATGCTCATAAAAATGCTTAATTAAATCAATTTAATTATTTTAAAACCATGCAAATTTTAGGGTGCTACAAGGGTGGAGCTTTTTCATCACGTGTTCAACATGAGGAAGGCGGTGGAGGTTCAACTGACCTGACTGGGCCCAATGTGGGGGTCGGGCGACCCCCCTATGGCATGTGGGCCTAGCTAGGGTCTTGTAAAAGGTATCCCCACTTCGCTGGAGTTAAGTTGAGCTTTGGGGCCTACAAAGGTGGTGTCGGCCGACTCCTTCTATGTCAGCTGGACCATGGGTGAGTGTTCCCACATGTCATAGAGTCCATTCCAGGTGTTGGTTAATTTCTTGTCACGTTGGTTCCTTCGTTGTGGGCCCATGGATCCATGTGCTTTCATCCTTCAACGTTGATTTCAATTTTCCTTGTGATCTGAGGGTGGTACTTGCTTGGGACTGTGTTGGGATGATCTTGTTTGTCTAGCAGTGGCTAGGAAGGTCCCATGAGGGGATTAGCCGATCCCCCTTTGGTGGAATCAGAGGTTCATCTTCTGCAGGTGGCTTCTCCATGCAATTCTAAGCACAATGGTGGTGCTGGCCCACCAAAGTGGGATCGGCCGATCCCACTTTTGCGCCTATCTTTTGCACATTGTCTCCAGAAGCTATGGTCTTGATGAATGTGAAGTTGGTTTGTTATTTGGCCATACTTGGTTGGTTGCCCAACCTTCATATGGAGCTTCCAGACACTGAAAAGTACCTGTTCTGGGTGCCTGAAACCAAATAATGATAACTACATGTGGAACCAAGTTATTTGTACCTAAGTGACTATGTGTTTGGTGGTTTCTTTCTAGAAAGAATGTCTTGTTGATAGTTTTTATAGGGTAAAAACATGGTATAACTACAGTCAACAAGATCCCCCACACTTAAGTATTTGATTGTCCTCGAGCAAAGGTTGGAGAGAATGATAACATATGATTATTACATCTATAAGATATTAGCAAAAACAAAGCTTTATTCAAGACCTATCTCATTGTTGATGGTCCTTAACTACCAATTTTGATTATCATTATTGCATCAAAATGAGGACAACCAACAATACAAGTAGTGATTTATGTTTATAATTCACCTAGTTCCACTTGTACTTAGAAATTTTATTTGTATGCAGGAAAAATATCAAAAATGGATGAAAACGAAACATTGGAGAGAAGTGGAACGTGATAGGGAAGCAACTCAACCAGGGTCAGGGCGCCCGCCCTCAAACCCACGGTGGGCGCCCTAGTCACTGTGGCCGTCTTGGCCACGGTGGCCACCCTGGGGGTGATAGCTCCCGACCTTCTAGCAACCCAGCCTGGGTGAGGGTGCCCGCCCTTACATCCACGGTGGCTGCCCTGGTGGTGCCAGCTCCTGAACTCAACCACGTCACCGATCCGTGACAACACCTTCCCACATCTCCCAACCGTTGAAACCTAGTCGGTTTGATCCAAGGGCTCCCGAGTGAGGTCACATGGATTCATGGGCCCACTGTCATGCACTCAATGAGGCTAAGTCGGTTGGAACCGACTCCAAACCAACTTATCTCGCACGCAACCGACTTGGGGGAGTAATCCATCACCGTTGGATCGAAAGGCGGTGTGAATGGACGGTATGTCCAGGGCGCCCACCCTGCCGAGGGTGCCCTCCCTGGACCCAGGCGCCCGCCCCCATGGTCATAGCTACCGATCGCCAGAGAACTATAAATAGGTCCTTAATCCTTCATTTGTAACAAACACCAAGAAGGAGCTCTCTCTCTACCCTTAAATATGTAACTCTAGTAGTGGTATTAGCAGGACTTCTGCTCAGAGTCCGGAGAAAGTCTTCAGGAGTCGGGTATAACTTGTACCGCTCTGGTAATACTTTCCTTATTGCAATAAAGCTATTACTTTCTCTGCAAGTACTTTTCCAAGTCTTTACTTCAAGTAATAGTCTTGTCCTTTAGCTATGCTCCAATAACCATGTTGGCCTTGTTTAGTGTGGTTTATCCTGTGTGGGTTCTAAGTCGCTAGTCAGTGCTCTAATCTTTGCTAGATTAGAGTAATAGCTTGCAGTGTAAGCGAGGTGTTTAGACTATACGTTGCCTTAAAATGGTGGCTAGTCCTCCGGAGGTGGTAGCAATAGGTGGTGACTGCCCTGTTTGCCTGTGTAGTCCACCACGCTTGGATTAGTCCTTTAGATCACTAGGGCTGCAGGTGCTTTGTGTCGGAACCATTTACTGTGGTGAGTTCCGAGCGGGTGCGCTCCGAAGTGCATGATAAACCCCTCTATTTCTTGGTACATCTACATAATCCATAGCTAGAGTTGTGCTTGATTATAAGTAATGTAAGACTCCCATGCTCTCCTTCTTCATTACTCGATCATTTACTTATCTATGAGTAGAACCTCTTGGTGTCATCCTATCTTAAATATCGCATAACCTAGTTTAGTCTAGTTGGTATACTAGATAGTAGATACATGATGGTTCACCATCATTATCTTTAACCATTGCTTCCCTGTGGATAAATATGATACCCTGGAATACTCCTAATGAAGTGCTATAATGATATTCTGTGCGCTTGCGGAATCTTCTACGTGAGCATAAGAAATATCAACAAGCATTTCTCGCGCCGTTGCCGGGGACTAACAAACCTGGTAACGACGTTAAGAAATGTCAACAAGCATTTCTGGCGCCGTTGCTGGGGAAGCAATTGGCGTAAAGATTTTGGTTGTTGCCTTGATATCTGCTGAGCTAGTTGCCACTAGTTTTTGTGGGTAAAATATTTGTCACGAGCCCAGGGTGCCTAATCCTTCTTGACCAATCAAACCACCACCCTGCCATTGTGTAGACAGGTATGTGTGCACACTAATTCTGTGCAGATGAAGAAACGGCCGCCCTCAAGCTGAAAGAAAATCATCATATGTGTGATGGGGCGACTACATTATATCACCCGCAATTCAATCACAAATTGAGTGATGAATCGATCAAGGTATGAGAGAACCAACCCAAAAACATTTTATGCATTCTAATTTTATTTTCACCACTGCATGTTGTTAATTTATCACTCGTTTAAACTTTCTTCTAAAGCATGGCATGTTTGATTGATCATATTCATTCACCCATTTGCATCACGTTGCATATTAAAAAACTTTGGTTCTCTTATTCATCAAACAATTGTCACAAATCCATTTGAATCAATCTCAATTTTATCATGCTTCCTTCCTCTATGCTGGTATGTTTTAGTTTGGGAGTGTTGGTCAACTGCAATACTTTCATAGGCTTTTAAATTAAGCATGGTGCTTAGGTTAAATAGCCTACCTTAATCAAATTAAACATGGTGTCTAGTTTGATTATTGAACTAAAACTGCTTGTGTAGACATTGGTTGTGTATCTAGACTAACCCCTACAGGAAATTGACAATTTGAGTGGGTAAGTCTTTGAGATAAATCAATAGAGAAGTCATGCTCAATTGACTCAAAACAATGAGCCCTTGCCGACAGGTAAACTGGTACGTATCCTATATTTAATTCTTGCATAATGTTTTAGTTCGTGCATGTTTAATTTTCAACAAAATTGTTTTTGTTTCACGCATAATAAATCAACATTGTCTTATGTAAAAAAAATTCTTTGACTCTTAGCATAATAAGCTTGCAACCACTCTCCCAATAAGACCTCCCTTAATAATAATAATAATAATAATAATAATAATAATAATAATAATAATAAGGGAAAGAATGTTCTCTAAGATAAATTTCCTTTTGTGTCTTTGCTCGCTAAATGTATCAAGATTAAAAAGAACAAGGGGAATGCATGTCTATAAAATTGATTCTTGCTCTTTGCCCTATGCCTCAAAAAAAACATAAGTTGTTCCCTCTTTCATTCTCACCTAAAAGGAAGTTGTAATGAAAACATCCTTGTAAATGCAAGAACTAAATGCATCTGGTAGACTTTGTATCCTTCGGGTATGCTTGTCACTAAACCTTGCAAGATGAACACAAAAAAGAATGAAGGGTCAAAACAACACGGTAGAACAAATTGAGCAGGACATCATTCAGTGGAGTACATTTTGAGGGACAACTAACATTTACACTAGGCTTTTAATGTCAAAGACATAAAAGTCCTAGTGTGGGGGAGTCTGCGTAATTCATATATACCAACCTCTCGGCCTCCGCCATTTGGGCACACTGGTTTGCACCCCCTCTGCCACTCTTGATTTTTCATCATAAGTTTGATATCATGATAATGCTACATGTTAAAATCAAATTTGAAATCCTGTTGTGTTCTTTGTAAGAATCTGATGCAAAAAAAGGAGGTGACACTAATCTTGACTTAAGTACCTATCTTAAATTGACACCGTAAAGTTTTGTTGGAAATGATAAATAGTTGCCCTGAAATACTTTGCAAAAGCCCTTCATACAACCCTTTACTACTTAAGTTTTGAGCATATAAAACTAGAGTTCATCTTAAGTCAAACGCTATTCTGGGTTGCACTTGCTATAACCAAGTTTATGCTCTTGCGAGATAACATGTGGTGGTGAATAGAGTAAATCTTTTAACTTGTCTGAGGAATGGTTGAGACAAATCTAGAGTTTTATTTTGAAAAATCAAAAAACCTTGCCAAAAATTCCTCGATGGTGTTAAAATTCCTACCACAAGCCATATACATGTTCCCTAGATTAGATTGAAAATCCCCACAAAAAGCCGCTTGATTGCTTTGAGCTTGGTTAGGCCTTATTGATCTAAGTAGAGAAACTAGTCATGCTTCTTGATCAAGATCACTTACACGTGTACCCCTTGCTACTTCTACATTGGAAGTACACAACCACCAAATAACTATGCACCCCCTGCTATTTCCACATCAAAAATATGCAACTAGCTCATAAACTATTGAGACATATTTTTGAAGGGCATGACCTACCAAAAGAAAAAAAATATTGAGAGAAAAGAGGGATATAGTCCCCAAATGAGAGATGATACAGCGGAAGCCTCAATACCCACTGTGAGAGAGAAAAAATATGTGCTCTCGAAAAAAAAAGTCAAGCAAAAAAAAAGAGGACCAAGTGTCCCATGTAGAATAGCGGGTAACCGTGCTCTCTAAAAAAATAAATTACCATCAGAAAGTCTCAAAGGGGTTCCACCATATATTCACACTTGCACTTCTTGATCATTTTGTATGCCTTGTTGCTCCTTTTGATCTAAGTGTCCAACTTAGTAATATATTCAGTTCAAGTCTTCTTATGCTTTCTCCACCTATGAGCTCCACATAAGCTTTAGTATAGGTGCAAAAGGCCTCTATCTTTGGCCTTGGTAAGAATTATCAAACACCATTGAGTGATCGAGTGTACCATTTGAGGAACTTAGGCATGTTTTTCTTTCAGAATCTTGAAAACCTCTAGAAAGAGTCTCGGCCTTACCAAAGCAAGGTACAACGTTTCTACCTACTATTCTATCTTACTTTTGCATATTACAAGGTGAAAGCTATAAGCCCCATATGGCTAAGAGTGATGATGAATTTCTAACTCTATCCTGCTCAAATTAAGAGTCAGTATTGGTTTGTATAAGAGTTTTTGCAGGGCGTCACATGTAGCAACTCCTGATCCAACATGCTAAAGCCCACATCTTTGCTCGGGACAAGCAAAGGTTTAGTGCGGGCGAGTTTGTTGATGGTCCTTAACTACCAATTTTGACTGTCATTATTGCATAAAAATGAGGACAACCAACAACACAAGTAGTGATTTATGCTTATAATTCACCTAGTTCCACTTATACTTGGAAATTTTATTTTTATGCAGGAAAAATATCAAAAATGGATGAAAATGGAACATTAGAGAGAAGTGAAACATGATAGGTAAGCAACCCAACAAGGGTCTAGGCACCCGCCCTCAAACCCACGGTGGGCGCCCTGGTCACGGTGGTTGCCTTAGCCATGGTGGCCACCCTGGGGGTGACAGCTCCCGACCTTCTAGCAACCTAGTCTGGGTGAGGGAGAAAGTCTTCAGGAGTCGGGTATGACTTGTACTGCTCTGGTAATACTTTCCTTATTGCAATAAAGCTATTACTTTCTTTGCAAGTACTTTTCCAAGTCTTTACTTCAAGTAATAGTCTTGTCCTTTAGCTATGCTCCAATAACCATGTTGGCCTTGTTTAGTGTGGTTTATCCTGTGTGGGTTCTATGCTGCTAGTTGGTGCTCTAGTCTTAGCTAGATTAGAGTAGTAGCTTGTAGTGTAAGCAAGGTGCTTAGACTATACATTGCCTTAGAATGGTGGCTAGTCCTCCGGAGGTGATAGCAACAGCTGCTAACAGCCCTGTTTGCCTGTGTAGTCCACCACGCTTGGATTAGTTTTCTTTAAATCATTGGGGCTCCAGGTGCTTTGTGGCAGAACCATTTACTGTGGTGAGTTCTGAGCGGGTGCGCTCCGAAGTGCATGATGAACCCCTCTATTTCTTGGTGCATCTACATAATCCATAGCTACAGTTGTGTTTGATTAGAAGTAATGTAAGACTCTCGTGCTCTCCTTCTTCACCATTTGATCATTTACTTATCTATAAGTAGAACCTCTTGGGTGTCATCCTATCTTAAATATCGCATAACCCAGTTTAGTCTAGTTGGTATACTAGATAGTAGATACAAGATGGTTCACTATCATTATCTTTAACCATTGCTTCCCTATGGATAAATACAATACCCTGAAATACTCCTGGGTGAAGTGCCATAATGATATTTTGTGCGCTTGCGGAATGTTCCACATGAGCATAAGAAATATCAACAAGCATTTCTGGCGCCGTTGTCAGGGACTAACAAACCTGGTAACGATGTTAAGAAATGTCAACAAGCATTTCTGGCACTGTTGTCGGGGACTAACAAACCTGGTAACGATGTTAAGAAATGTCAACACTCATACAAGTGGGTTATGTGGTACTATCAGCATATATCCTTCGGATGTTGAAAAATGGAATAGTTCTCAAAGAAAAGTAATTTTCCCATTTTCATATCCTTAGTACTTAGAGTTTTTGACAATGGTTTTAAAAGAAAGCACATAGTTCATTCTTTCTCCTCAAATAATACTCTCAAGTCACTCAGTAAGAATATAATTCCTCACCAAGGCATAGCATAAGATTGCCTTCTTTTGTTCCATCCTACATCTATAGGCTTATGTGGGGCTCAGGTAGGGATAAACAAGATAGCATACTTACACTGCATCTATTCTAAAGTCAAAACAAAGATCCAGTGAGAAGAATGTCATAATCTTAGATCAAGATGTGCAAGTGTGTGGAAAATGATGGAATAGAATGCTCCTCTGTTTGATAAGATATCTATCTACTTTATTTTATTTGATACATGGCTAGCATTTTTCTTCTTTTTTTCAAAAGCAATGGACCTTCATGTTTCCCTTTTTTTGCATAGCCATTGTGTCTCATATACTAAGCAATACTTAGAGAGATATTCTAAAATCTTAAAACATGGAGCATCTATATGGTGGAGATGGATGGCATGTTTTTGCGTACTTCCAGTGTAGAAGTAGCATGTGTATATGTGGCGTATATGTGGTCTTGATCTTGGGACTATGACATAATTCTCAACTAGGGTCAACAAGGTTTGACCAAACTCAACACAAGTACAAGTAGCGTATATAGAAAGGGTTTTGAACATGGTATGAACACATATGGCTTTGGTAGGTATTTTCTTATTATTGAGGAGTAAGTGACACTATGGTTTTATGACATTTTCAAAAATAAATCTCTAAGCACTTTGAATAGAAAAGGTATGAGTCATGAGCTAAGAATTATATCACATTTGTCAACAACTAAGTCAATATGATATTCCTATCAAGATATGTGACCCACAAGTACAAGCATATGCTGGAATTAGCTTTTGTGACGCTTTTACCCTTTAAATGTCATAAATCATGTCACTTTTTATTTTCAGATGCAAGTCTTCTTGTTTTTATTTTTATTTTATTTCATCTAAGGAAAGCAAAGAAAAGATAAAAATAAAAATGAAAGAACAGAGGAGGATCGGAGTAGGAGTGGCAAACGAGTCAGGAAGCATGTAGACGATGAGTGGAGGCTGACTGGTGGGTCCAGGGCTCCAAAGTGGGGTCGACCGACCCCACTTGGGCTTGACTGTTGTTACCATTTGAATCCCCTCTGTTGAAGACTTTTGCAAATTTGTGTTCCCGTTGGCCGCCAATGTGGGGGTCAGCCAACCCCCTACTTGGGTCAGATTTCTTTGTGCCAACGTGTCAGGCCCTATGCTACGCCGTGGTATGTTAAGAAAAGTTCAGAGACATAGTTAGGGGATCGATTGACCCCACACTTGGATTTTTGTGTCGCTCATGTTCTTGGACATTGTATGGCTCTTCGTTCTTTTCAATCTCCACCTGTATGGTTAGCGACCAAAAATACCGAAAGGGAAACTTTGTCCTAAAACAAGTTCTTGTAAAGCTCATTTTATGTTTATTTTATGAAGACGGGAAAAGATGAAAAGGTGAAAAGTGTAGGTTATCTCCTAGCAGTGCTATGTTTTAAGTTATAAGCTCGACCTTTGCAGTTTGAAACTGCAAGTGTTGCGTCACTTCAACTACGAGACTTGCAAAACTTGTGGTACACAAATGCATCCACAACCATCCTTTTGAAGTGTTTGTGAGTATAGAGCAAAAGATGGGTGTGTCTCTCATAGGTGTAGAGAGGACAAAGTGGTGACTTTGGAGAGTTCTCATATGAGCATGGATCCTGTGAATGTTCCAATATGAAACCTCCATGCTCATTGGCATGGTTTTCCTTTTCAAATTCCAAAGTTGATTCCTCTTGAATGCCTATTGACCATGGTTGATTCAAATCCGCTACAGAGATCAACATAACCTCTTCCTTTGGATTGGAATTAGGTTTGGATTCTACCTGTGTGGATGGTGTGATCCAAACGGATATATAATCCTTACCTATAGCCAACTCCAGAGCTAAACTTCCTAGACCATTTTCTATAATATTCATGATTGACCTTTCAATGAATGTGAGATGAGGGTAGTCTGGGAAGGTCAAAGATGTGGAAATCTAGGGAGATTCTAAGACCATTTATCACAATGGGAATAGCTCTAAGAACTCCTTCACAGTCAAGAACTCAACCAGAAGGAAGTTCAAGAAGGCTTCGCAATTGTGATAAATGTTCTTGAGAGGATTTATTAAGGATGAGGGATTTAGGAATGATGTTGATCCCAAGGCTAGGTTCATAGCAAAACTTGCCATAGATGCCCATGATGTTGCAATTATTCCTCTTAACATGATCGGGCAACTTGACGATCTTGGTGGATGATTCTGCTTCGTCCAAACATTCTTGACTCATAATGACAGAGAGATTCTCTATTTGCTCTAATTGTTGTTGTTGGCTTTTTCCATCGGGTTCTTGGACATAATGGTACCCATGCCTTAAATGCTCTTCCTCTAAAAGATTTGTCGATGCATTCCCATAAGAATGAGATTCATCATGATGAGGTTTATGGGGTAGAGCACAAGGGATTTTATTGAGATCAAGGATAGGTTCGGGGGATGTGTCAAGGAAGGATATAAGAGAAGAGTTGATAGATTTTGATTTAGAAGTTTGTGGCTCTTCTTCCAAGGGATAACCGAACACTTTTCCTCGAAGAGCTTCTTATATCCCAAATTCCACCAGAGTTCTCTCTTGGACCCACGAATTCAAGGTATCTTCAGAATCAGAATCGGAGAAAAGATCATACTCGAAATCAGAAGGGAAATTCCAGTGTAGAATTTCTTCTTCCTTTTGAGGATTTAGGATTTGTGGTTTAGTGAATGTTTTGAAGGTGGGTTCAAAGGAGGGCCAAAGGATTTGGCTTCTAAAGATTGCGCCTCTTCTTTTGTTTGTTCTTTGGGTGCTTCATCAAAAAACTCATCATGTATCCCGGTGTAAGGGGTGTTTTCAAGGATTTTATCAAGGATAGTTCGTGCTTCACCCATAGGCACATGTAGAAAAGCACCTCTAGAGGCTGTATCAAGGAATTAGGCACATTCATTGCTAAGACCCATGTAAAAGTGTTGTAAGAGGATTGGGTCAGGTATAGCAAGGTCCGGGCCAAAAAGGATTAGGTCTGTAAAATGGGCCCAAGATGCACCAAGAGACTCCTCCTTTTGCTTAAAGGTTAGGACCTCCGATCGAAGATGGACAACTAGAGAGATAGGAAAGAAAGCTAGGCAAAATTTGGTTTAAAGGTTTTCCCACTCTCCTTCTGCACTCTCTACGTGACGAGCATACCAATGTTTAGCTACCCCTGTCAAAGAGAATAGGAATAGCTTCCATTTCAAGGTATCTTGTGTCATTGCCTTGAATGTGAAGGCACGGGCACAATTGCTCAAATTCACATAAATGAGAATACGGGCTCTCATCATTGCTCCCAGAAAAGGGGTTTGCTTGAACCATTGCTATGAAACCTGGGCGAAGCTCATAGCGAACAGCCAAAATGGCTTTGGATGATTTAGGTGGTTCGAAACTATCGCCCTTTGGAGCACCATATGGAAAGAGGGGTTTTTGGTTCATGATGAGAAGGAATGAAAGAGGTAAAGAATGGATGAATAGATTGATGGACTACTAGATGACTAGGTTCTAGATCAAGAACAGCTACCGTTCCCTGGTAATGGCGCCAGAAAGCTTGTTGGCAAATCCTAGCCTAACAGATATAATCCGCAAGCGCACGGATACCGTATGTAGCTTTCACCCGGGAGTATTCCAAGGTATCGATTTTCGCGGGGAACGCAAAGTGTTCTAATCCAAATCAAAGTTGTCCAAAGGAAGCGATGATGTAATGATGGAACAAGGGCGTGATGAATAGAGAGGCTCTTGGTCGATACAGCTATGGGTTTTCTAGATAATTGAGCAGGATAGCTATTACTAAAGTGATCTACTTCGGGCACCTGGGACCAACCAACTCACAGAAAGGGATGAAAAAGGGAGTCGGCGAGTCCACCTCCTACAGATCAGAACTAACATGGTGGAATACGTAGGCCGGACAGGGTTGTCATCACCTGCCAGCTACCACTGCGATCCGTTGAACTGAATGCAAACCAGGGTAATTACAAGCTTAGACCCCATGTCTACACTATTAGTTACTACCTTACTTACCGGTAAAGCAAGGCACTCACACTAAATATATACTACGCAGAAAATAAATACTGAATAGTAAATACTTAGTAAGCAATGAACCAACAAATACTTTAATAATATAACTAAATGCTCAATTAAATATTTGCACCTGAGCTGAATTTACAAGACCTAGAGAGGTAGAAGACAGGAGAGACTCCGACAGATCCGGCTCTTCTTCCGAACTCGCCCCTCTACAACTGGAGGAGAGAAACCTCCAGAGGGACACTACTACTACTAAAATGAGAAAGTGAAGCTTTGTAGAATGTAGGTGTCTATAAATGAGAGGGAGTGAGGGGGTATTTATAGGTGGGAGGTGGAGTAGGGACTACTCCAACGCCACCTCATCTATCCGTGTGACCTCCATCATGCACCGTTGGATCAAACCGCCATATAACCGCCTTAGGATCAAGGGTGGAGCTTCTTCATCACATGTTCAAAATGAGGAAGACGGTGGAGGTTCAACCGACCTGGCTGGGCCCAATGTGGTGGTCGGGCGACCCCCCTATGGCAGGTGAGCCTAGCCAGGGTCGTCTAGAAGGTATCCCCACCTCGCTAGAGTTAAGTTGAGCTTTGTGGCCCACAAAGGTGTGGTCGGCCGACCCCCTCTATGTCAGGTGGGACCATGGGTGAATGTCCCCACATGTCATAGAGTCCATTCCAGGTGTTGGTTACTTTCTTGTCACGTCGGTTCCTTTGTTGTGGGCCCATGGATCCATGTGCTTTGATCCTCCAATGTTGATTTCAATTTTACTTGTGATATGAGGGTGGCACTTGCTTGGGACTGTGTTGGGATGATCTTGGTTGTCTGCCAGTGGCTGGGAAGGTCCCATGAGGGGATCGGTCGATCCCCCTTTGGTGGAATCAGAGGTTCATCTTCTGCAGGTGGCTTCTCCATGCAATTCTAAGCACAATGGTGGTGCTGGGCCCACCAAAGTGAGATCGGCCGATCCTACTTTTGTGCCCATCTTTTGCATATTGTCTCCAAAAGCTATGGTCTTGATGAATGTGAAGTTGGTTTGTTATTTGGCCTTACTTGGTTGGTTGCCCAACCTTCATATGGAGCTTCCAGACACTGAAACATACCTGTTCTAAGTGTCTTAAACCAAATAATGACAAGTACATGTGGAACCAAGTTATTTGTACCTAAGTCACTATGTGTTTGGTTATTTCCTTCTAGAAAGAATGTCTTGTTGATGGTTTTGATGGGGTAGAAACATGGTATAACTACCGTCAACAAGTATCCTCCTCAAATATCTAAGTGCATCACTAATCGTTGGATAGTAAAGGATCTTTCCGTCCCCATTTTTCATGAAAGGAAGATCATTTGGTATGGGACCTTGCATCATTGTTTGGTAATCCAATCTATAAGCTTGTGCAAGATTAGAGAAAGATGCCTCCAATCTCCCGGTGCCAGTCATCCAACTGAGCTTCTTCTCCTCTTCCCTAACTTCTAGTGTGGCATAGAACTGTCTGATTACCATCTCATTCTAGTTTTGCCTTAGCTCCATCATATTCTTCAAACCCATGGCCTCAAATGCCTTCACAACACTGTCCATTTTGGGAAATTTTCTTCAAGTGGATCCAACTCACCCACCTATGCTTTTTGTACATAGGTCTCCTATCTAAGCCTGCTCAAAACATCCTAAACTGACTTGCTTTTTGAAAGTACTCTGATGGAGAATCACAGGGTTGTCGTAGTTCCCTATGTTGTCATATGTTCTAGCTGCATATGAATCCCAAGGAAATATCCTTCCAGGCACCTTATGCACATTCATGGGATACAAAGTCGCATCAAAAACTGTCGTCACTGATAGAAATAAATAAAAAATTAGAAAGCAAGCTACAACACTTGATTCCATGCTTAACTTATAGAACACATCCTAATATATACATGCATGTATAATGATATTATCTACAACTTTGGTAGTCAACACATTCACAACAAACATCAAATTCATTATGAAAACATCATGACCCCAGTGGCGGATCTACAAGGGGGCTAATACTGGAGAGTTTGATTTGCATAAAGTTTTAATGGTGATTTAGGCACTTGCTACAGTAAATTTAGTGGTGATTAGCAACCATTGGGGGCTCGATCTGGAGCCTCCCTGTAGATCCCGCTTAAGGTCAAGGTTTTTGCCGCCCTTACCAACCGAACTTGACCCCCCAACCTCCCCTTCCCCAAAGTAATTGACAATCCACCAATGCATTTCCCCCAGATGTGAATCTGATACCCTACTACAAACTCCTAAGAAACAACGCAAATTAATGAAGGCAAAGATGCGAGACGCTTGCCTTTCATCCATGGCAGATTCGATGACAGCTTCTTCATTTCCATGTCTTAGGCTTTGGTTCCCGAGATGATGGCTTCAATGGCAGCTTGAATGTCAGAGCAGTGGAAGAGAGTGACGGCTATAAATTTTATCCACAGTGGCAGTTGGAACTGACGGCTGTAGAGAGGTTACTGTCTGAGTTGCTCGAATAAAACACTGCCAAATTGTCCTATGTCTTGGTTTTGCGTCTCTAAGAAAAATTAGTTGATATTTGGCATAATTTGACTTTCCACGTTTATAATAGTATCAAACAAAACATAGATCACTTTTAATGTATGTACATGGAACGTTTAGATTCAAGGATTATTCATACCTTTATAGGATTGTTCAAACTATGTACATTTACATTGGTAAGCCTGTGTAACTACCAGGAACATCATTGAGTATGTAAGGACAATAGAGACTATACCATATAGTCTAAGCCTAATTATTTGACTCCTCGTTATAGTATTTTGCTAATGTTGTAGTATATTAATTGAAGACATAGGGAGAAAAACCAAGACTATGATAAATAGGCTTGCACTCTATGGTAGAGTTTGTATTGTGATTGCCCCGAGAGCATTTGAGGTTTTTATATGCCAGGGTCTGCATTCGAACATTTTTACCACATGTTTGATATAGGAAATGGTCCTAGAAGCAAATAATAACTAGTTTAACCATAGACCAACCAATCACGATCAACAAATTGAAGGTTAACCATTTTTCCAATGAATGGACGGTCTGTCTATAGATAATTTGACAAGAAAGGACTGAACAAGTTTGTCCGACCGTACCTATATAAGGTACAGAAAGCAGTTGCATGGATGGATGGATGACAATTCAAAAGAAAGGCACATATGGCCTTCTGTAAACCAAACTAGCACCATCTCGATGGATGGCCCACAGTGCAATGACACATTAGTACCTACAATTTAACCAAATGATTTTAACCACTCTCTCACACCAACAGCCATCAATCCCATTCACACAAGCTATTTCCCTTCATTGACGATGAGGGCCTAAGATGCGAGAGCCGTGAGTGTGGGCTAAAAAAGGAAGAACACATGAGTTGGACAATTTTGTAATACAACGTTATGGTAAGGTTAGTCCACCTAAGTGGGAAAGCAAATTAAGAGTGCAAAACTATAACCTGTAGAGCAAGACTCCGTATCAAAAGATATCTCAGTCACTTGATTCACTTCCACTTCCATTGGAGCAGTACCTATGAAGACAAGACAAGTTAGTGTACAATTACCTCCAACAATATGGATCACGTGCCATAATGTAAGCGACACCACAATAAGCTCTAACCAGAATAGGATGTCGGCATGTTCACTAAGGTTGGTGGCACTGATGACAAGACAAGTTAGTATAAAAATAACTCCAAAAATGACATCATGTAACATGAAGTAAAGAACAATAAGAGAATAAGCTCTCACCTATAGAATACGATGGTGTCATATCGTCTGATGGTGACATGTTTTCCTCGTATGATGGCACAAAGATTGAAGTTGACGGTTTCCTCTACAAGATTTGCCAGTCATGTTGTGGATCCTGTAGCTGTGGTGAGTTGTTTCCATGTGACCTTGTAAATCAGCAAGCTTGAGCAGCACCAAAGCCATTATGTAAGGCTGGAAGATCAAGGGGCAGTCTGGGTCTTGCCTGTGGTCCTCTGTCTGAGAAACCATCCATTCTACAACATTTAGTTTTTCCTTTGCCTTCACGACCATTATCATCTCGGGGACTGGAGAAGTTTGCTCAGTATCATTGTTGTTGTCATCAGGCATGATTGTCCGCCTTAGAAGCTTCCAAATAACATTGGGTATCCTCTTCAAACCTTGACAACCACCATTCTTAGTAGCCCGATAGTGAAGGCTCTCTTCCTCCTCGTCCTCCAGTAACTCAAGTTTCTCTACTATCATCCCTTGCTTCATTGACTCATAATCCAATTTGCAAGCTTGTGCAAGATCAGAGAAAGATGCTTCTAATCTCCTAGTGCCGATCATCCAGATGAGTTTCTCCTTCTTTTCCCTAACTTCAAGTGTGGCATAAAACTGTCTGATTACCATATCATCCTAGCTTTGTTTCATCTCCATCATATCCCTCAAACCCAAAGCCGCAAAAGCAGTCACAACACTTTTCATTTCGAAAAATTTCTCCAAGCAGTCCCAACTCACCCACCTATGTTTTTTGTACATAGGTCTCACATCTAAGCCTCCTCAAAACATCATAAACTGTTTGTTTGTGTGAAAATATTTTGATGGAGAATTCCTTGGCTTGTTGTAGTGCCTCTCATCACAAGCCCATACATTCCATTTAAAAGTCCGTTTAGGGACAAGACCCAAGTCCATGGGATGCTTTGTCTCTTTAAAACTGTCATCACTTAAAGAAACAAATATAAATAAGAAATTAGAAAGCAAGCTACAATTGTTTAAATGTTTAATACATGCTTAAATAAGCCAACCAATACGATCATTGTTCATGTGTGTGTGTGTTAGAATGCCCAGCATGGGTGGTGTGCATGGTAGGGGGGTCAAGGTCTGCAGCACCCCCCTCCAACACCTCCCCCCATCCCCCACCCCAACCCCGAACCATATTGGCAAACTCTCCACTACGTTTCCCCAGATCCGAATCTGAAACCCTATGGCTAGCTCCTAAGGGATAAAGAAAATGAAAGCAAGGATGAGATGCTTACCTTTTGGCCATGGCAGCTTCAATTTCAGATTCTTCGTCCACGTGTTTCCGGCCTTGGTCCCCGAGCTGATTGCTTCAATGGCGGATTCAATCGCAGCTTCAATGATAGCTTCAATGGCAGGCGGCAGCAACAGTTACCAATCGTTGCAGAGTAAGTCAATGGTCGCGCACTGTGCAGCCCAAATATCACATGGCCCATTTATGATAGACTATCATGCACCACACAAACGGTAAACTGAAGGACTATCCGGTGACTTCATTTTGAATGTCCCAGCAACGTCGGCCAATTGAAGGCCCAATAAAATTAACTGTTTGGCTCAGCTAAAAAATAATAACCCTTATATTGATTTTGCCTATCCAAGCAAAATTATTAGATATATATGGCATAATTTGACTACTCATTTGCCACTATATCAACCTAATTATAAGAACTTTACACGTATTGAGTTAACAATCTTTGTATCATAATTCTTTGTAAACCTTCATGTGGAACTACCAAGACTTTGCTTGTTACTTATAATCCAAGTCTTTTAGGCTAGACTCCATGGTAAAGTCTGCCATAAGAGCGTTAGACATTTTAACATAGGAAGAGCTGCATTTCAACTTTTTACTCGCTCGTTGGGTACACAATTTTCTACCACTAATGCATAGTAAGAAGTTTTAACAAACAATAGTGATCAACAAATTGAAGGCTAACCAATTGTCCAATCAAGGGACAGTCTTGCCGTGTAAAAGGTAAGAAAAAAGGACTAAACTGTTTTGTCCAGTGAGTCCAAAAGCACTTATATCGATTGATAGCAATTGGCGAGTAGAATAACTACGGTAAGAAAAGACTTCGGTAAAGAAAACCGGCATCATCTCGACGGATAGCCCACACCAGCAATAAAACAAAAATAACAAAACAACTACAACTATCTCGACAAAAGCAACAAGGAATTAACTACTAACATGCAAGGTTAACAGAAGTACAAGGACACACCATCTCATGGATGCCCACACTGCAACGACATATTAGTATGTATACACAACTTAACCAAAGTATCTGACCCACTCTTTCACTCTCACCATTTTGACCTCTACAAGCAACTATGGTTCTTTTGGATGGCGACCACCTAAGACCCGGGCCTGTGACATGTGTACCAACAGTGCGGGCTGAGAAAGGAAGTTCACATGAGTTGGACAATTTTGTAATACAAAGGGATGGTAAGAGTTAGTCCACCTAACTGGGAAAGAAAATTAAGAATGAAAAACTCTAACCTGTAGAGTAGGAGGCAATATTGCTTTGTGCCGAGTCAGAAGAAATCTCAGTGACTGGAGGCACTTCCACTTCCATTGGATCATGGCCTGTGAAGATAAGACAAGTTAGTATACGGAGCACTCCAAAAAAATGCTACATTTTCCATAATGAAAGGAACACCAGAATGGCAGAATAAGCTTTGACCTTCCAAAGAGGACTCCGACATGGGCTCCTAGTTTTTTGGCACTGAGGACAACACAAGTTAGTATACAACAATTAACTCAAAACAAAAGAAAGGAACACCAGAATAAGCTCTGACCTTCCGAAGAGGACTCCGGCATGGGCTCTTGGTTTCTGGCACTGATGACAAGACAAGTTAGTATGCAACAATTAACTCAAAACAAAAGCAACATATGTACCATAAATTAAAGGACAATAGAATAAGCGATGACCTTCCAGGCTTGGTGGCACATAGGACAAAGGTGATGGCTCTCTCCGCAATACATCCTAGTCAAGGTTGGAGACCTTGTATGGCCGTTGCTCTTCGTCCGTGCGACCTTTGAAAGTTGGTAGCATGCGCAGCACCAAAGACATTATGTAAGGCTAGAATATCAAAGGGCAGTCTGGGTCCCGCCTGTGCACCTGTATCTGATTAACCATCCATTCTACAATGTTTACTCTATCCTCTTACAGCACAGCATTTATCATTGCATTGGTCGTAGGATCTAGATTTGTTTCGTCGTCGTCATTGTCAGGCATGATTTTTTGCCTCAGAATCTTCCAAACAACCTTGGGTAGCGTCCTTAAACCTCTACGAGTACCATTCTCATGTGTCGGTTAGTGAAGCCTCTATTCCTCCTCGTCCTCCAATTCATCGAGGTCATCTACTATCTTTCCTCTCTTCATTGCCCGGTAATCCAATCTGCAAGCTTGTGCAAGATCAGAGAAAGATGCCTCCAATCTCCCAGAGACGGTCATCTAGATAAGCTTCTCCTTTTTTCTCTAACTTCAAGTGTGGCATAGAACTGTCGGATTACACTCTCATTCTAGTTTTGGTTGAGCTGAATCATATGCTTCAGGCCCATGGCCTCAAAGGCATGCACAACACTTTCCAATCGTGGAAAGTTCTCCATGTGCCTCCAAACTATCCACCTATGCTTTTTGTACATAGGTCTCTTATCCAGACCTCCTCGAAACAGCCTAAACTGTGCTTCTGTGTGGAAGTTTTCTGATAGAGAGTCCCTTGGCTTGTTGTACTGCATCTCATCACAAGCCTTTTCATCCCACTCAAATTCCCCTTCATCAACCAACCAAGTGTACATGGGATAGTTCTTACTATCACAAGTGTCATCACTTCAAAGAACAAATAAATAACTAGTTAGAAAAAATCTAACTAGTTTGATTCCATGCTTAAATTATCCAAACAAAATAATCATTCATATATGTTCTGCAAATTAATTAATTATGCAAAACCTACTAATAGTAGGTTAAGCATGATAATGAAATTATATATATCTAGCATGGTATAAAAAGTATCCAGGGCAATCAATAATATTAATGTTCATCTATGTGTGTCATAGATGGCCATCATGAGTGCGCGTGGCTTAGGATGGCCACCCTAACCCAAGACACCGCCCTCCCCCAACTGCCGGTATCTTAATCCCTACTGTCTACTCGATCCAAAGAGACAAAGGAAATGAATGCAAGGATCAATATGATGTTTATTACCTTTCGGCCATGGCAAAGCTTCAATGGATCTGTTCGTCTCCGATGTTGGTCCTCTCGTGGCCACGCGGAACCGCCGATGTGGATTGGTGTGCGGCGCGGTAGGGTTTGTGAGCGGTGGTGTGCCGGTGTCCTATCCGTGATGGCGGTTGTTGAACGGTGTCCACTCTTGTATGGCCCAATTAACACTGGGCCCATTTACGTAGGACTATCATGCGGTGAGCAAAACTGAAACATAGGGCAGTCCGGTACGGTTTATTAATACTCTATAGGAGCAACACGGCCCAACTAAGGCCCATATCCAAGATTTGTCCTGTCTGCATAATGTGTATTAACAGTTGACTATCAAAAGGAATCGAGTCAATTAGTGATGAAATTAGGCTAAATAAAGTTGAGAAAGAAAATCTACAAATATCAGCATCTTAGTGTGTAGGGGTTAAAGGTAGCACATCCGGATTAACCCATCGACTCCTGTTCAAACCGAAGCGGTGTCTTCCTTTTTCAATGGCGGCTGACGTAAGAAAACTGCCCCTAAAAATTGTTGTTCCTATATAAGCACGCTTCGGCTGAAAATTTCCTTGAGTGGCGCGCGCTTGTTCGAAATTGGCAGCCAAAATTTTCGTTTGCCGCCTGTGCCCGTCTTCCACCTCTCTCCCCCGGTGGCTCACCTATGGATCTGCTGGTCTTCGTCCAGCTTGCCCTGGCTTGGCGCCGAGCTTGCCACATCGCACGCGCAGGCGGCGTTGCACAGCAAGAAGCAGCTACGCAGAGCTCTGATCCGTCCGCGTTCCCGCATCAGGCACCGGAGAGTACATGGGACCGCCACATCACCGTGTGTTCGTCGTGGTTTGGAGCTATGGAACATGGACGTGTCTTCGACTTAAGGTTTCGACTTAATTTTTTCCTCATAGTGACGACCACACACTCTCTGTCTGTCCCTTGTAGTCGGAGCCAAACGCACACGTCGAGCGTCGAGCCGAGCACGGTGACGTGTCTGCGGCGACGACAAACCGTGCGCACCACCTGGAAACTATGCCTCCACTCTACCAGAGTCCTCTCGATCGATGCCGTTGCGTGCGGTCATCGAACGGTCGGGAACACGTCGTCTTCGATCTCGCCCTCTCCAACCCCGGCGCCACAGCCATGTATGTTGTCTCTTGTCATCCACCTCGCGTAGTCCCGAGCCCTCGTGGTGAGCACCAAAGATGCATGGTTATTTTTCTTTGAGCTGTCCCTTTCATGCTTGCTCAGCCTTCGCACCACCATTCTCTCACTCTGTACACACAGTCGCCGCCGGTCCGTGCCCAGCCTATAGCCTTCCACGCCGGCATGGTGTTTTTCTGTTGTTGAGTTTAGTGTTGTGATATATCTTATTTTTGTTGTATATGTGCTTTCCACTACTTCCTCTGCTCGGCGATCTGCAACGATATATAGCCAACTAGACTGTGTTCCATATTATACTTCCTTTGCAATTCCGGTTAATAACAAGAGAAATTTTTGAAACATATAAATTTCATGAGCTATAATGCGATGAAACTAAGTATATGTGCCTGCTGAATTTTAAAATATCAAGTAAATGTATAACTTCTTCATTTTGGGCTTATCACACTTCCATTCATGCTGGTGTTCCATTCATTTTGGACTCACACTTCCATTAATTAATTCATGAATGCTGGAACTAAGTTGTAGTGTTGTGATTTTTAATAAACCTGATTTTTGAAGTATTGACTTCAGTGAAACGATGGTTGGATGTGGCGTGCATCTTCCTCCGCTGGAAATTAAGCTGCTGCTACTCTGTTCTTGATCGACACCCTCTTACATTCCTCAATTCCTCATGTACTATTTTGTAGTGTGTATTTTGTTTGTTTGGACTGTGTAGAAATTTCATTTGTACCTCAAACATGGAAAAACCTGATTATCGCCAAGGGTTTCATGCATGGCATGCATGAGTTGTTACTATTACGACTTGAAAGATTTTTTTGCTGCCACCAACGATATGATTTTATAGTGTTGAAACAATTTAAAGCTGAGGCTAATTCTTTAATGCCAATGATGTCATCAATTGACCTATGAATGAATCGGTTCTCTAGAGCGGGATATGGGATCTCCGATTAGTGTTTAATTACATAAGTCAACCGGAGATCTTCAATTCTGCTTTCACGCACTGTTTCAGATATGAAAATAAGACTGAGGCGTGCAATTTATTTGTTTCCTAAAGAAACATGCCACCATGCTATCGTGCCGTGCCACTCATTCTTACTGAGTTTTTGTTGTATTGACTTTAGTGAGAACTGAGAAGAGATGTTCGGACATTGTCTTCATTCACCAAAAAGAGCTCTAGTGTATGTTGGGTGCAGGTATAATTGATCTATCCTCGTCATGTACTCCTACATTTCATTCTTGAATGTACTATTCTTGCAAATACTTGGTAGCTCCTCCTTAATGTACTTGCATGTGATTGTGTTTTTGGTTTGTTTGGACTGTGTAAAAATTTCATTGTACATAAAATTAAGTTGGGTACTTATCATCGTTATTTCCTTTGAGCATGCAGATACTATGTTACATCAAAAAGTGCAACCACTGCCACACATACCAAAAGTATGGCTTCGCACTCCAAATGTGGATCATTTCCCATTTTTATGTATAAGCACAAATAATTAGTATATCTTGTAATGTTCAAATTATTGTATAAATTAATACTCGTGTCTGTATATATTACTAGTCCTCAGGGCTTTTGGTGTGTATTTGGAGTTAATTTTTAATCATTTGCATTTGGATGACAATTTTAAAATATGGTGACTATTTTGTAAATGTAGCGACAACTTTTAGAAAAAATTACAAAAAATAGGGTAATTAAACGTCGCTAACAATATCTTTTCGGAGGCGGACCTCTATTCCGACGCATCTGGAAAGCTTTCATATGAGGCGGTTCTCCTAATGAAAGCGTGTCCAAAAAACCTTACCAGTGGCGGTTAACCTAATGAAGGCGTCTCTGGAAAGGCTTACGAGGAGCCGTTCTCTTAACAAAAGCGTCTCTGAAATACTTGTCAGGGGCGGCTATCGTAAGGCAACCGCCCCTAAAATGTAGGCTTAACAGAGGCAGTTCTCTTAATTTAACCGCCCCTGATAATTTCCTTTTCAAAGACGGTTAAGAAACCGACTCCGGCAGGTGCGATCTTTACAATCGCTGGGCTAGAGTCGGTTTAGTTACCCGCCCCTAAAAAATGGATTTAGCCGCCTCTATAGTAAAATTTTGTACTAGTGATATTCACATCCAAACAATGCAAAAAAAACAAAAGCCAACATAAACTTCAACACGGTCTAAACCATCTTATTCAAAAACATATGCAAGATCATGAAACAAAAGTCAATACCATGCTGATAACGTGTTAAGAATCGGCCTATTCACAAATTACTAGATCCGCTCCCAATCCAAGAAAGAGACGCGTAGAAGTTATAGATGCAGATCCCGTCTCCCTATCCCAATTCCTAAGAACACAATAGACATAGATATATGAGAAGAGCCATCTCTTAATTCGTCATTATAGCAATACATGTAGTCTCTTTATATAGACATAGCCTTCAAAGCATATAAGGTGGCCACCAAGGACTATATGGTATGAGCCCATCAATCCTCTAATTAAAGGATTCTTAACAGGATGTACCATTGTAGCCATATCATAGGCTCTGAGTTTGTCTGTCATATGTTATATGTTCCATTACCAGTGACAGACCTAAAAGTTTACTAAAAGGATATATATCGTTAAGAAAATTTGACATGTAATTCAATGAATTCATTTTTGATCTTATTTGTTGCCTATTATTAGCACGGTCCCTACAAAGTGAAGAGGCTAAATAATGTGAGGCCGTTGTCGCTCTTCCCTGCAATCAAGCTCGTCGTTAAGCTTGGCTTTCCTCTCCCGCAACGTCATGCGAGCTAATAAACACGCAAGTTAACTTGTTGCTGGAGGTGCAGGGGATCCCGACCATGCGAGACATGTCGCGGCACACGTTGCTGTTCCTTTTTGCCTTGTTGGCGTCGGCGACCCAGCTGAGCTCCGTCGATGCGCTGATCGTCAACGGCCTGCAGGTGGGGTTCTATGGCAAGACGTGCCCGGCGGCCGAGGGCGCCGTCAGCGACATCGTCAACAATGAAATCGCAATGGACCGGCGCATCGCCCCTGGCCTCATTCGTCTCTTCTTCCACGACTGTTTCATCACGGTATATATGTAACTAATTAACACTCACATTTACTCACGCTTATGCTTGGTGACTGTTGGTGAAGACCCATATGCCGGCGACCGGCCTGTGCCGCCGGCCGGTTCTGTGCGTGCACTGCAGGGTTGCGACGCTTCTATTCTCCTGGACGAGTCGCCCGCTGGCGATGTCCCAGAGAAGGAGTCGTCCGCTAACGGCTTCACCCTCGTCGGGCTCAGAACCATCGACATCGCCAAGTCCACTCTAGAGGGCATGTGCCCTGGCACGGTCTCCTGCGCAGATATCCTCGCCTTCGCTGCGCGGGACGCTGCCGTGGCCGCGGGCCTCCCAAGATACGACGTCGTGGCGGGACGCCGCGACGGCATGCGCTCAAACATGGACGACCTCCCGGGCAACTTCCCCGTGCCGGGCCACCACGTCCCGCGCCTCACCGAGCTCTTCAACCAGCGAGGCCTCTCCCAGGAGGACCTTGTCTTGCTCTCCGGCGCGCACTCCATCGGCGGCGCGCACTGCTTCATGTTCTCCAACCGCATCTACAACTTCTCCCAAGACGCCGACATCGACCCAACGCTGGACCCGGAGTATGCCAAGTGGCTACGCCAGATGTGCCCGCCGCGGAAGCCCGACGACGACCCCGAGCAAGCGCCCAAGGTGAACTTCGACGCGCAAACGGGGGAGAAGCTCGACATCGCGTACTACTCCGAGCTGCTTGCCCGGCGCGGCCTGCTCACCTCGGACAACGCTCTCATCGAGGACCCACAGACGAGGGCGATGGTGGAGGCCTTCGCCCGGAACGAAGCACTGTGGCAGCAGAAGTTCGCCCAGGCAATGCAGAAGGTCGGAATGCTTGACGTGCTCATCGGCGAGGGCAAGGGCCAGGTGAGAAAGCAGTGTCGTCTGGTGAACGGGCAGGAGAAGGATATTCAGCAGCAGCAGCCACAGCAGGAGCAGCACCAGGAACAGGAGAAGGAGCAGCCACCACAGCTGGAGGAGGAGGAGCAGCAGCAGCCACAGCCACAGCTTCCGTGGTTCCTGCAGAGGCGCCCGCCGCCCCATCCATGGCGCCGGACCCGGCCGCATCATCGGCCGCGTGTACCGTTTCGCCAACATCCGGTGGCCGACCTGGTCAACGGATTTTTCCGTGGTTTTCACTGAGATCAGCACTATCATATCCCGCCTTCGGGACGTGCATTTGCTCCAGGTCTGTTCCTTAGCTAGATGCTCCTCAGGGACGTAGACCTCCAAATATGCAATGGTGTATCCATGTATGCATCGCCTTAATTAGCAGGAACACGCCTGCTTTGCTTACCCCTTTTTTCTAGTCTAGAAAAAAATGTCTTCATATTTGCTATAGAACATATGCTACATATATATTTTCTTGCCTATTTTCTTTGGCAAGGTACAGTATATCACCTTTGGATTGCCCAAATCAATGAAAATGTACGAAAGTACCAATTTTGCACATGCGGTTGCCATCCAAACATAACCATAAGTGTTCTTAGTTGAATTGTACTGTAACCTTTACGACTGCATAATGATAATATAACAATTAACTCTGTGATGGTTCTAACAACAAGTTGTGGTTTCTTGTAAAAAAAACCTTTACGACATGCATACTGGTATTTATAGCATTAAATTATATATCAACTCGGTAAGAATATTGGTGTGGCACCGAGTTAATGACGAAACAGAGAAAACACGATGAAACTGTTTCTCGTGTGAGAAATATGAGAAATTATGTCCTCATGCGGTCCAACAACCTAAGAAACCATCCATTTCGCGGTGGACCGAGATGACGATTTCATCATTGAGCCTCGAACTGAACTTGCATTATCTCTACTGGTCGGTCGCTTTGAGTGTCACCCTTGCAAGCCCTCTTGCTCCACGGCTCACGAGCCGTGGCACATCGCCATGTTGCGCAACTAGTTATCCAGGGAGCATCCGTGCTACAACACCAAGACACCGTAGCCGCTAGGTTGCATCTTGTCATCACCGGAAGCACCATGTCCTCGTGTTGTGTTGTCTAACTTGACATCGGTCCAGTGGCAGAGCTCGTCAATTTTCAAGGCTAGGGCCATTGTCAAAACATGTTTACCACTGTCGAAGCATGTGTACCACTCATATCGGTCAAATTACAGTTCACGCGGGATCTAATGCCAATAAATAATAAAATTAGCTCATGAACACGTAATTTTAGATGATATCTCAATTCTAACTTAAATTCACAATGTAATCAATGAAAATATGGAAGTGATTAAAAAAACTAACTAATGTTTGTGTAATTGTCATAGGACAGGAGAAAAATGATTTTAGTGTCATGGAAACTTTATTTCATTGTGCGACTTGACACAAAAAAATGGCAAAAACCAATTAATCATTCTCCCGAGGAATATAGGCCGGTACCAGTAACTTAGATTTGATAATGAGAATGGGAAATTACCAATATTCCAAACCCAAGAGTCAAAGACTTAGCCGATACTCTTCTCTCGTAAATTATTGCAATTGGCAACTACGAGGAACAGAGGCAATTAGGCACAACAGAGTCGCCTGCTTCGCAACCTGGGTTGCGGCGTGCATGCGGCAGCCATGCTGCGACCCAGCGTCCACTGTTCTACGCAGCCCTGCGGATCGGTGCGAGTCAGACTCAGACGGACACCATGCTCGTGAATCAAAGAAAACCTGGGCCAGCTGCGTTCATGCCCCTCTCCTCTCTATGCTGGACCAGAAAGCTACAGCATTTGGCTAACGTCTAAACCGGGCCAGAGAAGTACATATACTACAAGGGAGTTTTGGGCCACGCCTAGGGGCATGGCCCTAGCCCTAGGCCCAAATTCGCCACTGCATCGGTCCATGTGTGTTGTTGCTCATGTCGGCCCATACACTGCTCTTATTCGCGCTAGGAGTATGTTCGCTTGCATGGTTGCGCTCACCACCAAAGCGCCAGTGCCTATGCCACCATCTATATACTGCGCCTAGCCGCTCTAGTAGTGCCCTCACTCACTCGTGTGGACATATGCATGCTTTGCTTGGCCACACAGTGGGCCATAGGCGAGCCCTGGTATGGACCGAGTCGAGAGGAGAGAGGATGGAAAACTAGAAAGATAGATAATTTATTTATTTTGGGTGCATGTCAAAATTAACTTTTTTAGAATTACACAATATAATACAGACACCTATAATGCATGCACAATTACCCTTAAGAAAGCACGTACGCAAACCTACCTCTGTGAGCTTCTTTGAAGACAGGGCTATGTTGGTGGTCCTTAACTCACTTTTTATACCGCCAATAAGAATATAAAAAACACACCAAACTTAGTGAATAGGACTTTATACTAACGATTTCCACAAGTTTTGGTGTTTCACTTGTTTTGCAGGGGTTACATAGAATTACACCTAAAGTGGGCCGAAAGTAGAGAAATATAAAAGAAATAACTAATCCTACTTTGGCCCATATCAAAATAATATAAAGAGGGCCTAATCATTCATCATCCTTGGGCCAAGGGCCAAACCAAGCTGGTCCACCATGCAACCAAGGCCCAGACTCAGAAGGCTCAGTCGCCATAGCCCAGAAGAGAGGAGTTTGAACTAAAACCCATGTCAAATCAGTCCAACTCGACGAGTGCACTACATGGGCCAACTCAGAACGCAGAAAGCCGAGGGGAGCACGTCCACCAAAATTGGGCCAATTTGGCTCCGAACCCCTCTCCGGGCGCTAGGGGAGGGGCGCGCGCCCGACTTCTGTGGCCAAACCGGCCCATCTTCGGCCAGGAGGTCCATACCGACCTGCCGGCAGTTCTGGTGTGCACTCATACATGAAAGGTGCGAATCGTCCTATGGAGGTTGGTTTGCCCCTTTCCATGTGGGGATGGCACATTTCCAAAGACCCCTCTCCACTCCACCTATAAAAGAAGGGCCATTCCCCCTCTCATTTAATCAACACATCAACGGAGAAGAGCCACCACAAGCTTAGAGCTAGAGCACTACTCCATAGGGCTATGCCCTAGTAGCTATCTAGAGCTAGAGAGTGAGATGTGAGGGTGAACACGGAGTCGCCGGGCTTGTCGGCACCTCCCCAACCTTGTACCTCTACGGGTATTCTACTTGGCTCCTTCACGGGATCTTGGCTAAGTAAGTATTAGTTTTTCCTACATAGGTCTTTTGTTTAGCTTAGCTTCACCTTCTCTTGTTTACGGATTCGTCGTCCGTCCCCATGATGGATGCTCTAGTAGAGGGCCTGGATAAAGACAGATAACCCTGTACAATGCTAGAGCAGTAGTCGCCAACGTAGACGTGGTGTCTAGGTTGGAGTCTACCTTCGTTTGCCTCGTTCCCCATGGTTGAGGGGTAGGCGACGGGGAGTGACCTAGTACCGTTCGTCCTTTGTAATCCCCCACGTCTGGGTTCGGTGTAGAGCAACAGGCCGGTATCGCTTGGCAGACCAAGCACGCTCCAGTGCCCGAAGTAAGCAGGTTAGAGTATTGCAAAGCTATCCTTAGGACCCTAAAGCTATGGGAAACCATCTCTACCCCCTTTCTATCTCTACCCTTGTGTTGTTTCTTGGACGAACTAGCTAGGAGAAACACCTCCGTTCCCTGTGGAAAATACGATATTCTGAACACTTCTGAGTGAAGGCTACAACGGTACTTCCGTCCGCTTACGGAATCTCTGCATACTTTAAGAAATACCAACAGGCTAGTATATCCTTGAGATTGGTGAAGTCATCATAGGCGCCTCTGTTGGTATAAATTACTCACACAGATAAATCAACAAGCGCATGAATACCATTGTAGCTTTCACCCGGACGGTTTTAAATATCGTATCCATAGGGAAACGTACGAGGAACTACGACCTAACTATACCCGGAGTAGCACAAAGACTTTAAGAAGGCCGAGAGTGTAGAGGATATCAATAAGGTCTTCTTGAAAGGACTTGATGTCGCCTAGGTGGCCTAGAGGGGGATTGAATAGGCCTAAAACAATTTAGCTCAAACTAAACTTAGCACTGCATTCTTTTTGGCATGCACTCCCTCCCTCTGGTCGTGAGCCCAACACAGCTCAACCTATAAGAATAAGTACTTGAGCTGTCCAAACAATGTTCTTGCAAAATCTTAACTCAAAACTCAATCGGAATAGAGCGTGCACTGATGCCGACGCTCTATAAAAACTGTGCAGACTGAAATGAGCTTTTGCATATAGAAGCTAGATACAGAGCGTAGCTTAAATCTGCAACAGAATGATAAAGTCTAGCTGAAAGACTAGATATCAAAGAATATGCGCAAATGTAAAGATCTTGCTTCCAAACCCTAGAAGCAACTTTTCAACAACAAAAACCAGCAGAATATAAACTTGAGCACAAGGTGACACGGTATTTATCCCATGGTTCAGCTCGCCACCAAGGCTTGCCTATGTCCACATTGTTGAGGTATCCACAAAAGGATTAAGCTCACCACAAAGGCTAGCTTTTTCCTCGTTCTCAAGTCAAGAGAATGAACTCTTGAAGTGAGGGGTGATTTCTTAGCTGCAAGAGATGGTTACAAACTTCCCTAGGCTGCCACACGAAGTTGGCAAGTTCTAGGGCAATGCCTAGCCAGCTAGGAGCAAAGCTCCAAGAATAACAAACCCTAGGACGCTGGCCAAACGTGAACCAAGTGCTCTCAAACTTTACGAATCAGTGGATCTGCTCTCCAATCGAAGTTTACTGCCTTTTCTCTCAAGTTTTATGGTTGGAATCAAAGATTGGCTTGGGATCTTGAGGGAGCAACAATGGAGGAGAGAGAAAATGAGCACTGGTCGAGCTCTAGACGAAATAAACGTTGGAGAGAGAGAAAATGAGCACTGGTCGAGCTCTAGACGAAAATGAGCACTGGTCGAGCACTGATCATTTCATACCTAAGTGGGTATTTATACCCGGCTGGGCCTAATGGCCACTTATGGGCGTCACTAACAGACCCCCAGGGCGTCATTGACACCCTGCCAAAAACATGCGAAATGATATGAATTTTTGCTAGCTATTTTGGCTAGGTGTGAGGACGATAATTATGAGATATGAGCACTTGGTTTCACATATGGTCATTTGTCCTTGAGTCCCCCTTGATAGTACGGCTTTTTCTAAACTCAATTCAAAACATAAAAGAATATAAATGTCTTTGAGTTGATTCTCACTTCATTTAGTAATTAATTGGGGACTCTGCCATCAAATATGTTTTCCCCATTCTCATTTTACCTTGATCATGTGACTTGAACCATATCCATACATATTAGTTCACCTTCATGGGTTCAAGTCACTTTCACTAATGATTTGATCCTTGCTTTAGTATCTTCTAGATATGAGTGTTGATATCAATCAAGCTTCAGTTTGACTCACATAGAGACATATATGGATCAACATCAATATGGCCAAGTCAAATTATGATTCCTCAAATCCTCTTCATTTTGGCTTGACACTCCTAATACCAACTTAAATCTCTATCCAACACAGGCAAACCAATGTGGAGAACATCTTATATCCATTATATATTATATCCTTGTCATTTGCCAAATATGCTTGCCTTCTCATGATGATATGATATCCCACAACATATATGCCATATCATTGATTCCATTTGCATTGTTGTCTTTTGCTTAAACTAGAGTGTTTCCATTATCTTCCAAAACAACAATCACAACTTTGGCATTCACGTCAACACTATGTGGAATACCATCAAGTTTGCCTACTTGTTGAACCTTAGATACACAATCCACAAGAAAGTATATGCAATAATTAGCAAACTTATTGGACCTTTAATTATGTTGTCAACAGTTCACCAAAACCCACTAAAGGGCTAGATGCACTTTCACTTCTAGTTCTAATCTCGGTAAGCTGTCTCATATCACTCTATCTAGGGACATTATATTCAGAAGACTACAATCCGAGTGCAGCACAACTAAGTAACCAGGTCTTGCTCCACCTACAGACAGGAAAGTGGACTACATAGGATTCAACGAGGCTATAAAGGCACCCTCGCAAGCTACCATCCAAAAATATCCGAAATGTAGGGTACATCTACGAGTAACCCCGAGTCTAAGCACCACACCTACACTAGGAAGCTCACTATAACCTTTTGCAATAGATTAAAGTACTCAAAAAAGACTCATGGCCAGAAGAATAAATATAAGTAACACCTACTTAAATAAGAAGTTGATTACTAGAGAAATCTCAGACGTAGGTTGACTTCTGCCAAGGTACAAGCCACAGAAGAGAGCACCAATAGGCCGACACCTCTTTCAAACTCTCCTTCTCTCTACATCTCTCTATTTCTAAAGACTAGATCCTAATGAGGACTAATCTTCTCTTGATGGCTAACTCAAGAGAGATGGTCCTTTCATTGATCCCTCTCAGCTTATCCTAACTGGAGAATATGAATTATGAATTGAAGGATGCTCTGAGGCGGGGTTTGCCCTGGTTATATAGCCTGGTGGGGTGAACCATGGCCCTCGGATCAAACCGACTTGAAACAATGGCCAAGATGCGTTGTAGAGGTCGATTGGAATGCGTCATGGGAAAGAGAGGTCGCTTTGAGGTGGGCCCAGGCCAGTCGGCCAGCAGGTGGGGCCAGCTGGCCTCGCATGTCAGCCCCGGGCTCCGTCCTGGCTCTAATGTCCTCCAATGTCTTCTAGATCCTTCTAGTGCCAATTTCTGATCCATTTGTGCAATATCTCGTACCGTGGTTGGATGCCTTGATTTCCAGCTTCTGTTTGGTCCTTGGAAAAATAAAGATTTACAAAAGCTGTGGAATTATGTCAGTTTAGTCCCTAAAACTTATGGTAGTGATAGTTCTAGGGTGTTCTAGAGACTTCCCAAATTGTATCCATCGAGGAGTCTCTCATCGGAACTCCAAATATAGCAAATAATATGTTCGTTTCGATCGTCTCTATGAGCTCTCCGCAATGGTGCAATCATTTAAGATACTTTTATATAGTGAAATCTTGAACATCCTGCAAAAAAGTGAGAACACAAAAGCCCGTAGAACTTGTTAGAATCAAACCCTACAACTATGCTTTGTTTATCTTTTTTTTTTGAGATTGAGCAATCATTGATAATTTATAATTAACATTAATGAGTGACAACAAGTTCCCCCGAGCTTAATCTTTCCTAGTCCCTTAGCAAAGCCAAACTCAGAGTGGATCAGGGGTTGCTTGAATGCTTTCATGCCTCAAAAGTATACATGCGTTCAAATAAGAATTCTCCTTCGGATTAGAGCAAACTATTCTGACTTTCAAACTCAATCATATTACCTTCATTGAGATTTTAGCCTTCACTTGGGTCTTGAGTAATTCAAAGACAGAACAATCAAGTCAAGCACTGCAATCTAGTCTTTGATCAACTTTCATTTCAGAGTTTTGTAGATTTTCAAAATAAAACTCAGATATTCTTTTTGTATGCTCTTTCAAGTCTTTCATTTGTGGTATTTGTGGATCCTCACCAAGGCAACAACGGTGTTTTGCCTTCTCTCTTCTCTTAGAATATGTGGTATTTTTAGCATAAGGCAAAGTAACAAGATGCCTTCTCTTACTCATCCTATAATTAATAAGCTTTTATGGAGTTCATAGGTGTGAAAGAAACAACTCATACATACTTACAATACATATGTTGCTAGTACAGTCATGGATCCAGAGGAACTCGTCATACAATCAAATCAAGATGTGCATGTGTGGTTGCAAATATAGTGAAGAATAAATATGGTAGAGAATATTTGTAGAAGGTGAAAGGGATGAAAGCCTAATTCGACAATGCTCCTTTACAAAGGGTAGCTAGGTTGGGACGATCTTGTCTTTTTTATGCGTGGAGCCATTGGTTAATGGGATGAGATTATTATAGTCGGACATCAACGAATTGATTCGATGGACAAGCTAGATGTCGTCTGACACTGTCAAATAAGAACCCACTAATCAGCCCATTAGTATCTTCTTCCTTTCTCCTAGTCTTATTCTCCCTTTCTTCTCTTCTCATGCAATCCCCTATCACCGTGCCAACTTGATCCACTCATCGGCGGAGTTGCTCCATCCCTACAACTATCTGCCCTACCCTGCCTACACACCAAGTTGCTAGCACTGGCCCACGCGACCTCAATTTTTAGATAATGGACAAGTTTGAGCTTCTACTTCCTAAGGAGTAAGTACATAGTACAAGCACATAAGCTCAAAAACCACAAGTAATCAAACTACAAATAAAGAAGGAGAAGAAAGAAGCTACGTTTCAATTATATTCCTAAATTTCCAACCGAACATTGCAAAACCCTCCAAGATTACCATCTCTAAAAAATTTGCATCCGTTGGCGGTCCTTAACGACGAATTTATACCGCCAACATAGAAACCAAAAAGGGAAGAATTATATATTTTTACACACATATACCTTTACTACTAATGGAATTTTACTTGTACTGGAAGTTCTGATACTTTGCAGAAAATACAAAGTACAGGGAATATTTACACTGAAAAGACGCTTTCTAGAAGACGTATTTGCCAACCCAAAGGAAGTCGGCCCAACCGAAGCATGCTCGGGCCGAATCCACCACGACACAACAGTCCAGGCCCGAGCCAGCCAAGGTCGGTCGCGAACCGACCCAGGAGTGGGCCGGCCGGACCAACTGGGCCGGCCGGCGCACCAGGTCGGCGGTTCAGGCCCGGCCAACTCGTGTCGATATGATCAATGCGGAGGAGGGCAGTACGCTGCTCATTTTTCCCAAAGTGCCCCCGAATCGCCTTCCACCTGCTATAAAAGGAGAGGAGGAGCACCCCCTACAAGACACACTCATTTGGAGCTCTCTACCTCACTCTCTACACTTGTTCTTTAGGCTAGACATTAGAATAATTGGAGCAAGGTTGAGCTATCTGGAGGGCTTGTCTCCTAGGAAGAAGTGCTACTCTCTTGATAATATACTATGAAGAGTTCTTCCTTATTCAAGTCTTTTACTATTTTATACATTCTTGCATATGAACTAGAGTATAAACATAGGAGAAGTGCTACTCTCTTGATAATATACTATGAAGAGTTCTTCCTTATTCAAGTCTTTTAGTATTTTGGAGGGCTTGTCTCCTAGGAAGAAGTGCTACTCTCTTGATAATATACTATGAAGAGTTCTTCCTTATTCAAGTCATAAGTGCTACTCTCTTGATAATATACTATGAAGAGTTCTTCCTTATTCAAGTC
>CM041644.1:21089358-21132435 GCA_023333625.1 Bothriochloa decipiens | reverse complement strand
CTACTCTCTTGATAATATACTATGAAGAGTTCTTCCTTATTCAAGTCTTTTACTATTTTATACATTCTTGCATATGAACTAGAGTATAGTCTTGAGCATGATATATTCGATGAATATGAATTAGACTATAGTCCATACGAGAGTTGTTCATCATGCTCGTACATGTTCTTTATTGTTCATATGACTCACAAACTTAGAGAAGATAGGAATAGAGTAACAGCTTGTTGTTCCTTCGGGTTTGCTTATATCCTAGCTCGTCCATCCGTAGGATGGGAGTCGTGGGAGGATATAGGTAGTTCCTTAGTATACGGACATGGTGTCCGGATGCGAGAGAGCCTTCGGATATGATGGCATACCACGGTCGAGGGGTAGACGGTAGGGAGTGACCTAGACCTGTCCGTCCTTCATAATCCCCTACGTTCATATGTTGTGTAGGAGTTCGTAAATGTTCTCATCGACTAACAGATCAGCTACCGGGATCTTCCTGTTGCTCTTGACCTTGACTTGTATCGTAACATGTTTATCATATGACACTAACTTGTTCTATACAAATATATAAGATGTACCTGCTCTGTCTAGGTTATTCTTTTATTCTTTATTTTATCTTTTATCCTTGAGGTTGTTCCATGTGTGTCCACTATCTACAAACTATACTATTTAACTCTTGCATAGTTATGGACCGTATTTCAATAATATGAAGTCATAACATATCTATGCTAGAGGTATTTTTAAAACCCCCCCTCCCCCGTCTTCCTACGGAAAAATATAAATAATAATATCCTAAAATACCCATGGAGCACTATTCTGAACATTCTTAGGCTCTATTGGCGAAGAACAAGCTTCAAATCAGTTCTACTAACCAATTGGTTGATATGAACTGATTTAGAACCAATTGGTTGATATGAACTGATTTCACGTGACTACGCCATTCGCAACCAGCGTGCTAGCATTTGTTGCGTGATCTGAGATTCAATTCAGTGTCACGACATTGGTAAGGATTCTCATTATTTGGAAGAATTACATGGTCTTATGGCACACATTTGATGAAAAAACGTGCAACTAAATGAAATTTCAGAAATTTGGACTCTGCCAATGAGCTTTCATTTTTCACTACTGAATCTACTAACACTACATCGATTTTCCATCCACCGTAGTCCCTAGTTGATAAGGATCATATTTTCCTTCTATATACAGGTGCATCAACAAGGGCGCTTACAGCAACATGGATATAATCGGTAGTACTCTTTGACTCTGAGGCAATTCTTTCGCATGTGTGATGAGCTGTTACAGAGCATTTGGCTATGAATGAAAGAACCTGCTACTATTTAATCAACTGGATATCTAGATAACATGAGCATGGTTGCAAACTGTGTATTTTGAACTTTTGTGCTTCGGATGGATTTTTTTTTGCATGTATTGTAAATTATTGGCAAAAAAACACGGTTGGTAGTACTGAACATATCTTGGCATGTGTAGCCATATGTTTTGTGCTTCACAATCTGAACTTTTGGGAAATGCGCTGTAGGTTGCAGCAAAGTGCGCCTACTTTTCTAGTAGTTATATGACCACAGACAGATCTGCATTCCTTCACCACAGAAGAGGTTTTGCTATCTACAGCGACATGTCACCACCAAGTTCATCAATGACTTTATCAAGCTTGAACAACATATCTAGATAAAGAAAGGTACTGAATCAATATTAGTATGTGAATGAGGACTTAATGTACGGGTAACAACTAAAGAGAATGCTGGATTGTTTTTAGTTAGTATGAATGAGTAACCGAAAGGGTAAGTAACCAATGTATAGTTCATTTTTTATGAATATGTACATCAGGAGGAGGAGACATACCATTAAAGGATCCATCAGCCATATATGTCTGCAGACACAAAATATGATGTTACTATTTACAAAATACCTGACAATAGGAAAAACACGACCAAAAGATTTTTAATAATAATGGTACCTTTACACGTGCCATTATGTCATATGTTAATATACTGGTATCAACTCCCTCACCAGCATCCATTCTTTTACCAGCAGTCGTTTCTTCATTGGCAACTGCAAAAGCAACATTGCTATAAATATCAAGGGAGGAGGAGCTTCAATACAAATAAGATAACCAAATGAAGTTAAAATCATTCTTACCATCATGAGAAGTATCCGGTGCATACACCTGAATGAAAGATTTAGGAGTATCAGTAACATTCTCGGCTGCAACTGTTTGCTTGGCTTTCAAATAGATATACAACATTACCTCTTGAAGGGCATGGTTTGATGCAGACAATGGACAGGGTTCTTCTGTATCAGATTTACATTGTATTATTAAGCTTATAGACCAACAAAATCAAAATTGTATTTCAATGTAAATCTTCTTCGGAAATTAGTTCACCTTGGTCATAATCAGTTGAACAATTTGTCAGCATTTGGTTGAAACTAGGAGGGAAAGCAGAGTAGCTATTACTAGTGTTGCTAGCACTGAGAGGTTCAAGAACAGGCTGGTCTGGTTCCTCGTGGTAGCTCATTCGTGGTTCATCTATTGTATGATCAGAACTTTGCTCCTCAAAGCTTGAAGCAGCATCCAGCCTAGGAACATTTATGTCAGAAAACAAACACATCTTGCAACTTACAAACCTTAAAAAGTACTATCTTTACCTGTGGTGGAGTCCATTAGAAGCAATATATTCAGATGCTGATGAATCTTCACACACATAGTCACTTCCAGATGGTATGATGTCCATGATTTCGCATGAGCATTCCTTTATGATTATTAAATAAATAAATTAGTTAGTGTTGGTGTAAATATAAAGATGTAAGAGGATTATTATGTAAAAGTGAGAAGGAATGAATAGAGAAGGGGTGTGCTACTCCAGAGAGTTCCTCCCCCAAATTGCAATATGGTATTCAGAGCTAGGTTTTCCTCCTTCGGCGGTGGCGGCGGCGCGAGCTGGTGAAGGAGCACGCGCGGGCGCGAGCAGAGGGCCACGCGCGGCTCTGGTGTGCAGGTGGAGGCCACACGCGGCAGGAGCACACTCGGGCGCAAGCGGGAGTGGGAGGGCCACGCGCGACAGCAGGAGCACGCGCCCGTGCTTGTGCAGTGGCCACGCGCGGCATCCACGGCAGGAGCAGGCGACATGCAGCACCTACGGCAGGAGCAGGTGACGGGCAGCACCAGCCAGTGGGTCTTCATCGGTGAGGGGAGCAGCAAGACAGAGGAGAAGTGTGGTGGTAGTTGACTTCCCCGTGGCTGTGTGGTGAACCCGACGTGAATGGATTTAGCCTGTCCGTAGGTGCAGGCTTTGTGGCTGAGGAGGTAACACAAGGAAGGGGTTTGGTGGATCTGTGGTTGCTGAATTGATTTGGTTGCTCTGCTTCGGTGATTGGGAGAGGCCTGATCTGGTGTGTTGAAAGAGTGAAGATTTGGTGGCTGTGCTGATTGGTGAAGGGGAGAAGAAGGTGGAGGATTCTGTTGAACCGCTGCTGCGTGGTGCTTTGAGAAGCAGGGAGGATTTGGTGGAGGTGAAATTCTTGTTGCTTGTGGTTGTGCTATTTTGGTGGTGTGCTGCGCCAATGACGGAGCCAGGAATTTTTTTAGCTAGGGCGAATTCTATACACAAGAGAAACTGAAAACATAAAAAAATTTAAAGGATACGAGGAATTATCAATCACCCAAAACTAATGTTTTTTACTAGTAGGTGAATGCAATCGTTCAGAGTTCAAACTCAAATAATAGATGGCTATTAACTATTATATTAGCACACATTGGTTTATCACCCGCTGCACAGGTGATATTTTCAGAAACTATCCCGAATCATTGCTTTAGTTAATAAAATACAACAACAACAACAACAACATAGTCTTTGATCCAAATAAGTTAGGGTAGACTAGAGATGAAACCTAAAAGAGATATGAAAATAAAAAACACATAAATGGTATAAAAAAAGAATCCTAAAAGAGATATGAAAATAAAAAACACATAAATGGTATAAGAAAAAGATTACGATTCAGACACGTTAATTGCTAGTCTCCAAACACTTCTACTGAATTAAGAATTGAGACTCTGAATAAATTACACTTATCTATTTTATTAACTTAAAATTATAGTTAATAAAATAGATAAGTGTAATTTATTCGTAGCCTCAATTCTCAACTTAGCAGCGGCTAAATTAATTAGGAGAGTTGCAACGAACGACGGCCGGCCTGAATGCCGGGTAGACCCTCATCCTCCTCGTGGTCGTGGACCTCCCTCCGTCTCCATCGCAGCAATTTGCAGATAAGCAGATCCTGCACTCTGCAGAACAGCAGCAGCAAGCGCGGGCGAGGCACGTGATGGCGGCCGGTGGGCGAGTAGAAGCAGCGGGGCGCGGCCATGCCGCGGTGGCCATGGGCAGCGGGCGACGGGCGGCTGCTCGCGACCTCGCCTTGGGCATCGCCGCGTCGAGCGTCGACGATTTAGAAATTGGGGAGCCATGATCCACCGATGGGTTAAGGGAAGGGAGTGTCAGAAAATGGTTTTCAATGGGCCTCTGACCTTTGCTGGGCTAAAGTGAAGAAAAGGCCCATTCACTGGTTTATTTCTCAACGCCGCACTCGCTGTTCCTCGCCGCCGGACGCTGCTCGTACTCGCCGTTCCTTGCCGCTGGACGCCGGTGCTAGGGAAGTAGGGATCCGGGGGTCTGGTGCGAGCTCGCCGGTAGCTGGGGCGGCCGCCCCACCCCGCCCCGTGGTTGGCTCCGCCAGTGTGCTGCGCTGCTCAGAGGTGAAGAGGAAGAAGGGTGTGTTTGGCTGCTATATTTAGGTGATGTTGGAGGAGACAAGGTGCTGGTGTGCTAGTGCTGGTGCTGTGCGTGTGAGGAGCAGAGGAGGTTTGTGTTGCTGCTGTGGTGAGTTGATTGCCAGTGCTACTGTCTGGTACTGCGATTGGAGGTGGAAGTGAGTATTGGGTTGCTGCGTACTTTGAAAAAGGGAAAAGTTGATGCTGATTGCTAGCCGTGGTGTATGGTGATTTGTTGAGGCGAGATGCTGATCCGAGGGAGATGGAGTTAGAAAAGAAGGCAGAGGTTGCGACTCATGTTGTGCGGGAGTCGGTCATTGTTCTAGCTATTATTGCAAATATATACGAGGAGGTGAATCAGATGGTGTCCGGCGAGAAGGTGGAAAAGAGAGGATGTTGCATGAATTTAGGAGGGTGACTAAGACATATCGGTTGGAAATGGAAAACAAGGTGAAAGCAAATATAGAGGAATTGAGGGTTTTGAGTGCTAGGAAGGCAGAGATGGAATTGAGGATGCAGATTTTGGAGGCGGAGCTGGTTATTGTTGTGTCCAGGACAGGGGAGTTGGAGGCTGAGGTGTTAGCTAAGAAGAGGGAATTTTATTTGGTGAAGGAGAAGGAGGCCGCTGCTGATTCAATTGCTAGGCTTAAAAGTTATTTGGAGGATCTGAAGAGGGAAAAGGCTCCATTTTTCACCTTGACATGGGAGCCGGTCAAGCAATGGGAACAATGGCAGAAGTTCAGAACATTTGGGACCTCCAAATCCACTCCAGTTGGTCCTCTAATGGCCACCTCCAGTCACTGTGGTAATTTTGCCAACTATGCCCACTTGGGCAAAGGTACTCAGGCACAAGCACCTGCATCCACATGTAGGCATAATATTGAATGGGTCATAGATTCAAGAGCTTCCAAGCATGTCACAGGCATATCTAGTCCTTTCAAAACATACACTCCACACTCATACTCTGAAACTATTCAAACTGCTGATGGCACCTCCCAACCCATTCATGGTGTCGGATCTATAGAGTGTACTCCATCCCTTTGCTTATCATTTGTTCTGCATCTTCCTTCCTTCCCAGTCAATCTCCTCTCTGTCAGTTCACTTATTGATCAGTTCAAATGCACTGTTACGTTTGATGAAAATTCTTATATCTTTCAGGAGAAGAGAACGGGGAGAGTAATTGGGACTAGAGTTAGGCGTGATGGGTTGTGGTTCATCAATCATGTTGAGTCAGCATTGGCAGCAGTTGCTGGAGCAAAGGAGAGGGAGATCTTCTTGCTTCATCGTCGGTTAGGACATTTCCCTTTTGAAAGCTTGAGTAAACTATATCCTGATAATTTTAAGGACGTGGATAGAAGCAAACTTGTGTGTGATGCCTGTGAACTTGGGAAGCATACAATATGAACTTATCCTAGCATTGGTCTTCGAAGTTGTGAACCTTTTATATTAATACATTCTGATGTTTGGGGTCCGTGCTCAGTCACATCAGTGAGTGGATTTAAGTGGTGCTATACTCGTATGACGTGGATATATATGATGAGGGGTAAGCATGAGGTTCTCAGATGCTTCCAGGACTTCCATAAGCAAGTCATAAATCAATTTGATGCCAAGATCCGAATTATCCATACTGATAATGGGAAGGAGTATGTGAACAATGACTTTGGGCCATACCTATCGCATCATGGGATTATTCATCAAACTACTTGCCCCAACACGCCACCCTAGAATGGTGTAGCTGAGAAGAAGAATCGACATTTATTGGAAGTAGCAAGGTCACTAATGTTTCAGATGAATGTACCAAAGTATCTGTATTGAGTGAGGCGATAATGACAGCAGCATATCTCATTAATCGGATGCCATCCAGGATCCTTGGCATGAAGTCACCAGCTGAGCTTCTTTTGGGACAACGAGAGTTTAAAGTACCCCCTAGGGTATTTGGTTGTGTTTGCTTTGTCAGGGACCATAGGCCTTTAGTGGGAAAATTGGATCCTCAAGCAGTGAAGTGTGTTTTTGTTGGATACTCATCCACACAAAAGGGATACAAGTGTTGGGACCCTGTTGGAAAGAAGTTGTTTGTGAGTATGGATGTAACATTCCGTGAATTTGAACTATACTATACAAAACCATGGGATCTTGATCCGTTACTGGAGTTCTCTTCAGTCACTGAAGGTGACAGTAGAGAGGGGGAGAATGAAGGAGTTGCTGCTCAAAAGGAGGTGATTGTTGGTGCCATCCCATGTCCAATGATTGTGTCTAAAGTTTAGGAGGAGATGGTGGATCAGAATAATGTTGAGGATATGAGGAGTGGTGGTCATGAGCATGGAGAGAATAGAGAGATGATTGGTGATGAGAGTGAGGAGGTGATTGTTGAAGAGAGTGAAGAGATGATTGGTGGGACGAACCCATGTTTAGCGAAGAATAGGGAAATAGAGCAGCCAGTTGTGTATCAAAGGAGGCAGTTCAAGAGCCAGGGGAGCAAATAACTAAGAACGAGCCAATTGTGTATCAAAGGAAGCGGTTCAGGAGCCAGGGAGAGCAAGTTGATACACCACAGTCTCAACAGCCTGTTTCACCAGTCCCAAATCTCTCCTCAGACTTCTCTCCATTGAGCTGTTCGACCCATTCTGGGTCAAGTGGTAATGTATCTCCTACTCCTGAGCACGTAGAGTTACCTCTTGCACAACGTAAAGATACTAGATATAATTTTAGAAAACCTCCTGTTCATTATGGATTTGAGCATCCTAGTACAGATCATGACATTACTAATTTCCTCTCATATTCTCGTCTTTCACCTACATATAGAGCATTTGTTGCATCTTTACAAACAATGCCTATTCCAAGGGACTGGAAGTGTGCAAAACAGTATCCTAAATGGAAGGAAGCAATGGAAGAAGAGATGCATGCTCTTCAAAAGAACAAGACATGGGAGTTGGTCCCACTTCCAAAAGGAAAGAGAGCAGTGGGCTGCAAGTGGGTTTTCACCGTGAAGCAAAACCCTGAAGGAGAGGTGGACGGATATAAGGCAAGACTGGTTGCAAAAGGCTATAGTCAAACATATAGCATTGATTATGATGAGACCTTTACTCCTGTGGTAAAGATGGGTACTGTGAGGACCTTAATCTCCTGTGCAGTAAACTTTGGTTGGCCCCTATATCAGATGGATGTGAAGAATGCATTTCTTCATGGTGACTTGCAAGAAGTTTATATGGAGATCCCACCGGGGTTTGTAAATAGTCAAACTGTTGGGAAGGTGTGTAAACTTAAAAAGTCACTCTATGGACTAAAGCAATCACCTCGGGCGTGGTTCGACAAGTTTAGGAGGGCAGTTTGTGGTATGGGCTACACTCAATATAATGGTGATCATATTGTCTTCTATAAGCATAAAGAGACATTTATCACCATTATGGCGGCGTATGTGGATGATATTGTGATTACAGGAGATGATGTGGACGAAATCAAATGCTTGAAGGAGAATCTGGGAAAGGCCTTCGAGGTAAAAGATGTTGGACCACTAAGGTATTTTCTTGGGATTGAGATTGCCAGGTCACCTAAGGGGATAGTTCTCTCTCAAAGAAAATATATCCTTGATCTGTTGACTGAAACTGGCATGCTTGGGTGTCGGCCATGTAGTACTCCGATTGATAAAAATCATTAAATCAGTGCCTAGTGTGGAGATTCTGTGAACAAAGAAACATATCAAAGATTGGTGGGAAGACTGATATACCTGTGTCATACAAGACCTGACATTTCTTATGTAGTGAGTGTGGTGAGCAGGTATATGCATGATCCAAGAACAGGACATATGGAGGTTGTTTACAGAATTTTGAGGTATCTAAAGGGAACCCCTAGAAGAGGATTATGGTTTAGAAAGAATGATCCAAGAACCCCTAGCCGACGCCGCGCTTCCTCATGCCTACCTCCTTGAACTGCCGGCAGGGCTTGTCGTTGTCCCAGCCCCGTCGGCTACTCGGCGGGGGCCTCCGTGGACCGTTAGGCACGCCGCGCATCACCATCCATGTACGCTGGAAGACGTCAGACGTCACCACTCATTGTCGGTCGACCGGCATTCTCGTATCGGACGGGCGAGAGGCGGGCAGGCAGCATGTTCCAGTGGCTCGTGTGATTTGCAGGTGATCGTGAGGCCTTGTGGGATGACGCCATGATGACACCCACCACCAGGACACGACCACGAGAGTGCCTGCCTGGCAATGAGCCACAGCTTCTTGTCTGCTCGTGCCAGCTAAAGAGGATGAGTCTGATGAGGACGAGTTGCTGCAGCTGAAGCGGCGGCAGGGCGCACGAGTTGGGTTGAAGAGTTGATTATTTGGGTAGGGTTGGGTTAGGAAAACTCTCTCATAAGCTGCGGGTTGGGGAGGGTTTATAGAGTCTCTCATAAGCTGCGGGTTGGGGAGGGTTTATAGAGTCACCATTTTTCATGTCAAGTACACTTGGGTAAAAGAGAGGCAGAATGTAAAACAAATCCAAAATGCTTTAATCTGGTAATAATTCTTGCAGTCACATATAAAATGAAATTGATAAAATCCTTGAAGGATTTATGATTAAAAAAAGTTTACAAAAACACTATTAGGTTTTCTGATCTACAATACAAGTATTACTAGTATGTGAGCATCTTTTATCCATAACTTCTGGGATCCTTCAGCACATAAAAAAGAATTGTTATTCCAAATATTTTTTTATAATGAAAACTGCTTTTCCATTACAGAAATATCCATATTAAAAGAATATGGTATTACATTCCTTTTATTTAGATTTCATTAAAACAAAAACGAAGATAAGCCATCAAGAATGTCAAAATGGGATTAGAAAATGTTCTCATGGAATTCATTTACATTCATATCTATCACTTGTAAACATAAAAATGCATGATACTGCATTTCAATAAATTTCAGTTACTACATACAATAGGATACAGTATGCTCTAATGAACATGAAAAGAGAACATAAAGAAAAATAAGTCATCCATGACAAATAGATGTGCATAGGGCAACACTGAAAGACACTGGATTAGAGAAGTGGCATTTGAATATATCTAAAATACTTCCTCTATTCTAAATTATAAGTCACTTTGACTTGTTTGGTTCATCCATTTTGCTATGTATCTAGACATATTATAATATCTAGATACATAGTAAAATGGATGTACCAAAAAAATCAAAACGACTTAAAATTTGGAACGGAGGAAGTATAACAGATTCAACCTTCACACAATCTGAGAACGACCCTACATCATTGACCTCTGGAAAATGTACAGAAAACTCACCTTCACACAACTTAAGAACGATTCTGCGTCACAGAGCTGTGGGAAACGTACAGCAAACTTCTGGATCTAGAGAGAGACATCATAAAAATTCTAACATTAGAAAAGTGATCACAAATTTATTTATGCATATATACATCTCGTAAGCACTCAAACGGTTTCCACAATTCAAACTTGCAAGATAACAGTGCAAGTGCAACAGTTAAATATACATTTCTTTCAACTGACTAGCTGGTAGAATCACGTCTTATTCTTATGGTACACAAAGACTACCTGTTTAGACTTATCACAAAAGCTCATGAATACCACCCTGCTACCTCTGATGGGGCACTGCGTCACACAAGTAACCTGAGGCCAAGAGAAGTTGAGAATCGACACAAAGTGCTCCTCCTGTATGATGGGCAAGTAGTTCAGTAAGAAAAGGAATTCTATAACAAAACACAAAGAACCATATAGGAGTTACTGGTGCAAAATTTCACAATAGAAAAGTCGCAGACAATTCATCAGCAACCAAAGCCTAACTTTACTCAAGTGGCAAAACAATCAACAAAATCCCAATAGTATAGAGTCCACTTGTCATACATTAAATGGTATATTCACAATTAACTTCTGCGAGTGCAAGGAAATCTAATCATGCAACCAATGGAATCACTCAACCAGCCTAACTCCTCTGCCATAAAGCCTCGAATGTTTCAAGCTAGCATATGCATTCATTAAACCGTACGAACCCATTGAAAATTTTAAAAGCATAATGAATGGGGCATTACATATAGAATATACTATACGAGAAATCAATTATCTGAAGAACTTAACTGCATCAATAATCTGAAGAACTTAACTGCAGAAACAGATACAGCACTGATACAGCCATGCATGATAATTAAAAAAACAATGCTACTTATAAGATTAATAAAAAAAGTAAAAAAAAAAACAAAGCTAACTGAGACAATGGCATCAACATAGAAAGATATAAGATGATTAAAGAGAATAACATAGACGGACAGGCTAACATGGCACAGATTATATGCAAACAAAGTTCATAAAGAATTGGGTACACCACTTGTCCAGAAAGATGTTGAGAAATCACAAATTGGACCGGGGTATGCAACTTGCTCAGACATGAAACTAGGACACTAATTCCTACCATTTATATTTTACAAAGATCAAACTCCGCACCAAAAATTTATGTGTTCTGGGACAAAACTAACCCGGAACAGTCATGTTTTGCCAACGAGAAAACCTAAACCCCAAATCAGAACAACCATTTTCTAAAATCCCCTAAACAGACGCGGACACCTAAACGATCTACTATCAGTCACACAATAACACACGAGACACGACTCGAGTATAAAGAAGGAAGAGATGGAGGGAGGGGGTTTGAGTACGGACGAAGACGACGTCGCCGATGGAAATGTTGAGGACGGGGACTGCGGATGGGAGGCTGGGGTGGGAGACGCAGAGGGAAGCGGGGCATGAGGCGGGGATCCAGGTTCCCTGGTGGCGGTGGACGCCCCGGGTGATGTGGCGGAGCCCTGGTGGCGGCGGCGCAGAGGGGTCCCGCCGCGGCGTGCCGAAGTAGCGCGCGTACTCCACCTCCCACTTCTGCCTCTGCGTCCGCGGCGGCGCCACAGCGGAGCCTACCAGGCGCGCGTGCACCAGCGCCATGCTGTTGTCGCCGGCGTCCGCCATCGCTACGGCAACGAGCCGACGATGAGGAGGGAGGCAACAAGAAATGGGGTTTCGCCTTCCGGTGGAGTCGAGGTTTTAGCGAAGGTGTGGTGTGAAAGAGTTGGGCCTACAGTAGACTCGAAAGTTTCTCTTTTGCGACTATATAAAAAAACGTGATTACCAAAACAAGTACCAAATGTAGCATGTTCAAAACACATTGACATAAGCAAAATAATATATTATTTGGGTTCAAGTTTTGAATTTCCTCGATTGTTTTGCGTTACCTAAAAAAAAGCAAACGAGTGACTTATGATTTAATTTCCATTTTTCAGCAAAAAAATGATCAAATGAAATTAAATACATATATTACTTCTAATCTTCTTCAAATATACGTTCTTGCATTTTTACAAAGCGACGACCACGGTCTCATTCATAACTTTGGTCATGTCTTCTCCCGAAGTTGGTAAAGCGACGACCACAGTCCTTAAATTTTTCTCTACTTATCGTCTAGGTCCGTGGACTCTTTTTTCGCTCATCTAAGTCCATAAATTTTTCTCTGCTTCCCACCTAGGTCCATAAACATTTTTTTGGGCTTATCAAGGTCCATAAACTTTTTCTCAATTCTTATCTAGGTCAACAACTGGTTACATAGGACTTTGTTGCCTACGTGGCCGTTATGTGGTGCCATGTGTTTTTTTTAAAATATCATAAACAGGTTAAATCTTTCAAAATTTATATAAATTCGTAGGAAAATTGTAAAAAGAAAATCTACTTCTGTTAGACTCCATAAGAATAGATCAATGCAATAGATATATAATATAATATGACAGGATTTAGTTTAATATTTTTGTTGTAGCCGTAGATTTATGTAGATCTATGTATTTCTGCGTTTAATTCATAATAGTAGCCATATATATTTCTATTGTCGTGAAAATTTTATGGTAGGCTACTCATTATATGCTTGAGCTATGTAAAAGTTTCAGCTTTAATGGAGAATGTATTAACTATTGAACAAGCATATACCTAGGTAAATTGATAATTCATTCATATGTGCTCCACTTAATCTGGAAATTTTGCCATAGCTCAAGCATAAGATTATTTATATCCTACCATAAAAATTTCACCATAATTAGAGCACAGAAGCCACAATTGTGAATTAAACACAGGAACATATAGATCTATATAAATCTACACAACAAAATTAAACTAAACCATGTCCCATGTCACATTATCTATTGCATTGATCTATTCTTGTGGAGTCTAACACAACTGAATTTTTCCTTTTATGATTTTTCTATGAATTTATAAAAAAATTTAAAGATTCAACTTGTTTATGATTTTTAATAAAAAGTACATGCCACCGAATCAGTGGCCACATAGGCCAGAGACCTATGTAGCCTGTTGTGGACCTAGATGAGAACCGGACAAAAAAGTTTATGGACCTATATAAGCGGATAAATAGTTTATAGATCTAGGTGGGAAGCGAGGAAAAGTTCATGGACCCAGATGAGCGAAAAAAGTTCATGGACAAGAATGAGAAGTTAAGAAAAGTTTAAGGACCCACGATGCATTTAACTCTAGTTGGTATTATCCTCGATCATATTTAACCTCCTCTCCCCACCTAATATTATCTAAACATGAATTTCGGAAATTGCTTTTTTTTAAAGTGAATTTCGGACATTGTTGATAGTATTGGCTCTGGCGCTTCCATTACTTAACATGTTATCATATTTAGTTGGCGTTTAAATATATAAGAGCTTCTCCAAGAGATTATCCTAATTATTTTCTAAAATTAAATTTAACTATTATTAAATGAAAAGTGTCTCTGACCGACTTTGTAAATGAATTATTAAACAAAAAATGTCTATAACCGCTCAGCAGATGACTCCTAGATTTAATAGGTTTCCACCACCTCATTCGCTCCCTAATTCTGGAAACCATATCTCACTACCCATCCTGCCTCTTAGTTTTCTAATCTCTTTGAATACTCTAGTATTTTTTTATCAAATATTTCCAGAGTAGCTAAATTAGCAAATTTGGCTAGTTTTTTGGGCTAATCTATTGGGATGCTCCAATGATGTTAACATTTGATAATGATGAAGAATACAACATATCGAAAGTAGCAAGCACTTGCTGCAGTAGCACCTAAGCACCTCGATGTCATTACATTGGACATGATCGAGCTGACAATAACTTTTTTGTCGGGCTTGGCCCACATAGTGAGGCCTTTCCCCAATGCATGCTTTTTGCTTTAGGGCCTATTTGGTTGCAAACTTCTAAAAATTAGTCACTAAAGTACACCTCTTAAAGTTTAGTTCACCCTATCTAGTTAGGTCTACTAATCTAATTTGGACTAAACATGATATCATAATTTTTTTTGATGTAAAAAACCGTGAGGGAGTTCCCCACAGTACGAGTAAAAAAAATTTATTATAAGGAACAAATAAGTTCAGGGAATACTTACAGGGGGCGGAGAGGAGAAACTAAGCTAAGAAAGAAACAGCTAGAGGCCTACAGGGATGCAAGAGAAAGAAAAATATACAGTTACAAGGCATCGAGCCAAAGGGAAGCTAATCCTCTAATATCATCACCAAGTCTGATTGACTGAAGGGCGGCTTCACTTTTGAAATTGCTGATCCACCTTGCAAAGGTGGCCAGTATGCCATCGAAGATTTGCCTGTTTATGAGCTTCCAAAGTTCACATGCAGCAATGAGGAAGATCTCTGAGAAAAAGGGGACCCCAGCCTGTTGTTTTATTCTCAATATCCTTCTATGGATGTCAGCATCCTCTGTCCAGACTATACCAAGTCTCCCCCAACAGTTCTTAGCAAAGTCACAGTCAAAAAATAAGTGCTCTATTGTTTCTTCTTCTCTGTTAGAGCAAAGCACGCAGAGGCAGTTGGGCTGAACATTGAAATGTCTTCTAGCCAGCATACTTGTGTTCAATCTGTCCAAGAGAATCAACCATGCAAAAAATTTCACTCTTGGGGTCACCTTTGATTTCCATATGACAGTAAAGGTGGGAGGGACTTGAACTGAGGAAAATGCCAATTTATACAGTCTGGATGCAGAATACCTTCCATTGCCCCAACAAAATATTCTCTGATCGACTTCATTGTTTAGGCTGAATGTCTGGACCAGATCTCTGAGGGCATCTAGTTCTTGAGCAGCAGCTTGTGTAATTGGGATGTTGAATAACTCTGCTAGGCTTGATGCTTCACTCATCTCCCTTACTGAAATTTCAGGATTGATAGCAAAGCTTGCAATACTAGGAAATGTCTCATTCAGGCATTCACCAGTCCAATTATCTATCCAGAAGAGCACAGATGAGCCATCACCAATTTGACAGCTAGTGATAGTACCATATAGGTCTTTTAATCTGAAGATATCCTTCCACCAGAAGGACCCCAATTCCTTTTGTGCATGTGGCACTTTACCATCATAATATTTGAACCATAGCTGCTTTACCCAAGGGATGTGAGACTTACTGTAGAACTTGTGGAGTTGTTTCACTAAAAGTCCATCATTCTGCAGCTGTAGGTTCTTTATTCCCAAACCTCCTTTCTTCTTAGGTCTCTGAGCAAGTGGCCAAGCAACAAGGTTACCCCCTCTCTTCTTTTCTGAATTCCCTCTCCAAAGGCACTGCTTTCTTATTCTATCAATGTCTTGGATCACCCCTTTGTGTAACTTGAAAGTGCACATAGCATAGGTGACAGTTGGAGTGATGACTGTATTGATGTATTCCACTCTTCCAGAATAGGATAGAAGAGTTGAGCTGGCAGACGCAAAGTCTTCCATTTTTGGTTTGCATGTTCCTAATGGCAATCCCAGGTGTGAATGGTAGTGATCCAACTTGGCATCCTAGAGTACCAGCCAAATCTTCATTTTGTCTGCTGAAACATTAATTGGCAAGATTTAAGATTTTTGAAAATTTACACTAAGGCCAGTGGACACTGTAAATGTGTTCAGAATAGCTTTTAAGCAGAATAGCTGCTTTGCATCTACCTGCATGATGAGGAGTGTATCGTTTGCATACTGCACAATTGGAAAATCTGCAGTAGGTTGAGGGACTGGAAGCTGTAGGATGCCTTTGTCCTTTAGACCATTTATAATGTATTGAAGAATCTTAGCTGCAAGAACAAATAGAAGGGGAGACAGGGAATCACCTTGTCTGACTCCCCTCTTACAGACAAATTGTTTTCCTAGAATTCCATTCATGAGGACAGCAGCAGATCTAGAATGCAAGATGGACTTTACCCAGTTAACCCATTTGGTAGGGAATCCCATTGCCATCATCATCTCTAATATTGCAGAGTGCTTAACAGTATCAAAAGCCTTTGCAAAGTCCAACTTGATAATGATAATTTCTCTTTTGGACTGGTGGCACTGGTGGATGTATTCAAAGCTCCAACCCAAACTATCTTGTATAGTTTTGCTTCTTATAAACCCATATTGGTTCTTATGCAACATTAGCAGCATTAATGATTGCAATCTTTCAGCCAGTAGCTTTGTTATCATTTTGACACAGCAGTTGAGCAAAGAAATTGGTCTGTAGTCATTAGCTGTGATGGGGCAACTGACCTTGGGTACTAGAACAATGAAGGAGCTGTTGATGGGGGAGAGGTTGGCTTGCTCATTGTAGAAATCATTGAATAGCTTGTAAACATCCTCCTTGATGACTGACCAACATTTTTTGACGAACACTCCATTAAATCCACCTGGTCCAGGAGCTTTGTCAGCTGACATGATCTTGATAATCCTATCAATGTCATCTTTCAGGAATGGAGCAATGAGATAGTCCAAGTTAAACCCTGAGAAATCTGGGATTAGAGAACTAAGGTCAAATTCCATATTTACATTATGTGAGATTCCCATCCTACTTTTAAAGGTGCTCCAGAAATGGTTGGCCTTGTCTTCATGGTGTATGAGTGATACCCCATGATCATCCTGTATCTAAGCAATGAGATTTCTTCTGTATGAGACTGTTGCCATGGAATGAAAATACTTGGTACATTCGTCTCCATATTTAACTCTGTTCACTGTATTTCTTTGTTTCCAATACTGGGTTTGCTGGAGCAAGAGGTTACTGAGTTGTTTCTTTACTATAGCTCTGATATTCCATTCAGGGTTAAATAGTGGCCTAAATTGCTCAACTGTGTCCATGTACAAGATCACTTTGTTACAATTGTCAATGAGCAGCTTGGTGTTTGAAAGGCCCTTGCTCCACTGTTTGAGGTCATACCTTAGCCTTTTGAATTTTGCAGACAAGGTAGCAACACTGCTTGGATGATTATTTACTGGTTTTCCTCATGACTGTTGCACTGTACTGAGAAAAGAGTTATGTGATGCCCAAAAATTTTCAAATCTGAAAACATTAAACCTTGGAATCCTGGTTCCCACTGACACCTTGCATGTGACATGATGGGAAGTAGGTCTTGCCAATGGAGTGACTAGGGTATCAAGGAATTCAGTTGTCCAATTTTCAGAAGTGAAAAACCAGTCAAGTTGTTCCAGGAGAGGATCTATTTGCATGTTACTCCAAGTGAAACCCCTCCCCTTGAGAGGTAGCCTTCACTATGAATTCAGGAACGATCAGGCGGGGCATCCTTTCAGAGGTTACTACATCTGAATCTTCCGAGGATGAGCTATTGGAATTGTTTTGCACCCCCTGAATAGCTGCTAGCACTTCTTCAACAGTAAGGTGAATGTCAGGGCCAGTTGCACGCAGATAGTTGGCAGTGCTGCCAGATTGATCAAAAAGTGATTGTCTCTTGAGGCTGCTCCGGGTGCTGAGGAACCCAATTTTCCATCATTTCTGCCTCTGCCTCCCACTAAGCAAAGTTTTGCCCGATGTTATTCTGAACACCATTCTGGTTATTCTGAATCTCTTCATTCACCTCCTGCATTAACCGATCATTGATACCTGCATCTGCCAGGACTTGTGCAGCAGCCCCTGCATGGTCATGAAGCCAATTCTGAAAATTATTTGGGTTCCCTGCCATTGGAGGGCCCTGAGCAGGGTGAGGATTGGTGTCAGGTGGGATTGGATCTAAATCAGCTGGCACGACAGCAAAGTTTTCACCCAGGATGTATGTGGGAACAGACCAAGACCGCCCAATCCCCCCAATAGTGGTGCCCTGAGATAACACAACGCTGCGCGGAACTCTTGTAGGATCAAGAAGGAGACAGTGCACAAGTGAGACACTTTTGTTCCTTCCCTGACACCAGAACAACTTTCTACCGAACGGCGCCACGGCCGCTTTTATGAATTCTTCTTGCTGATAGTCCAGAGGGAATGCCAGAAACACGATCCAGCAATCCCTAGTGTACGTGCAGGCTCTGAGATTAATGGCTTCGTCATGCTTGACCACATGCAGGAAGGCATTCTCATTTATCACTATGGGACTGATATCCAACATGCTCTGACGCTGCATTGCTGATCCAAACTCAACAAGCCCGAGCCCAAGCGGAGAGAGGAAGTGAGACTGAACTCTGATCGGAAAGTTGTCCTAGAGCAGATTGACGACGTCGGTGAGGGCGACTCTAGCATGAGCCGGCGGTGGCGGAGGATCCAGGGTGACGATGGCGTACTCCTCATGCCGGCGCGGCTGCTCCCCTCCGATGGCCACGCGGGTACGCGCCGGGCGATGTCCTCCATCCTCCACATGGGCTCCGAAGGGGATGAAGGGAGTTGGATCGCAGGCGAAGTTTGCCATGGGATCAAGGTCGGGAAGGTGAATGGCTTGATCGTCAGCGATGGGGCTGAGGTTTTCTAGCTCTTGACTGCAGGCATGGTGCGTAATATGAACTAGTGAGAGGGATGCCAACGGGGGAGTCGAGGCGACTGGCTCCTGGGTTGGCTCTTGCGTTTCCCGAGGTGGAGACGGTGGGCTAATAATCATAGTTGTTGCTTGCTTCCCCCGGGCGGCCGTTCGAGTGGAGTTTTGGGTTTCCACTGGATCTTTGGGCCTAGAAAAGCACTAGAAGTAGAAACTTTTTTGGGCCTCCACCAGCGCATGGACCTGGGTCTAGATAGGCATTTCTTTGCTGGATGCCCATAACGAAAACAAACAAGACACTGAATTGAGAATCTGCATGATTTATTTGAATGACCTTAACGAAGACACCTCGAGCACTGCCCAGAGTTATTGAGGGATAAGCTGCCACTGCTTTGGTACTTGGACTGGCCTTGATTGCTAACCACAAAACCCGCACCAAGGTTCAAGCTGTCAAACTGCACGGTCTTTTTCAAGGCAGGCTTAATGACATTGATCTCCATCGGTTGCTTGCCAGCATTCAACGGAATACAATCCAGAAGACCAAAGTGCCCCTAACCTAATGCCCCTAGGCTAACACACTCTGCTGGCTTCCCGCGCTGCTAGGCTACCATGTTCAATGTCATTCGAACAACATTTTTTAAAAAAAAATTTGTCGTTGGAGGGGAACGACGGAGCGGAGTTACGAGGATCCACCGGAGAAGACGGCTGCGACAAGAACTCTGGTGGGTACTCGGTCCCGTGGCCGTCCATGGATGATGGATGATGCGAACAGCAGAGGAGCGGGGAAGAAGGCCCGGGCATGGGAAGGAAGGAGACAGGGTCGAGAGCAGTGGAGGTGGCGGCGATGGCGGGGAGTGAGTGTGAGTGGAGGTGGCGGCGGCGTCGAGGTCGGACTCCACGTGAGTGGAAGTGGTGGCGCGTGGGGAAGGTCTGGGCGACCGCGTTAAGGCAATAGGGTTGGGGGCATGCGCATCCAGGTGGGCTTTTAGTCGCTTTTTGGAGGGTTTGGGCTCCTAGTTATCAAATGGCTTTTAGTCCCAATTAGGATGGGTGTTTTGGTTGAAAAACTACTAAATTGGACTAAAATTAGGAGCTACTAGCTCAACCAAACAGGCCCTTAGCCCTAGATACCATGTAGGATAAGATAAATAAAGTAGGTTCTCTACGTTTGTCCTAGTGACTTGTAGAGGCTACATATGCTTGGATAGAGAGAAAATGGTCAATGCTAAAAACGAAGAGGGAGATAAAATAAAAGTGAGGTATGATGAAAGTAATAGTTTTTGTGCAAGCCACGTGCAGTGACAGTTTGCATTGCGTGAATAATAGTCTCAATATTTCCTCGTCTATATGGCTCACTTTATTTGTACTGGAACCACTAAGACTATTAACCTCCATTGGGAGTGCCCTGAAATGGCCTCGTTTGGTCGCCCTACCAGCGGCTCTAGCACTATGTTGTACTGTGCGGTAACCACACCTAACATGATCTCATCAATTTCCTTTTTTTTCCCCATCAACTGATCATTGTATTCAATTTAAATTCTTTATTTTTCCAAATTGTATTGTACTTTATATACTGCATATTAGCATTCATTTGACTGTTTAAATGGACCTAGCCATGGAGACGAGTAGTCAGAAACGTCTGTACAGTCCCCTGTGCCTTTTAGAGACTTTGATTTCTATGAATGCTATTTTTCCAGTGCACTGTTGTTGACATGTTTTTTTTTTTTCTAACAACTAGATTGGTACTCAGTTTGACAAGGTAAACTGGACTGCTGAAAATACATCAATTTTCTGCGACAATTGCCTTGGGGAATACAGGGCAGGAGATCATAGCAATGGATTCATTACTAACAGGGGTTATGTCAACATAGCTGAGAAGTACTACATTGGTGCAAATATGAGACACAGTAAGAAAGAACCCAGGAATAGATGGAGTCAATTGAAAGGGCCTTTTTAGTTCTGGCTGTACCTGAATAGACACATTGGGTTGGGGCGCAATGCTAATGTCTCTGTGAGTGCTTTTGATGAATTCTGGGATACCCATACAAAGGTAATGATAACTAACATTTTTTGGTAGCCAAATTACATGCATCGGATTATGCTATTTTTTGCTCACAATTGTGTACTTTTTTCCAGAATAAACCTGATTGGACTAAGTTGAAACAAGGGCCAGCAGACAATATTGCACACCTAGAGGAACTTTTTGAACAATCCACACACTCCATTTACTTGCAGGCAAAAATGTGCAACGCCACATCAGTTCTCATGACTAAGGCGGCAGCAATGACCTTAGCTGCAAAGATGGTTTACATGATATATCTTCAGGGAACAAACTACCTCACAGATAATCGGGTCACTCCACTTCACCAGATTGGACAATCAAGTGGTTCACTCGGCAGTTCATCAATCACACCTCTGTATCCACAAACAACATTTACAAGATTCCAAGTAACTCGAACAGCACAACTCATATGTTAGCAAGACAGGCTAGGATAGCCACCGATTCTATTTTTTTTTTAAACAAAGGATAGTATTTTATATCTAGCTTCATCAACCAACAGGTAGAATCAGGCCAATTATTACAAAGTTGAGGCCACAGGCTAGAAAAATAAAAGAGAAAATAAACTAGGAGCTCTAGAAGTCATCCGCAGCATTCCGGCTTGCCACAAGACAAGAATACACCGCCAAATGCATGACAACAATGCTAAGAATTTTAGGAGATAACTATGCTGGCACCAATACTAACAACCAATGAGGAATCTTCCAAAAGCGATGTCTTCAACAAGAGCATGACATACGAAGATGCCGTCATCGCCCAACCAGGAAGACCGGTCTTGGATTTTCACCCCGAAAGATCTCTAAGGCGCCCTGTGTTGGAAAAAAGTGATGACGCCTCTACCGAGGAAGTGGCACCCACGGGCGTCACCGTCATAAAAAAATAGCAGCTGTCTCATCAAAATCCATGCCGTTACGCCAGTGACCATCGAAGAAGACCGCCGCCAACAATGAAATTCCTGGGAAGTGCTCCACCACCATGCAAATATGGCCTCAATTAGACGCGACGCCAGACGACCACCACACCTCCACTTGGGCCATCCGCACCTCCACGCGCTAGCACCCCGGAACCCCAGAACGGCAGGTGGACCGAATCCATCGCCCGAAGCCCAGATACGGTCATCGTCAGGAGCAGTGCTGGACAACCACCGCCCGCACAGCCACCCACGCCTCGAAGCCTCAGATCCGGCCTCAAGCCGTCGGTCACTGCTAGAACAGCACCAGATGTGCAGATCCAACCAAGAGGGAACCGGATCTGACCGTCAGAGGACTGAATCTGCCGACCCCATCGTCACGAAGTTCAGCATCCAGCTATCTCATGTACAAGTCAAGATCATGTAACAATGTGCCCCTTATAGGTTGCACTATCCTCTATAAAATGGGAGTGCTTCTCCCTTCTTATATATAAAAAGAACACTTCTCTCTCGCATGGCAAATTGGTTACGCCAATGCATACGGCACACAACGTTATTTTATCACATCAGGAAGATTAGAATAGAGTATTTTTAAAAAATATTAATTTAATAAAAGGTAAAAAAAATATCCCAAATGGGATGGAACCTCAGATGCTAATAAAGTCTATCGCACCTGGTTCATATCACCTCAAAGGTAGCGGAGGAAACAAACTGCCACACAACTATAATGCGGATAGTCAAATACTACGTCTAAAAAGCAGCCCAAAGACCTTCAGAACCAGATTACATATGAAGCTAAAATTCAAATAAGATATCCAAAGACTTTTTTTGGCATCTTTCTTTTGTAATTTTTATTTACATGTATCCTCATAAAAAGGACAGTAATAATGAAGACACTACGCAGCCTCGACAAAGAAAATATTTATTATTCTTCCATGATTATATTCCAACAAGAAAGGTACATTGGTAAGAAAATGTACATGATAAATAAAGAGCCAAGCTTCCAGATAAACATTGCAAGCCAGACATCATAGAAATCAGTGAAGTGTATTGAAAGAACAGCAGGCTGTAAATCACACCAGTAAACAGTGATTCTCATTTTAAGGAAATTCTTTTGTACTCTCTCATAGTGTTTGTGATAGCTTGCTCTACTGGTAATCTTTCCATGCTTGATGCACCATAAAATCCATGGACCCTTTTAGTATTCTTCAAGATGAACTCAGCCTCTTGGGGTCCAGATATGGGACCTATGAAATTGTGCATGCAAGTTAGATTTTTTGCACAATGAAAATCATTGCAAAAGTGCATTAAGAACAATCTATATTAAAAGATTCTTTCAAAGAATTGGATACCTCCATGACAGAGAACAATAATATCAGTATTAACCCCAAGTGCCGCATCTGCAATGGCCTGAACACGTAAAACACTATCATCTAAAGTGGCAGCTGTCATTGCCCCAATAGACCCTGCAGTTGTCAGACCCATATGTGCAACTATGATATGAGCTCCTGCCTTGGCCATGGCAGCAGCTTCATCCGGATTGAAAGCATATGGAGTAGCAAGGAAACCCATGCGATGAGCCACTGAAATCATCTCCACTTCCAAGCTAACAAAAATAATAATCAAGTTAACGCAACTCTAGCAAGAGTGTTCTTCCCATTCAGAAAAACTTATGGCTATAATCATTACGCAATGCTTCATGGTAACAACAGTAAGGCATGGAGAATTTGCACTTTCAAAAGTTTGTGTGTAGAACGTATACCTGTAACCCATTCCAGTTTCCTCCAAATTCTGCCTAAAATTCCCATCAAACAGACCTACTGTTGGGAAGTTTTGCACACCACAAAATCCAATGGTTTCTAGTTGTCTGAGAAAGTATTCCATTCTACGGAATGGATCTGTAGCACATACCCCAGCGAGAACAGGAACTCCTTTAACCACCTAAAGTTAAATCTATATCAACAGTTGTGCACAATAAAGTTGACAGACATCAGAGTGATGTTGGATTCTGAGCTATTTACGGGCAACACTTCATTGGCCATCTCAAGTACAATGGCATTTGCATCAGCAAAGGGCAAGAGCCCTGCTAGTGAGCCCCTTCCAGCCATTCGAAACCGGCCAGAGTTGTACAGCACTATAAGATCAACCCCACCAGCTTCTTCAAACTTTGCAGATATGCCTGTGCCAGCACCGGCTCCAATAACCGGAGTACCTTCACTGATTTGTTCCTTTAGTTTATGTAATATTGATCGTGTCTTAGACAATGTTTCTGTCAGCATAGAAGAGCAGTCAATTAGGACATACAAGTTTTGCTGAAGCAAGTTAAGAACAGGAACACAGCATTAACAAAAGCTGAAGCAAGCTGATTGAACTAGTACATAAATGGTCTGCCTGGTATAGTAGTATGTAAGAATTTGCTTTCTGGTTAACTGTGGTGGCTTTTCCGACTTGTTATAGGAATGTTATAGTTACCTGACACAGGTATATTAGGTTCTTAACACCCTAACTTCATTCAAACTTAGATCTTCCTCTGTTCTCGTTCGGTAACACAAGTAATTTTCCATATTAATAAGAGTAAAAAAATATGGCTACACCTGTTTGAGAAGGACATTCAAGCTTTGGTAATAAGTGACAAGGCCAATAGAAGAACCTAGCACACCATCCAACATGTGTTACATTTCTGGACAAATGAAGTGTATCCAAAATCAGTATAGTTGCGTCATAAGGAAGCTGAGCTAGCTTTGGTCGAGGGTGTGGATGTATACCCAGACTACCCAAGTTCAAGTCCTTGTCAAAGTGAATTTGGGTGCCTGTTTTCTTCTTAATAAATGTCACCTAGGTCCTCTTAGGTTGGTCTAGTATAGTTTTTAGTATAATTGTGCCATAGGTGCAGTGATTGATTATTCATTCTGCCATGGTTGGTTACTGGTACAACTGTGTGGTTTCTGACTTTTGCTGTGATTTCATTGGTTCAAAGCAATTAATGTGTTCCATATTTTTCCATTCACTTGACAATATCCTATTTTCACCCTGAAACAAGTTTGAATCAACAGTCATATTCCTTGACAATGAGAATTGAGAATAGAATCAGAACTAAAATGGTCTCTCTTTTTTTAGTGAAATGCGCTGTGGGTCATTAAACTTTTCCCTTATTCTCATATTGGTCCATGAACTCTCAAAGTGATCAGAGTTAGAATATCTAGTTATTCATGTGAATGCTCTACTGGATAGACCCCTTCATGTGTGAATGCGTCTATGAACTGGCCCCTTGGGCCCCTATATATGTAACCCTCTTTGTAATCTCAATCATTAAGGAATACAGAGCCAATTGGCCTGCCTCCAATATGGCATTGGACTAATCGATCCAACTTCTGCTAATCCCGGCGCCCGCCTCGTGCCGCACCCCCCTCTTCCTTGCCTTGAGCCGCGCCTGTCGCGCCCGCTCGGCGTCGCCGCGCCCTCCGCCGCCGCCCCTCCTTCTCCGTCGCGCGCGCCGCCGCCGCCCCTCCCTCCCCGACGCGCGCGCCGGCGCTGCATCCGCCCGCCCGGACACGCCGCGCGCCCCCGAGGAGCTGCTGCGACCGTGCGCCCAGGGGTCGCCGCGTCCTCCAGCTGTGCACCTATGGCTTCGACCTCCGGCGCCCCCGCCGCGGTTGCTGCGGCCAACCTTTGTGATGAAGCCCTCGCCGCCGCCCAAAAGCTAGAGGAGGAGGCCGCCTCCCTGCACTCCACCGACACCGTGCGCAGCTAGCAGCTTCAGACGGAGGCAGACCTCCTCAAGTCCGCTGCTGCCGCCCAAGATCGCGTTCGCGCCGCTGCTGACACCCTCGAGAAGGAGCGCGCGCAGGCCGACGCCCTGGAACAGCAGGACGCCACCCTCCGGGAGTGTCTTCGCAGGGACTCCTTCCGCGACGACGCATTGCAGGACGACGACGACCACTCCATCTCCTCCGACGCCGCGGCCATTGCTCATGTGCACAGCCAGGCCGCCGCTATCCAGAACATCAAGAACCTGATCCCGATTGTTCTGGACCTCAAGGTTTCCAACTACTCCAAGTGGCGCGGCTATGTCCTCCTCATCCTCGGCCGCTTCGCCTTGAAGGACCATGTCCTCGGTGACGCCTCCTGTTTCCACGATCCGGCGTGGTCTCGCATGGACTGCGTGGTTGTCTCGTGGATCTTCAACACCATCTCCACCGACCTCCTAGACGCCATCCACGAGCGTGACAGCGTCTCCGCTCGGGCGGCTTGGCTCGGCCTGGAACAACAGTTCCTGAACAACCGCGAGTCCCGTGCCATGCTCCTTGACGCCGAGTTCCGCACCCTCTCCCAGGGCGCCCTCTCCATCGACGACTACTGCCGCAAGATAAAGAGCATGGCTAACGCTCTTGCCGACCTTGGCGAGCCCGTTCAAGACCGCACTCTAGTGCTGAATATCCTGCGTGGTCTCAACGAACGCTTCCAGTTCATGTCGCAGCTCATCACGCGACAGAGGCCCTTCCCTTCATTTGCCGATGTTCGTGCTAATCTGCGCCTGGCTGAGCTCAACATGGTGCCTTCCTCGGCATCTCCCTCCGCCCTCGTCGCCTCGTCGTCCAACAAGCCCCCTGCTCCCCCGCCGCTTCTGCTCCTGCCATCCCAAGACCCCACCAAGCGGCCGGGGGGCCTCGCCCGGCCGCGGTCAACGTCGCCACAGTGGACGCGGCCAGGGCACTCCGCATGGTGGCTCGCCCAGCGGTCCGCACACTGGTTTGTCGAGCGACACGCAGGGCAGCGTCCAGGGCGGCGCACAGTGGCCCTCCCTCCTCAACCCGTGGACCGGGTCCATCCACATGTGGCCGGTTCTACCCCTGGTGCTCCACGCGGCCCACCACCTCACGTCGCTCCGCCACAGCAGGCTTTGGTGGCCGGCGTGCAACCGACCTACTACGCCCCCTCCGGCTCATGGGGCGTACTACTCGGCGCCACCCCAGGCGCTCCCTCCGGCATGGTCGTCATGGAGTCCTGAGTCCCTAACCAACGCCTTCATCACCGTCACTCTCACCCCACCACCGAGCTCCTCAGAGTGGGTCATCGACTCGGGTGCCTCCTCCCACATCACCGCCAACCCTGGTATGGTCACCATGTCGCCATCTTCCTCTTTTCCTTCTTCCATTGTTGTGGGCAATGGTGCCACTCCTCCGGTTGTTGGCTCTGGCTACTCAACCCTCAATGGCCATTTCACCTCAACAATGTTCTCATAGCACCTGACATCATCAAAAATCTTTTGTCTGTTCGACAATTCACTACTGACAATCTTTGTGTCTGTTGAGTTTTACCCTCTTGGTGTTTCTGTGAAGGATCTTCGTACCAGGGACCTCCTCCTTCGACGTGACAGCACGGGACCCCTCTACACCTTGCAGCTCCCGTCGTCACCCTCCGGTTCCTGCGCTCTTGTGGCTACTCCTTCTTTGACCACTTGGCATCGTCGTCTTGGTCACCCTGGGAAGGCTACCCTTCAGACTCTTGCCAAGTCGTCCTCCATCATTTGCAACAAGCCCGACGATGACTCCCTCAGCCATGCTTGTCAGCTTGGGCGTCATGTTCGATTGCCTTTTACTAATTCCTTGTCGCGAGCAACTAAGAATTTCGACTTGATCCATTGTGGTTTGTGGACATCCCCGTCATCAGTGTATCTGGTTTCAAATATTATCTAGTTATTATTGATGATTGCTCACATTTTCTTTGGACTTTTCCTCTTAAGCTAAAGTCCGATACTTCTACTCTTTCCAACTTCTTCGCCTCTGTGCTCACTCAGTTCGGCTGTACCATCAAATCCGTGCAATGTGACAACAGCCGTGAGTTTGACAACTAAGGATGTAAATGGGGCGGCGGTTGGCAGCCCACCCCACGTCCGCTCGACCCGCAAGTCGTACAAGAGCTAATGCGGCTGCCCACGTACTGCCGCTATGCTTTTGTGGGTTGGTGCGGCAGCCCGCAAAGCCGGAGGCATCGCCACTGTCAGGTCCGTTCAGTAAGCGGCTTGAGGTGGGGAAGGTCCTCACGGACCAAGGTGGCCATGGAAGATTCATAGTATTCACTATCGCTGAGCTGTAGGACATGGCGTGGCTTGCCATAGCTAAGGGCAAGGGATTCGATGCATTAGTTCTTGAGCCGGATTTTTGTCGGACAGAGACGCGGTCGAAGCATATGAGCGGCGACGGCGGCCAGTGGTCCAGCAAGCATGTCCGCCCACGCCCTGCAGTGCTGACCGAGCGCATGCGGAGGATCCACTTGGGCGACATGCGGTGGCAGGGCGCCATAAGGACGTCGAAGGGAGCGTCGGCGATCCGCCCCGGCTCTGGTCCCTCCATTATTGCCGCCACGGGAACTTGTCTAGCCGTCCAGCGAGAGGAAGAAGATGATCTCCATTGGAGACGGCTGGGACCTTGCTGTCTCGCTCCTCCGCATGGCTCTGATATGTCGGGTGGACAGCACCTTGGCGACCCACCAACGTTTCGTGCCGGCGCATGATTGAGATGGAGCAGCGACGAAGGCGTAGCTGCCGTTCGCCATGGTCCCATGGGTGTTCAGCAGCAGGGACGTCGCTGTCGTCGCGCGCAAGTCGTCGCCGGATCCGAGGAGCGAGCGCCAGGCGGACGATGACGAGGACCAGGACGAGAAGGACTGCAGGAGGACGGCGGCGGCGGGGAGCCGGACACGCAGCTCGTGCGATCGATGCGGGATGTGGGTCGCTGCTGGGATTTCACGGGTCGGATACTTGAGCCCGCACTATCTAAATGGGTTAGGTTGCGGTCTTATGTGGGTTAGTGGCACAGTGAGCCCAGCGGGTTGGTGCGGCAGCCCGCCTCCCCTTTCATCCTTATTGACAACGCTGCGTGCCTTCTTTCTTGCTAAAGGTGTCTCTCTTCGCATGTCATACCCCTAAACCTCACAGCAAAATGACAAGACCGAGCGCATGCTTCGCACCGCCAACAGTGTCACCTGCACTTTGCTCTTCCAAGCATCCATGCCCCCTCCTACTTGGCTGATGCTCTTGCTACCGCCACCCGCCTCATCAACTGTCTTCCCACCAAGACCCTGAACATGAGCACTCCCTTCTTCGCCCTCTATGGCACTCCCCCTTCCTACCATGACCTACGGGCTTTCAGATGCACCTGCTACCCCAACCTTACTGCCACCACTCCCCATAAACTTGCCCCACGCTCATTTTTATGTGTCTTCATTGGCTACTCACCAGACCACAAGGGCTACAGGTGCCTCGATCTTGCCACAAACCGTGTCATCATCTCCCGCCACGTTGTCTTCGACGAAGCAACGTTTCCCTTCTCCCTCCACCCGACCCTCCGTCAGTCCCTTCTCCTCTTGCAGGTACACCTGGAGTCCCTGGCACCCTGCCAGCCCCGGCGCCTCCCTCCCGGCCGGTGCCTCTGGCCACTCCGGCACGAGGTCTGGCACACCGGCATGTCGTCCGCCTCCGCCGGGCTTCACCTTGCCCCGGTCATCAGGCACCCCGATGGGCCCTCCACCAGGCTTCAACCCGCTCTGACCCCAGGCGCCCCCTCAGGCCTCGGCGCTTGCTGTTCAGGCCCCGGCGCGCCCTACACCGGCGCCCACGGCGCCTCCAGCACCCTCGGAGCCAGCGTCTCTGGTGCAGGCGCCCTCGGTGCAGGCGTCCACGGTGCCCACGACACCTCCAGTACAGGTGCCAATGGCGCCCCCAACGGCGCCCACGGCGGTGCCTCCTGCATAGGCCTTCAACAAGCCGCCCATCGTGCACGTCTACTCGCGGCGTGTCCCTGCCTCCAGCTCGTCGTTGGAGTCCCCTGCTGGACCTCCTCCTCGACGCTCCGGCATGATTCCCTCTCCGCCATGCTACGTCAAGCGAGATCCTCCATTTCCCACAAGAGTTGTTCCCATCCCGCCGGTTGCCAACACCCATGGCATGGAAACCTGCGGGAAGTCCGGGTATCGGCAGCCTCGCCTTGCTCTTCACACTCAGGCTGTCTCCCATACCGCGGTCCTGCCGTGATGCTCTCGTCGATCTCCACTGGCGTAAGGCCATGGAAGACGAACATTCTGCTCTTTTGGACAACCATACTTGGGATCTCGTTCCTCGACCTACCAAGGCAAATGTGGTCACCGGGAAATGGATATTCAAACATAAGTTCCATGCTGATGGCTCTCTGGACAGATACAAGGCTCGTTGGGTCCTTCGCGGGTTTACATAGCGCCTTGGGGTTGACTATGTGAGACATTCAGCCCCGTTGTCAAGGCAGGCACTGTTCGCACAGTCTCACCTTGGCTCACTCTCGGGACTGGCCTATCCACCAACTCGATGCAAAGAATGCTTTCCTTCACGGGACTCTATTAGAAACGGTGTATTCCTCTCAGCCCATCGGATTTGTCGACCCTGCTCTTCCTGGACATGTGTACAGACTCAACAAGTCTCTCTACGGTTTGAAGCAGGCACCACGTGCATAGTACAACCGGTTTGCCTCTCACCTCCTCTCTCTGGGCTTTACTGAAGCTAAGCCAGACACCTCGCTGTTCATATATCGCCGTGGCACCGAGACAGTATACTTTCTTCTATATGTGGACGACATTGTGTTTACTGCCTCCTCGCAGCAGCTCCTTCACCGTGTGATTGCTGTACTGAAGAACGAGTTTGCCATGAAAGATCTTGATCCTTTGCATCACTTCCTTGGCGTGGCTGTTCAATGCCACAAGGACACACTCTTCCTCTCACAGCGGCAGTACACCCTGGACATACTTGCTCGGCATGGCATGAGCGACTGCAAACCATGTTCCACACCGGTTGACACTTGTGCTAAGGTTCCTGCTAATGCTGGTCCCTCTGTGGCTGATCCTATTGCCTACCACAGCCTTGTTGGCGCCTTCTAGTATTTGACATTCACCCGACCTGACATTGCATATGCCGTTCAGCAAGTTTGTCTGCACATGCATGATCCCCGGGAAGAACATCTTGTTGCTGCCAAGCGCATTCTCCGTCTGCTCCAACTCTGATGCCGACTAGGTTGGCTGCCTTGACACCCGTCGTTCCACCTTCGGATATGCTGGCTTCCTCGGTGGCAGCCTCGTCTCTTGGTCGTCCAAGCGCCAACACACCGTTTCTCGGTGTAACATCTCAGATGTTAATACGCAATTAAAATATTAATCAAGTGCATTATCAAGCATAATCATTGAGCATCATGACATAAATGCATTCATGTTTTAATAATGTGTTTTATGTGGTGCTTTGTTTTATACATGAAATGATGAGTTGATTGCTAATTCAAAAATTATTTTTAAAATCTTGTTTTATCCCTCTTTCTATATTTCAAAATCTATAAGGAATTTTGAGATACTCTCAAAATATGGTTTGTAGATCTTGACAAGATCTACAATTTTGGTATTCAAAGTCTTTCAAGTTTCCAAAAAGAATTTCAAATGAAATTGAAAATACAGTTTTCTAGCATTTGTCCTCTTTTGATTTTAAAACCATAATTCAAAATTTATGCATAATTTGGGAAAACTTTGTATACGAAGAAGGTTTGGTTTGAAAAGTTGAGAATTCCATACATTGGGCGATTTTCAAGTTATTTAGCAAAATCAAAAGATTTTTAAAATGTTTGTTCTAGGGGTTTATTCTTTTTTTCTCTCTTTTTAAAATTTGATTTAAAAATATAGTTTCTATGCAGAATTTGAAGTTCTTTATTTTGGGAAAAGTGCAGAGCATAAAATTCTTATCATTCCATAGATTGGGAGTTTTTCAAGTTCTATTCAAAATTTAAGAGTAATTTGTAAAATTTCACTAGTGGCAATTCTGTAATTTCTTCAAATCGCGAAAGACAACTCCTACTTCGCCACCATCGGCCTTCGACAAGCTTCCAGCCACACCCGCGGCCACCAGCTCGCCTCTCGCGCGTGAAGCTTCGCCGCCTGCGTGTCGCCCGCCCGCTCCTTCTTCCCTCTCTTTTTGTTTCTCTGCTTACCATGGTCACCATGGCCATGGCCAAGTTCCCGCCGCCGCCCCGCCTTCGAACTCACTTGCGCCCCCAACGCGTGTACTGTCGTCTCCGCCTCGCCCTTCTGTCCGTTCAGCGCACCTCAGCCGAGCCGGAAGCTGCCGGCTGTGCCATGGCCGCCGTGCAGCTACCCACCATGGCCGCAGCTCGCATTGCCACGCCTCCACGGGCCACCTCCCCTCGAGATGTGACAAACAGCGGATGCGCATGAGCCTCTGGATGCTTCCCGACCTCTCCGTTGCCGCTGACGAGCACCCCATCGCCAAAACCACGAGCTCCGGCGAGCTCCTCTATCCAAATCGCGTCAAGGACCTCGCACAAGAATTTAACAAAGGTGAAGGGCCTAACTGCGAAGTCTATGACTCAGGTGAATAGTGCCCCGAGGACCTATTTGTAGCAGTTTTTCTCAAACTTGGGAAATTCATATCTGGAGTTTGGTAACTCCATTTTTGGTGAACCAAATTTTATTATGTTTCTTATGATGCCTAGTTTTTATTAAAAATATGAAACATACCATGTTTTGTAGAAAAATAATTAGTTATGTTTTATGCCTTTATTTTATAATAGAAAGAAAGGAAATTCATATCTCATGCTATGTAACTTATTTTGATTTGAAATTTTTATGACATGTTTCTTATGCCATGTGTGTGTTGTAGTAAAAATATTGTGGACATTGTATGCCGTATGCTTTATCTTTTGATTTATCTTGTTTGTTATTAATTAAATGGTTTATAATTGTGATAAAAATATATAAATAGAAAATATGGTTCCTTTACCTTTGTATGATGTTGCTATGTCATATTAACACCTAATATGACTATGTGATTTCAGAATGTGGAGTTTTAAATTTATCTTGTTTAATGCTTATTAATGGTTTATGATTAGTTTATAAATTAAGTAATTATCTTTAATGACTTAGGGATTGAGTGAATTTTGGGTTGATTGATGACCTTGGGTCATTAAACTTAATGACCTTTGGCACTTTATTTAATTATTTGAGTTTTTCTTAATCTTGTCATTAGGGCTTAACTAACGTTATTTTGTGTGTTTAATGAACTTCACTAATAAAGTAATTAACCTTAATGAATTTAGTAAATAAGTTTAACCTTAATGAATTTAGTAAATAAGTTTTATTGGCTTGCAGCTTTATAGTAAAGTAGAGATATTCTTAAGGTAATTAAGTTGTTATGCTTTCGTCCATGTATCATGTATCATGTCATACATTCCATCATGCTAAAGCATGCATCTTTTATATACGTGTAGTGTATATGAGAGTGAGAAGGTTCGTGTTGAACAAGTTTTGAAAATGGTCATCCATCCATGGTGCCGATATCGTCGATCCATGGTGTCAATTCTAAGTCTGACATTCGAAATCTAACTTCTCTGCAACACAGGTGTGGCAGAACCTCCTAAATTATATGGTCCACACACACCTGTCATTGTCCCAAAGACTTCCGACAGCCATGCATGTGTTCTAGATAACTTAGAAAGCCCTGTCGGGTGCCCTGAAAGGACCCCGATTAAACCACATTTGACTTATACCAGGATCAACAAAGGAGTAGCTGCAACATTACAATATTTATTATAAAATATATATCAGAGTGCGGAAGAATAATAAAATTAAATTTACAAAATATATGAATAAGTTAAATTTTTACAAACTTAACTTCAATTGCGGAAGCAGAGTAGAACTACAGAAGACAACTTAGGTAGAGCGCCTAAGTCGAGAGAGGACAACCAGATCATGTCGAGCCCACCGACATGAACTTGATTTGAACACCAATTAGCACCTGCAACAGGGGTTCAACAAACCCTGAGTACAAAGTACTCAACAAGACTGACCCGACGAAAAAGAGAGGTGAAGACTCAGAAATGCAGGCTGGTGGGATAAGGTAAGGCTTGAAGGAATTTTTGTAGAAAAGCTCTTGTGGATCAAGTTTTAACTTAACATTGATTATAACAGAAAGATAAAGTTGTTTTGCTCTAGCTCAACATTAACAAACAACTTTATTTTGATACCTTATCATTATTCAAGTTGTTACTACGATGATGAACACCGATCGAGTCTTCTTCTCCGAGAAGCAACGACGATTCGAATCCATTTTTATACACAGCTAGGACCTAGATCTCGATATACATGAGGCTCTAACCAAAATGCATACCAGACCATACGATATACGTGAGGCTCTAACCAAAATGTACACCGACTACACGATACACATGGGACTTTCGACCCACAATGTATCAATATATGTGGGACTCAAACCCACAGTATACCACACCATTGTATGTGAATTTTTTAGTCTCGATATCACCAGATCACCATCGAACGGGACTTAGGGCATCAACAGACGGAAACACTATAGAGGGACTCCATTCCCAATGCAAGTTACCCGTCCGGACTCGATTTATTAACTATCATCATGTTTCCACAAACAAAGCCATTCTCATCTTTTTTATTCTTTTACTTCTTGAAAACCTAACTAATTAAGCAGGGCTAAACATTACTACGCATTTTCCAAAAACAGGTAACAAGGAATATGAGAATAAGACAGGTAATGCAATTGGTGGGTTATCACTCAACTCCTAGTACTTAATGTAACATTTCATAACTGAAGCGATAAAACTTTATAAAATCAAGGAAGGGTTTAAATGCATCTGGGGCTTTCCTTCGTTGCAGAGAAGTTAGATTCCAAATGTCAGATTTGACATCAACTTCGTGGATCGACGATACTGGCACCATTATGGATGACTTCAACACCATTGGTGGATGACATTTTTTCGAAGTTTGTTCGCCATGATTCAACTCGCTTTCGAAAACTACACGTAATGGAATGATGCATGCTTTAGCATGATAAACTCATGACATGATACACGGCAATGCATTGGTGAAAGAGTAACAAGATTAATTATTAACTATTTTAAAAGCATTACACAAGATAAATATAAAACTCCACATATTCTAAAACCACATAGACATATTAGGTGTTAACATGACATAGCAGCATCATACAAAGGTAAAGGAACCATATTTTTCATTTATACATTTTTATTATAATTATAAACCATTTAATTAGCAACAAACAAGATAAAATAAAAGATAAAGCATACGACATCCAAAAACCACAATATTTTTACTGCGCGCACACATGGCATAAGAAACATGTCATAAAAATTTCAAGTGAAACGGAGCTACACAGCATGATATATGAATTTTCTTCTTTTCTATTATAAAATAAAGGCATAAAACATAGCTAATTATTTTTCTACAAAACATGGTATGTTTCATATTTTTAATAAAAACTAAGCATTATAAGGAACACAACAAAATTTGGTTCACCAAAAACGGAGTTACGAAACTCCAGATATGAATTTTTAAAGATTCAAAAATATTCACAAACAGGTCCTCAGGGCACTATTCACCTGAGTCATTGACTTCGCAGTTAGGACCCTGCCTTTAATCGAATTCTTGCTTGAGGTCCTTCACGGGATTGGGGGCAGAGGAGGCGCTGGGTCTACCGGGAAAAGGCCCGCCGACGGCCAGACCAAGGGGTCAACGCGAACGCGATGGTGCCCTCGGCTCGCACCGCAGTGACCCGTGGCGGCTTGGCCACGCGTGCCTGCGGAATATGGCGGCGACTTTGTGGCAACGACGGACTATGGCGACGGAGAACCGTAGAGGGGGGTCGCCAGAGGTGCGGCGCGGCGAGGCAAGGATGATGCGGGCACAGGTAAGGGCTAAGGAGGGGTAAAGTGGAGGAACGGCGCGGCCATGGAGCATCGGGCGGCCATGGTGGGCAGAGGAAGAAGAAGAGAAGTGGCGACCGGCTCCGTTATTTAAAGGAAAGAGGCGAGGCGCGGGCGGGCGACACGCAGGCGACGAAGCTTCACGCGTGAGAGGCGAGCTGGCGGCCGCGGGTGTGCCTGGAAGCTCGTTGAAGGCCGACAGTGGCGAAGCACGAGTTGTCTTTCGCGATTTGAAGAAATTACAGAATTGCCACTGGTGAAATTTTACAAATTACTCTCAAATTTTGAATAGAACTTGAAAACTCCCAATCTATGGAATGATAAGAATTTTATGCACTACACTTTTTCCAAAATAAAGAACTTCAAATTCTTCCTAGAAATTATATTTTTAAATCAAATTTTGAAAAGAGAGCAAAAAGAGAATAAACCTATAGAACAAACATTTTAAAAATCTTTTGATTTTGCTAAATAACTTGAAAATCGCCCAATATATGGAATTCTTAACTTTTCAAACCAAACCTTTCTCATATAAAAAGTTTTCCCAAATTATGCATAGATTTTGAATTATGGTTTTAAAATCAAAAGGGGACAAATGCTAGAAAACTGTATTTTCAATTTCATTTAAAATTCTTTTCGAAATTTGAAAAACTTTGAATACCAAAATTGTAGATCTTGTCAAGATCTACAAACCATATTTTGAGAGTATCTCAAAATTCCTTATAGATTTTGAAATATAGAAAGAGGAATAAAACAGGATTTTGAAAATAGTTTTTGAATTAGCAATCAACTCATCATTTCATGTATAAAACAAAGCCCCACATAAAACACATTATTAAAACATGAATGCATTTATGCCATGATGCTCAATGATTATGCTTGATAATGCACTTGATTAATATTCTAATTGCGTATTAACATCTGGGATGTTATAATCTTGCCCGCTTAAAGAAATCTCGTCCCGAGATTTTGGAGCAACAAAATCCCGTGGGGTAAACAATGGAAAAGGAAATGTGTCAAGTAAATCAACTTGACAGAAGTTCATTAAACAACAAGGAGCGATTCAAGAGTTACAACCAAGATATGCAAGAGGTTGCAACTAACAAGGTATTTAGGCTTTCAATGAAGTTTAAGTAAGGATTCACAGTATAGGTTCAAAGAGTAGGGTACGTTAGTTGTGAAGCTGTAGTAGCTCATCCCACAAACCTCGATACTTGCGCGCACCCAGCGGTAACTCGTGTGGCCACGGCACACAAGAGACCCTAGGTTCCGTCGCGGCACCAGGGTTACGAGACACGACACCACTATAAGGCTCAACAGCAGTAACCCACGTCTCAAAATATTGAGCCGATAACCGAGATCAAAAGTTGGTCACCATCACAAGGTATTTAGGAACTCAAAAGAAAACTTTGAATCCCTAGGAAGTGTTCAAGAAGTGAGATCATAAATTGTGAGCAATAATGGTTCAGGAGCACCGACTACGATACCAGTGCGTGCCCTGGTAAAGATTTATGTGATCGCGAATCATAGGAGATCCCAGGTTGACACGGCACCATAGTCACGGGTCGCGACACCACTATAGAACACAATCAAAGTAACTCCCGGACAATATTTGTCGGATATCAAGGTCAAGAGAGTAACATGAACAAAGAATGAAAACACCCTTATTGTGAACTATAAAGGATCATGATCATAGACTTGGGAAATGACGAACACCCAGTTGTATTTCCTTAAAGTCGCGAGCCACAGGAGACTCCAGACTTCGACGATGTTTCCAAGTTAAGGATCATGACACCTTAGAGGACACAATTGAAGTGATATTCGAGCAAGATATTCGTCGCCACACGACGTCAAGGAGGTAGCGTGTGTCGGAGTTGAAAAGAGTCAAGGAATGACACATACTTAACAAAAGAATCAAGGATTCGTACCAGGTTTGGGTTTTTAAGGTAATAGTGTATGTCAAGGTATATTCCATAAATCTCTCAAGGATTAGAAACATATGGAATAAAAGATTATCAATTGGTAAACCAAACCTGGTGTAGGACGAGATTCATCAATAGAACAGCTACAAAGAATAATAGTTGTTCCTAGAATATAAGGAGAAAGTTTTTAATTATCATATTATCATGTTATGCATGATATGCAATATGCTCGTCCTATACGTCTTTCAACGTTAGAAGCACTTCGTCTTCATCATGTTAGTATATATAGGGCTTTATATTATACACTATTTTCATTTCCGAAGACGGACCATTCAGACGTACATTAATAGAACTTTGTCGGTGAAGTTGACTCTCCTCTTGACCTTCCAATGAATAGTTGAAGAACTTCTTGAATTCTTTTTACTCAAGTCATCAAAAAATTTTCCCGAGGTCTTCCAGCAAGAAAGAAGATACGAGGAAAGATTATTTTTAATTTGTTACTGTCAAAAACTTTTATATTGTAAACTCATTTTGAAGCTTTCAAATGTAATGTTGTAGCTGATCCATTGTATAAGCTCTGATACCAAACTGTGGCAGAACCTCCTAAATTATATGGCCCACACGCACCTGTCATTGTCTCAAAGACTTCTGACAGTCATGCATGTGTTCCAGATAACTTAGAAAGCCCTGTTGGGGTCCTTTAACCCAACAGGGCTTTCTACCCCAACAGGGCTTTCTAAGTTATCTGGAACACATGCATGGCTGTCAGAAGTCTTTGGGACAATGACATGTGCGTGTAGGCCATATAATTTAAGAGGTTCTGCCACACTCGGTCCGGCGCCGAGGCCGAGTACCAGGCTGTTGCCAACGATGTTGCCGAGGCCTCCTCGCTGCGGCAACTTCTCCAGGAGCTACATCAGCCACTGTAGTATGCCTGCCTCGTCTACTGCGACAATGTTAGCGCCGTCTACCTCTCCACCAACCCCGTCCAACATCAGCGCACCAAGCACGTGGAAATCGACCTCCACTTCGTCTGGGAACGGGTCGCCATTGGGGTTGTCCGTGTTCTTCACGTTCCCACCACGTCGCAGTTCGCCGATGTCTTCACCAAGGGGCTCCCTTCCTCTGTTTCCAAGAGTTTCGCTCCAATCGAACGTCCATCCTAGCGACCTTCCGACTGTAGGGGGTGTCAGAATATCTAGTTATTCATGTGAATGCTCTACTGGATAAACCCCTTCATGTGTGAATGCGTCTATGACCTGGCCCCTTGGGCCCCTATATATGTAACCCTCTTTGTAATCTCAATCATTAAGGAACACAGAGCCAATTGGCCTTCCTCCAATAATCAGGTACTTCAACTTTTCAAGTGATTCATTTGAAGTGTCAATTCAGGTCCATGACATAGAGTGAACTTAAAATGAACCACTTAAAAAGTTGATGGACCTATATGATCATTTTGGGAATTCATGGAACCAAATGAGAACGAGAAAATTTTAAGAGCCTATGGTGCATTCACTCTCCTTTTTTCTCGATCTGGGGTTCAAATCATAACTTACCTGGTTTTGCATCTGGAAAATCCACAGGAGGTCTCCATATAACAGAACTATCTGAAGTTTTTGTCCTGAACAGGGCTTTTTTATATTAAGATCTTGCTTAGGTTTAACTGAACCAGAGGCCTTTACATCCATAGTCAAGAATGCATCTACCAATGCATTTGCGAATTCAGGGACATTGATGTGGTAAGGAAGCAGCTTCACCTGTCCAGAGCCAACAAACTCCGTTCATCTAAAGACACCCTAAAGATGCAGAAGCATTGACAATTATTAAACATGGAGTAACCTCTCGGATGTCGTTTCTCTTTATAAGGGTGTTTAATTCACCCAATAGTGTGGATGTAGCTTCTGGGTCATAGAATGGCATTCCTGGAGCATCTATTGCAGATATGCACTTCTGGGGCAGGCAAATAGTAACTTTCGATGAAGATTTGTTTATTTTATCAGCAATGAACTTAGTAAATTTCTCGTTCTCTTCCACGGTCGTCCGCATCAATGAAACCTTCAATAGTTACACCATTGTTACTAACGGTACAAGAAATAGAAATCACACAAAGTACTTGAAATAACAAAAAAAACTCTAGCAGCCTAGGAGGAACTAAGTGGCTTTGCTTTTTAATTAGGAAGAAATAGGCACTTAAGTTCTCCTCGATGAGGACTTGAACATGAGAAATTGAACTAGACTGCTCCTAAGTTCTTGGATAATTGAACTAAAAATGCACAGAAAGGTCCATCCTGCAATTTTTACATTTTAACAGTTAGTGTTTGTACAAATTTCATTAAATTGTTTAAGAAATTGCACATAGCTAAGAGAGCCATTAAGACAACTGATAAGTTGAAAGATGCTCAGACTTATTGGCCAGAAGTCATAGACCACCTTTTTCATTCTTAATATAATTATACGCAGCTCTGCTGCATGTTCGAAAAAAAAGTTGAAAGATACACCCCTGTTGGCAAAGCACTAATGAAGCTGGGCTAGCTTAGTTGGTCAAGGGTGTGGATGTATATCCAGACCACCCAGGTTTAGGTCATCGCCGAGGCGAATTTGGGTGTCTTCTCTTCTAAATAAAATGGCAATTAGTTCCTCCTAGGTTGTAGTTTTTTTGTGGGGTGGATTAGCACTATCTTGACATCCTTATGATTTGTGTAACATCATTCTGCACAACCAAATCCCTAAAGAGACTCCAGTGGCGGCAAAGCACTATATTGACATACATACATGGAAATTTTGGCCAAAAAAAAAATGAAAAATTTACTTCCTCTTGTCCCAATTTTTTTTTGTGAAGTCCCAAATATATATGTTCATAATATGACATTGACACAGTCTGCAATACCCCAAATAGAAAAAATTGTAAATATAAAAATATTTTTCATGATAAATCTAGTAATGTCAACCTTATGTTGCCAATCTATATGATTGTTTATCTTTGGAGTAAGCGAGCCAAAGCTTGAATCCCTGTGGGTGCACTCTCACTAGAGTTCCCTAGGTGCCTAGTGTCCTATGACGCAGGGGGGCTAATCTAGCTTCTGGCCCCTATAGTCAAAGTTCAAAAAAATTGACCTAGGAGTTAAGACACCTAAGATGGACCTATATTTGGGATGAAAGATAGTAAAAAAATTGACTGATAATATCAATTAAAAACTGTTGATATGCTAACCTGCTCGTTATGAACATGGATATTTCTGTCTGCAAAAGCAAGAGGAATTGTATCTCGAGCGCCAAAGTTTACCGTATCCAAGGCTCCAACACTAAGAACAAGAGGGATCCTATTCTCTATAATTGCATCAAACCTGGTCTCATCACAAGCCATGATGCCACCTACAATATGATCTGCAACTTCTGTTGTCGTTACATCCAATACACCCTATATGCATTCAAATAGAAGTAATATGAGAAACTCTGCAAACATGAGAAAATAAAGGGAACATTACGTTCACTAAAAAAGTTCAAATATTACAATACACAGGGGAGATGAACTAAAATAAATTCTATCCTATCTAGATTGATCTGAGTACCAGGCAGAACATAAAGAGTCAAGGACGCGACGCATTACCTGTATGAAACCACCCCTAACTAGGTCTTCCATTGCTTTGCCTCCTACACCAGTGGCATGGAATACAAGGGTCTCATACCCTTCTTTGTTCAGTCTATCCTTGACCACATTTACACATGGTGTTGTAACACCAAACATGGTAATACCAATAGTTGGCTTTATTGAAGTTTCATCAGGCTCATTGGATGCCAACAAGATTCCGTGTACCATTCCAGCAAAAGCTGCTGCAGCTTTAGATAATATAACACGGCTGACACTGTTTATTCCACATATGTCAACAACCGAAGGAAACAAGACCAAATCAGATGTTTCAACATAAGGTGTAGTGTGACCACTAGCGACAGTAGATACAATAAGCCTAGGCACTCCAAGTGGCAACAATCTCAGAGCAGGAGCAATTAGTGCAGTTCCTCCACTGCCTCCTAAACCAACAGCACCCACCAGAACACCACTGTCATACCTTTTTTTCAGAAAGCTCTGAAGAGCCTTTGACATGAGTGCAATTGCTTCACCTCTGTCATCTGGAAGATTATGTTGGCCAGCACCCAAATGGCATGAAAGAATTGCATTTCTCAGGATAAATGTGATGTCTTTCAAATCATTTGCCGCTGTCTTTTCAGTTGTGGAGACATCCACTATGCTCACTTGAACGTGCAAACCATCCCAAATTCCCAACACACGTTAGTCAAATTTCATTAGATAATTCCTGAACTGGAATACTGCAGCTGTAAGCCTGTATCTGAAAAATAAATGCGAAAGGTGCCAACAATATTGCATCTCTTGATGGGAGATAGCTCAATTAGCCCTATTTTGTTGGGTGCCATATCGCCCTTTTACACTAAAACTCACAAACCTGTCTTTAGTCCTTAACCTTTACTACCTAACAACTATACCTTGCCAATGAGAATCGTGTGGAAAAACACGCAAATTTGAGTCCTTGCATTCGATCGACTAAATTCAATTCCTGAATCCCAGCAATTGGGATACCATTCCATTTAGTTTCCTACTATGGCCTCCGAGGATTAGAAAACAATTATTCCTGTCTCCAGAGACAAATGAGGTCAAACAATGAAGATTTCCGAACCAATTCTGGCATCGCATAGGACTAGGAGCAACACTGACCCCAGAGTACTTGTCTCTCCTGCTCCGCCAGTGCTACTGGGGGTACCGGGGGACGACAAAGACGATGCTAAGACTGCGGATGGGGTATACCTTCGAGTCGGAGCCAGTGGCGACGAGGGCGGAGCGGAGTTGCGCCGCGAGGAAGAGCAGCTCCTCCAACTTGGTGTCCGCTGTACCTATGCAGAGCGCCTCCATTCCTCCGCAACTGGAGCGGAGCGGACGAGATCTCTATGGGAGGAGCAGGAGTGCGTTCGTTGAGAAAACTCCATAGTACCGAATGTAGGACTGCAGGAACGACGAGTGAGGCCTGATGATTTGGTGAATTGGACTCGGCGACTCAGCACCAGCCGCAATGATTTGTCTGCTTTTGATTCGGCGGGGATCGAAAACGATCTGCTTTTGATTCGGCGGGGATCCGAAACGATCCGCCTCAGATTTAAATTGCAAGTTGCAACTTGCAACTCATTGTAAGCTCTAAATCAAATTTATTTAACTTTAACTAAAATTATTATTAAAAAATACATTAGATTTACAATTTTCAAAAGAAACTGTCAAATATATTTATAATATATCTAGTGATTTAATGCTATAAATGTTTATCTTTAAAGTCAGAGAAGTTTGATTTAATACAAAACTAATAGTTAAAAATTATAACAAGAAGGTAACATTTTTTTATATACATTCAAAATTATAGGCCAATTTAACTTCGTAAAATTTGTAAAAATTTACTACATACCTAGACTATGAGTAATTAATTTATTGTTAAGGAACTGCACTGATTGTACTAACTATTTTTTGCCCTTAAACTCTAAAAACGTATAAAAGTTTTATTAAAATTAATATGTTGTAGTAGGTGTTGGTGTTATTTTACTTCATTGACCTATGTATCTAGATATATTATTATATTTAAAATAATAAAAAAAATAGATGTATAAAAAAATTAAAACAATTTATAATTTGGAACAAGCAAGTAGCTCATTATGACCTAGTGAACTCACGATTAGTCTTTGGCTTCTTATTAGAATCTACTTTTGCTTGACATGTTATTGGACCGGCATGTAACGTGGTTCTATATGCTGGCATTTTTGCATTGATATATGTTGGTATGCCATACAATAAAGTGACACGGTGTGTTGCAATAATGCGACATGTATGATATTAATTTATGTTTAAATGGATTATTAGCTGA
>CM041644.1:21052119-21089348 GCA_023333625.1 Bothriochloa decipiens | reverse complement strand
AAAATGCATGGGTAAACTTGTCTTTTTTGCCCAAAGGTTAACACTGTTAAATCGACTTCACATAATAGGGACACAATCTCCCAACATTCTTAAATCACATAGATAAAATCACAAAGTAAAAAAAACACAGACAAAAACCAATATTTTACTTCAAAACAGAGCATATATATAAATGCTTAAACACCTAATATAAAATAGAGTGAGTAATAAATCCACAAAAGATCAGAACTCTAATGAGTCTGAGACATAAAGGCACATAGCATACCAGTTGTATTATTATGTTAGTTTCATAGTTTCAACCATGCAAGTCAGCTCCAAATTTAGCCAACAATAACACAGCGCTTCAAGCTCAGGGAAACGCAAATTGAACAACTTTTTATTTCTTGATACAGTTGAGTCTTGCAATATTTTACAATCATATGGAGTTTTAATTGCCTTTTTTATGGAGTTTTAAGTGCCACAAATACTTTCCTATTCAGTACTTGAATGGTGCAGTCAAAATAGAATCTAGGATTCAAAGGAACTTGTCCAGGTATTCATCCACTGTAGTGTACTTGACATCAGGGTAAAGGTCAGTGGCTTCAACTCCAAAGAAAGGGTCAATCTCAAAGCTTGTGTGGTCCCCCTTCACCCACACAGAATGGCTGATTGACAGCGCTATGTTCAATGGAATTGGAGACTCTGCAACATATCAGAGAGAGTAAAAAATGAGGACAGAATTTTACTGTTGTAAGGCTCGAAACGGATAAATGAGGACAAAAGTTGAGCCTGCTATTTTTAGACTTTTTTTTACAACAAACAACTTTGGCTGTGTTTAGTTACCCAGAAATCATCCTAAAATTTACTATGCAGAATTCCTATCACCCGTCATATCAAAATGCCGGCACATGCGTAGAGTACTAAATATAGATAAAATCAAAAACTAATTGCACGGTTTTGTTGTACTTTACGAAACGAATATTTTGAGTCTAGTTACTTAAAGTTTGGATAATTTTTACCAAATACAAACAAAATCCTACAGTGCGCTGAGGTGACACGAGGTGACATTTTCTTTTAAAATTCGCGGGAACTAAACACAGCCTTTATTACTAGCAGTAGAAAACTGCTGAAATGGTTATACCATTCAGGCCTCCAGATTGTAGAGCCTGGAGAAAAACATTGACCATCAGAGTGCTGATTGGAGCAAGTGAGCTCAAATTCTGAAAATAAACTACTCTTTGCTCGTCTAGCTAGAGAGTCTGCTGTAGTGTTAAGACATCGGCAAATCTTGTATAAATTGGATGGCCTTCTTCTTGATATGTTGATGAAGGACTGCGTGAAGGTTTTAATGCGCCAGTCTGGTCGATTGGATACGTCTCCCCTGTGTAAGAAGTGAACAAGTTGTTCACAGTCTGAAAGATAATTGACGATGTCGATGCCGAGGTTGTCAACAATAGCTGCTGCTAGGGCCAGGCTTACAGCCTCAGCCATGATGACTGAAGAACAATCTTGGATCTTGGCTTGAACATAGATCGCCTGAGTGGGCTGTACCTGAAAGTTTAGTGAACTTTTTTTATTAATAAATTTATTTTTTAAAAAAATTACAAAATTAGTCTACGTTTTCAAAAAATTACAGGATTGGGCGACCAGTCGCCCGTTGGAAGGGCGACCAGGCCAAGTTCGCCCGGCGAAAGGGCGACCGGGCCCAGTTCGCCCGGCCAAAGGGCGACCAGGCCCAGGTCGCCCGTCCAAAGGGCGACCAGACCCAGGTCGCCCGGCCAAAGGGCGACCAGGCCCAGGTCGCCCGTCCAAATGGCGACCAGACTGGCGACCTGGTTTTTTGGATTTTTTTTAAATAATATTTATTTATTTGGAAATTTCAGGAAAAATTTTGGTTTTTTTAAATATTATTTATGTATTCGGAAATTTCAGAAAAAATATCGAAGTCAGAGAAATAGCAAAAATAATACGCAGTCATGCAATTGGCGTGCGAAAACGCCATTGTCGTGTGCTCGCCCAAATTTAATAGATGAAAAAATACAACAGTGAAACATTAATTAAGTTCTAAAAACTAAAATAATATCAGTACAATATCATAGAAAACAACATCGGCGGCAAATCATACAAAACTAATATCGTCCACGCTTAGGTGCAACACCTCTAATCGTGCCAGGCTTTGGTGCTTTGCGGCCCGCTCGCACATGGCTGGCTGAGTAAGTAAGCGGCGAAGGAGGAACTGTAACACGTACAGGACGGCCTCCAGCAGCAGGTGGTGTCGCGTACTCGTCCTGTGAGGGCTGTGTCTGTGGTGGTGCTTCACGTAGCTGCGATGACGCAAGTACGTCCGCCGGCTCCTGCTGCAGGTAACTCTCAAGGTCGAAGGGTGTCGGAGATCGCTGACGAAAAGTGTCAGCGTGTTCAGAGATGTCCGATCCCTCGTAGTCGTAACGAGTCGTCCCTAAACATATAAGACCAACGTTATGATAACGCTGATGGTAAAACTAATATATAACGTGTCGACCTCTTAAAAGTAGGTCATACCTGGAACCATGGGTACAGCGTGTGAAGAGGAACCTCCGAAATCGAACTGATGCCGCGAACCGTCAAAGTGCATACCTGACCATGCAGAGTGAATGTAATGTTACGAATGAAGCAGTATTAGATAATATAATTAAATTTCACCACTATATCGTACCTGTAGGCATGTGAGCAGGCTGCGAAGATGATCCAATGATATCGAACTCCGGACGCCAACCGGCAGAGTACGTAGGTGGACCTGAATAATGAAACTTATAAGTAACGAACAAGTTAGCATTACTACATACGAAGAAAATATAACTTACTCACCTGTTTGGTACGTAGGCCGCGGAGGTAGTGGCGCCGTCGGTCCGTCAGGCCTGTGTGTCACGTGTGAAGGTCGAGGGACGACATCCGGCTGTCGCCCGCAGGGCCGGCACGACGTCAACTTGACAATGTTTGCAGCAGAGTCGTACATCCTCTGGACCGCAGCGGTAAGCTCGTGGCTGGTCATCTGAATGCCCTCCCTCAACCGGTGCAAGAGCGATCCACCATCCACAGTGATACGATGACCCATGTCGGCCTATTAACAAAACGAGAACATTGAAGTAATTACGATAAGAAAAATATTAAACGAAGTGGGTTGAAGTTCATAAAGATCGTACCGCCAACGACAACGCCTGATCTCTGTGCACAGGGTACGTGTCCGTCAACCTGGGGACGTGGGTCCGTGGCTCCGCTGGTGTATACGTGACTCTGATCCGTGTGCGAGGAATATACCAACGTAAGTAGTCCCCGTAAGCCTGTAAGGAAAACGGTCTGGGCTCGTAGGTCACATCATGTAGTGCGTTGGCCCACTCGTCGACCCACGGCTGTATACGGGAGGACCAAGTAACGCCTGCCGGTAGACCCCTCCGCACGTAACTATGGATTTCAAAACATATTAATTATCTTTCTATATATATTAAATACTCAATCAGAACGAATTAATTGTCTTATACTTACCCGTGCACGGAAAGAGGAACAATATGGGCAACCGGAAGTGGGAACGTCTGGTTACGACCAAACTGCCGCATCACTCTGTGAGGAGCGTAGTCCTCGACAAAGATGTCGAAAACGACCGCCTTACGTGTCATCCAGTACTCCTGATCCCTCGTGCAGAACGACGACAACCCATTAGGCGCTCGTACGATAATCTCCTCCATGCTGTAAGGTGTCCAGCGGACGTCGTCTGGCCTAATCCGGTCGAACGCCGCCATGTACTCAGGATAGGCTCTGTGAACCTGAATGTTTGCCCAAGTAGGCTGTATAGAAAATAATAGTAAGGTGCAATTTATTTAAAAATAAATAGAAACAGGTTCAACCGCGATATAGAAGACTTACCCGCCGCCGGACCCACAACGAACCCATCGTAGGGCCGTCCTCCTCCGTCTCCCCGTACAACCCTGCTCCGTAAGTCGAGAAATCCATGACTGGTCGTCCAATACTAAACCGCTCGTACGACCAGAGTTGAAGTAATAGTGGACAACCAGAGAGGATAGCTGACGGGTCGGTCTTTGTGCACGCATCACAAAGACCTCGGTACGTGGCTGCCAAGATAGCGGACGCCCAACTATACTGCGGCACGGCGTCGAGCGGTGCGTCCGCTATCTCGCGCGCGAAGTGGATCAAGTGCTTCGCGACAGAGTTCCCATGCGACGATGTGAACATTATCCAACCAAACAACCACAACAGATAGGCCTCCAAGTGCCTCGACACAGTGGCCTCATCCGCCGCAGGGTGGATATACTCGGCCTGAATTAGAAAACAGAAGTTCAAATTTCATTTAACATACATATGAATATTTGATGTTAATGAACTATATCATAGTGTTATCTATTTACCTGAAACTGCAAGAGCCAGGTCTTCGTAGGCCCGTGATGCTGGTTTTCAGCAAGAGTTTGATACTCTGGAGCGTCTGGTCAACGCACAACACCCTCGAAACGGACTAGAAGGTCCTCACGCCAAGTGGCCTCCACGTCTGGACGGCTGACGGCCTGTCCAGCAGTGGTGACACCAAGTAAGTAGGAGACGTCCTCGAGTGTGGGAGTCATCTCCCCGCAAGGAAAGTGGAACGTGTGTGTCTCAGGCCTCCAGCGGTCCACCAATGCCGCAAGTAAGGAACGGTCAAAGTTGAACCGTGTCACCGCATCGGCCGGGGCCTCAACAGCACTAGCCTGCACAAGCCTACACAGAGGCAGTAGACCAGCTGCTCGTAGCCTGTAGCAAATACAACATTTATATATAAATATATATTACCAAATCGTCTGTATGAGTAAAACAAATAAGTGAACGTGTTATCATGCATACCTCGGTATCCATCGCTCGTCGAGCCGCCACAACTCCTGAGGTACCCTAGGCCGTAGAACAGGTAGCTCAGCACCTGTCACAGCACTCAAGTAGGACCGGTGGCGCTGGTCCAACTGTGCGTCCAACAACTCCAAGTGTCCCTCATCCATCGCCATACCTAAAATATCTTAATAATGTAAAAAAATAATGCATAAATATAATTAATACTATGAAACAAAAAAATCAAAAAAAGCAGACATACTATTATTTTTAAAGAGCATTTTCGCCTTGATTCCGAAATCCACGACGTGCACGAGGGCGCCGGCCGTCTTGCGGATTCCCTGAAGGTCCTGCTTCTGCAGCTCCCTCTGTGGTGGTTGCACGCGTGCACTTTTTGTAAGTATGTCCTGTGCCATTGCACTTGGTGCACCGATGCTCCAGTCTTTCCACTTCTGAGTCATCCATATCATTTCTAATGCGCCGTGTCTTACGACGACCAGGCTTCTGTCTTAATTTGTCCTTATCGGGCCCCCGCAGGTAGTTACTTCCAGGATTGTTTGTAAAACTACCAAATATTGCGAAACCATAAATCTCTGCATTCCAGGTTGTCATGACTACCTCCTTCGTAAAATAATGTGAGACATACGGCTTCGGGGACAAATTAGTAAGTGAACAAGCTGCTATAACATGTGAGCACGGCCTGTGTAGAAGTTTCGGTTTCATGCACGAACAGCTGCATGAGTTATAACGAATAACACACTCTTGTGCAATTCTCTCTCGATTACCACCACGACGGCCCCGATCCCTACACAGAACTTCAAAGCGATTCTCTGCTGTGCCCATAGGACGTGCACGATGCAAGCTTGCCTTCTCCACCTTTTTTTTCATGTAATTTGTCATGAATGTTGAAAAAATCAATGTATTATCTGACATCGCATTAAAAGCAACCATATATCTTTCACGGAAGTACTTGCATGTTCCATGCAAAATACCCTCTACGATTGCTACAAGAGGTAATCCTCTCATGCCTCGAATGACCCAATTGTACACCTCCGCCAAATTTGTTGTCATTATTCCAAACCTCGCCCCATCTGTGTCATATAATAATGACCACTTCTCCTTTGGCTCATACTCAATCCAATCTGAGAAGCACCTGATTGATGACCCCGACCTCCGCACCACGTTTCTCAAGGCATCCGTTGGAAGGCCTGAAAGAGGAACAGACATATCATTCGGGTCTTGATTCGTACGAGTCGCTAACTCTTCTGTTTGCTTTGTTGTTAATTCATCAAGACGTTTCCACATTGCATTGAATTTTCTTTGTTGGTTCTGATTGCACAACCTCTTAAACATATTCATAAGGTGTTTATTTTTGAAATGGCTGAAAAAATTTGCACCCAAGTGCCTCATGCACCATCTTGATTGTATGTCCGACCATCGAGGAGGAAGATCACGCTCCACTGAACCATATTGCATATCCGTTATCGCCTTCAACAAACCGGCATGTCGGTCATGTATGACACAAACATTAGGTCGCCCTTGCACCACTGCTAACTTCACACGCTCTAGAAACCAATACCAACTATCTGTGTTCTCACTTTCCACAAAAGCAAAAGCAACTGGTAGTACTTGATTATTCCCATCAACACCAATAGCAGTTAGAATCTGACCTTTATACTTTCCTGTTAGAAATGTACCATCCATGCATAAAACAGGTCTGCAATGACGAAATGCCATTATACATTGACCTAGTGCAAAAAAGGCTCGACGAAGTATTAACTTTCCGGCCTCTTTTGGATTAGACACATCCATGATATCATAATATGTACCAATATTTCTTTGTCTGATGGTTTCTAACAATCTTGGTAGGTTCTCATAAGATGCTTCGTACGAACCGAATCTCTTCTCAATGACCTTCTGTTTCGCTCGCCACGCCTTCGAATAGCTGATGGTGTATTTAAAATCTTCCTCTATAGTAGTCACTATAGATTTCGGCTCATACCTTAAATTATCAACAATTCGATTATACATGTACTCTGCAATGAAGCTCGATGTAAGAGCAGTATTGGACTTCTCTAATTCTTGTAACTCACATGTATGTTCTGTTACTATAGAGCACTTCCAAATTGTACTCCATTTTTGCTCATAAGCATGTACCCTAAATGGACAGTCCGAAAACACACATTTAACATCATATACTTTCTTGTTGGACTTCACAACTACAAAAGACCGCTTCATTGACAGAGACCAGTACTTCACGGCACTCATCACTTCATCTTTGCCTTTGTACATAGCTCCCTCTACTAGTTCATTCTCATGATATTCCCACGGCACAGAATTTCCTTCGTTGATCATCAAATTCTTCGAACTGTTACTCTTCCACTCCAGTGGGACAGGAATTTCATTCTCATCTTCAGATGACTCAGTTTCAGATATATTCTCATTCTCCATATCTTCCATCGCCATCTCTTCAACTATATGTTCTATGCGCTCTCCTTCGTCCGCTTCACCCGTCGGTACCATAGATGACAGGTGATGATCACCCTCTTCATTATCTTCCTCATTATCATTGTCATTGTCATGGCTCGGACCTCCTTCTTCTTCTACACCGTGTACCTCATGAACCTCCTTCGTATATGCCTGAACAAGAAGGACTAGAGGCCACCCACGTTCTACAGCTTTGTTGACGTATTTTCTCCATGTTGATGTTGCATTAAGCGGTACTAACTCCCAAAAAGTGCCCTCCCGAGCACGACTAACGATACCCATGACCTTAACGTCATGTTGGTTGCTGTCAAGCCCAAATATTCGCATCAACCAATTCTGCACACCACTAATTGTTCTCTCATTTGCCCTAGACACCCATCTAGTTACTGAGGAAAATCCTGACAGATCAACCCCGTGTACACCTTGAATAATTTCTCCTTCTCCATAATAAATTTGAAATCCTAACTTCTTCGACATCTGTGTAATCTAAAAATTTCAACTAAAATACCTTTTTAGTAATATATTACTAATATTATTTCAACTGAAATATAAGAATATAAATACCTTTAACAATATATATAAAATAAGAATATAAATAATACTACCGAAATATAACATTAATCGCTTAACTGCTAATTATATTATCTAACAATTAATATAACACACATTAAATAATTATATATAAAATTATTTTTTTACTTACCGAAAATTTTCCTCTTCTCCTCTTCCTCTTCCTCTTCTTCTCTTCTCTTCTCTTCTCTTCTCTTCTCTTCTCTTCCTCTTCCTTCCTCTTCCTCTTCCTCTTCCTCTTCCTCTTCTCTCCTCTCCTCTCCTCTCCTCTCCTGTTGCGAAATCCCAGCCGGCAGCGGCCGGCTGCGGCCGGCCGCGTTATATATAGCGGCGCCACGTCGCCCCGTGGCCGGGCGACATGGGCCGCGTCGCCCCGTGGCTGGGCGACATGGGCCAAGTCGCCCCGTGGCCGGGCGACATGGGCCAAGTCGCCCACTGGCCGGGCGACATGCGCCACGTCGCCCACTGGCCGGGCGACGTGGGGCCCACCCATGCCAGTGCACGGACAAGTCGCCCACTGGTCGGGCGACATGGCCCTCTTCGCCCTTCCAACGGGCGACTGGTGGCCTATTCCTGCAATTTTTTAAAAATAGAGACTAATTTTGTATTTTTTTTAAAAAATAAATTTATTAATAAAAAAAATTCAAAGTTTAGTAAGAAAATTCCGAGACCAGCCCGAATTGGGAGTCAGTAGAAGCATCTACACAGCATCTGGAACCTTGAAGCAACGCCGGCATGCTGAGTTGTGGTCCAATGGATTCCTGAACCTGTTGCATTTCAGTTTGCATACCTTGCTGCTGTACCACATTATCCTGAAGTGTGGTATGAACTGGTTGGTTAGAGGAGGGAGCAGTAGGAGGGTTCAGGTGATATTGGTCTTGCGTCACTACAAGATCTTTGTCAGCCCATTTTAGCATTGCCTCTATGGCATTATGTACCTGTTGAGGAGTCCAATTTTTTCTTTGAAAACGGTTATCGTTCTTGCTTTCCAGATAAACCACATAGAAATTAATAATTTAGATAGAATATTGTCAGGCGTAGCATTGGTAATAATATTTTACATAATTAATTGTACACCATCGTTATCTTGTGGAAGTAAATGGGTTCTCAGGGATGGAGTAAAAGAGAACCAAATAGCTCTAGGAAGACTACAATAGTAAAACAGGTGGGCATCATCTTCTATTTGGCCACAGATAGCACAGCAGGGGGTCTATATGAGTAGAGTACCTGGATGCTCGTTGAGTGGTGGCCAAAGCTCTCCTGATGAGCCTCCATGTGAAGGTTTGATGATGGGAGGTAGGTTCTTCATCTTCCAGACCCTCTGCAGGATCTGGTTGGCTTGGGGGATGATACTCCTAGATCCTTGTGGTGGTAGATGTACCTGTTCTTGGCTCGCTAGGTGCCTGTAGATGCTTTTAGTGGTGCATATACCTATCCTGGAGGGAGTCCATCTAAGAATATCTTGTGTGTCATCTGGTACATTGGGTACCGCCCTGATTTTCTGCACAGGTTGTTCATCAAAAGTTTGCATTAATAACTGGATGTCCCAGGTTTGGGTGTCAGGCAACCATAAATCAGAAATTAGTGATGGTAGGGGAATTGTAGTGACCGGTTCTAGTAGATGATTATGGATGGATCTCCAAATCGGACACCGAGGGGTGGACCATATGGAGGAATTGCCTGCATGGACCTGATATATGACATTGCTTATGAGTTCCTGTTTGACATGCAAGAGAGATGACCAGAAAACAGATCTTGGTCCTGCATTGTCAGCTATCCAAAAAGAGGAGTTAGGATGATATTTCGCCTTTAACACAGTTGTAAGAAAAGGGTTTTTTGAATTGGCAATGTCATATGCTGTGTGAAGAATTAAACTCTTGTTGACTGTGTGAAGACTTCTGATACCTGTTGGTATTCGATCCAACTATCAAACACTAGGGATAAGACAAATAACGGAAGATAGAACAGTAAGTACAATGAAAGCTTACATGGAGATCAACGGAATGATTTCGCCTTTTCCATTAATCTCTGAGTTGATCCCTTTTACGATGCCCCTCAGGGGATATTTATACAGGCCTATAAATCTTTACATGATGCAAACGCCCTCTGCCACCTACCCTCCTGCTCTTCTGCGCCACCCAGGGCGAAGGGTAAAAGTGGTCATTTGCGTCCCGTCCCGACTCTCTGAAGGCCCATGGCTTTGTAGAACAGCCCAAGAAGGGCCCGTCACTTGTACCGTCTGCCGCCGGCCCACGCCTACCTGCACACACGAAGCAAACGCATTACCACCGAAAAGCGCCCGCAGCCAACGTGTCATACTTTAACCACGGCTTCCGTCGTCGTCACCTTTGCTGGACGTGGACTTGACTACCGCGGCGATGCTCCGCAGCATCTTTCGCAGTCCAACTAACTAGGCAAAAGTATTAGAGCTTCTTCTTCCGTAGCCCGTTGCCATCCGGAGGACCATGCAAAAGCGCCGGCGCTAGGACTTCCGCAGCCCGTCGCCATCTGGAGGGCCATGCGAAAGCGCCAGCGCTAGGACTTCCGCGCCTCGCCTCGACCCTCGCAGATCGCCACCGCCCGGAAGGCCATGCGAAAGTAGCGGCGCTGGGTAGGAGGTGGTGGTCTTTCGGTACCACCCCAACAGTAGCCACTCAACAGCACCGCGTTCGTCTTGCGGTCATGGTGTGTTGATCATCTTTTGCCCAGCGCCGTCTCCAGAATTGTTCAAACCACAATCTTAAATTTAGCCCCGCATTGAATTGTTTTTGAAGTCCAATTGTATGGTTTCAATTTTGGTTTGATTGATTTTGATTTTGATTTTTTTTGCGGTTACTGTGGTGCCCGTTTCGGTAACCGTGCCTGGTGGGGCCGTGGCGACGCTTTGCCTTCCAAGGCGCCATTTCGGTAACCGCACCGTGTGGGTTCGTGGCGACATTTCGCCTCTCGAGGTGACCGGGCTGCGCCGTCCCCCTCGTCCTCCCCCTATATAAAGGGGGCGAGGGAGCGTACCCCGCACGCTTCCAGCCCTCGCTGAACAGATTTGACTTTCGCATCGATATCTTGGGGCTTCTTTCGCGTAAGCTTTCAGGGTGAAGCCTGATCTGAGCTTCATCTTTCGACTTCGGTGAGCGACCGTCTTCAGCGTCAATGTTTCTTTTGGCTTTCACTATTTCTTTTCTTTCGCGACAATGTTCTATTTTTTTATTTCTTTTTTGCTTTCGCGTTTTAGATGGGTGAGTCCGCTTCCATGAATACCGGATCGAGTCCTACAGGGACTGGTTCGACGAGTCCTTCTGCTTTCGCGCACGATAGTGGTTCTAGCTCCTCTCGGACTATAACCAACGCGAAAGGCGGCCCGAAAGCTATTATGCATATCGCTGCGGGTCATCAGGGCGCCTCGGATGATCAGACCGAGGCAGATGTGAACGTTGACCATTTGTCTGACACAGAGGATGGGCAACCAGTTGAAAATGTTTGGGAAGGTGACAATGCGGTTGAAGAGGGGCTTGTCGAAGGGGAGGAGAAGGTTGCTGAGTCAAGCGGAGCTCCCGGCAAGCCCAAATGAATATCTGTCTTTCGGTTGAATTGGTCGCGCATTACAGAGGCGGAGTTGGACATGTATGTGGAACGAAAGCTGTTGAGCCCGAACGCTCGAGGCCTGTGCCGAGCCCCCGGGACAGAAGTTATTCCTGAAGCTCAGCCGTACAAGGCGATCATCTTTCGCGACTATCTTACGGCTGGGTTGAGGTTCACTTGCGAACCATTTGTCTGGGAGGTTCTGTAGAAGTTCGGGCTTCAGATTCATCAGCTGACTCCGAATGGTATTGCCCAGATGGCTATTTTCTCTATGGCCCTAAAGTTCGTTGGGTGTGCTCTGAGTGCGGATGCTTTTGCCCAATACTATAGCGGGTATGGTCGTCTGGACACCAAAAAGGACAAAGCTGCGAATGTTAACCGAACATTGGAGTATAGGGGTTACAATTTTGTTCCCAAAACTGGTCTTTATGGTGCCGGTCTTGTTCCTATATTCAAGGAGAAATGGCAGGACTGGAAGGATTTTTGGTTTTATGTCCGAGTCTGCAGTGACGAGGACGTGGCTGCAGCGGAAGTTAACGGGTATGAAAAAGAGCATCCGCTCGTTTCTGTTTTGAAACCTATCTATGGCAAGTCCAAAACGGATGTTACTGAAGGTGAAGCGAAAGCGAAAACTAGTTGAGTGCTCTGCACAACCACCCATTTGCAAATTAGCCAAGATCTAGCTGAGGAGTGGGAAGTTTATTAACTTTCTCCTTTGGACGGGTCAGTATGATTTTCGTCTTTCACTAAGACCCCGTCTGGCCACCGGATTCCCGATGTCGATCTTGAGGGAGTTGGTGACGACGAAAGGGACGAATATGCTGAGTTTATTGAGGCCAGTGTTTTGGAGAAGTACGGTCCTTACAGCATTCATGAGCATGACAACCGGATGGCGAGCGCCGCTAGATTCTGTCAAGTGAATCGGGTGTTCGATTTCCTCAAAGTTCCTTACGTGGATCGAAAGGATCCGCGGAAGTTGGAAACTGCATCCGACGTAAGAGTGAAAGTTGATCACTCGGTCGGCGGCAGCCGTGCCCACGGTAGACGAGGCCGTGGGGGCGTTCTAAGTTAGCTCGTGGATGAGGTGCTCTAGGAGGTTGCACCGCAGCGCTCGAGTCGCGGAAGCGAAAGGGGCGTGCCGAAGAGTTTGGTACTTCGAAACCCACAGATGTGCATCTTTGCCGTGCGATCGTAAAATCTGTTAAACCTAGTTCTAGCATGGTTATCAGAAAAACATGGAAGTGGGGGATGAGTCTTGATGAGATGGTTTGGTTCTAACTTTCACGTGACATCTGTTACGTTCTGGCTATTCTATTTTGCTAACTTGCAATTGCCTTCTTTCGCTTTACCTTTTGCAGGAGGAAGAAAGCGATAGCTCCATGTCCCACCGGGTTGAGATTGTCGACCCTCACCAAGGGATGGACACAGATGACTCTCTTTCGGGATTTTTTGACACCTTGATCACGCCTAAGAGGTTGAGTGTCTTGTCTAAAACCGTTATGGAGGCAAAGAGGGCTAGAGTTCCGGTTGACGCGACTGCGAATGTGGCCGCTGCTTCAGCTGCCGCAGCCCCTACTCAGATGCTCGCTCGCCGTGCTGGTAGCGGAAGTCACCAGCCAGGTAAGTCTCGGTTCTCAAAAGAACCGACGTCGGGAAGTATCTTTCGCAGTCACCTTTTCGGCCATGGGGAGTTGGACTTGGCTTCTCATTCGAGTGACTATGGCGAGATGGTCGTTTATTCCGGGTCTAGCTCCTCCGGTGAACCGGATTCAGCAGAAGAGAGGTCTTACCAGCTTGCTCGTTCCCTTGGGTTTCCAGCTAACTCTCGCCTTATCGTGAAAGTGAGGCACCAGGAAATCAACATGATGCCGACTGCGCGTGCTGTGCACGTAGCCGAGGAATGATGTGGATCTTTTGGGTTGCCTGAAGCTTCCGTGCGAGCAGCTTGGTGATGCAATGAACGTTCACCTTGTTCAAGTGATCTCCTTTTGATGCATTTCACTTGGTCTTACTCTTGCTTTTACACCCATTAGCTTTCATCGTTAACTAACGATTGATGGCTTTCGCTTTGTGCGATGCAGGCCCTTGTTCTCGGTCGATCCTTGTCAAAATTTGACAATGCTCAAGTTGAGAATTTCAAGAAAGAGGTTGATGACAAGGATTCCTGGATCAAGGACCTGGAGAAGGAGGTTAAGGAGCTGAAACCGAAAGTGATGCTGCTGAGAAAAAGTTACTCGCTGGTCAGGTGGAGGAATTGCAGAAGGACTGGGAGGTTTCCCGCAAAAAGAAACAAGACGAGGAGCTTGCAGAGGTGGGCAATAGGGTCCTGAATTCCTATAAAAACTTGGTGGAAGGCATTGGGTCGGTGGTGAATGTTCCCCAAGACCTGCCCTTGAAGGATTTCCTAGCGTGGCTGGCGGAAGAGCTCAGGGGTTTCAAAAGCTTCCAGAACACAAGGTGTGGCTACGCGTGTCTTGAGACACTCGGTGCTTTCATTTAGTGTCTCATCGATGGTGGGTGTGGCCATCACGAAGGGCTCGCCGTCCACGAGCCCTAGCATTATTGGTCCCGGTCGGTGGAGGCGAAAGCTATGACTTCTCATTTTTATGACGAATACTGGATGAAAGGAGGCCGGGACCTTGCTCTGATCCGCACAGCTCTTTCTCGCAGAAAGGTGGTTTCCGTACGTGCTTTACATTTCTTTCATGATTACAAATTTTCCCTAACTGTTGCTTTTGCCTGGCAGTAGGATGCTGAGAAAGCGGATATCAAGGCTAGGGTGAAGGACTACATCCACCGGCGCGACGCACATGAAAGTCATGCCGTGGGGACTTCCGGGGCCGTGATTGAGAACCCCGTCGATGCTTATGCCACCCCTGCTTCTATCACAGTCCTTCCTACCAATGATAGGGCACCACCTCCACCTCAACCTGCTGCTGAAGAGCACGAGAACGCGGTTGATAACTAGGTCCACCTGAGACGGTTGTTTAGTGAAAATTATTTGTTGGCGCGGAAGTTGGCGTATGATGTAAACTTTGTTCACTTTTGTTATTTTCCTGAACTTGTTAAAACAGGTTGGTGATGATGACCTTAGCAACGCGGTCGAACATTATCCACTTATGATCTCTCGAGACGTCTTCTTTGTTCCCGGTAATTCTTGGTATAGCTATCGCCTACGTAACCCTGGTTGCAGCTTGGAGGGTTTCTTCCAATCTCGTCTTTTGCGGAGCTTGAGGAACGTAGAGCGGATTAAGGAGTTTTGGGCTCGGCGTGTGGAAGTTAGGGCTTCCGGGGAAGGGTCATCTAGATCTAGAGTTAGATTTGAGTTGAAAACTCCGAAAGAGGAGCCGGCGGATGAAATGCAGGCGTTTGGGGAGGTTCGATATAGCTTCATTTCAGAAGATGCGATGTAATATTGTGATTGGTTGAATAAAATGTCTGTTAGTTCGCATTTGTTGGCTGGGTTGTCATGTCTTTCGAGTCGGTTAATCTATTTGTTTTTCACAGCTTGCCGCTCTTTCGCTAAAAACTATGATTGGCTCAATGAAAGCTTCGTGTGCCCGCTGATCCATTGTGATTGGCGAACCTAGATGGGGAGAGTCAGGCGATCACTATGATTCGTTCGCATGCATGGCCTTCTATATGCATAGGCATCTCCTTATTGAGTGCAGGAATGCCGCTTTTATGAGAAATGGACCGTCGCTATCTTGAAATATACATTTGGTTTTGGTCCACTTTGCGAAAGCTAGGACTTACATTGTGGTTATCGTCTTAATACTGGGTATTTCCATTAGCCCCTCAGCCTGGATAACCCTTGAGCGCCGTCTCCCCCACATTTTTTGGCTGAGGGGATGGAGAGGCCTTGGTGCTTGGCTGCGGAAGTTGACATGCTTCTTTGGTTGATTGTTTGGTTTGCTGCATATATGTATGCCTTGCATCCACAGATGCGTGCTATGTCTGAGCTACCTAAAGCTTGTGGAATGCTATATTTGCGGAAGCTTATCTGCTCCTTTTCTAAAGTGAACACTGCTTGCTTTGCTTGCGGTAGTGAGGCTCTAAAGCAACTGGCGTGTTCATATGTTGCGCGGCTGGTTCATGGTGAGCTATGGATTCTGAATCATATGAAACTACTAATGCTTCCCAGTTGCCTCTCAATCCTATTTGCTTGGATTGCGGTTAATTCCTGATTGCTCCCTGTGAGCATGTTCTATTGTTTGAGGAAAGTCCTTTTTATGCTGGGGTAGGCAGTGCCTTGGTCCGTGGAAGGCCTAGGGATTCCTTTCCTTTTATAGACGTGGACTGGGTGTCTGGATCTGATGAAGTTGTTAGGTGTTTATTACGATGGGGCCACTCATTGATTTTCGTATCTTCTGTGTTGATGTGTAGTCAGGTTTCCCGGATTTGCGGTAGCGTATCTTCTATATTTATTGTTGGGCCTAGGGTGAATCTGAAGTGTAGCCTTTTGAAACCTGCCTTGTCTTTTCATTTGATGATGGTTGAATGGTTTCCATCTGTATCTAGCCAACTATGGCTTTTACTATGGGTGGGTCTTGTCCTATAAATACCCTACGGTGGGGGAGCTTCTCATCCCAAGTTCTGTTTGTAGCGTGTGCCGTTTCATAGGGATAGATGAGTTGTTTTGCTTCGGGTTTGATTCCAACAGCATCTTGTTGTTCGGCTTTTGCTTGGCAACGGTGCTGGTGGATTTAGACCCAAAGTGAAACTGTTGTTCATCTGTTGTGACTCGTTAGATTTCATTCGCATTAGAATAGGCGAGTTGTCTTGCTTCAGGTTCGACTGCAACAACATCTTGTTGTTCGTCTTTTGCTTGGCGACGGTGTTGGTGTAGTCGGATCTAAAGTAAGATTGATTCTTGTCTTTCACCGTTTTATACGTTAGATGGCGACATTTATGTTGAACTTTTGCTAGTCATTTTTCTTTTGTGGTTCAACATTAATAGAATTCACGTTCGGTGTTTCCTGCTGCTGCGGAGTTCTATTGATGCTGGCCCCAAAAACTGAATGACTAGTCGATTGAGAGTGCTTCGAGTGTTGTATTTTGCTTTCTTGCTTCAGCATCATGAAAAATTGAAGCCATTGGCTTTTTGCTATTTTTGAGTTTTGATTGTGCTGTTCTGGAAAGCAAAATGCGGATGCTATTGTTTCAATGTGCGTAAGTAGATTTGGTTTGGTGGTTACCCGATAGACGCTGTTGTTTGCTTTCGTAATCCTGCTTCGGTAGAATTCATTATTTCATGTTAGCGAATGATGAGTTTTGTTAAGCTAGGATGCGAAAGTTACCTATGAGGCGTCTAATGCTAGACTCCACTTTTGAATACATTTCTATTGCCCTTTTGCTCGACTCGTGTTTGTTTTGATCTGTGATGTGCTTTTCATCGCGTTCTGGCTTAACCCTATTGCAAAATTTGTCTTAGCCTCTGGGCTTAGCTCGCTCTGAGCTTTTGAACTTTAGCTCACTTTGAGCTTTTGACTTGTTCTGATCTTTTGCTAGATACAAAGTCTATTTAGCCTTTGGGCTTAGCTCGTTCTGAGCTTTTGAATTTTTAGCTCGCTCTGAGCTTTCGACTTGTTCTGAACTTTTGCCAGATACAGAGACTATTTAGCCTCTGGGCTTAGCTTGTTCTGAGCTTTTGAATTTTTAGCTGATAGTGCCGAGGTTGTTTACAACCTTAGCTTAGCGACTTCTAAGCTTGTCAAATATGCAAGGAATCGTTCCTTGTTTTCGACTTTAGATGGAACTTGCATAATAGCGATAGATGGGGAAAATAAAAAATTATTGAAAGGGGATTACAAAGGACTGCCTCGTTAAAAAACCTCACGCCTCTTTCGAGAGTTCCCCTGTGAGGAAAAAGAGCGCAAGTCGTCTTCATGCGAATGTAAAATAAAAATTAGAAGAAAATTACATTGCTCTTGATGTGTCTAAGTTCTCATGGGTAAAATCTGCGGAGGTTATCTGCATTCCAGGTGTGTGTACTTTCTACACCTTCTTTGTTGATGAGACGATAGACGCCATTTTTTCTTGTACCTGAAACAATAAAAGGTCCATACCATTGTGATTGTAGCTTTCCCTGCTTGTTAGGTTGCCTGACGAGGACCATGTCGCCCGGGTTAATGTTCTTTCGAAGGATCTTCTTGTCCCTCCAGCTCTTACTTTCTTGATGATATTTGTCTAAGTTCTTTGCGGCTTCTAACTTCCGGTGTTCTGACGTCTCGAGTTTGATGTATCTTTGGGTTGGGGTTGTTGCTATGAATTCTGTGCGGAATGACCCGAGCTTCATCTCTTCCCGGGAGATTGCTTCCTCGCTGAATAGTAGGCGAAACGGGGTGAAGTCTATCGATCTTGTCTTGGAGATGTTGTGCCCCCATACTGATGTTATCAGTTCCTGAGCCCACTTGCCTTTTTTGTCATTCTTGTCTTTCATCAGCGCCTTTGAGATTGTGGTGAATATCTCTGCATTTGCTCTTTCGACTGCGCCGTTTGACAGTGGATGATTTATTGACGCGAAAGATAGCTCGATATTGAGCTCGGCGCAAAAGTTTCTGTATTCTGTGGAGTCAAACTGTTTCCCGTTGTCTACAGCGATGTAAGCTGGTACTCCGAAATGACATATGATTCTCTGCCAAGTGAAATTGATGAGTGTTTTTGAAGTGATTTTCGCGAGGGCTGTCGCCTCTATCCATTTTGTGAAGTACTCTATCGCCACTGCTGTGAATCCCAAGTTGCTTGGGGCTTGCGGAAGTGGGCCTACTATGTCAATTCCCCACCTTTGCAGTGGCTAGGACGGGACGATGGAACTTGTGGGGTTCACTGTTGCTTCTTGATTTTTCATGAACTTCTGACACCCTTCGCATCTTCGCACTATCTCTCTCGCATCTGCTGAAGCTGTTGGCCAATAAAAACCTTGCCTCATGGCTCTGTGCGCTATTTCATGTGCGCTTCTGTGTGCTCCGCACATCCCTGAGTGTATTTCTGTTAGTAGCTTCTGGCCTTCTTCTCTGCTGATGCACTTGAGTAATGGCGCGACGATGCCTTCTTTGTACAAGTCTCCGCCGACTATGGAGTATTGGCTTGTTCTTGATGCCATCCGCTGGAGTTCTTTCTTGTCTTCTGGTTTGTAGGTTCCTTTTAAGAATGCAACTATAGGGCACGCCAATCTTCGCTTGAGATTGCATGTATAGCTTTTGGGTTGCCTTCTTCTTCTTTGATGGCTCTGATTGTCAAGGTCTGATAGAAAACGTCTGGCAACATTGACGTGCCTTGGGCTGCAGCTTTCGCTAGCTCGTCGGCTTTGGTGTTTTCTCCCCTTGATATGTGCTTTAGAGTGAATCCCGTGAAGAGTTTTTCCATTCTCCTCACTGCTTCCAGGTATTTTGATAGTTCTCTTTCTCTCGCTTCATAGTCTTTCTCGACGTGTCTGACTACTATCTATGAGTCAGACTTGATTGTGCATCTGCGCACTCCTAAGGCCCTCAGCTTCCTTAGACCTAACAGCACTGCTTCGTATTCTGTTATGTTGTTTGTTGTTTGAAATTCTAGCCTTGCTATGTATCTGAATTTTGGCCCTACTGGAGGTATCAGGATAGCCGGTATTCCAGCTCCTGAGCTGCACCATGCTCCATCGCAGAAGACGGTCCACAATGGCTCTTCGAAAGTGGTCGCCGTGTCGTAGGTGGCCGGGGTCTAATCTGCTATGAAATCTGCGATGACCTCGGACTTGATTGTTGATCTGTGTGTGAATTCCACTATGAACTTGTTCAGTTCCGTGGCCCACTTGCCGATCCTTCCGATTGCTTCTAGATTTCGAAAGAGGGCTTCTAGTGGCTTTGCAGAAGTGACTATTATGGTGTGTTGCTGGAAATAATGCTTGAGCTTTCGTGACGCCATGACTACAGTGTACGCTATGTTTTCGAGTTCTGAGTAATTTAGCTTTGCTCCGGATAGGGCCTCTGAGACATAGTAGATTGGAAATTGATGCATTTTTCCTCCACTCTCTCTTTCTTCAACTAGAATTACGCTTACTGCTGTGTGAGATGCTGCTAAGTATAGTAGTAGCTTGGCTTTCGCGGTGGGCCTGTTCAGTGTTGGGAGTTTAGTCAAGTATTCCTTGAGACTGTCGAAAGCTTGTTGTTGCTCTGGTCCCCACTCGAAACGATCTGCTTGCCTTAGGGTTCTGAAGAATGGCAGTCCTTTCTCTACAGATCGTGCGATGGAATCTGTTGAGTGCTGCTATTCGCCCGGTGAGTTTCTGAACCTCCTTCCAGGTGGGCTCATGTTTGCTATTGCTGCAAACTTTTTGGGATCGGCCTCTATACCTTTGGCTGATACCATGTAGCCAAGGATCTTGCCTTCTTTGACACCGAATGCGCACTTTTTCAGATTTAATTTTAGGCCACTCTTCTTTAGGTTGAGGAAAGTTTCTTTGAGGTCCTCAATGTGGGCTTCTTTCTTGTCGCTCTTGACAACAATGTCATCCATATAGTTTACTAGGTTTCTGCCTTTTTGTTAATCGAAGACTTTATCTGCCATTCGTGCGAAAGTTGGTCCCGCATTGCATAGACCTTCTGGCATTTGCCTGAAGCAGTATGTCCCGCAGGGTGTGATGAAGCTCGTCTTCTCTTTGTCGTCTTTGTTCAACCATATTTGATGATACCCAGAGAAACAGTTGAGGAGGCTCATCCTTTCGCACCCTGCTATGATGTCAACAAGCTTGTCTATTCTTGGCATGGGGTAAGGGTCTTTCGGGCATGCTTTGTTGAGGTCGGTGAAGTCTATGCACATCCGTCATTTCTTATTTTTCTTCTACACCATGACCACGTTCGCTAACCATTCTGGATATTGTACCTCTCTGATGACTTGTGATTGGAGTAGCCTGTCTATCTCCACTTTCGCTGCTTATGCTCTTTCGTCTGATATCTTTCGCAGCTTTTGTTTCCTTGGTTTGACTTTGCTGGACACATTTAGATTGTGTTGTGCCAGTTCTCTGTCCACTGCTCGGAGGTCGCTAGTAGACCACGTGAAAACTTCTCTTGTCTCACTGAGGAATTCAATGAGCTTTCCTCTTTCGTCGTCATCTAGACCCTTTCCAATGTGTACGCACTTGTCCGGGCAATGCGACGAAAGTGGTACTTTCTTTGTTTCCTCGGTAGGCTTCGCTCTCGGTTGGTTTGTTCTTTTGCGGTCTCCTTCTTTGTCGTCGCTTTCGCCTTGTTCTTTCTTCTTGACTTCGTTGATTATACTGTAACCAGGTATTGGTTTTCCTTCTATTTTTCTAGCTGCCTTCTGATCGCCAGAGATTGTTATCACCCCGAAAGGTGTGGCATTTTCATGCTGTTGACGATAGATAAGTATCAATTTTAACCATCAACATAACATGAGAAAGGATTAAAACATGAATATCATCTAGTTATAGGGGTTACACTAACAGAATTCCATGAGTTTTGGTGAATGCCTATTTTTGCAGGGGGTTATCAGAAAAAACCAAAAGAGGTCCACATGTCAGATTTACATAGAGAGAATACCACGTCTAGCAATCAAAGAATACTCTAGAAGACTCGAGTAGGCGACCCTGTGAAGGAGGGCCCACCTGGTAGCAGCAGCTGGGCGCCCGCCCATAGGCAGGGGTGGCCGCCCAGGCCTCTCCACCAATGGGGAGTAACCTCGTGGATCCTGGCTTCACCGACCTTGAGGATCAATATGAAGCATCCATTTAGGACGGTTTGATTCAAGGGCTGTGGTGCATTCTAGGGGCTATATATTCAGGGCCCCTGGCCCTTGGAGAAACGCTAATTCATTTAAGAATTCATCTGGAGAATTCATCCTCATCTCCAGAGAAGCCCTAGAGCCACCATCTCAATTAAAGCTCCATAGTTTAGTAGCATAGCTACATAGGAATAGATCTAGAGGGAGTCAAGCCTAGCTTGGAGTCCGGATCTGTCAACATTCTTGGTAATTTCTTCTACTTTATTGTAATATTCATTATTGTTCTTGCTACTATGAATAGTACTTTATTCTATTCTACCATATCAAAAATGACTTTGCTCTCTTTGCTTATGTTCTTAATTATTTTGTTCTTAGTTTACTTTGATTATATGCTTAGCATAGTTGGATTAGAATTATGTTTATGCACAGGATCGTATAGCGCTTGCTCATTAGATTGATGGGTGAGTGGTAAATATTGTGTAGCCGTGGTGCCTAGACCGTATTTATCTAGATTGCACCCTATATTCTGGATCGCGAGGTAGATCGCGGGAGTGACAGTCCTGTTGAGTCCTTTGTAGCCCTCCTCCCAAGTATAGGACTAGTAGAACACCACTATTATAGGGAGGTGATTGCTCTGTTCTTGATCTTTCTTGGTAATATCACTATGCATAGATGTAACCTTTTTTCGCCATGATTGCTAGGTGTAATGCACTAATCATTGTATGCTTTGAAATTATAGTTAGAATAACTTAGGATTTATTCTTGTAGATCGTCCTAGTCCATGCTAGTGTTATAAACTTAGTACTCTATTGAGATGATTATCATTATTTTTATGTGGCTGTATGCTCTCATTTATCCTTTGTCACATACCATTCATATATATATATATATCTATATATTATTTTATGTGACACTTACCCTGTATGAGAAGATAGATAAAGACAGAGATAAGCTCTCCATTATCACATGCAGTGTTCATTGCTCATTATCCATAAGCATTCCCTTCCCAGTGATAAAAATATAAATAACGATACCTGTATTACTCCCGGTTAAAATGCTACATCGGTATTATTTGTGCGCTTGTGGATTCCTTATTCATTTCTAAAAAGCATATGCATTTAATACCAGCACCTTTGCCACCATGTTGGGGATGACAATCTAGCTCAAGTGGTGTTAGAGGTGTCAACAAGCATTTTTGACGCCGTTGTCGGGGAAGGTTGATAGGTTACCAAATGGATAATAAGCATCACTGCATCCACTAATGTGATTGAGAACCATCCACCCTTCTCTACTCATACAGCCTTCCCCTTGTCTTTTGTCTATGTTATATATCATATGCAGGGTAATGTATGAACAAGTTTGATCTTCTAGAAAACTACATTGATAATCAACTTTAATCAGGAAGACCAAGGCCAAGTTGAGAAAGACCCGATCATCATCATCATCATCGTCGTCTCAGCCTGCTGGTTCTTCTGAGCTGGAAGATCCACTTGTTGTTCGAAGTTTGACACCAATGTTTGAAGCCATGGCTGAAAAGTCACTCCGTGAGTTCTCAGCTCCCACCATGGACAACATCCGTACTGGACTAGCTACGGACATTGAGAAGTCTTTTGAGCTCAAGCCTACGCTGCTCAACATGGTGCAAGCAGGCCAGTCCTGTGAAAAGGTCCATGAAGATGCTAGTGCTCATATCCAACACTTCCTGTAGATTTGCAGCACTTTCACTATCAAGGACGTCCCATAGATGCTATACTACTTCGTCTCTTCCCATTCTTACTCTTGGGAAGCGCAAAGCAGTGGTTCTACGCCAACAAGGAGAAGAATACTATGTGGGCACTTTGTTTCACCAATTTCTTGGTGAAGTTCTTTCCCATGGGCAAGACCAATGCTCTCCGTGGGAAGATATCAAGTTTCCAGCAATAACATGATAAGACTATCCTAGAAGCTTTGGGAGCACTTTCAAGTCTACATCCTCGAATGTCCTCATCATGGGATGGAGAATTAGTTGCTCATGCAGACCTTCTATCATGGGCTCAGCAACAGCACTCATGAAACCATGGATGCTGCTGCTGGAGGTGCATTCTTATCACTCACCATACCTCAAGCCACATCTCTTGTGAAGATGGCCTCCAACCAAGGTTGGAATGAAGAGAGAACTCAGACCCCCAAGAGAGGTGGAGGAATGCACCAGCTCAAGGAGATAGACATGATATCTGCCAAGATGGACCTGTTGATAAAGAGGCTCGATGAGAGAACCATTGAGAAGAAAGAAGGCATACACATTCATGATTCCCGCATGATTTGTGAAGAGTATGGAGAGACTGGGCATACAGGTGCCAACTGCCCAGAGATGAAGGAGGACGTCAACTACCTCAACAACAACAACTACTACTATTGTCCTCAACAAAATCAAGGCTGGAATCAGCAGCAGAGGCCTAACTACTCAGGTAACTACCAAGGTAATAATTCTTCTTATAATAATTTCCATCAGCCACCTTTAAGAGAGCTAGTGCTTAACCAGGGCAAGTTAATGGATAACCTGTCTAAGAAGCTAGCATCCAATGATAAAACTCTAAAAACAGTTAATAATGGAATGGATAGTTTTTCCAATGCTATAAAGAATCAGCTTAGTTTCAATAAGATGCTAGAATCTCAGTTGCAACAGCTTGCCAACTTTGTTCCCTCCGCCGACCAAGGTAAGATTCTGGAGCAACCGGAAGGGTTAGAGACTGCAAATCTTATAGACATATTCAATGCAGGAAGCTATTGGAGTGACCCTCCTAGAGGATAATGGATTGACTCGACTCTGCCAATCAAGAAGGGCGATCCAGGGAGACCGATCTCCATTGGAAGTGTTAACTTCAACGAGGCGATCTATGACTTCGGCGCAAGCGTCAACGTCATGCCTAAGGTGATATATGAGAAAATATTCAATTGTTCTTTATTGTACACAACCATGTGCTTGCAGCTTGCAGACCAGTCACTCTGCTACCCAATGGAAACCCTGGAAGACATTTGTGTGTGAGTAGGCAGCTCGTACGTCCCTGCAGACTTCATGGTAGTGGACACGGGCAGTGGCGAGAGGCCCCCCATCATTTTGGGATGACCATTCTTGAACACAGTCGGGGTCATCATCTACTCCAACACTGTCAAGATCATGTTCAACATCAAGGGCAAGCGAGAAACATTCTTCTTCAAGGATAGGGTATTGCAATTTCTAGCACACCCTCAGTACCCTTATGAGCTGGAGAAGGAGACCATCGATAGGAGGAACAAGACCAAGATCAAAACCAAGACCAAGAACAAGGGCAACAATAAGAAGGCCCAGAAGATGGAGACAGTGAGGATGGTCACTGCAGTCCACAGAGAGCATGACCACCAGCTCAAATATCAGCATCTGATCAAGAAGAACGACCCAGGTGTCCTGACCATTCAATGTTACATCAACAGCTGCAGATGGCGGACCAGTCCTTTCACTTCATGGAAGGGATAGCCAAAGACATCCCTGTCCAGATCGACGACCACTACATCCCCACTGACTTCCTAGTCATCGACATGGGTGAAGATGAGTATGATCCACCCATCATCCTAGGGAGGCCGTTCCTCAACACTACCAAGGCCATCATCTACATTGGAACAGGGGAGATCCACTTCCACTTAACCTCAGAAAAGGTACGCCGCCATTTCAACTATAATTATAAAATCGACGAGGAGCCCAAGAAGAACAGGTCAAGGAGAAGGCAGCGTACCCATCGCCAGAAGAAGAGGATCATCGTAGATGGGTGGGCTGACTATGAAGGAGAAGTGACAAGATTCGAAGATCGGTATCCCGATAAGGAGAATGTCGCCGAAGAGGTAGAAGAGGTACCACCAGCAGAAGAAGAGATAGTGATCACAGAAGCTTCCTCCTCCAAGTCACCCTCACCAACAAAGTAGGTATGAAAACCAAAGTTAAACCCAGATTCAGATCCTGCACAAGACACAGCAGCACCAGTGGCGTCGTCCGACGCGCCCCTTGAACAATGAGCAAACAAGAAGGTCCTGTTCGGAGGACTTAAAACCACCGAACGCCGTGCCAAGAGGAAACTTGGTATTTATCTGCATTTTCCTTTATAGCATTACATTCCCCTTTTGCATATCTACTTTTCCTAAATGCATCATTAGTTGCATCTTTACCTAACTGTTTCTGCATTAGAAAAAGAAAATAAAAATATATCATGCATTACATCCAGAAAAATGCTAAGCCCCATATGAACAATGTGTGGTGCAACAGCTCACACAGTTATCCACTGTGGTAGCATAAAAATAATCTTTTATCATATTTACTTTTTTTGTCTACATACCATAAATATAAGACTATAAAAATATATTGAGATCCTGATAAAAGATAAATGGGTTAGGAAAGTTCTAGACATCCAAGGCTTAGAGATTTATCGTTAACGCTTAATCAGTTCCACAAGCTTTGTTGTCTATTTGAGCTTTACAGAACTTAAAGGATAAAAAAGAACTAACAGGCAGAAGGATGTTCCGTCCTCTGTCGGAGTGCTGTCTTCAAGCACTGTTTCCAACAGCAACCACCCACGACACTCCAGGAGGACCAGTACGCTTTTACTGCCAGTCAGCAACAGCAACAGACTATGTCAACATCCAGCTTGGGGAGAACAACCCTCGTGTATCGAGCTAAGTATCCTTTACTCGTCTGTTTACTAAGTGTGCTATATTAAATTTGAAATAACTAAAAAATGAATAACCTTAGAAACCCAAATAAAGATTTTCCTATTTATTTCTATAATTATTTTTACATGTGATATTAAATTTGTTAGCTAAATTAAACAAGAGCTCTTTAAAGAATCTATTGCTAAAATGAACCCCCTAGAATAAACTCTATATGGAAATGATGAATAGTTGCTCTGCCAAAATTCCTTTCAAGTACCTGGTTTTCAACCTTGCACTCTCCCGAGTTTTATACACAACTGTTTAGATTTAAAATTTGCTCTGAGCCTGAAACCTGTGGGTTGCAAATGCTTGATCTAAGTCTAGGTAGTTGACAGATAAGATATGGAAAGGTTTTGAGCCGCTGTCCATCTTGCTCTTAGAGATACTAGAGTTCTGGCGAATTTATTTGTGAAAATCTTAAATTGTTGCATGATGAGTTCCTTTATGACGAGAGTTCAAAATTCCTACCACAGCCAAATACTCATGCTTACTAGAATAGAAAAGCCATCTACTTACATATATCACTCTATAGGTGTTGAGGGTAGTTAAGCTGTGTTGACCCTTAGGAATTAGTCATGCGGTTAAAGTCAATACTATGTGCTCTCCATCCATTGATCTATGCTGCTTCTGTCCTCAGAGGTATGCATCCACTTACATCCACTATGCTACACTCACTCTGTGCTACTTCTGTTCCTGAAAGTACTACCCACATATATGCACCTGATGCATCTGTCTTGTTTCAATCCTAGAAACACGCACCTATGCCGCTCCTACCCTGGGAGTACGCATCCATCCATTCACATACATATTCCCCATCTAGATCCACCCAGAAAATGTTCTAATTCCTACACTGGGAGTGAACACCCAAAAATATTTGTCATCATCATATCTCTTTTTGTTGTGCAATAAAGCTCCAGCTATTTCAGTTAATACTCCCTATTGCTATTGTTGTATCAAGAGGATTGGTTGCTCTAAAAAAAGAGAGAAGAAAAAGAAAAGAAAGAGGACAAAAGTCCCAAGTGATAAAGCAGCCAAGTCCTCCTCTTCAAAGAATTTCAGAGTTACTAAATAGGGAGGTATGTTATCCCCAAGGAGCAACTGTAGAATTAGATCTTCACCATCAATGATCACCCCTCATAATCATATCCTTATTTATCACCATCATTCATTCCCCTCATTTACATGCACATATGACTTGATTGTATGACTAGTTTCTCTGGATCCACGATTTAACTATGCAATATATGCAAGTAGGTTTTGAGTTGTCTCCCCACCTATGAGCTCCACATAAGCCTATTAGAAGTAGGGTGAGAGAGAGAAGGAAACCTCACTATGCCTTAGTTCCACAAATACCATATATTCTGAGAGAAGAGAGAAGGCATACCTTACACTTTCCTTGGAGAGGATCCAGAAATACCACAAATGAGAGACATGAAAGGGTCATACAAGGAATCTCTGAGTTTTATTTAAAAATCTTGAAAAAACTAAAATAATAGTTTTTTTAAGACAACTCCAGAATAATAGTTGATCAAAGAGCGAGAAACATGGTGCTTAACTTGATCATTTTGTTTTTCAACTGCTCAAGACCCAAGTGACGGCTACAAGCCCCATGGTGGAAAGTAATATGGGTAAGTTTTGAATCAGAATAGTTCACTCTAATCCGGAGGAGAGTTCTTGATTGAAAGCATGTGTACTTATGAGGTGTGAAGCATTATAGCAACTCCTGATCCATCACTGAGTCTATCTTTGCTCAGGGACGAGCAAAAGGTAAGCTTTGGGGAGTTTGTTGACGGTAGATAAGTATCAATTTTAACCGTCAACATAACATGAGAAAGGATTAAAACATGAATACCATCTAGTTATAGGGGTTACACTAATAGAATTCCACGAGTTTTGGTGAATGCCTATTTCTGCATGGGGTTATCAGAAAAGAACCAAAAGGTGTCCACATGTCGAATTTACATAGAGAGAATACCACGTCTAGCAATCAAAGAATACTCTAGAAGACTCGAGGAGGCGACCCTATGAAGTAGGGCCCAACTAGCAGCAGCAGCTGGGTGCCCGCCCATAGGCAGGGGCGGCCGCCCAGGCCTTTACACCAATGGGGGGCAACCTCGTGGATCCTGCCTCCACTGACCTTGAGGATCAATCTGAAGTGTCCATTTAGGTCAGTTTGATCGAAGGGCTATGGTGCATCCTAGGGGTATATATTCAGGGCCCCTGACCCTTGGAGAAACGCTAATTCATTCAAGAATTCATTTGGAGAATTTATCCTCATCTCCAGAGAAGCCCTAGAGCCACCATCTTAATTAGAGCTCTATAGTTTAGTAGCATAGCTACATAGGAATAGATCTAGAGGGAGTCAAGCCTAGCTTGGAGTCTGGATCTGTCAGCATTCTTGGTAATTTCTTCTACGTTATTGTAATATTCATTATTGTTCTTGCTACTATGAATAGTACTTTATTCTATTCTACTATATCAGAAATGACTTTGCTCTATTTTCTTATGATCTCAATTATTTTGTTCTCAATTATTTTGTTCTTAGTTTACTTTGATTATATGCTTGTCATAGTTAGATTAGAATTATGTTTATGCATAGGATCGTATAGCGCTTGCTCATTAGATCGATGGGCGAGTGGTAAATATTGTGTAGGCGTGGTGTCTAGACCGTATTTATCTATGATTGCACCCTATATTCTGGATCGCGAGGTAGATCGTGGGAGTGACAGTCCTGTTGAGTCCTTTATAGCCCTCCTCCCGAGTATAGGACTAGTAGAACACCACTATTATACGGAAGTGATTGCTCTGTTCTGATCTTCCTTGGTAATGTCACTATGCATAGATGTAACCTTTTTCTGCCATGATTGTTAGGTGTAATTGCACTAATCATTGCATGCTTTGATATTATAGTTAGAATAACTTAGGATTTATTTTTGTAGATCGTCCTAGTCCATGCTAGTGTTATAAACTTAGAGTACTCATCATTATTTTATGTGGCTATGTGCTCTCATTTTTCGTTTATCACTTACCATTCATATATATATATATATATTATTTTATGTGACACTTACCCTATATGAGAAGATAGATAAAGACACGGTTAAGCTCTCCATTATCACATGTGGTGTTCATTGCTCATTATCCATAAGCATTCCCTTCCTAGTGGTAAAAATATAAATAACGATACCTGGATTTCTCCCAGTTAAAATGCTACATTGGTATTATCTGTGCGCTTGCGGATTCCTTATTCATTTCTAGAAAGCATATGCATTAATACCAGCACCTTTGGCGCCATGCTGGGGATGACAACCTAGCTTAAGTGGTGTTAGAGGTGTCAGCACATGCACAAATAGCTCTGCCTTATGACTGAATCGAACTTGTTTATGAACGGTCTCTCGAATATCGCTGTGTAAGGATAATCCATGTCGACTATGTCGAAGGAGATGAGCTCTACTTGGCTTTGTTGTCTTCTGCAAAAGCCACTTTTAGGGTTTTCTTTCCTATCGCGTTTATGCTGGATCCGCCGAAGCCGAACAGAGCGTTTCTTGGTGAGTCGAGTGTTCTTCTGTTTAACCCCATTTGATAGAAAGCCTTGAAGAAGAGGATGTCTGCTGAACTTTCATTGTCGATGAGGATGTTGTGCAAGGTGAATCCATTGATGTTCACAGTTGCCACGAAGGCATCGTGGTGTGGATAGTCGCTGACGCGAAAGTCACTTTCGTTGAATGTGATTGGAGCCATTGACCAGGCTGGTCTGTTTAGGGGCGGCCTGGGAGTTACTGTGTGTACTTGTCTTTCGAACTCTTTCCTTGCCCTCTTGCTTTTGTGCTCATAGCTTGATCCGCCTGTTATGGCGAAAATGTGGCCATTCGACGGTAAGACTGTGTTGATTACTTGGTTCTCTTATGGGTTCTCCTGCTGTTGTTGCGGAAGTGGCGCTTGATGATGGTGCTCTTGTGCTACCGGGGATGATACTGTTGCGAAATGGGCCTAATTTTGCGGTACCTGTGAGGGCGGGTTGTAGCTTTGCTGAGGCCAGCTGTACGCCGGCTGATGATACATGATCGGTTGTGGATAATGCTGAGAGGGGGTTGCTGAGTGTGCTAAAATAGGCCTTGATTATAGCTCGAATTGCAGCTTGATTCGTGCATGGTGCTATGGAACACATGCTTTTGATTGTCTCTTGCGCATGGGGCATCGTCTCTTTCTTTCTGCTCTTTCGCCATCTGTGCATATTTGCATTCTCTTGAGAAGTTTCCTTTATTCTCACCGCAGACAAAACAATATGGTGTTCTCGGGCCTCTTTCGCGTCCTCTACCCCTTCCACACGGAGGACGGCCGCCTCTATTTGATTGGCCTCCGCCTCTGTTGCTCCTCGGTGGTGTCCGTCGGGTTGGTGCGGAAGCTGGGGTGTCTTCTTGTGCTGGCTGATCTTGAAGGTTGTTTACCTGCCGAAAGTTCTGAGTGCCTTGTTGGTTTGCAGTTTGATTTTGCCTTGGCGTGTTCTGTTTAAGACTACTTCTAGCCGCTTTCTATCTACGCAGATCTTCTTCTGATCTTTCGAACTTGCGCATTTCTCAGAATAGCTCGGCTACTATTGCGCAGGGCCCCATTTGCAGGCCCTGAATCGCCGCTTCGACTACGACATCATCTGATGCGTTGGGTACTTGCGCTCATAGCAATGTTAGTCTGTCAAGGTATGATGATAGCTGCTCGTTTTCTTCTTGAGTGCAAGTCATGAGGTCTCTGGTCGTCTTTTTCTCTGTTTAGAATCCTTGGAAAGTCACTAGCAGGAGCTCTTTCGCTTCTGCCGAGTTTTGGATAGACATTGGTTTCAGGGTCATGTACCATTCATAGGCCACGTCCTCAAGTGCCATGATCAGAGACTTTGCTAATGTCGTTAGATCTCCGCCTGCTGAATGAACTGCTGCTTCATAGCTTGCGATGAATTTCCTGGGGTTAGTCTTTTTGTTGAAAGTTGACAGTCTGGGCTTGTGGTTCATTGGCCATGCGCATCTCTGGAGTTCCGGTGACAATGGTGAAACTGTGTCTATCGGTATCTGTTCATGTATCGCCCATGGGCCTGAAATGCTACTTGAGCTGCTGGTGCTGGTGCATTGGCCGCCAGGCCTTGGACTGGTGCTTGGGCTGGCATCTGTGCTGCTTGCAGCTGATCTACTTCTCTCTGTAGTGCCTGCCTTCTGGCTTCTGCTTCTTGTATTGCATGTTGTGTTGTTGCTTCACGGTTTCTGGCGCTGATTTGCTGTGCAAGCTGATCTCGCTGTCTTTAGAGTGCCACAATTTCGTTCTGATGATCATCGAGGCATTTGAGCAGTCTAGCGTGATTGCTGAGTTGTTCCTCTTTCGGAAGTAGTTCTGCCGTAGCTCTGTCATCCTCTTAAGGTAAGTTGTCATTTGCGCCAGCTTCCGTGGCTCCGATGGAGGATCATGCAGAAGCTGAGGTGGAGGATCACGCAGAAGCTGAAGTTGAAGGTTCTCTGACTGTCTTGGAGTGGCGATGGATGTTTCGGCTGTGACGACGGCCGAAACATCTGGTCTTGAAGCTGTTCCTTTCGCCGTCTTCCCACGAGCCATGGAATAAACGAACGACAACCACGGTGGGCGCCACTGTTGGTATTCGATCCAACTATCGAACACTAGGGATAAGACTAATAACGGAAGATAGAACAGTAAGTACAACAAAAGCTTACAAGGAGATCAATGGAACGATTTCGCCTTTGAAATTAATCTCTGAGTCGATCCCTTTTACAATGCCCCTCAGGGGATATTTATACAAGCCTATAAATCTTTACATGACGCAAATGCCTTCTGCCACCTACCCTCCTGCTCTTCTGTGCCGCCCAGGGCAAAGGGTAAAAGTGGTCATTTGCGTCCCGTCCCGACTCTCTGAAGGCCCATGGCTTTGCAGAACGGCCTAGGAAGGGCCCGTCACTTGTACCGGCCGCCGCCGGCCCACGCCTACCTGCACACACGAAGCAAATGCATTACCACCAAAAGTGCCCGCGGCCAACGTGCCATACTGCAACCACGGCTTCCGCCGTCGTCGCCTTTGCTGGACGTGGACTTGACTACCGCGGCGATGCTCCTCAGCATCTTCCGCAGTCCAACTAACTAGGCGAAAGTATTGGAGCTTCTTCCGTAGCCCGTTGCCATCCGAAGGACCATGCGAAAGCGCCGGTGCTAGGACTTCCGCAGCCCGCCGCCATCTGGAGGGCCATGCGAAAGCGCCAGCGCTAGGACTTCCACGCCTTGCCTCGACCCCCGCAGATCACCACTGCCCGGAAGGCCATGCGAAAGTAGCGGCACTGGGTAGAGGGTGGTGGTCTTTCGGTACCACCCCAACAATACCTAAACCTCCATTTTCCTTGGATTGACAGATGTCATCCCACGACTTGTAAGCAGTGGGGTTAGTTGGATCATCTTCTTGAACTCCTGCCCACCAAAACCTCCTTTGAATAGAGTTAATCTTTTCAATGAAATTCTTTGAGAATAAAACAGTGGACATGTAGTAGACAGGGATGGAAGCGAGAACAGATTGAATGTAAGTAAGACGCCCTACATGGTTAAGCTTGTTAGCTTTTACAGTAGTGAGCTTAGCCAGGAACTTGTTGTAAACAAACTTATAAGATTTATTTTTTTTCCCTGTGGCTGAAAATGATGGGATGACCAAGGTGAAGGGTATTGGGCACAAGATCAGGAACTGGGAAAATATTTCTAATTTGGGCTTTGGTGGCATTGTCAACTTTGTAGCTGAAATGGATGGAGGATTTGTCCAGGTTGGGAGTTTGGCCAGAATGATTACAAAAACGTGAATTAGTAAAATGACTAATATTGCTATTATTACTGTAGTGCTCCTGATTTGTGTTGGTCGGCTGCTGGTCTAGGTTGACATGGTCAGTCCAGTGGTGATGGAGAGGCGTATCGTCATGGTTCTGTACAACATGTTGAAGTGGTGATTGTGGATTGGACGTCTCATGTACCTGTGCATGCTGTACAGATTGATCTGCAATGGAGCCTGAAAAATCCTACAATGCGTTGTGGTTAGTCTGATTGATTCCAAATAAATCATGAAAATAATTGAGGAGAGTGGAAGCAATCTGGTCAAGCAATCTGGTCAGAGGTAGTAGATTCTGTGCCATCAGGATTATGAAGATAGGCAATGGTGTCTTTTCTGTGTCTTTTGATGATGGATTGATGAAAATAAGCAGTGTTGTGATCTCCTAACTTAGCCCGGTTTTTTTTGGCTCTCTGAAGATGGAATTCTTCATCTTTGGTAAGGATATCTTGGTGCTGTTGGCTAAGGTGCTGTTGCAGGTCAAAATCTTGCTCCTACACGGGCTTGGATTGTTGCTGAAGGATTTGGTTTTCAAGGTTATCTAGTTGAGTAGATAGCTTTGGTTTTGCTTTTCTCTATTTCCTAAGATCGGAGGCAAGGTATTTAGTTTTTGGGAGAATAAGCGGTTAGTGGACTTGAACCAGCTTTGTTGAGCCACCTCCGCATAATCCTGCTCCATAAGCCACCAATTGTCAAAACAAAAAACTTTGTTAGTACGAGGAAGAGTAGAATTTAGAATAGTGAGAATAGGAGCATGATCGCTACGCAATATTGGGAGATGATACACCGTCGTTCGTGGGTACTTCATACACCATTCCACATTCGCCAAACATCGATCAAGACGCTAAAAGGTGGGGATCGTGCTGAATCGCTTGTTCATCCAAGTATACGCCGGGCCGCTGTACCCTAAATCTAGAAATCCACACTGCTTGACATAATGACAAAACATATTAATACGTCTAACATTTGGTCTACCAGGACCACATTTTTCATTAACATGCATCAGTTCGTTCATATCACCCATAGCTAGGATAGGAAGGGTGCTATGGTCTACAACAAAATTCAGCACCCGGCTCCGTACGGTAGAGGTGGTACGGTGGTGAGGGTCAACATATATACAAATTAGACCAAACTACTCAGAACTACTAGTGCTAGTACATAAGCCAAAAATATAGTGGTGAGAGTGATCTACTATAGTAACTAAAACATCATGGGTCCAAATTAACCAAAGACCACCGGACTGACCCTGTGCTGAAACTACAAAAGCATTTGAAACGTTAAATTGATTAAGAATAGAAGTACGGGAGATTGACCTATTTCGAGTTTCACATATGAAGCAAACCTGAGATTTCGTAGAGGTAAGAAGACGGCCAAGGTGTTGCATCTTAGAACTACACAGGGACCCGCCTGCTCCCTGGGCAGTTCCATGCCAACAGATTCATGTTGCATCCGGCGTGACTCGTAGGCGACGGGGAGTGATCCCGGTGGCGGCGGCGATGGGGAGATCTGGATGGATCCTTGAACGACGACGCAGGGGGCAAGTCCTGATGAACGGATTGGGGATTACGGCGTTCGGCTTCTGCTGATGGAGCTGGGCGGAGAGGTGGCGGTGCAATTGGAGTCGGACGGGCGGCGCAGAGGGACATGGCACGACTTCAGTGGATGAGGTGTGTGCGACTGTTGCAACCATGTGAGCTGCCGAGGCATGGGAGGGACCAGTGGGTGAGGGGGTGATTGCGGAAGTACGAGGTGGAGGTGGCGGACGGGGTGGAGTTTCCTCCATGGGAGAGGAGACTGAGGTGGAATGGCCGTGACTTTCCATGGTGGGAATGGGAAGGAGAATGCGGACAAGGGAACCAAACACTTTGGAATTGGGGATGTCGTCAACGTGGTAAAGCATGGCACCTGAGAGAAAGCGAGACAGGCAGCGCAGCGAAGAAAGCAGGGGCGGCACTGGCACACGGCGGAGAAGAGCGGTGGTGGGGTAGGTGACGTTGAGGAAGGAAGCGGAACCCACCGACGGCAGGAGGCAAAAGGGCCGGCGAGCAGGGGCCGGATTCGATGATGAGCAGCTCCAGCCGTCAGAAACGAATTGCAATCAGCGATGCATCCACTGCAAAGATGGAGTAGAAGGTTGCAGATCTGGTAGAGCAGGCGTCGATCTACTATCGGAGCAGCACGGATTGAGAATCTGAGCAAGGATCAAAGCAGATTAGGGAAGGACGAAGGAAGGAAGGTAGTACACGGCATATAGCCACTCTCCTCCAAGAAGGAGCTCACTCCCGGTGGCTGCGTTGTAATCAAGAAGCCATGGATCAGGATCAGGGGAGCACGAGGAACAAGGATCTGCAGAGATTTGCACGGATTAAAGAAAGTCAGATCACCCGATTATAGGAGGATTGTGGGGGAAGGAAGGAGGAACACGGCAAGTCGCCCACTACTCAGAGAAGCCTCTTCAAAGATCGCTATTCTGAAATGTACACCCTTTCAAATGTCTTCCAACTTTCTTCTCCCAGAGTGAGATAAGCTCATTGTGAGACAAGATGTTGCTTGGTGGCCTCAGATATAGGATCTTATTCAGGGTTCTTGGATCATCTACAGCTTTTATTGTGTAGGTGCCAACATCCTCTTCTGTTACAAATATTGTTATTGTCCACACAGACAATATATAAGTATATATTAATTAAAGTGTAATCATATCTACCTTAGTCGCTTTCATTGTAATTTGTATACAACCTTACAAGTACCATTGCTCTGATTGTACGACCCACAAAAAAGTAAACTAGTATATATAGTCAACAAATTGTAATTAATCTTACCTTTCACATTTCCATCGCCTAAGATGAGAACCTTATCTATTGGAAGGCCTGTGACTCCAATCTGTCCAAGAGCTGGCAAGAAACGACCAGCAAAGAAGTTGGGAGGATATATACGTGTAGGGGATCCCCTGGCCTTATACTAGCTTTGACAGCAAAGACTGATTTTGCAGGTTCAACGGCATGAACATGATCTACATCATTCCCAAACTCGGATGGAAAGAATCTCTGGAAAACACTGAAACATTACATAGTAGCATATACAAAAGCAGACCTTCAACATTTACACAATATATTTGGATTTAAATCAGTGAAGCTTGTGAAGCCAAAAGGCGAGGACTGACTAGCGTTCAAAAGAAACAAGTAGGAATGCTCAACACGATCTCAGGGAAACAAATAAAAAAAATTAGTTAGCTTGCATTTCAGAGCTTTTATTTTTCCTGCGTCGAGTTGGAAGACGATGAAAGAGACTACATAATCGTAACATTAAAATGTCCACAACGAACTAAGAGATATATACAAATGACATTTCCATAGGGACATTAAGTTACCTTTATGTTTCCAGCTTCTTTTATTGCTGATATAATGCGGGTTTGATCTGGCAGCGGCACATAACCCACTGCCGAGATCACAACATCTGAAGATTTCATTGCCATCACCGAGCTCTCATGGTTGTACAGATCCCCCTAATGATGTGGCATAAATTTATCAATTACAGCTCTGGAATCAAATCGTACCATTATAGTGACGATAACACATACAATGGTTATTGTACTTATTAGCATTACATTGATTTTAATACATGTAGCAAAGATAGCTGCATCCCTGTAAAATATAAACCAGTGGCAGTTCAAAAATCAGCATATAGACACGTGTATCTCCAACCTTTACCAGAGCTATGGCCCACACAAGTTACCAAATCTCAAGTTTTGTCCCATTAAAAATTAGATACTTAATACTGAGAGTTATACAGTAGCATTATTGATGCTCTGAATCTGTATAGTATGCAAATGGACTACGATGGTGTTCGAATCAGGAATGGCAACGCAAACACGAACATAAATAGAACACTGTGGTAACATTAACAAAGCATCTGAAAACAGACTGTTTATCACTTGCTGTACCGGTAATGGGAAAGCTGGAAGCAATCTCTAAAGAGAACACTGTGATGGGAGAAGTCAACGCTGTCAATTATCTGATGGTCTGGAGATTCATATTGATGGCTTCCCATAGGCACAGATGTCTTAGAGCATCTCCGGTGGGGGTCTGCAAATTGAGACTTAAAATTCTATTTGCACGCTGGTTTATAAAAAAATAGGGGCCTAAATTTACTCCCAATTCCAATGAAACAAGCAGCCTAGGACCCCATCTCCAGTGGGACCCACGTGTCATGGATAGAACCTTTCTTCCCCCATCCTCTTCACACGCGTGTCCAGGGCTGTGACAGAACCGACCAATTTATTAGAGCACAAGCACATAATTCATCATTAATTCAGCAAATCATATGATTGAGACCTAATAAACCCGGTAGTCCGTGAAATCTCGAAGGATTTCAAACTTTTTCGGCACGACCAAGATCGTAATAGTTTAGCGATTCCCTTCACAAGTACACAATTCGAACATAGTTTAAAACATCATCGGAGTACGAAATAGAGTTATTA
>CM041644.1:21001957-21037119 GCA_023333625.1 Bothriochloa decipiens | reverse complement strand
GGGAGGGCAGTAGTAAAGGAATCTGTTAGCTGTTACCGTCCGTAATCAAATCATGTTACAATTTCCTTAAAATTTTGACCAAACACAGTTAAGATATCGTAGCATTTTGACCAAAGATTGCATCATCATTGACGGAAACATGCACTAAGTTCAAGAAAAAGGGGAAGTCATGGAAGCACGAGCGGCAAACCTTGACGAGGGTGACGCCGGCGTCCCGGAACCCCTGGAGGACGGCGGCCTTGGCAGGGTCGGCGGGCGCGGGGTCGCGGACGAGGACGTTTGTGGGATGGCCCTCGCGGGCGCTGGCGGTGACGATGAACTGGCCGATGTAGCCCGTGCCGCCTGTAACCAGCACCCGGCTCCGCTCCTCATGCCCCGCCGCTGAAGACATGTCCGGTAGAGGAGTGCAACGCGGTAGAACTGAAGAGTTTTGCTCCCACGAGAATTTTTTTTTTAAACTCACGTCACTTTATAAACCAAGAGCTCCGGGCAAATCGTCGGAGACCATATCATTTACAAAGCTCGGTGTCTGGCACCAGAACGCTCGCCCTCCATCAGGAAAAGCAGCTACACCATGGTTGGCCATTGAATCAGCCACCCCATTACAGGTTCTAGGTTCTAGGACAGATAGAGAATACATGAAACAAAGTTTGTCTCCATTGCTAACAAAATCTGCCTAGAAAGAGCTCCTTCTAGACCATAGTCCATTTGACTTGTCGTCAAGGCTTTCCCTAGGTTTAAAGCATCTGTCTCCAAAATAATTCTTGTCACACCCAGTTGTTCTGCCCTTTCTAAACTATGTAGGGCTGTCAGGGCTTCAGCATGCAGAGCACTTCCTGCTCTTTGGATGTTATCTGCCCCAATGTCCAGCACCTCCCCCGTGTTGTTCCTCACCACACATCCCCATCCATCCTTCATTGTCAGAGCTGAAAAAGCTGCATCCACATTCAGCTTGTATTGATCAGCCGATGGTGGCTTCCATCCCATTTTCTGTATCTGATCTCGTTGCTTTGCTGAGTTTTCAGTTTTGCAAACTCGTTTAGGTGGTAATGAACTGAGCTGCATACCTCCCCAGTGCTCTGCACTCTTTCCTCCATATTTGCCTTATTTCTTGTTGTCCACCATCTCCACGTCCAATGAACTACTTTCAGTTGTTTATCGCCTGTCATTGTCCATATCTTCTCAGCTACTTCTTTTCCTCATTTGCAGCGTGCCAGGTTACTGTATACATCCTCCATTTGTAATCCCCCAGCATTCCCGGGCCTTTTTGCATTTGAAAAATAAATGCCCACAATCTTCATCTAACATTTTACACATCGGGCAGATAGTTTCGGTCTTGACTTTCCTTCTCTTCAAATTGTTTTTCACCGGAAGGCTGTTGTGAATCAATCGCTATAGAAACATTTGGACTTTATTGGGCATCTTAAGTTGCCATATTTTATACCAAGGAAACTTGACATCCTCTGTTCCTCCCCCCACTGACGCCTCAGCAGTTCTTCCTGCCTCATTATCCCTTTCCTGCACTGCAATCTTGTAAGCTAATTTCACAGAGAACAATCCCTTCGAATCAAAATGCCAAGCTGGCCAGTCCGGTGATTCCACCCCAATTGGGATGGCCAAAATCTTCTCAGCATCCTCAACCCAAAAAGTGTCTTGCACTAGTTGTTCATCCCAGCCTCCATTTATCGGATCCATCAGTTCGTTCACCCGTGTCAGCAGTGAATTCCCCCTTGGAGTAGCCAGACGACGTGTCACTCCACGGGGTATCCATGGGTCCGTCCATATTTTAATATTGCTTCCATCCCCAACTCGCCAAATAATTCCCTTCTTCATCAACTCCACCCATTGTAAAATGCTTCTCTAGAAATAAGAAATACCATCTTTTGCTTGACACTCCAAAATATTGTTATTCGAGAAGTATTTTGCTTTGAGCACCTTGCTGCATAGGCTGTCCGGATTAGTCAGCAGTCTCCACGCCTGTTTCTATAAACAACCCAACCAACATGGGAAAAACGAAACAATCTAATTTTTTGGACACGCACATTGTCCTATACAAATATGCCTGAAACTAGTTTTATCTACTTGAGTCTAATTTAACCTAAAGTTGGTGTACTTGTTAAAAAAAAAAAAACTAAAGTTGGTGCAATATCACATTGTACTAACATCAATACTCCCTCTGTCCCAAAAAGACCGACGTTATAGGAAACGTGCAGGTCAATCTTTCTCAACTTTGACTAGGTTTGTAGAAAATACGTGTAATATTCTAAATAAATTTGTTAAAAAACTAGACTTAAAGATTTTTTCGATGATACTAATTACTTAGTATAAATATTTATATATTTTAAAATATAATTATCAATATTTTAAAAATGTTAACTCCTTGGTAAGTGAGAACGATATTTATTTTGGGACGGAGAGAGTATGTGTCAAAATCTATTTGGGGTTGAGATGCCCAAAAATTTTATCGTCCAACGTACCTGAGCAGATGCCGTAGCGTGATCCATTTATATGGTGCGTGCCCTTCACCTTTTTTAATATCACCTAATATTTGAGTCAACATTTAGCCAGCCTCTCAAACCATACTAAACTATATTATTGCAATATAACATTTATATGGTCTAAGATTTATTTGATTTCGTTGAATTAAAAATGGACCAAGACTAAGTTTAATCTAACGAGAGATCTAGCTTGCCGTCATTATCCAAACGATTCTAGCTAAGCATTTGGATGAGCTGAGCATGTTATGATATAGTAGCTAATTCAAGTGTTTGGACCGTAGATGCACCAAAGAGCCAAGTTTTTGTATCATATTAAATAGATTACAAGATGTTAGATTAACATTGCCCCATCTAGATAGTTTTTGCATTAAACTACATAAATTACGAGATGTTGGACTAGCATATACACACTTGGATAATTATTTTATGATGAGTGTATTTTACTCTAAATGAAATTATCTCATACCAAATATCAAGAAATCTAGGGTAGAATATATTCATGGATGAATATGAAATGTCAAGAATAGCATGTTCTAAAAGGAATAAAGTGATCCAATAACTTTGTTATGAAAGACACAATTATTACATATTTTAAACTACTATAAAGTTAATGTCCACTAGCTAATTCTTTAACACCTTCTTGTGCCATGTCATCAAAGGGTCCAGACGTCACTAGGCTCTAGGCAGTTAAAACCCAAGAGTCTTCTCACATTTTCGTTACTGATGACTCATGCAGCTTTTTGTTTCTTCACAATCGACACCATCTGACGGCCTTTAAATTTGATGAATCCATCAAATCAGCCCGTAAGATAGTAAGTCTATTTCCTCCTTTGATTCATCGATTACACGCAGGCCGGCAGCTCCGAGGACACACAGGCACGCAACTCCGAGGTGGACGGTTGCCTCCGACAAGTTCTTGCAGATGGAGAAGACCACAAATGGAGGCAAACCTGTACATGTCCTGGTAACCTTGAGCCTGGAGGAAGTAAGAGTCTGGGAGCAGCGAAGCTTAGTAGGCACACATCAGAGCTATCACAGGTGCGATCTCAACGTCCTACGCTCCCTCAATGAGCCCCGCCAATTTTCCCTACATTCGTGGTGCCTGCCGTCGTATGAGGTTCAATATACTTGAATTAGGTGGGGAAGAAGTCGATAGCTGACCTCAGTCGACGTAGCTTGATCCATTCGCAGGAGCTGCTGATTTCGGCCAACGCGGTAGAAGCTTTGGTGGGCAAAGCCGAACGAAGTTCGGAAGATGCATGGTGCGGACGATTTTCCTAATGCGCACATGTATAGTCCATCCCAATCTTAGTATTATGCTACATGCAAGTGGCCCGCACAGATCGGAGCTCCTGAGAACCTCCAAAGGGATTTTTTTTATCGGTCAACGGGGGGAGAGAATCCCCACCTGATTTTCATCGACCATTTGGCTCTCGAAGCCTAATGTACAAATACATGTTTTACAGGGTTTTCAGGCTTAGCTTGTGCACATCGCGCTGCCTGACGAAACTGAAAAACTGAAAAACATAAAGAGGAAATAAAGAACTTCCATTATAAGTATGTAGTTGTACACCAATCAACACCACCACCAGCAGCTGAGCTCCGGCGACCTCCACTCCCACAGCGACCGTGGAGCTTTGAGTCAACTGACAGACGACGACCGTGATTACAATGTCTTTAAGCACATCCAGGCCCCAGTTGACGCCCGCCAACGCCCATTACCCAAACTTGGAGGGGAAAGATGGCAGCAGTGGAACCCCCCGACATTTGATATTCTGCCACCCATCTGATGGTGACATCCTCCAGCATATCCGGGTCGGCATTTGATATTCTGCCACCCATATGATGGTGACATCCGCCAGCACATCCGGGCCGCGTACCACCTTCCAACGCCGTCCATGGGGGGATCCAAGGGGATCATGGTCTCGTTACTGGCATTTGATGAGACAAGGCAACCAAGGATCATGGAGAATGGCAAAGCAGGGACACTGGCAGCGTAGTTTGCTGGTGAGAATTTGTGTAGAGTCATCAGGGAGGGGCAACAAGGAGCAAGAAGGCAAAGGGACGCAGGGGAGCCAGGGAGCCCGCCATGGCGTAGTGCAGGCGTGCTTTGCATCGATGCCTTCAGGAAGGAAATGACACCCACAGACGCCATCATCGATGTTCATAGCACCAGGCTCGTAGGGGCTTTCGCCCCGAGACCTGCAAATGGCGAGCCAAGATGGATCAGGCCTAAACTAGCGCTCCACGGACGCACAGCCCCGCCGCCGGCAAGCCCGCGGTCAAACTACACGCACTGCGTCGCTGCCGACCCTGCAAAGACACACGAAGAACAGTGGCATGCTGCCCCACTGCTGGCTTGCCCGCGGCCGAACTGCACACCCCGCGCCTTCTCCGCTGCAGGGCCTTCCGGCTGAATCGCCCGCCCTACTCGCCGCCGGCCGCCGCTGCTGGGTCGCCCGTGGACTTGCCGATGCCACCGGGAGGTCACAGCCCAGCCGAGACCCCCCACGCGCTGGATCCAGTAGGGGGCAAACCTGATGACGAGCAGGCCCATGAAGCACGTGACGTGAAGCCGCCGGCCAGGGAGGCCAGCCGCTGCCCTGCGGCGCAGCTCGGGCCGCGGGCCTCCGTGGCCTTCCCCGCCAGCGCACTGAAGCCGCCGGCCAGGGGGCCAGCCATCCTCCACCTCCGCGGGCGGCCAAGGGAGGCCATGGCCCAGCGCGTGCGCCAGCCAACCCCGGCAGCCAGGAGCCCGGAAGGCGCCATGGCACATGTCCCGAGCTGCAGCAGGCGAAGTCCTCCTATCCGGAGCTGTGACAGCCTTCCTGCTCACCGCCACCCTTCACGAAGAGGAGGGGCCTGATGGACTCGCCGGATCTGGAACCTTAGGACGCGGAGCCGGTGGCCTGTTGGTCACCTCGCCCATCGCCGGCAGCCCTTGTCGCCGGAAATTCAAAGCATGAGGTGGGGGAGGAGGGGAGGAAAGGAGGAAAGAGGTGGAGCTTGCTGCGCCAAATTTTTTTCGGAGCAGCAGTGGCCGCCATCGTCACGCTGTATGGTGGCGACAACGGCCGGGGAGGGGCTATAGCGGTGGAGCTTGGGCTGGCGGCGGCGGTCGCCCCTCCCGTCGCCCTGAGAGACGACGCGGAGGGGTACGGGACCGGTTGCCTCAAGGGATTTTTTTCAAGTGAGTAGTTGCTTGCCTTTCTCTCTTTTCTTTGACATATATTATCTATCCATTTTCTCTATAAAGCGATATACAAAGACACAAGGTCTGATTGATAGGTAATTTTTTATTCGATCACATTATAGGTGTTTTGTTATTAATTACATGTACTATTACACATAAGATTACAATTTAAGATACCTATTCTTTAATATATCGAGACTTGTGTTTTATCATTCAGTTCTTATATAATATGATATAATATTCTTTTGATTTAGCTTTTATTAGGTTACCAATTTTTACGAGATCTGAAGTATTAATCCGTTCTAATTTATAAGTCGTTTTGGTTTTTTTAGATTTATTCATTTTGCTATATACTTAGACATATGTCTAATGTCTAAGTACATAACAAAATGAATGAATTTAAAAAAATCAAAACGACTTACAAATTGAAACGGAGGGAGTAATAAAGATGTAGACCAAACTCATATATATCTATGGTACCTAGGGTATAATATAGTAATGCTATAGATTAAAATCTTATTTTAAAAAAAGTCCTGCAACAATGCACATGGTATTCTTCCAGTATCACATAATCTTTTATACAATAGAGAATATATCTCATAAAAGATAAATATTATTCACTATGAATGAGAATACCTTTCAAGGAATTAACCGACAAAGGATTCATCACTTGATTGTTGAATAAATACCATTACCCTAAAGTGAATATAGTGCCCGATCGGCTATGGTTTTTGTAGCTCTGTAGCTGCTACTGCACAACCTCCCCTTCCAGCTACAAATAGCTAATAGGAAAAATGAATGTGCAGCAGCAGCCTAAATAGTTGCAACAATATGTACCGATAAAGGCGGATAGACTTGAGGGAATGTAAATGAAAAATTATAACATTATAAAGTTGTCATGTAAATAAAAGCTAGCAATGAAGTGATCATATCCTTACACATTGAAAAGCTAGCAATGAATGTGAGTTAGTGTATTGAAACTAAATATAAAATTTGTTGCATTGTCTTGAAGATATTTAATAGGGCTAACAAACTTGTTTTACGACTAAGGTCTTTGTTTAGTTGTCTAAATCTAGGCTTTCCAAATCACTGTACCAATACCGTAGCATACTGTAATATTTTATTTTTATTTGATAATAATTATCTAAATATTGATTAATTAGGCTTAAAATATCCGTCAGGCAAAGTACAACTAAACTGTACAATTAATTTTTAATTTTATTTATATTTAATACTTTATATATGCCGATATTTTTATGATAAAAATCTTCTTTTTTGCATGATATCATATTCTGGATTCAGGAACTAAACAAGCGCTGACCACCACGCCAAGAAGCTTTGGTGCTTGGCCGCCAAACCATATCGTGGGCCCTGCAGGCGCCTACAGCGGTCCTCGGTGACGACACGAGTCAGGTAAGCTCTAGAGTGATCAAGTTTCATGTGAAGGCGGCGGCGCGGTGGTGGTATCTTTTCTCAAGTGGCGGAGGACGAGAGGGCGACTTCCACGGGAACTTTTCTGAATGATTAATGAGCAGATTAGCATGCGCGGCCCGGCATCTGCACTTGCGCACTTGAGATTAGGATTGGAACAGCTTCCACTCCCTTTCTCAGCGCCTTAACTCCACTCCATTCAATTAACCTAATGACCCTGTCTGTCCACCAAGTGAGAGAAGCTTCTAGTTTTTATCTAGGCAGTGCAGCACTAGGAGCAGCCATCGTCACTGACCTTTGCCCTTCCCCTTCCCCTTCCCCTTCCCCATGCGTGCTGCTCTCTCCTCCCATCTTCCTGTTTACTTTCAGAAATCCCGAGAAAAAGAGGACCGAACGAGTAATCTGCAAGCTTCTTCCTTTCTTCAGAGGTGGGCTTCTTTGATTTGTACTATATCTTTTTTTTTAAAAAAAATCTGTTCCTGTGTGCGTGGAGTAACACGAGCTTTTAGTTCTTCCTTCTTCATTTTTTTCCTTTTTTATTTTTATAGTTTCTTTTGTCCCCAATCCCGTTAGTTAATCATATAATCGCATGCTTTGGATTGTTTTCTGTTCTCTAGAAACACGACAATAGAGTTACAGAGGTTCCGCCCTTGGGTTTTTAGTCCTGTGCTCCAGTCATCTCCGTCAAGAACAACAATTAACTTCGAGTGTGTGCTTTGTAATTAGAAAGATACGGGGAAACTATATTTATGAAGGACCCTACTGTTTTTCTCGCCAGTTATTCGATCACGGCAAGGAAACTATCAAAAAAAGGTTTAAGAGATATTGATAGAGAAATTTTATTTGCGTGTGGTTGTTCAGAAGAAATTTAGTACGGAGTATGTCTATTAAAAATTGGATTACTTCATGACAGCTCTAGCATTAATCGCACTTTCATGAAAATTTGATTTTGAGCGAAGAGTGCAGCCAAACAAGGCCTAACCAAATTTGGCATCCTTCCTTGACTTCTAAGTTCTAATTATGCACAGGTATTTGTAAATTAATCCTTTTGCACTTTAGCTTTTCTCTGCCAATAAACACTGACTAAAACCTAAAGGAGTTCAGCTAACTCTCTTTTTCATTTGTCCTCTGGCTTCTTGACAGTTTTAAAATCCTGTGGTTGCTTCTTCCCTTTGTGAATGGAGAACAATAATGATGAAGCACTGGGCACATCTCAGCACAAGTCTCACCCAAAGGTATAAATTGGATTTCAATCTCTTAGATGTACATAATATATTAAGCTTGCTCATGTTGTGTTGCATAGACACAACATTGATGCCCATATGACTACAGTCTACAGTTCTTGTTCCTATAGTTCTTATTTGACATCTGCTGCAAAATTAAAACTACTGGCTTGGTAAGGAGACATTTGGTTTTGGGTCATGGTGTGGTCCGCAACGTCCCATCGAAAATCGAGCTTATGTCACTGTTTGATTTGAGTTACCAGACTGTGGCGTCCTGCTTTGATCAATTTAACTTATCATTAGATCCAGGTCCGGCCCATCAAGGGAAAAAAATCAGTAGGTGACACAACCCTGGACCGATCCATGCTGTACATGGCAACTCCTGAAACCAACTATGCTGTAAAATTACTCACTACAGGAAAATAACAAAGATGAAAGACTCAATAATACATTAATATATAAAAGAGTGAAATGGACCATGAGTTCTTAAACTTTTCCAGCATTTTCATCTAGGTCCATGAATTCCCAAATTCATCATCTGGGTCTTTCAATTTTTCAAGTGGTTCATTCTAAGTTCACTTCAGAACCAATCACTGACCTGGACTCACATTGACCATTGAGAGTTCATGGACCTACATATGGTGTATTTCACTCTTGATAAAGATATGTAAAACTCTAGACGAGTAGTAAGTGAACTTTGTTTAATGTTTTGGAAGAGAGTTCAAAATTTAAATGTTTTAGTGAATATGTAGTTAATAGTATTTACTCATTTTCTGGTACGTTTATGCAACGATCTTTTTGCTACTCCCATTACAAGTTCACTTTCTTGGAAGTTTAATTTTAAAATCAAGTCCCACTCAAAATTTGAATTCTTTGTTATTGCAATATCCAGCCATGCTTTATAATGTTAAATATTTGTAGCATGACATTTAGTGATTAGTACTTGTATCTGTGCATCAATTCCATTAACTTTTGGTCCAATTTGGTGCTTTATTGTTTTGGGAACATGTTGTACTTGGACTTTATATTTCGAAACAGAGAGAACTTATGTATTAATTAATTTTTCATTGGCTTCTTGTGCATAGTAAGGTTCCTGATTGTTCTCTTTATATTCTCACATTCCTTATGTTAATACTTTAGTTAATTTCCTACTCTGTTAGGTTCACCGCAAAATGTGCAATGAGTTGACTTTGATGTTGGATAAGGTTTCCTCTATTCTTCCATCAATTGAAGCTGCTCAACCAGGATGCAAAGCAGGTGTAGAGGAACTATGCAACCTATACAACATAGTTGACAAAGGGAAACTCATAATCCAGAATTGCATTGAATGTAGCAGTCTTTACTTGGTATGATATTCCATTTCCTTGATATAAAATAAGATCTGGCTTTCTGATGCTAATATCTCATTAGTACAAATTTAAGTACCTTTTGAGAGACTGTAAAATGGCTTTTCTATTTTTTTTTAATATGCTTATATTTCAGGCTATTACTAGTAAAGCAACTGCAATGCGGTGTGAGAGGATAAGGAACTCGTCAAGGCGGAGCTTGTTCCTTATACAGAACATGGTTGAACAATTTTTAGCTAATGAGGTTAGTTTTGTATATCAAATTGTAGTACATGAGCTGAAACAACAATTCTAGGTGAACAAATCTTTTGCAATTCTTTGTGAAAAGGTTTACAGTGTCAACCTTTATTTAATTGAAAGCAAAGTCTCTATGAGTTGTCATTTGTAAGAATAACAATCAAGAATCCTTAATCTAATTGGTTATTGAGGAAGCTCCTAGCCTAGCACTGCATGTATATACGTAGATGATCAATAAAAATTGTCACCTGATCATAAATGTATTTTCTAAACATATAAAACCTGTGTTTTAATAATTTATTATATTTTTTAGAGCTAGACAATCTCAACTGAAGATACATCAGACCAAACTTGCTATAGCTCACTTACACCACACAACAAAGGAAAGGAATATGTCCAAAAGAACATATAGCCAAGACATCAGACAAGTCTGATCTACCAAAAACAGCAAAGAAGAGAAAACTAAATCTCCAACGAGCAACTCATATAGTCGTCCCGTGGAAATCCATCTTGTTAAGTGACTTTTATTGCAAAAGAAATAGCTTCCCCACTACAAGCATGAAGGCTGACCAGGGGGAGGAAAGGAGGGGGTGAAAGGAATATCGGTGGAGGGGGTGAAAAGAATATCGGTGGTGCAGACGCGGTGTGCAGCGACAGTGCCGCACGGCTAGAGTTGAGGGAAGGTGGTGCTCTAGTTAGTGCTAGGGGAGGTTACCGCTTGCGTAATGGACGGTGGGCTTGCTTACAATGGGCTTGCCATGTGACATTATGATACCTGATGATAATTCAATTTTTCTTATTAACACATTTAATGAATTCATAATGTAGCTTGCAGAGAGCATATTTAACGCATATTTAACTCATTAACTATTTATCACAGGTGGCTGATGTCCATAATGATCTTCGAGATCTGAAATTCATTGTTGATCCAGCAGAAGAGGATGCTGGAAAAGTAATTCTGGAGATGCTTCGTCATTCTGAAGTAACCCAAGAATTGGAGCTTCAGACTTTCCTTGTAGCAGCTTCGAAATTGAACATTACATCACCCAAAGCTGTCCTAATTGAAAGAAGAGCAATCAAGAAATTACTTGCCAAGATCAATGGCACTGATCATAAAAAGGAAGGAATCCTTAAGTACCTCCTATATCTAGTTAGGAAATACGGGAAGAATACCATGCCAGAGAATAATGAAAAGAATCAAAATCTGAATGTTGCAACTGAAGTTTTGAGTTTAGACTCAATTGTTAATGGCATCAATACTATGGAAAGATGCATTTCAGCTACAGAGTCAGCCAATATGAGATATGATGATCAGAATAGTTTATCTGGAGCAGCCAAACCGCCTCCAGAGTTCTGCTGCCCAATGTCTTTGAAGCTGATGCGAGATCCTGTGATAATAACATCTGGACAAACATATGAAAGAGAAAATATCGAGAGATGGTTCAACGAGGGATATGATACTTGTCCTAGGACACATATCAAGTTAAAAAACTTCACAGTAACACCAAATACAAGCATGAAGGCTATTATTCATAACTGGTGCAAAGATCATGAGATTAAATCTACTTATTTACCTGAGCAATTTCAGAATTATTATTCTGTATCGAGTTTGCAAAATGTCTCCGCACCTCTAATTATAGAAAAGAATAGAGATTACACAGTTGATTATAGCAGTTCATCTTCCGGAGCCCCCATGAGGGAAACAGAGCAGTCCAGGACTAGTTTTGACCAGTTTTATTCTAATGCCAATTACCAGTTGTATTTGTCGTTCTACAACTTTGACAAGGCACTGTTCTTGGGTTTCTTTCATGAGCTGTCCGAGCTTCCCTTTGAACTGCAAAAAAAAGCTGTCAGAGATTTGAAGACTGTTCTGAGCGGTGAAAACCAAATTTGGCATTCTATGGTATGCAATGGGTTTTTTGAAGCATTCCATGAATTTCTCAAGAATGACAACAGAATTCACACATTTCAAGCTCGAAGGGGTGGGGTTCAGTTCTTTCTTGCTTTCCTTTCTAGTGGCAGGTATGAATACTGATACTGATGTCCATATTCTTCATGGCGTTTCTTATTTGGGTTCTGGTGCTTAACTTTTCGCGTTTTGTTATCAATAATAGGAAGTCCTAAATTGGTTTACCTGCTATATTTTTTTAACGAGTCTCAGCAGAACTGGGAACACCAGTTTTACATGATAAAGCATAAAAGCATCCGGACCAGACCTACTACAAATCTAAATTTCATAAACGTCCGATAACAAAACAGTAGAGGACTTGAAGTCCTTTAGCCACCCCATCGCCACGCTCTTGAAATTGTTGAAACGATCCTGGTCTTTTTCTTTAAGCACGACCCATTTCTGCATCGCGTTGAACACAACGTCTGTTGGGGACTTCAGAAACACCTTGGAAATAGCCATCCTATTACGGTTATTCCATAAAGCCCAAGTAAACCCTGCAAATATAAAGATAATCAACTTGATCGGTAAAGGACCATTTTCACCCATCAGCCACTGCTGAAAAAACTTGATTCATCGAGGTAGGATACGAATTCAGTTTGAAAGAACTTTTAATGAAGCTCCAGATAAAAACCACAACTGGGCAAGTAAAGAAAATGTGGTTTACATGTCTCTAAACACCCACAGAGAAAGCAGTCTGGGCTCCCCTTCCAGCCTTTGCCTATTAAGCAATGAGCAGTTTGTAATTTGTCATGAAGCATTTTCCAAAGAAAAATTTTAATTTTCAGAGGAACTTTACTCCTCCAAATGCAACCCAAAACCCTGTTAGTAGCCCCCCTGATCTGTCAAAAACCTGTATAAAGATTTAGCAGTGTAACCCTTCTTACTATCTTGTGCCCATAAGACTATCAGCCTTATTATCAGTCAGGTTGACATTCTTGAGCTCTTCTGGGAAACCCAGCCAGCTGTTGTGTTCTGTTACGGAGAGGCTGCGTTTGAAGCTCATACCCCATTCCCCATTCTCCCAGCAATCACTCACAAAACAGCTAGGATCTCTGACAAGCTTGAATAAATCTTCATGAAAGATCTTTAATGGCATACTTCCCAGAATCTGCAATGATCACCATTTCCAATTTCAAACACAGCTCCCCATTGGAACAAATGTTTGACATTTTGAATACCTTTCCAAAATTTGGAACTCCCAGACTTATTAGAATTAAAAAACTCATTATCATCCAAATATTATCATCAGACATTCATTCATTATCCCAGTGTTGATAATCCCCTAGCAACCTTGGTCTTTTGGCATTCACCATCTCCCATTTTGCCATGTGATATCTGAACCTGTCTCTTCTGCACCCTGCCAAAAAAACCTGGCCCTAATGCTGTCCATTTCCTTATGTACCCCATCCTCAAGGAGATAAACGCCCATCAGTACATGGGTGTGCTACTAAGACATGAGTTGGTTAATGAGAGCAAATAGGTCTCGGGATTGATTGATAGATTGATGTGTACATGGTACAATATATATGGGCAAGGATCAGGAGGGTTTATAGAAACACCCAATCAACGGTGATCCTTGCCTAATCTATCTATCTTAACCCCTAAGGAAACCAGCCGTACAGGCTTGGTGCCAGGCCCAAGGCCAGCCCATTAGGGCGCCTATTCTAACAGTTAAAATCTGCTTATCCCCTGAGGTGATAAACCTGCCTTTCCAGGAATCCAATCTGTTTCTCATTTCTGAACCATGGGCCTAAAAACCTCCATATTCAAATGTTTGAAACTAACTGGAACCCCCAAGTATCTCATAGGAAACGTACCTAGAGCACAGTTGAGCATGTTTGCCAAATTAATCTTCAGTCCAGTTAGCCATTCAAAGCAATATAAAATCAGTTTAAGGTTTCTAACATATAGTTCAGATGCCTCAACCATGATAACTGTGTCGCCAGCATATTGAATATGGGAAACACCTCCTGGAATCAGATTAGTAAGCATCCCTTTGATGTGATTCTTATTGATAGCTGACTGAAGAAAAACCCCTAAAGTGTCAGCCACAAGATTAAAAAGGAGGGGGGAGAGAGGGTCACCCTGTCTTAAGCCCCTATAAGTCCTAAAGTATGAGCTTTGTGAGAACAATAGACAACAGGCTTTGATTCATTGATGATTGAATTACAGAGGGTTTACACTTATATAGGGTTTACATGAGGGTGACCCAAGGGGCCAGCCGTGTGAAAGGGCCAGTTCAGACTGGCGCCTGCACAGATAGCTAGGAGATTACAGTAAAGGAGTAATTAATTCTAACACCCCCCCGCACTCGGTACGTCGGTGGAGTGAACGTTCAAATTGGAGCGAAATTCCATGAACACAGAAGAAGGAAGCCCCTTTGTGAAGACATCGGCGAACTGTGAGGTGGTGGGAACGTGAAGAACACGAACAACACCAATAGCAATGTGTTCACGGACGAAGTGAAGGTCGATTTCCACGTGCTTGGTGCATTGGTGCTAAATGGCGTTGGAGGAGAGGTAGACGGCGCTGACGATGTCGCAGTAGACGAGGGAAGCAGTCTGCAGAGGGTGGTGCAGCTCCTGGAGAAGTTGCTTCAGCCACGAAGCTTCGGCGACACCATTGGCAACAGCCTGATACTCAGCCTCGGCGTTTGATTGAAAAACAGTGGGTTGCCGCTTGGATGACCAGGAGATGAGGCTGCCACCGAGGAAAACAGCATAGCCAGAGGTGGAGCGTCGAGTGTCAGGGCAACCGGCTCAATCCGCATCAGTGTACACAACAAGCTGTGTTGGAGCAGACCGGGGAATGATCAGACCGAAGCTAAGGTATCGAAGGATCCGCTTGGCAGCCACAAGATGAACTTCCCGGGGATCATGCATGTGGAGGCAGATTTGCTGGACGACGTACGCAATGTCAGGCCGAGTGAATGTCAGGTACTGGAGAGCACCTGCAAGACTGCTGTAGGCAGTGGGATCAGCAACAGGAAGACCGGCATCTGCAGGAACTTTGGCACATGTGTCGACAGGAGTGGAACAATTCTTGCAGTCGCTCAATCCCATGGCGAGCAAGGATGTCTAGGATGTACTGATGTTGTGACAGAGTGAGGTGATCCTTGTGTCGCTGAACTGCCACACCAAGAAAATGATGAAGAGGGCCAAGGTCCTTCATGGCAAACTCTTTCTTGAGTGCTTCAATCACATGATGTAAGAGCTGCTCGAGGAGCAAGTAGACTGTCTCAGTGCCACGGTGGTATATAAAGAGAGATGTTTCTGACTTTGCTTCACTGTAACCTAGAGAGATCAGGAAGGAGGCAAACCGGCTGTACCATGCTCGCGAAGCCTGCTTCAGACCATAGAGGGATCTGTTGAGCTTGCATACATGTTCAGGAAGTGCAGGGTCGGCAAATCTAGTGGGTTGAGAGCAGTACACTGTTTCTGACAAAGTCCCGTGGAGGAAGGTGTTTTTCACATCAAGTTGATGGATTGGCAAGGGCGTCACAACAGGAGCGTGGTAGCGGGGACAGAGCCTCAGTGTGCATGGCAAGACGAGGCTGCCTGTACCCGCTCTTCCCACGGGTCGCCATGCCATGAGAGTTGGAGACCGGCGGGATGGGAACGGCGCCAGTGGGAACTGAAGGACAGCTCTTGACGTAGCGGGGCGGAGACGGAATGATGCTGGAGCGTCGAGGAGGAGCCCCCGCGGTAGACGCGGGCGGGGAGCAAGGTGCAGGAGCACGCCTTGAGTAGACGTGCAAGATGGGCGGCTTGGTGGAGGAGGCCGCGGGCACCTGGGGTGCCGTGGGCGCCGGAGACGTCGGGGGCACCGGGGCCGCCGCGGACGCCTGAATAGGAGACGTCGGGGCCTCCTGTGGCTCCGCCAGGGGCACCTGGGGCAACGCGGGCACCTGCGTGGGTGTCTGTTCAGGCAATCGGGGTGCCTGAACGGGCGACCAGGGCGCGAGCGTGGTGGCCGGACCAAGTACCTGCAGGGAAAAGAGACACTGGTATGGTGTCGTCATTAGTTGGAAACTCAAGCTCCTGTGGGGGTGGGGTGGGGGGGCGAGGGCCGGCGAAGGGAGAAAGGGAACGTTGTTTCGTCGAAGACAACGTGGTGGGAGATGATGACACGGTTGGTGGCGAGGTCGAGGCACCTGTAACCCTTGTGATCAGGCGAGTAGCCGATGAACACACAAAGAGCGGAGCATGGGGCAAGTTTGTGAGGGGTGGAAGCGGTGAGGTTGGGATAACAGGTGCACCCGAAGGCTCGAAGGTCATGGTAAGTAGGTAGAGTGCCATGGAGGGCGAAGAAAGGGGTGCTCATGTGTAAAGTTTTGGTGGGGAGACGATTTATGAGGTGGGTGGCAGTGGCAAGAGCATCAGCCCAGTAAGAGGGAGGCATGGAGGCTTGGAAGAGAAGGGTGCGGGTGACATTGTTGGTAGTGCGAATCATGCGCTCGGCTTTCCCGTTTTGCTGTGAGGTATAGGGGTAGGACATGCGAAGGGAAACACCTTTGGCGGGAAAGAAAGCGCGAGAGGCGGAGTTGTCAAACTCACGACCATTGTCATATTGCACAGACTTGATGGTGCAGCCGAACTGAGTAGACACATGAGCGAAAAAATTAGAGATTGCCGGAAAAGCATCAGACTTTAAGGGAAGAGGAAAAGTCCAAAGAAAATGGGAGCAATCATCGAGGACAACTAAGTAATATTTGAATCCTGATACACTAACAATAGGTGATGTCCATAGATCACAGTGTATCAAATCAAAATTCTTAGATGCTCTTGACAAGGAACTAGGAAAAGGTAGGCGGGTATGGCGCCCAAGTTGACATGCATGGTAGAGGGAGTCGTCTTCAGGCTTGCTGCAGACGATCGAGGAGGAATGAGCAAGGCTCTGAAGGGTAGCCTTGCCAGGGTGGCCGAGCCGCCGATGCCAGGTGGTTGGAGAAGGTGGCCACAAGAGCGCAGGGACCGGAAGGTGACGACGGCAGTTGCAAGGTGTAGAGGGGCCCTGAGCTGTTACATCGAAGGAGGGTGTTCCTGGTACGGTGATCCTTCACAGAGACACCAAGAGGGTCAAATTCAACAGAAATATAGTTGTCAGTGGTGAACTTGCGAACAGAAAGGAGATTCTTAATGATGTCAGGAGCTATAAGAACGGCGTTTAGGCGAAAAGGGCCAGGAAGAGTGGAATAGCCAGTGCCAACAACCGGGAGGGTGGCGCCATTGTCAACAACAATGGAGGAAGGGAAGGAAGAAAATGGTAACGAGGTGACCATACCAGGGTTGGAGGCGATGTGAGAGGAGGCACCCGAGTCGATCACCCAGTCCGAAGAGGTCGGTGGTGGGGCGAGGGAGACGGTGCTGAAGGCGTTGGCGAGGGGCTCGGGAGTCCATGGCGACCATGTAGGCGCGTGGGACGCCTGGTAGTGTGTCCCAGGGGCCGGAGGTGGGTTGATGTAGGCAGGGGGCACGCCGGCCACCAAGGCTTGCTGTGACGGTGTAGGCAGGATGGCGCGAGGAGGCTGGCCGCGAGGACCTCCAGGGGTGGAGCCGGGCCACACGTGGATGGACCCGGTCCACGGGTTGAGGAGGGAGGGCCACGGCTAGCCGCTTGAAGATCCACCCTGCTGGCCACCAGGTGTGCCGCGCCGTGTTGACCACCTTGGCCGTGTCCTCCGCGACGGAGTCAGCGGCGGCCGTTGCCTGACTGCTGCCCTCCAGCGGCCCGTTGACGGCGCGGGAGGTAGGCACAGACGGCGGTTGGGGAGTCGGCAACTTGGTGAACGACGAGGCGACGAGGGCCGAGGGAGGAGCAGACGGAGGTGCCATGTTGAGCTCTGCCAAACGCAGATCAGCACGGACATCTGCGAAAGAGGGGAACTGCCGCTGTCGAGAGACGAGCTGTGACATGAACTGGAAGCGTTCATTGAGGCCACGTAGGACATTCAGCACGAGAGTGCGGTCCTGGATGGGCTCGCCAAGGTCAGCAAGCGCATCGGCCATGGTCTTCATTTTGCGGCAGTAGTCGTCGATGGAGAGTTCCCTGGTAGAGTGCGGAACTCGGTGTCGAGGAGCATGGCGCGAGACTCGCGATTGTTCAGGAACTGTTGTTCTAGACTGAGCCATGCCCCCCGAGTGGTGATGCCGTTCCGCTCGTGGACGACGTCCAGAAGGTCGGGGGAGATGGTGTTGAAGTTCCAGGAGAACGACGCAGTCCATGCGAGACCACGCCGGAGCGTAGAGGCGGGAGTCGTCGCAGAGGACATGATCTTTCAGGGCAAAGCGACCAAGGATGAGGAGGACGTAGCCGCGCCACTTGGAGTAGTTGGAAGCCTGAAGATCGAGGACGATCGGAATCAGGTTCTTGATGCTCTGGACTGCAGCAGCCTGACTGTGCAGGTGAGCGATGGCCGTTGCTTCAGAAGAGAGGGAGCTGGTGTCGTCGTCGTCGTCGTGCGAGGCGTCGCGTTGTGATTCACCGCGGATGCGATCCCGGAGGGCCATGGCCTGCTGTTCCAGGGCGTCTGCCTGCGCGTGCTCTTTGTCGAGAGCGGCGGCGGCGAGACGAAAGCGCTCCTGGGCCGCAGCCGCGTTCTTGAGGAGGTTGGCCTCCGCCTGGAGCTCCAGACTACGATCGGTGTTGGAGGAGCGCAGGGAGGTGGCTTCATCTTCCAGCTTCTGGGCGGCGGCGAGTGCCTCTTCGCGGAGGTTGGCTGCGGCGGAGGCAGCCGGGGCGCCGGAGGCGGAGGTGGCGGCCATCAGCGCGCGGCTGGCAGCCAACCTAGGGGCGCGCACACGCGGAAGACGGGCGGAGACCGAGGCGTGCGCGGCGACCGAGCGGGCGGTCGTGGGCGCCGAGGGGAGCGGAAGCAGAGGAGGTCGGCGGGTGGGAAAAGGGTCCACGGATCGATTAGACTGATACCATGTGAGAACAATAGCCAACAGGCTTTGATTCATTGATGATTGGATTAAAGAGGGTTTACACTTATATAGGGTTTACATGAGGGTGGCCCAAGGGGCCAGCCGTGTGAAAGGGCCAGTTCAGAATGGCGCATGCACAGATAGCTAGGAGGAGATTACAGTAAAGGAGTAATTAATTCTAACAAGCTCTTCTCCCCATTTACATTAATGCATACTTTGCGTTCCCTGACAGTCTTCATAACCCAACTGTCATGTGGGGCCGGCATTACAGTGGGGCTGGCATTACAGCCGAGGGGCCGTGTTGGAACCGAGGATCGCCGAACGATCAGTAGAACATGAACGAGATGAGACTCGCCGGGTGACCCACGCCTGCCGCGGCGCCGAACGCCACAACGGCGACACAACACCGACGCTCTCTTTTTTTCTCTCGGCTCACTTAACACAACGCGCACACACAGCTATAATAAGCCCGCAGCAAGACGCAACAGCCATACACAGCTTCAAGACCTCGGCGCACGAACACCCATCCTCTTGGCGGCCTACTCTCCATTCGCCCATGAGACTTGATCTTGTGTTGCATGCCGCCTCCAACGCCAATTGACCAGACAACTTGGCCGCGACCTCTACTAAACTGAGCAACTAAAAATAGAGCGCATGCACACACATGCACTACACCATGACACACGCCACACACGTGCATGATCGGCGTGGTCTATGCTAACAATCTCCGGCGTGGTCTATGCTAACAATCTCCCCCTAAACCACGACATCGCCAAACAACGCCTCCCCCTAATCTTGACTTGACATTGCCAGATTTGCAGCTGACGTCGTCTTCATCGCCACGGCTGCGCGCTTCGGCCTCGCGACCTGACGTGACCACCACTGCATGGTCCATCTCCGCGCGAACGCCACCGTCTTCTTCTCGGCGACACGCCGATCAGCGGCCGGCGACACACGCCGTGCTCCGCATCTCCGTAGACCCCCACATAGTACGAAGCTTGAGCGCCCACCGCCGTTGATCGCCACATCGTGTCGGCTGCCACCAGCACGAACGAATCGCATGACGAGGATTTGGGATCTCGCCATGCCGCCGATGACACGCTCCACCAGGCCCGTAGTGGTGCCTACGTCGAAATCTTCAGCTGGCTTTCCTCTCCCTAACCTAGGCTCTCGATACCAATTGTTAGAACCGAGGATCGCCGAACGATTAGTAGAACATGAACAGTAGACAAGGTAATTTCTCGGCGACAAACGCCAAGGCGGTAAACGCCTGTATCTTGGCTATTATTAATGAACACACAACTCGGAATACTTGGAACACGAGATGAGACTCGCCGGGTGACCCACGCCTTCCGCGGCGCCGAATGCCGCAGCAGCGACACAACACCGACACTCTCCCTTTCTCTCGGCTCACTTCACACAACGCACACACACAACTATAAGAAGCCCGCAGCAAGACGCAATAGCCATGCACAGCTTCAAGACCTCGGTGCACGAATGCCCATCCTCCTAGCGACCTGCTCTCCACACGAATGCCCATCCTCCTGGCGACCTGCTCTCCATTCGCCCATGAGACTCGATCTTGTGTTGCATGCCGCCTCCAACGCCAATTGACCAGACAACTTAGCTGTGACCTCTACTAACCCGAGCAACTAAAAATAGAACGCATGCACACACATGCACTACACCATGACACACGCCACACGTGCATGATCGGCGTGGTTTATGCCAACAGGCGCGGAAGCAGCAGGCTGCCAAACTGGCCAGCAAGGCCACGATCGGCCAGGAGGAGGCCAAAGGGCCTGAAGTATGAAAAGGCCAGAGTAGTTATGGAGTGTGAACAAGAGGAAAGAGTGTAAATGAGAGCCAAGGGGAGTTTTAGCCGGCCAGGCTATCTCCTATATATATGTAAACCAAATGCATGAATTGGATTAAGAAGAATGAAGATAAATTCTAATCCCCTCACCTTGTTCAATCTCTAATCTCACCTCTGCTCCCGGCAGCCAGGCAACAACCCTGGCGCCACCTCTACCCGGTTCTAGCTACGAGTTGAGATTTGAGAAGTCAGGGAGCTCCCAGCCTAGGCATGGAGGCCCTTGACAACCTTGTATCAGGATTCCGGCGATCCTCCGGCCACCGCTTTTCGTCATCCGCCGCTGCATCCCACCCTTGCACCCCCAATTCGCCCACTCAATCCACTGCATCCACCTCGCCGCCCATGGCTGAAGCCCCCACCACCGCCGATCTTGCGGCGATGATCAAGGAACTCCCCACGAACATGGCGGCGATGCAACAACAGATTGTGACTCTGCAGCAGTCCCAGCCACCGCCATCTTCTAGCTCCGGATCAAGAGATGGGGGCTTCGACGAGCATCAAGGCGACCCTCCCCCCACCACAGTTCCAAAAACTGGACTTCCCCAAGTTCGACGGGAAGACCGATCCACTAGCCTTCATCAAACGCTGCGAATCTTATTTTCATCAGCAACGGATTCCAGCCGAAGAGCAAGGCTGGATGGCCTCCTATAACTTGGAAGGCGATGCCCAGATGTGGTACATCCAGGTGCAGGCTGATGAGGGCACGCCATCATGGCGGTGCTTCTCGGAGCTGCTCAATCTCCGCTACGTCCGCTCCAACCCGATGGCCGAGCTCATGGAGTGCAAGCGGACGACCACCGTGGCGGAATACCAAGATCGTTTTAAAGCCCTATTGCCGCGCATCGGACTGCTGCACGAACGCCAACGTGTCCTGGCGTTCATGGCAGGGCTGCGTCCTCCGCTCAGCATCGACGTTCAAGTCCAGAACCCGTAGACGCTTATCTTGGCCACGAATATGGCACGGACGCTGGAGCAGCGCAAGCAATACTACGTCATGCCCGCGCATCAACCGTCCTCTGCCTCCGGGCCGTCGATGTACAAGGCCACGACGCACTGCATCCTCTGGAGCGCTCCCCTGATGCTGGCACTCCCGGTGCCCCCATCCAACTCCTCTGGCCAACATTGTTAAGATGGCTTTCAGGACACATGGCGGCCTCTACGAGTTTACCGTCATGCCCTTTGGGCTCTGCAACGCCCGAGCAACCTTCCAAGCCCTCATGAACAATCTGCTACGACCATTCCTCCAACGGTTCGTCCTTGTCTTCTTTGATGACATTCTAATATACAACAACTCCATGGCCGAACATCCCCGTCACGTTCACGCCGTCCTCACCATCCTTCAACAACATCGGCTCTTCGTGAAGAAGTTCAAGTGCGCGTTTGCGGCAACCTCCATTGCGTGCCTAGGCCAAATCATCTCGGCCCAAGGTGTCGCCATGGACTAGACAAGGTGAAGGCCGTCGTGGAGTGGCCCCAGCCCTGCTCGGGCCCGCGTAGTCCGCGGCTTCCTTGGGCTCGCGGGCTACTACCGCAAGTTTGTGCATGGGTTCGGCACCATCGTCGCGCCACTGATGACATTACTCAAGAAGGAGGGCTTCCTCTGGTTAGAGGTGGCCAAACAGGCGTTCACGGTGCTCAAGACGACCATAACGACGACACTCGTGCTGGCGCCGCCGGACTTCGCCAGCCGTTCGTCGTGGAGTGCGACGCCTGCACCTATGGTTTTGGCGTGGTCCTGTTGCAAGAGCTCCTAGACACGTTCTTCGGTTGGCCGGTCTCCCCTCCCCACTAGTCTCGCGGCGTATGAACGTGAGCTGATTGGGTTGGTCCTCGCCATCCACCATTGGCGACTCTACCTCTGGGGATGCCGCTTCCTGGTGCGCACCGACCACTTGAGCCTCAAGTTCCTCTTGGATCAACTCCTCGCCACCATACCATAACATCACTAGGTGGGTAAACTCCTCGATTTCGACTTCTCGGTGGAATACAAGGCGGGTAGCAGCAATGTGGTGGCTGACGCCTTGTCACGCCGAGACATTGACGACGTCAAGTTCCTCACTCTCTTCGGTCCTCACTTCGACTTCGTCGACTGATTGCGGCTGGTAGGACCCGGCGCTGATCGCGCTCCGGGACGAGATCACCCGCCAGGCAGCGCCAGGCCCTGTGGGCAGTCCTCGACGGGCTTGTCACGTACAAGGGGCGCCTCTACATCCCCCGGGCGCCTCATTTCTCGAGGAGCTCCTCAACGTGTCCACGCCGATGGCCATGAGGGGGTACATCGCACACTCCACCACCTCCTCCACGACATCCACTCTCCCAACCTCCGCACCATTGTTCAGGACTTTGTGTGAGCCTACACAACATGTCATAGGTACAAATCTGAACATCTACAGCCGGCCGGGCTGCTGTTGCCCCCGTCAGCCCCCATGGCGGTGTGGACTGACATCAGCATGGACTTGGAAGCCCTTCCGAAAGTTGGTGGCAAATCGGTCATACTCACGATCATAGATCGATTCAGTAAGTATGCCCACTTCATCGCCCTTGCTCACCCATATTCAGCGGAGTCCATGGCCCAGGCGTTCTTTAGTGACATCGTTCGGCTCCACGGCATTCCGCAATCCATCGTCTCGGATGGCGATCCGGTGTTCACTTTCATCTTCTAGAAGGAGCTGATGCGGCTCTCTGGGGTTAAGCTCTAGATGACCACGGCGTTCCACCCTCAGTCCGATGGTCAAGCCGAAGCCGCCAACAAAGTCATCACCATGTACCTCTGCTGCCTCACTGGAGATCGGCCCCGCCAGTGGCTCCGCTGGTTGCCATGGGCGTAATTCGTGTACAAGACCGCGTTCTAGACGGCCCTCAAGACCACGTCGTTCAATATCGTCTACGGCCGGAACCGCCATCCATCCGGTCCTACGAGCCAGGTGAAACCCGAGTGGCGGATGTGGTGAAATCCATGGCCGAACGTGAGGAGATGCTGGCAGACGCCCGCGCCCGCTAGAGCAGTCCCAGGATGTCTACAGGCGCGTCTACAACAAGCACCACCGCGACCTCCACTTCGCCGTGGGCGATTAGGTGTGGCTCAGGCTGCACCACCGTGCCCTAGCCTCCCTTCAGGGCATCACCAAGGGCAAGCTCCGTCTGCGCTTCTTCTGGCCGTACCGCATCACTGCCGTCGTCAACGACGTCGCCTACCGCCTCAAGCTGCCTCCGCGTGCACGCCTCCACGACATCTTTCACGTCGGTATCTTGAAGAAATTCGTCGGCACGCCTCCTGAAGCCCCACCAGTGCTGCCGCCCGTCCACCATGGCGTGACCCAGCCGGTTCCAGAGCGCGCGTCCCTCACCCGGCTGGCCCGTGACGCGCCAAGCGCTGATCCACTGACAGGGCCAACCAGCAGCATCGTCAACCTGGGAGGACCTTGAAGACGAGCGCTACCCCAACTTCCAGCTCGAGGACAAGCTGCTTCACCTGGGAGGGAGAGATCATGTGGGGCCGGCATTACAGCCGACGGGCCTGGAAGCAGCAGGCTGCCAAACTAGCCAGCAAGGCCACGATCGGCCAGGAGGCCAAAGGGCCTGAAGTATGAAAAGGCCTGAGTAGTTATGGAGTGTGAACAAGAGGAATAGAGTGCGAATGAGAGCCAAGGGGAGTTTTAGCCGGCCAGGCTATCTCCTATATATGTAAACCAGATGCATGAATTGGATTAAGAAGAATGAATTTAAACTCTGATCCCCTCACCTTGTTCAATCTCTAATCTCACCTCTGCTCCAGGCAGCCAGGCAACAACCCTGGCGCCACCTCTACCCGGTTCTAGCTATGAGTTGAGATTTGAGAAGTCTGGGAGCTCCCAGCCTAGGCGTGGAGGCCCTTGACACTAACTGATCCAATCTTTTGGGAAACCCCTCCTGTCCATAACTTTTTCTAAAAAATCCCACCTTACTCTATTATATGCCTTTTCAAAGTCAATCTCAAAGTCTTATACCTGCTCCAATTATGAACTTGTACTTGGGTTTCCTTCTCTTTACCTACAATTTCTTTTGTTATATTCTCTTCTTTTATTATTAAAGATAAAGAATGGTTGCTACGTAGTAGACTCTGGCTAGTTCTTATGTTTTCACTCCAATGAATACTCATAAAACGTGTGATTCCCTTTTGATCTAGGGCTCGAATTCCTTCAGTTTGTGAAAATGTTATACTTCTGATTGCATCATTACTTGATTCGGGGTTCAAACAAGAAGCTCTTTTGATTGTAAACGAACTGCTTCAGGAACCAAGTTGTGGAAAATCTAGTCTCATGGCCTCCGTTGTTTCTACTTCAGTGTTTAGAGCTTTGGACAGCAGAGAAACCAAGTGCCTGGACCTTGCTCTGCAGATCCTCTGCAATATTTTATCTGACGATAATATAAAATCTTACCTTGTTTCCTCTGGAATAGTCTCGAAGTTATCTCCACTCCTCGGTGAAGGCAAGATGACAGAACGTTCTTTGAAGATTTTACGGAACTTGAGTGAAGTGAAAGAGACCAAAGAATTTATAATCAGAACAGGCAATTGCCTCAGCTCAATTTCAGATCATCTGGACACCGGAAGCCACAGCGAACGTGAACATGCAGTGGTCATCCTTCTAGCGGTATGTTCTCACAGTTCTGAGGTTTGTTCACTTGCCACGAAGGAAGGCGTCATCCCAGCCCTCGAAGACTTATCAGTGAGTGGAACCAAGGTGGCAAGAGATTGTTCATTCAAGTTGCTTCAACTTCTGAGGAACTTCAGACGATGTGACCAGTTCAACAGTTCATGTTCAAGGGAGGTAGCTGCCGATCATGTTTCAGAGAACCCTCCCAGTGATTCAATTTGCAAACAGCCGATATCAAAGTCAGCCCGGTATATTTCAAGAAAGCTCAATGTTTACTCGAAACCTCGGTCGCTGACCCTGGCTTGAGAAATGGAAGGGGGCGGTTGGATCGACTTCAAGCCCTACTCTGCAGCATTAACCGCCTGATGTACAGATAGTAGCAGGTAGTGTTTGCCCAGATGAAATGCTTGAAGGAGGCTATTAAAAACTCACCATGTATTTCAAAAGAGTTTTTATTAGCTTTGTTTTTTGAATTTTCTTCACTAGGCGTTAGAAAAAGTAGATGTATGCTCTAGACTGTTCGAGCTGGAAACTTGTGCGCTCTTTTATCATGGCATTGCCTTGTTTACTTTCTCAGTGTAGGAATTATACCTGCGTCATCAATTGTTCTTATTCTTATTATTGGTTTTGTTATCACTCCCATTTATTTTACAAGTATAAAACGCTAAGTTAAAAGTTGTAACAGACCATAACAGCTGAAAGTTGCAACCACAATGTTGCTAGCATCAATGAGCTTTCAGCAAACCTGAAAGGCGACAGGATCTTAATTGCAATGATGTGCAGCTATGCTATGGATTGGAGACAAAAAAAAACTTATTTTCGAATGAAAAAAATAGGTTCTACATTCGGACATGTTGCTATGATCACAAAGAAAGCTATCCATATCAGATGGTTCAATTTAACAATAATATCTTATTATGTACGATATCTTATTATGCACAGTTTTCGTGAAGCATATATGTGAACAAGAGACATGGCTGGTCCTTAAATTTGCATCTGTCATGCCAGTTGTCATACTCATCAAGTGCATATATGTGAACAAGAGTTACCTGAACGGAGACTTCAGATTTCGTGGCATGGCATTATGAGAAAACAGACATATTCTCTGTTCGAAGCGCGTACAGGCTAGCTGTTCGTAATTCCTATGGGGTTGGTAATGTTGGCAGCAGCTCAATTTCTGATCAAGGCCGGACTGGGTGGAAGAAATTGTGGCAGGTTCATGTACCATCCAAGGTCAGTGTTTTCGTTACGAAGGCGGTCAACAATGGACTGTCAACTCGTGTTAATAAGAAATATCGTCATCTTGAGGAACAAAATGTATGTCAGCTTTGTGGGCAACATGCTAAATATGTTTACCATGCGCTGGTGGCTTGTCCGCATGGTGTGGCTCTGCGGCAGGCTATGAGGGAGCACTGGGTGTTGTCGTTAGAGCAGGACCTGGCCAAAGTTGACCCGGAATGGTTGATGATGCTGATACATAATAATTCTTCGGAGGTATTGACAAATCTTTTCCTACTCTTTTGGCATACTTAGAGTATACGGAACAAGGTGATCCATGAGGATACAAGTCCTTTTATAGCAAGCTTAGTTACTTTCCTGACAAGATATTTGGATTCACTGATTAATATCCGACAACAGAATAAATATATGGATTCAAAAGGGAAGCGGTGTGCGGTGCTGCACTTAATAAAATCCAGAGGCAGCCTACAATCCTGAGAAGAAAGTTTTGGATGCCACCATAGCTGGGTACCTTCAAGAATAATGTTGATGCTGCTTTTAATCAATCATCTGGAGATGCCGCAGTTGGAGCTGTGATTAGAGGTTGCTAAGATCAGTAGAGATCAAAATAATTTGAGCATGAGTTGACGCGTTTTGCAGTTAGGTCTAGGGAGAGTCAGTGTTTTTTTATTGTTTTTCAGAGTGGGTTGTGTCCCTCTCTTGTAAGGACGTTACTTAATTTTTAATAAAGTTTTCTGTTTCAAAAAAAAGTGCATTATTTGACTTATCAGTGTGTGCCATGCTGTTCCTCCTACTATCAAATTGCATCATTTCATCTCTTAATCTCTGCTCGGGATAGCTGTGCTTATGTGACATCCTAAATGTGTGCTGACATTGATCCAACATGTGTTCATGTAAATTTGAAATTAATTTTGAATCCCACCATGTTTTAAAAGAATAGAGTAGAAACATCATCATCCTTAGAAAAATCTACCCATGGAAATGGTTTTTTAAATTTGTTTTTCACAAAATAAAATTAATCCAACTAGGATGAAAGCCGCACCCCTAGAAAAATTAACTTAAAAGTGTTAGAAAGAAATTTTCATTTAATTAAAATGCATACAACTTAATAAAATGTAAGAAAAACTTTAGGTAATTTATTAAATAACTCAAATTTATAACTAAATAAAAATTGCTTTATAACTTTTTTAAAACTTATTGTCCTAGGCTTTGATTTCGTCCTGATTGAATTAATTTTTATTGTGTGAAAGCGTGGATTTAAAAATTCATTTAAGTTGCGAGTAGATTTTATCTGTTCTATTTTTAAGAACTTTCAAAAAATAAATTTTGAGTTCGAAGTGAAAGGATCTAATCGGCCTAGAGGGGGTGAATAGACGATTTTTGATAACCTGAAATTTAAAGCTCAAATACGAAAGTTAAATACCAACCGGTAGTAGGACCGGAAGTAAAACCGGTACTATCGGTAGTTGAAAACCAGTACAACCGATGCAAACTTCCAGAACTATCAGTATCCTACAAAATTACGAAATCGAAATAGAAATCAGAGTAAATTGAGCTGTAATTTCAGATCCAATTGTTACTACCCCTTTGTTGATGTTGCTGATGAAGATATTAAACTTCTTAGAGCTTTTTCCCACACCAAATCGTAGATCGAGTCCTTCAACCCAAGAACTTAGGGATAGGGATGAAGAACACGAAGAACACACAGAACAAGGGTCGTCGAAGCTACCACCACAGCGAGGTACATGATTTTTACCGAGGTTTGGCAATCTCCACGTCCGACCACGAAGGTCTCCTCCCTCAAGCAAAAGCTTTAGATATCCACTAAGAATGAGGGGTAATACAAACACTTCGGGACACCCTCACAAGTGAATCAACACGGGCAGCCACGAAGAATGCCTAGCCGGCTAGGGTTCCAAGAACCAAAGAGTAACAAACACAAATTTAGCCGGCAACACGAGGAATCTAAGTGCTCAAGTCGTAGATCAAAGTTCCCGCTCTCTAATCTCACGTCCCTAACTCAAATCCTTGAGGGGATGAAGTTTGGGAGCAAAGGGGAAGAGAGAGCAGGTGAGTAGAAGCTTGGGAGAAGGCCTTTCTCGGGTGAGAGTTGCGTGAATGAATGGAATGGGCAAGAGATGAAGAAAGAAGAGAGGTGAGGGGTATATATAGTGCCTGTTTAGAACAACTATGATACTACAGATGGGAACCATCGGAACTACCGGTACCTCACCAAAAGTGACTGTTGGGGGCGTATCAGAACGTGCAGATGGTGACATACCGGTACTACTGATCCAAGGATCAGTACTACCGTAGTACAGGGATGCACAACTACGCACGTTCGACGGGTCCGAAAAATATTCGTTGCTACAACCGGACTATAAATCAAATATATCCGGTACTTCTGGCTATAACCAGTACTATCGGTCGTACCATTGGTACTACCGGTAGTTCAACGATTTGCAACCTCGAGCGTTCGACTGTTGGAAAAATAGGACCGGTACATCCAGTCTATAAATCAATTTTAGTCGGTACTACCGATGACGACCGGTACTACCGGTCCTGCGACCGGTACTACCGGTCCTGCGACCGGTACTACCGGTAGTACATCAATAGCAGCCTCGAGCTTTCGACTTGGCACAAAATTAATGGGCCGGTACTACTGGTCTATAATTCAATTATATCCGGTGCTACCGGTAGGCCAGGCTGGGTGAAGAAAGGGCCTTTTTCTAAGTACAGTGAGTGCAACGGTGTCTCTCCAAATGCTCTAAAGATTGACATGAACACTTTTAGACCTCGAATTACCAGATTAATTTGTATCCCTCTTGATAGTACGACGTTTCCTATAACTCAAGCAAAGATGAAATCTGAGGATTCTCTTGAGTAGAAACGTTTTCCATCCATATAAAATTAAGGGTGCTTGTATCATCAAATATTATCAATCAAATCTTTCAACGGACTAATTCCTGCGTATTCACTTAGATAAACCTATTAGTCCCTAATTTGATTGTTATTAATTATCCAAAACCCACATCAGGGGCGAATGCACTTACAAACTCCCCCTTTTTGGTAATTGATGACTACCAATTTAAGATTACACAAATTGAAAGAATATAAGCTTTTGAATTCCAATATTTAAGCAGAGCTCCCCCTTAATGTATGCATAGGATTTAGAATTTTAAATCTTAATCATAATCAAGAGTGCATACATCAAAGGCAAGCTCCCCCTAAATTTTGCAATCCGTGGGGTGCCTAAAAAGGTGTGTGTGACAAGAATAAACCATGATGCCTATGAGAAGATATATCACATAGAAATAAGCAAAAAAACATGAATGGTTATGTAAGAAAGAATATGACTTATAACCAACATAACCATTCTAAAACAACAATTATCAACAAAATATCAAATATAGGCCATCACATCATGATATATCGAATAAGCATAAGTGTTTAGCCTACAAGCATTCATCACACACATAGTTCAAAGTTCACCAGACGTAGTTCACCACATAGATAGAGTTATTACAAACAGATAAATAGCTACCCTATTACATCATGACAAGCCTAACACTCCCCCTTTGGCATCAAATGCCGAAAAGGGTAGGAAGCGATAAAGACCAAGGGTAGAGAAACACGAATCCCTCATAGCCTTCATCATCACTAGGGTTGATGTACCTACTCTTGCCATAAGGATTTGCAGAAGAAGACGGCATGTGTGGCGGAGGACCACTGGTAGAGGTGAGAGTGATCTCATCAGCCCCACTAAAGAGAGACTCAAAACCAAAAGCTGCACCAGAGACCTCTAGAGTGTAGCCATAAGAAAGCCGTGCAGCAGGTGAGCCTCAAAGGTACCCGGCTGAGGAAATCCTGCTGCTGCTGGGGTGGCTGCTGAAAGCCCTGCTGCTCCGGAGGCGGCTGCTGAAAGTCCTGCTGCTCCAGATGCTCAAACTGCTCATCATCATCCTCAAAAGTGTACTAAAAAGGACGAAGAGGAGAGGATGGAGGAAGTCCAACTTTGTCCTCATTGTGACGAAGCATCCCATCTTGCTTCTCCTGGGTATAGCACATTGTCGATGTTTTATCACCAACAGCCCACCACCGAGGTACCCGGCAGGGTGTTTTGTTCGGAGGAGCTTGGCAGACTACGGAACTCGACGGTTGCGGCAACAAGCTTGACGAGACAGATGATTTTATACTGGTTCGGGCCCTCGACTTGCGTCGAGTAAAGACCTTTACGTCCAGTCGGCGTGAGCCTGTTGCATTGTATTGATGAGTATGAGGGATTGTGTGTTGTTGTATAGTTTGCTCTCTCCTAGACCGTGAGGTCTATTGTGGAGGTGGGTTGTGACGTTCTAGGTTCTTCCGATCTAGGGAGCCCTGTCCTCCTTTATATAGTCCTAGGAGAGGCAAGGATCCTAGTCGGTTACAAGTTGGGGAGTCCTAGTAGGATTGTAAACTAGTCCTAGTAGGATTACATGAAAGAAATTCTAGTTGGACTAGGTCTTCTTATTTTCTCTTCGTGGGGAACCCGTATGGTATCCCGTCGACAAGCCCCCGAGCATTCTAGGATTTGGAACTCGGAAGCCGGGTTCTTTCGAGATGAAATCTTGGGATGCTCTTCCTTCTTGCTTTTGCCTTCGTCTTGATTGTTTCGGGGAGTGAAAAATTGCACTCACTGAGTGTAGCCCCCGAGCCTCTTGCTTATTGGCACAAAAAGCTGGAGGGTCTATTGTAGCCTTCGTCTTCTGGTCGCTGTCTTCATGCATCAAGGAGTGCAATTTTGAAAAAAATTGCACTCAGCGAGTATAGCCCCCGAGCCTCTTGCTTTTTGGAACAAAAAGGCTGGAGGGTCTTGATGAGATTTTGAAATATGTCCTTGGTAGAGGGTACTCATGCAGCCCCCGAGTCTTCCCCGGGTTCTTTCAGTTGGAAAAGAAACCGGGTGAAGGGTCTTGATGCATTTTCATGTAGTCTTGAGCTCTTGTATTCTTGATTCTTTGTCGTTGAGTCCAAGCCCGCGGGCGTTGTTGAAGTAAAGGCGAGCCCCGAGCTTGGCGTTCAGGTTCTGTTAAACTTGTCTGGTTCTTGATAGGGTTCTTTTTCCTTCCGACCCTGCTGGTGCAGTTCTTGTGAGTTTCAAGGCTTCGGGTGGACGATCTCCTCACCGGAGACGTCGTATCACCCCCACCTCATAACTCTCAAGATGTTTGAGCCTTTGTCTTCTACCCTTCCTTTGTGGGGTTCTTTGTCTTCTGCCCTTCCTGGTGGGGTTCTTTGTCTTTTGATCTTGTGTCTCCCTGTCTTGGGGCGTTCTCCTGACCAATCTGGGTTCTTTCTGATCTTCTCTTGAGCCTTGATGCACCTTCTTTGGATTGTTTCTTGATCGATCCAGGTTCTTTTCCAGGCTTGACTTGTCGTGTTAGCTGAGTAACGCAGCTCTCAGGAGCATACCCTACCCGATGGTGTGGTCTAGATGTGGGGCCCTGCATGTTAAACATAAAAACATGATGTAATTGACATTCCGGATATGAAGTCGGGAGTTTATCCGATATATGGATAATTAATTGAGGGCATGCCCCAGCATTTATGAAAATGGTATGAACTTTATTCACGTCTTGATCTCACCAGATCACGCAAATTCCTCAAGTAGTGTCCTGTTACGTTTACGCATTTGAATCCCGTGTATGGTTCAGAGCTTCTTGAGTTGACCGTGCATGGATCAGAGCTTCCTGAGTTGATCATCCGTTCGAGTAGACAAGCTTCACGACTTAAGGCATGTTCCACCTGAGGACTTTTTGCAACAGTTAAAAGAAGACTTAGAGCAACACGTTTGCTTGTAAGATGACTTTTTATTTCTGGAGTAGTAGCCTGTTACATTAAGCACTTGAATCCCGTGTATGGTTCATAGCTTCTTGAGTTGACCACGCATGGATAAGAGCTTCCTGAGTTGACCATCCGTTAGAGCAGACAAGCTTCATGGTTTAAGGCTTTTACTACTCGAGTGAAAAAGCAACCGCTTAAGGGAAGACGATGTGACATCATAGGCAGATAGATTATATCCAGAATATACGAAAAAATAAATCGTGACTTAGCTTGGTTCATGGTGGAGTTGTTTGGACGAGTAGTCGGGTACTTCGTCCGAGTTGTTGACGTGGCGTCCGAGTTGATAGAAGCGAGGTCGACGACGTAGTTGAACAGCTCTGCCGAGTTGTCTTGCTGACGTGCTCGAAACAATTTCGGAACTCATTGTCGGGTCTTCAGAATGTTGTTGATTGTTCGTGGCTCTTGACGTGGTCTTGTTTGCTTTGCTTTCATGCATGCGTATACGCATATACGCCTTGTTTGTTTTGGCGTTCTCCCCTTGCATGCTCTTGTGTACGTGCTTGACTCTATAATTAGCTTGCTGATATGAACGGACGTGGTCTTCCTTGCTTTAATGCTTTTGTCCTGTATCTCCGAGGCTTCTTGCATGTCCATAATTAGCTCGTACGTCTTGCACGTATGAATCTGAGGTCTGCACGACATCCGTTGTCTTAACTGCTTCCGTCTGTGAGCTGCAAACCAAGCAGTAGTCGGTGACACCGGTCTCGTCTTCTGATGGTCTCGACGAAGTAGTCGGGATCGGCTTTGGCGGTTCTTCTGGGAATTGGAGTTGGACTCGATCGGTGGGATGAAGTCGGAGTTGAGTCGATCTCGGTCATGTCGAGCCTGGTCCGTGTGTAGTCTGCTGGGATCTCGCCGAGTTGACGAAATCAGAGTCGATGCTGATGGAGAGGTCACGTGCTGGCACGAACCGTTGTCCATGCTGAACGTGAATCAGAAGTTGTCGATGAGGCCGTCGGGAGCCGCAGCGTGTTGTCGTTGAGAGCCGACAAGTGCCGCGACGAGTTGTTGACGATGAGCACCGCAGCGACAGGCCAACGTGAGCCGCGGCGAATCTTGATCTTGAGGTCTTCTGAGCTGCAGTGTAACGTCCCAAAATTCGGACACCAAAATACGAACTTTTAAGATTTTTTCTAAAGTATACCGATGTTTGGTGAATGTTACGTAGGAAACCCATTAGTAGTAGCAAGAGTAGCACCTAATATTAGCATGAGCATCATATTTAATTTACCAAAATTTGATTTGCTTTTTATTTGATTTTATATGATGATCAATAAAATCAAACAACTTATTATCGTATGTATATATATGTGTCGACTAACCTCGAAAATTGATCCATCATGACCTTAAGACCCTAGTGGACTTAGCATGAGGTTGTGTCATGTCATTAACCTCCATGCACAAACACTTTGCTAGCAAGCTCATGACATGGTGAAGTTTAAATAGAAATAGAAACGAAAAAAGGGAAAGAAAATGGAAAAGAGGAAAACAGCCCAAGGCCACAGCAGCCCATCGGACCGGCATGTTTCCGCGACCACCGCTGGCCTGCCACGGCCTCTCCCTTCCCGTAGCCCAGCTCGCCAGCTCGGCCTGTTGCCTCGCCCAGCCAGGCCGCCCGCTTACCCGCGTTTCACCTTGGCCCAGCAACAGCTGTTGCCCGCGCGCGCTCGCCTGCTCCCCCCGAGGCTGGCGCACTCGACCGCGCTGCGGCCCAGCAAGGCGACCGCCCGCGTCCGCCCGCGCCTCGCTGACAGGCGGGGCCCGCTTGTCAGCCCTGACCTCCCACCCTTTTCTGTCTGCCGCCCGTCGCGTCCGAGTTCCAAAAATGGCCGCGCCACTCCACGCCGTCCATTCCGCGTACGGCCACGCGCCCCGCCGTTCGTCCCTCCGCCCGCCTGGCCGCGCCTCACCCAAAACCCTAACCCTAGAGCGCGCTTGCCTTTGGCCGCCCGATGGGCATCTCCCATCGGCGCCGTTCGTCAAGCCACGGCTGGCCGCCGTCGCGCTATAGAAGGGGCAGCCCCGGCCGTTAGGGTTTCCCGAGCCCTCAGCCGCCTTTGCCGGTCGCCTCGCTCGCCCTTTTGCTGTCCAAGGAGAAGAAGTGGGGGAAAGAGGGAGAGGGAACAGGAGGCGGAGAAGGAGAACCCCGGCACGCCGGAGCAGAGCAGCCAGGGCCATTCATCGTCGTCGCCGTTCGCACATAGGAAGAAGAGGGACCCCGCAGCGCCGCTCCACTCCCCCGGACCGAGTTGCTGCTCTGCCTCCTCGACACCGAGCGACCAGCAAGCGCCGCACCGAGGTGAGCTCGCTCGTGCCGCCCATGGCGCCGCCTAGAGCTTCGGCCGCGTTCCCGCTCTCCAGTCCTCCTTTCTTCCCATTGACTCAACCAACGTGTTTGCCTTGCCCTAGAGCGCTTGTCTGGCAACCTCTTGAGGCCTGGCAACGACTACAATGGGGCCACGCAACTTGGCATCCCCGATCGCCATGGCACTCGGCCGTCGGAGCGCCGCTGTGGCGAACTCACCGCGCGCGCCCCGCCAAGCCCTCGCTAGCTACGAGTAGCCCTCTGGAGCTCCGAGCTGCTCCGCACGGGTAGGAGAAGGTGAAGATGGAGGCCAATTTGGTGCCACGCCGAGGAATCGCCGCCGCTGCCGAGAGCCGCCGTCCGCCGCCGCCGTCCGTTGGCCGCCATGCTGGGAGCTCCTTTCCTCAAATTGAGCATACA
>CM041644.1:20954482-21001947 GCA_023333625.1 Bothriochloa decipiens | reverse complement strand
CCGTTGGCCGCCATGCTGGGAGCTCCTTTCCTCAAATTGAGCATACATCCGCGTTCACTGTGGCACCACGAAGCCAGGACGCGAGTCAAAGCGACCTCCTGTGCGTCGTAGCACCCTGTAGCCGTGGCCTCGCCGCCGGCCGCTGCGGAAGCGCGTGCGCCGACAAGCCAAGGGCCCGCGAGCCAGCTTGAGCCCCGCGCCGCGTCCGCCATGCCTCTGCGCAGCCCTAGCCGCAGCTCTGCCTGGCCCGCACCGCCCGCAGCCGCCGCGCCCCCGCTCGCCGCCGGCTAAATCCGGCCGGCTGTGCCTGTCGCGCGCGCGAGAAGATGAAGACGGGGAAATTTTCCCTGTCGTCATGGACCGAGTCCACCACGTGGTCCCACCTGGACCAACCGCGCAGCGCCACCTAGCCACCCTGTCGTCGGTGCACCGTGAGCCGAGTCCATGGAGTAGCCGACCGTGGACCAAGCCCAACAGAGGACCAGCCTGCCACGTGGCCTGTCCACACACCGACACGTGTCCGGGCCGGGCCGGCCCAACCGGACCCAGATCCGGCCCTTCCCAAGCCCGCCGAGGCCCGGTCGGCGTTGATCGTTGAACGGTCAACGTTGACCGTTGACCCAAGCCCACCTGTCAGTGATCATTGACCATGGGTCCCACCTATCAGCCGCTGACCGAGTCCACCGTCAGTGCTGACGTCAGCATGACGTCATCTGTGTCATCCAGCCGCCGGACCCATGCTGATGTCAGCGGCACTGTGCCCGCATGCCACGTGGACTAACCGGAGCCCGCCACGGTCGCGTCCAGGTTAATCCGCCCTTTTTCTTTTTTAGAAAATAGAATAAACTTTGGAAATTCATAACTTCTTCATACGAACTCCGAAAAATATGAACCAAGTGTCCAAATTTTTATAAAAATAAGCTCTACGTCATAGGCTTATGTATGAGTGCATTTGGAGTTATTGAATTTTATTGATTCTTTGTGTTGACTCTACAGGAGCCGCGTTATGTCTCGTTTAAGAGGAGGAGCAGTTTGAGCAGGACGACTACGAGTACGAGGAGGAGCTCGGTGACGACTTTGCAGGTGTCACACCCCACCCAACCTCGTAGATCCTATTACACATGGCATAATATCTAGTTTGCTAGTGCTTTTTTTTGAATATCACCTGATGATAGGTTGCATGATAGATTTGCTTGATGAGCCTTTACCTTGTCGCAACCTTACTCCTGCACACCTGCTGATAGGCTAGACGCATGCTTATTTACTTATGATGCTTTACTACTACTATGCTTATATCTGCATGATGTGATGCGTGGTGGAGAGTATGGTTATATGGTTAAGGCACGTGGTGCCACTTTACTCGGGGAGAGTGCTGCGTGCGTCTTGGGTGTGTGGTGAGGGTTGAGTCGATCGGACAGGATTCTACGACGAGCCATGTGGGCGAGTCTTGCCGGGGGATGTGTTCTGGGCATTCCCGTGTGAGGTGCTTGTGGCGGGCACATTGTGAGGAATATGGTGATCCCGGGGGTGAGAACCTTCGTGGAGTGAAGCCTCGGGTAGGAGGTGCTGTTGTACCACGGACTGTTGTAGTCCCTAAGAGAAGATAATCTTGTCTAATCCTCCTAGGACCTGATATCTCTTGAGGACCGGAACCTTGGGACCTACGTGCTCACCACTCGCTCTTGTATGGGCGGGAGACGGATGTCTGACTATCTAGGACTGTGCCACTACTACTAGGTTGATAGCAGATAGTGTCGGGAGGTACGGGCATGGAGACCCACACCCTCCTTAGACAGCATAGTGACCTCGGGGACCCGGTACTATGTCTCACAGTCTCAATGTGCCGGTGGTACCTATCCGGGATGTCCCAGTACTGAGTGGTAGGGTGGCGTCGCACTGGTTAGAAAGCAGCCGGAATCAGCTTAGGCGGGGCACCGCCGATGATAGTGATCTTGTGGTTATGGGAGTACACGCTCTATAGTGTTTATGAATCTATATATAGTCCACGAGCCACTGGTATGGCTTTTTCCTAGGACCCACGCTTCTCGAGAGTAGTGAGATGAGTCCATCTATTCTCCCCCTGGTATTACCCTTCCGGCTGTGAGCCGCTGAGACAGGCTCCGAGAGGGAGTTGGACCTGTCGACTGAGTGCGAGAGGGTGAGATGTGTGTGATGGTGATGGAATGGGATGGATATGTGGATGAGATGGGTTAAAACTTGATGAATTATATTATATAATATTAGTCACTACTTGCATAGGAAACCACAGCCATATATTAGGTCTATTTGATTATATCCTTTGCATTCCACCAAATACTACATAGCTAAAGCAAAGCATAGGGTGAGAGATGTGGCCAGTACAAACTGTACTAAAAATTATTTGGCAGGTGAGCCCGACTACGACTATGGTGATGAGGAGGAGTAGACGTCTCGTTCCTACGTTCATGCTTCTTTTTGGATATTTATTGTACTTCCGCCTTCCGCAGCTAATCCAGACGCTGCAGCTACTCTGATGATTCCGCCAGTGTGGCGGTGAACTATTTATGTAATTTCCCCCTAATTATACTCTTTTGTTCGAAGTATGGATTTCTGTATCAACTATTGCTGGATAATGTGATGGTTTGAGCTTTGAACTATTGTATTATTCACCATTCTGTGTATTTTCCCTTCGTGGAAAATTGAGAATGTTTTCGTTGGTACCAGAGCCATGCTTGACCCTAGGACGAGACCCATAGGATTGGACGATAGAATTAGGAGAATCTTGAAATCTCTTGGTTATACACCGACCAATGCATACGTTTTTATGCATGGCTTACCTCTCTCTGCAACTTTTCTAATTCCATTCCCGTGTCAACCTGCAGATGGACCCCAACTTGCCGCTTGGTCCGTTGCCACCGATGGATGTCGTGGAGATCAAACTTGATGGGACGGAGTATGGAGGTTACGCTCACGTGCTTTGCGAGGTTCTCACCGAGCTTGGTGTTCCCGTGGAGAACGTCGAGTACCTTTGCCGCGGCAAGCCCGTCCCTGGAGGAGGCATCAAGGGCTACAAGGCAGTCCACATCAACGTGCCTGCAAGCATGAACCTGCCTGGAGTTGCCGCCTTCCTTGACTTCGCCTTCGACAACGACACCGGCATGTGTGTTCAGACCATTTCGCGCCAGGCACTTTGCACTGTGCTGCGCAACAGGGCTGACTACCTGAAGGAGAGTTGCTTTCGTCTGCTTCCTTTTGCCCTCGACGTTTAGCAGGGTACTTGGGAGGAGATCGCCTACACCGAGCAGAATGTCAGAGTTGACCGTAACCCTTGCCACCGCACCTCCGTGATGTACCTGCAGTGTCAGGAAATGTACATTGCCGAGTTGGAGCGAAAAGGGCGCCATGATCATCGCTACCTGATGGAGGTTGACGAGAGGATCCGCAAGTTGGAAGATAAGGAGGCAGCATGGAAGCAGAAGATTGCGGACCTAGAGCATGAGTTGGTGTGCAAGGAGCACACTCACCGGGACCAGATCACTAGTCTGATGAACAAGATGGATAAGCTGCAGGTCCATAACAGCCATCTCATCAGGAAGACGGGAGAGCTTGAGACCACTATAGTTGAGAAGAACGAAGACATTGCAAAGAGATTCCAGGAGAAGAGTCAAGATGCCGCCTACAGGGACAAACTCCATGAGCAGTGCAAGGCTTAACGCGAGAAGTTGCTGCAAGAATCCACCCTTGCTAGCTACAACCAGGGACACTTGATTAACTACGTCCATAAGACAACATACCTCATGGACAAGCTCAAACGCACCATGGAGGCTTGGAAGAGGTCAGATCGTAAGAGAGTCAGAGAGTACAAGGAGTTGCAGGACGAGCTTCCCTTACGAGCCCGTAAGAAGGTCAGAGTTGAGACGTTCGAGCTGGGGCAATCTCGCCTCAATTTGAGTGGGTGCCCCACCACTGGACTCAGCGGACAGTCAGTGTCCACCCTTCAACTCGAGGAGGCCCGTCGTTACATCTCTCACCATCGGATGATTGATGAGCAGATCTAGGCCTCTGGCATCGGTATTCCTCCCGCAGCTTACAGTTTGGACCAGTCCCTAGGGATGGTTTAGCGTAGTGCAGGATCAGGAGTTGACAGGCCCTATGTGGCCAAATGATCAGACTCACCATGATGCTGAGTAGTTGTCCACCCCCTTGCTAGAACTACCTGCGTGTAGTACGTTTCTCGCGAGTCTCCTAGCATAGCTGCTAGAGATATCGCCATGTACCCACCTGATTTAATGGATGATTCGGATTTTATCGCATCTTATTGGATCATCATGCTTCTTTGTATGAGTGTTGGATAGATTTAAATGTTTTCAAATCATTTAAGCCAGTTTAATTGTTACATCATTAATGTCGAAGTTATATCACATGCGCTCATGCCCTAAGTCTTATGTTTAAAGCAGGATGTCCACTCGTCATGCCAGCCGCCTTAGCAATCGCTCCCCTTCACCTGCGCCCGCCAGGGGCCGTGGACGCGGTCGTGGTCGTGGTCGTGGACGCATTGGTCACATACCCATCGACCTTGAGGAACCACCCCGCGCTACCACCCCACGGCTTGCACACCCACCACCACCGCCGGTTGTTGAGCCGGAACCAGCTGCTGGAGGCGCAACTGGAGGACCGCCACAGCCTGCTGCTGAGCCTGAGCCCGAGCCTGCCGCTGGACGAGATGCAACTCCGCCACCACCTCCCGTGCCACTTTTTGCGGATGTGATGGCCCAGCAGACCGAGCTTCTTCGAGTCTTAGCGGAGAACGTGCTGCACCCCCAGCACAGGGAGCCGCGCGATGACTTCTACAAGAAGCTGGAGTTCTTTCTCAAGCTGAGGCCCCCGACGTTCGATGGCACCAGCATCGACCTGATCACTGCTGATGACTGGCTAAGGGAGATTGAGAAGAAGTTAGACTTGACCACTTGCACTAATGAGGAGTGTGTTGGCTTGGCAACTCACCAGCTTGTGGGTGCTGGGCTATCTTGGTGAGACAGCCTCTGTGAAACCCACCGGGACCCTGCCAACATCTCCTGGGACGAGTTCGTAGAGGAGTTTCGCGTGTTCTTCATCCGCGAGGGCGCGCTGGAGAAGAAGGAGAACGAGTTTCGCAACATCTCCATGGGAACTGACAAGGTGCATGAGTACACCACCCGCTTCACTAACCTGCTGCGCTATGCACCTACCTCAGTAGTGAACTCTGATGTACTACTACCGCAAGGGCTTGTCTAGCCGCATCAGGCTCTCCCTCTTAGGCACCAAGAGCCACACCCTGCGTGACTTGATAGACAGGTGCATGGAGATTGAGAAGGACCGCGATGAGGTTTTCGCAAAGAGGGAGGCGCTTGGCAAGACCAAGAAGCGCCATGCTGAGGGCACCTCCCGCACACCTGCCCCACGGAGGCCGCGTGGTGAGAAGTCTCAGCCTCCCCACTCTCGCTTCGCCCAGGGAGCTGCTCACGGTTCGAGCCGGGGCGGTGGTACCCACACCAACAACTACCCCCGCCCTGCTCAGGACCACCAAGCGTACGCTCGTGCCGCACCAGGAGGTAGCATGTGGAGGTCTGTCGCGCCAACCCCCACAGGCGGCGCGACCTACACTTGCTTGGCTTGTGGCCAGCCGGGTCACAAGGCAGCCGAGTGCGCGAACAAGGCTGCGCCTGCTACACCAGCGCCCGCCAGGCAGAACCAGGGCACTCCGCACAAGCAGGTGCCGTTTGGAGCACCCCGAGGCCGCCTCACTCACATCACAACAGAGACTGCCCAGGCTGCCCCCGACGTGGTGTACGGTATGTTTTTAGTGCATGGAGTTAAGGCATCCGTGCTGTTTGATTCAGGAGCTACGTGTTCTTATATATCCACCACGTTCACACGAGAGCACCATATACCTGTCACTCCACGAAAAGAAGCCTTATACACCAGTTCACCTTTAGGCAACGTTTGTTGTACCAAAATGTGTAAGGGAGTGAGTATCACGATCGAGGGTCTTACCTTTCTTGCTGATCTTACCTTGCTACCATTCGAAGGCCTAGACGTCATTCTAGGGATGGATTGGTTAACCCAGAACAAGGGAGTGATATCTTGCTCGCCTAGATTTATGGATATAACCCATCCAAGTGGCCACCAGGTCAGATGTGAATCGAACAAAGGAACAAATGTTTCCATGCTATGTGCCCTTGAAGAGAAGTCACTCAAGGAAGTGTCTGTAGTTTGTGAGTACCCCGATGTCTTTTCGGAAGAGCTACCAGGGATGCCACCAGACAGGGATGTTGAGTTCGTGATCAACCTATTGCCTGGTACGAGTCCGATTTCCAAGCGACCCTACCGTGTGGCAGTTGACGAGCTTAAGGAGCTTAAGAGATATCTTAAGGAGCTATCCGAGAAAGGGTTCATTAGGCCTAGTGCCTCGCCCTGGGGATCTCCTGTTCTGTTTGTTAAGAAGAAGGATGGTACGCAGAGGATGTGCGTTGATTACAGGAACCTAAATGCCGTGACCATAAAGAATAAGTACCCCCTGCCGAGGATAGATGACCTGCTAGATCAGCTTCGCAATGCCAAGTACTTCTCCAAGATTGACCTCAAGTTAGGCTACCATCAGATGAAGATCAGAGAAGAGGACATTCCCAAGATAGCATTTGTCACTAGATATGGGCAGTATGAGTACACCGTCGTGTCCTTCGGTCTTATGAACGCACCGGCTTATTTTATGAACATGATGAATAAAGTGTTCATGCAGGAGCTGGATAAGTTCGTGGTGGTCTTCATTGATGACATTCTTGTCTATTCTGCCACCACCGAGGCACATGAACAACATTTGAGGATAGTGTTGGAGAAATTGAGGAAGCATCAGCTCTACGCCAAGTTCAACAAGTGTGAATTCTGGCTTGAGGAGGTCGCTTTCCTAGGCCATGTACTCAATGCTGACAGAGTAGCTGTTGATCCATCCAAGATTGAGACAGTGAAGGGATGGGAGCAGCCACAGAATGTGACCGATGTGAGAAGTTTCTTCGGATTAGCTGGTTATTATCGCCGATTCATCGAGAACTTTTCCAAGATAGCTCGCCCCATGAACAACCTCCTGAAGAAGACCAATGAGTTTGTATGGACGCCCCAATGTGAACAGAGTTTCCAGACCCTGAAGGAGAAGCTCACCACAACGCCTGTTCTTGCCTTGCCCGATATCCACCAGGACTTTGTGGTCTATTGCGATGCATCTCGCCATGGGCTCGGTTGTGTTCTGAAGTAGAATGGGAAAGTCATTGCCTATGCTTCCCGCCAGCTTAAAGAGCACGAACAGCGTTACCCCACCCATGATCTCGAGCTTGCAGCTGTGATCCATGCATTGAAGATTTGGAGGCACTACCTGATTGGGAACAAGTGTGAAATCTACACCGATCAAAAGAGCCTGAAGTACTTTTTCACCTAGGAAAACCTGAACATGAGACAGTGTCGTTGGCTTGAGTTGATTAATGACTATGACATGGAGATTCTTTATCACCCTGGGAAGGCCAATGTGGTCGCTGACGCTCTTAGCCGCAAAAGCCATTGTCATGCACTGTTCACCACCACCTTGCCCAAGGAGTTGCAAGAGGGCATTGATGAGTTGCAGATGGATGTGATACCCCACGGCCTGCTGAATGAGCTTCGTGTGCACTACACCCTCATGGATAGGATCCGTGAAGCCCAGCTCCATTGCCTAGAGATTTGGGAGATACACGAGCTCCTGACGCAAGGCAAGTGCCCAAAGTTCAGTGAAGATGAGCAAGGTACTTATTGGTACAAGGATAGAATTTGTGTGCCTACAGACCCAGCTATCCGCAATGAGATCCTGTCAGAAGGACATGACTCCAAGTATTGTATCCACCCAGGCAGTACTAAGATGTATGCTGATTTGAAGAGGAAATTCTGGTGGAAGAACATGAAGTTAGATATCGCAGGACATGTTGCTAGATGTGACATTTGTAAACGTGTCAAAGCTAAGCACAAGAGACCTGCAGGACTGCTGAAGCCACTTGATATACCTGAATGGAAATGGGATAGCATTTCTATGGACTTCATTGTGGGTTTACCTCGAACCTCGAAGGGCCATGATGCTATATGGGTGATAGTCAATCGCTCGACTAAGGTAGCTCACTTCCTAGCCATCAAGAATGATGCTCAAGTTGGCCAGCTAGCAGATCTATATGTCGATAATATTCTCAAGCTGCATGGAGCCCCTAAGAGCATAATATCTGATCGTGGGCCGCAATATACGTCCAAGTTCTGGAAGGCCTTGAACAAGTTGATAGGGAGCAAGCTAGACAACAGTACCGCTTACCACCCTCAGACAGATGGCCAGACAGAGAGAGTGAACCAGATCCTTGAAGATATGCTCCAAGCTTGTGTTCTAAAATATGGGACTGATTGGGAGAAGACTTTGCCCTTTGTAGGGTTCTCCTACAACAACAGTTACCAGGCAAATCTCAAGATGTCACCATTCGAGGCTATGTATGGAAGACCATGCAGAACACCCCTGATGTGGTCTGAAACAGGTGAAAGATCATTCTTTGGCCCTGCCACCATCAAGGAAGCCGAAGAAGGAGTCGCCCAAGTGTGAGAGAATCTGAGAATTGCCCAGAGCCGTCAAAAGAGCTATGCCGACAAGAGGCGTAGAGACCTCGAGTTTGAAGTCGGGGACTGTGTCTATCTCAAGGTCTCCCCGCTTCGAGGGACCGTCAAATTCCATGTGAAAGGAAAGCTAGCACCAAGGTATGTGGGACCGTACAGAATCAGTGAAAGGATTGGCAAGCTTGCCTACAGAATCGAGTTACCCGCGCAACTAGCAGGAGTGCACCTAGTGTTCCATGTGTCACAGCTATGCAAGTGTTTGCAGCCGCCAGAGCATCCGATACCCGCAGAGGCACTTGATATTCAAGACACCCTGGAATACAGAGAGCACCCCATCCGCATTATGGATAGAACCACCAAGGAAACTAGAAACACCAGCACACCATACTTGAAGGTTCAGTGGAGCCATCACACAGAATGAGAAGCAACTTGGGAAAAAACCCGCTAGTAGTTGCACGAGTAGCACCTAATGTTAGCATGAGCATCGCATTTAATTTACCAAAGTTTGATTTGCTTCTTATTTGATTTTTTGTGATGATCAATAAAATCAAACAACTTATTATCGCATGTATATATATGTGTCGACTAACCATGGAAATGGATCCATCATGACCTTGAGACCCTAGTGGACTTAGCATGAGGTTGTGTCATGTCATTAACCTCCATGCACTAACACTTTGCTAGCAAGCTCATGACATGGTGAAGTTTACATAGAAATAGAAACGAAAAAAGGGAAAGAAAATGGAAAAGAGGAAAACAGCCCAAGGCCACAGCAGCCCACCGGACCGGCATGTTTCCGCGACCACCGCCGGCCTACCTCGGCCTCTCCCTTCCCGCAGCCCAGCTCGCCAGCTCGGCCTGTTGCATCGTCCAGCCAGGCCGCCCGCTTACCCGCGTTTCGCCGACGCTCAGCGACAGCTGTCGCCCGCGCGCGCTCGCCTGCTCCTAATGAGGCCGACCCACTCAACCGCGCTGCGGCCCAGCAAGGCGACCGCCCGTGTCCGCCCATGCCTCACGTCCGCCGCTCTCGCTGACAGCGGGGCCCGCCTGTCAGCCCCAACCTCCCACCCTTATCTGTCTGCCGCCCGTCGCATCCGAGTTCCAAAAATGGTCGCGCCACTCCACGCCGTCCATTCCGCATACGGCCGGGCGCCTCGCCGTTCGTCCCTCCGCCCGCCTGGCCGCACCTCACCCAAAACCCTAACCCTAGAGTGCGCTCGCCTTTGGCCGCCCGATGGGCATCTCCCATCGGCGCCGTTCGTCAAGCCGCGGCCGGCCGCCGCCGCGCTATAAAAGGGGCAGCCCCGGCCATTAGGGTTTCCCGAGCCCTCAGCCACCTTTGCCGGTCGCCTCGCTCACCCTTTTGCTGTCCAAGGAGAAGAAGTGGGGGAAAGAGGGAGAGGGAACAGGAGGCGGAGAAGGAGAACCCCAGCGCACCGGAGTAGAGGAGCCAGGGCCGTTCATCGTCGTCGCCGTTCGCACATAGGAAGAAGAGGGACCCCGCAGCGCCGCTCCACTCCCCCGCACCTAGTTGCTGCTCTGCCTCCTCGACACCGAGCGACCAGCAAGCGCCGCACCGAGGTGAGCTCGCTCATGCCGGCCATGGCGCCGCCTAGAGCTTCGGCCGCGTTCCCGCTCCCCAGTCCTCCTTTCTTCCCATTGACTCGACCAACATGTTCGCCTAGCCCTAGAACGCTTGTCTGGCAACCTCTTGAGGCCTGGCAACGACCACAATGGGGCCACGCATCTTGGCAGCCCCGGCGCCATGGCACTCAGCCGTCGGAGCGCCGCTGTGGCGAACTCGCCGCGCGCGCCCCGCCAAGCCCTCGCTAGCTACGAGTAGCCCTCTGGAGCTCCGAGCTGCTCCGCACGGGTAGGAGAAGGTGAAGATGGAGGCCAATTTGGTGCCACGCCGAGGAATCGCCGCCACTGCCGAGAGCCGCCGTCCGCCGCCGCCGTCCGTTGGCCGCCATGCTGGGAGCTCCTTTCCTCAAATTGAGCATACATCCGCGTTCACCGTGGCACCACAAAGCCATGACGCGAGTCAAAGCACCCTCCTGCGCTACCGAGAGCCACCGTCTGCCGTCGTCGTCTGTTGGCCGCCATGCTGGGAGCTCCTTTCCTCAAATTGAGCATACATCCGCGTTCACCGTGGCACCACGAAGCCAGGACGCGAGTCAAAGCAACCTCCTGCGCGCCGTAGCAACCTGCAGTCGTGGCCTCGCCACAGGCCGCCGCCGAAGCGCGTGCGCCGACAAGCCAAGGGCCCGCGAGCCAGCGTGAGCCCCGCAACCGCCTCCGCCATGCCTCTGCGCAGCCCTAGCCGCAGCTCCGCCTGTCCCGCACCGCCCGCAGCCCCCACGCCCCCGCTCGTCGTCGGCTAAATCCGGTCGGACGTGCCCGTCGCGCGCCCCCGCTCACCGCCGGCTAAATCCGGCCGGCCGTGCCCGTCGCACTAACGGGGAAATTTTCCCTATCGTCATGGACCGAGTCCACCACGTGGTCCCACCTGGACCAACCGCGCAGCGCCACCTAGCCACCCTGTCTTCGGTGCACCGTGAGCTGAGTCTGTGGACCGGCCGACCGGACCAAGCCCAACAGAGGACCAGCCTGCCACGTGGCCTGTCCACACACCGACACGTGTCCGGGCCGGGCCGGCCCAACCCTGCCCAGATCCGGCCCTGCCCAAGCCCACCGAGGCCCGGTCGGCGTTGATCATTGATCGATCAACATTGACCGTTGACCCGGTCCCACCTGTCAGTGACCGTTGACCATGGGTCCCACCTGTCTGCCGCTGACCGAGTCCACCGTCAGTGCTGCCGTCAGCATGACGTCAGCATGACGTCATCTGTTTCATCCAGCCGCCGGACCCGTGCTGATGTCAACATGACGTCAGCCTGACATCAACCCTGCGCCAGCTCCGCTGTGCCCGCGTGCCACGTAGACTAACCGGAGCCCGCCACGGTCGCGTCCAGGTTAATCCGCCCTTTTTCTTTTTCAGAAAATAGAATAAACTTCGAAAATTCATAACTTCTTCATACGAACTCCGAAAAATATGAACCAAGTGCCCAAATTTTCATAAAAATGAGCTCTACATCATAGGCTTATGTATGAGTGCATTTGGAGTTATTGAATTTTATTTATTCTTTGTGTTGACTCTATAGGAGCCGCTAACGCGGCTATTATGTCTCGTTTCAGAGGAGGAGCAGTTTGAGGAGGACGACTACGAGTATGCGGAGGAGCCCTAGCGCGTCAGCTGTCGATGTTTTATCACCAATAGCCCACCACCGGGGTACCCGGCAGGGTGTTTTGTTCAGAGGAGCTTGGCAGACTGCGAAACTCGGCGGTTGCGGCAACAAGCTTGACAAGACAGATGATTTTATACTGGTTCGGGCCCTCGACTTGCGTCGAGTAAAGACCTTTACGTCCAGTCGGCGTGAGCCTGTTGCGTTGTATTGATGAGTATGAGGGATTGTGTGTTGATGTGTAGTTTGCCCTCTCCTAGACCGTGAGGTCTATTATGGAGGTGGGTTGTGACGTTCTAGGTTCTTCCGATCTAGGGAGCCCTGCCCTCCTTTATATGGTCCTAGGAGAGGCAGGGATCCTAGTCGGTTACAAGTTGGGGTGTTCTAGTAGGATTGTAAACTAGCCCTAGTAGGATTACATGAAAGAAATTCTAGTTGGACTAGGTCTTCTTATTTCCTCTTCGTGGGGAACCCGTATGGTACCTTGTCGACACACGTGTATGGGATAAACTTCTTTAGCAAAGATAGGGGGCCACGACCATGACCGCAACCACCGCCATAACCACCACCACTTCCTGCAAAAGCTCCAGCTGAAGGGTCCACAGGAGGAATATCCTCCCCCTCTACTCCATCAGTCCCTGCATTAGCTGGTGGTGCACTAGCAGAAGTAGAAGCAATTGTCCTGTGTGTGTGCGGGCGAGTGTTGCAAACTGCCCAGGAAGGGTGACTGGCGTCAAGGTGAAAAGTGTGTCCCAGAACTTGCATATGGCTGTGACCAGTGAGGATGGACACATCTACAATCTTTCTCCACAAAAAGTCTGACACACTGAACCGCTTGTTCAAGCCAAAACAAACAAGAATGGTCGGATCATGGCTTTGAATATGAATTGAATCACCACCTTTAGGATCAATGTTGGCCCGTATCAAGTTGTTCAATACATAGAAATAGGGCGTCAAGTAAGTGTTCTTCCCATCAGCATGCTGCTCATCAAGGTACATCTTATCTACAATAAAATCATCTCTACCAACACTCTCAGCATAGTGAGTCCAAACACTAAGTGCCTCACGGTCCTCATGTTTGAAACCAAGCAAACGTGAAAACTGCACATAGTCGCACCTATAATGATGATTCTGGGTCATCCAATGTAACACCTTGTGGGTATGATCAATGTAGAGGGTGGACCAAAACTGACAGATGATCTTGGTGTTTCAATCATGCTGGAAGGTCATGAGCGGCAAAAGGCGCCATTCCTTAAGCCTAGACTTCAAAATAGGAATGTCAAAATGCTTGATTTTGTCCAGAGACGTAGGATTCAAGGCCTTGTGCATAAATATAGGAGTGCGGCCAATAGCAGTGTCCTTGAGGCGCACAGAGCAGTAGTAATCTTGATGAATAGAGACCAAAACCTTTCGTCAACCCCAGAATACCCAACAAACTGGAAGGGATTTTCCAAGCGCTGTCTCGCTAGAGCCTGACAATCCTTGGTGCAATCAAAGAATATACAAGGATGCTCAGGCATATGAATCTTGGCCTTACAGTGTGGGTGACATGGAAGAACATGATCTGCAGTGATATCCCCAATCCTCTCAAGAGACTGATTGAACTGCGGCTGGAGAGCAAGGCCTTTGATTTCCACAGGATTGGTTGACAAAACCCCATTAACAATGTCCTAATGGCGGCGGTGAGTGCGAGCATCTGGCAGGAGCACGGCCACCACGGGAAGGCTCAGCACGGTCACCACAGGAAGGCTCAGCACAGTCAGCCCCGCGCCGACGAGAACGCTGACTAGCTAAACGGTCATCCTCCCCATCACCCAAACTCTGTGGACAAGGGCGAGCACCACGATGGGGGTTGTGCCAGCGTTTCGACATGCTGCAAGGGCAAAACAGGGACATGAAGGTCTTAGGCATGCTAGCAAATGCTTGCAAGAAGGGTAGAATGAAGATCCCACACAAACCGAGCCGACTGGGTACTATCGGTACTACCGGTCCGTGAGGACCGGTACTACCGGTAGTACTCGTGTGTGACTCAATCCGCATGGAACAACAACATCAACCATGGAAGTTGCAAGATAGGCATTCACAAAGCACGAATTCATCATAGACATCTAGCATGAGCAAGAGAATGGCCTAGAACAAGGTACACTGAGAGATCGGGCATGAACTCCATGATACCTCATTACTCGGGAAGAAGAGGTCAATCCGTGCGTGCAAGCCTTCCAGTGCCCACCAATGCCTCCAAGACAATCTCCAAGGCTTGGGCAAGTTCCCCCTTGAAGGAAATTAAGTTTGGTCAGAGGAGGAGGGAGATCGACGGAGGGAGAGGCCGGGCGGCAGCGCCGCCAGGCGGGCGGGTCGGGCGGGTCAGGGGAAAGAAGAACGAAGGTGTAAGTTAAAGAGTGAAATTTTTAACCATCGGCCCCTTTTAAACCGCAGTCATTTTGGCTTACCGGTAGTACCGGTCGAGATGATCGGAAGTACCGATCGAGACAACCGGAACTACAGGTGGACTGGGCTAGTCAACGTGGAGGTATGCGGGCTTTTGAACCATCGGTAGTTCCGGGCCTCCATCGGTAGTGTCGGAGACCGGTACTACCGGTGGTAGCATCGGTACTACTGATAGGTCAAAAATCTGCTGGAAGCAAGTCTAAATATGGTGAACCACATAGGGAACTAGAATCCTCTCAAACATGACCAGATTTCATCAAATCAACACAAAACTATGGTCAAGCTTGAGATGTTAAAAAAAGGTTTTAAAATTTCACACAATGATTTTATATACATTTTATCCAATTCTAAGCCAATCAAGGTGTGCAAGATGTCATTCCACGTTACGAGAATCAATGATATTGAGCTCACGCCTCAAAGCATAAAATCTTGACTCATCTAGAGGCTTTGTGAAGATATCGGCTAACTGTTTTTTGGTTCTCACATGTTGAACAACGATATCTAATTTGGCTTGGTGGTCTCTAAGAAAATGACGATGGATGTCTATGTGCTTTGTACGAGAATGGTTGATGGGGTTATCGGCTAGCTTGATTGCACCCTCATTGTCACATCAGAGGGCAATCTTGGACAAGTTGTAACCAAAGTCTCTCAAGGTTTGCTTTATCCAAAGAAGTTGGGCACAACAAGAGCCGGCCGCCACATACTCGGCTTCAGCGGTGGATAGGGCAATGGAGTTTTGCTTCTTAGAACTCCAAGACACCAAAGACCTACCAAGGAATTGGCAAGTCCCGGATGTACTCTTTCTCTCTAGCTTGCAACTAGCATAATCCGAATAGGAATAGCCAAGTAGAGTGAAAGATGAACCCTTAGGACACCACAAGCCAAGATTAGGTGTGAGCACCAAATACCAAAAAATTCTCTTAACGACCATGAGATGACATTCTTTCGGATTAGATTGAAATCTTGCACACATGCACACACTAAGCATAATATTAGGCCTAGATGCACAAAGGTAAAGCAATGAATCAATCATGGAACGATATACCTTTTGATCAACCACTTTACCATCTTGGTCAAGATTAAGATGTCTAGTAGTTGGCATTGGTGTGTTGATGGGTTTTGCCTTGTCCATGCCAAACTTCTTCAACCTGTCATTGGTCTACTTGGTTTGACAAATGAACGTTCCTTCCTTGAGTTGCTTGATTTGAAAACTGAGGAAGAAGGTCAACTCTCCCATCATGGACATCTCAAACCTCTTGGTCATAGTCCTACTAAATTGCTCACAATGGTCCTCATTAGTACTACCAAATATTATGTCATCGACATATATTTGGCAAATAAAAATATCACCATTAACTTTGCAAGTAAATAAAGTAGGATCAGCCTTTCCTATCTTAAACCCTTGTTCGAGTAGGAAGTCCTTGAGACAATCATACCAAGCTCTAGGGGCTTGTTTGAGCCCATAGAGCGCCTTGTGAAACTTGTAGATGTAGTCAGGATGATGTGGATCTTCAAAACCCGGTGGTTGTTCAACGTACACCACTTCGGAGAGGGGGCCGTTGAGGAATGCACTTTTCACGTCCATTTAAAACAACTTGAAATCATGGTGAGCAGCAAAGGCAAGTAATATATGAATAGATTCAAGCCTAGCTACCGGTGCATAAGTTTCCCCAAAATCCAAACCTTCAATTTGGGTGTAGCCTTGTGCAACCAACCGAGCCTTGTTCCTTGTGATTGCGCCATACTCATCTTCTTTGTTGCAGAAGACCCACTTGGTACTTATCACATTTTGCTTGGGCCTTTCCACCAAAGACCAGACTTCATTCTGGGTGAAGTTTCCTAACTCCTCTTGCATAGCCATCACCCAATCCTCATCTTTCAAAGCTTCCTCCACCCTAAGAGGTAGCATAGAAGAAATAAAAGAGTAACGCTCACAAAAAGATGCTAAACGAAAATGAGTCATCACTCCTCTTTGTATGTTTCCTATCACATTATCAACGGGATGGTCCCGTTCAATGGATTAATGAACTCTTGGGTGAGGTACTGTTGTCTTTCTTTGAATTGGGTCATCATCTTCACTATCAAGGTCTTGGTTGATTAGGGAAGTTCCATCAAGCCCTCCCCCTTGATCATCATCTTGGTTGCTTTCTTCAACTTGTGGTGGATCTTAATTTGCTTGTTCTCCTAAGTCATGACCATCTCTTGATTTGGAAGCATCACCATGGGAATCGGTTGACCCATGATGCATGTATGGATCATGATGGACTTGCACTTGTGCATCATCATCATCGTCTTGTTCAACGGGTTTTACTTCACTGGTTGCAAGCTTCTTTATCACTTTATGAGAGAGCTCCTCTTTACCTACAATGTCCATATTGACTTGCTCTTTTTGAGAGCCGTCGACTTCATCAAAAGTCACGTCTACCGTTATTTCAGTAAGACCGGAGGTCTTATTAAAAAATTGATATCCATGTTCGTTAGTACCATAACTAAGTAGAAAACCTTCATCAACCTTCGGTTCAAACTTAGAGCTTTTGGATTTCTTTCTAAGTATGAAACACTTGCATCCAAAAACTCTAAAGTAATCAACCTTAGGCTTTTTACCGGTGAGTAGCTCGTAGGCGGTTTTGTTCCTAATCTTGTGAAGATATAGGCGGTTGATTGCATGACATGCCATGTTGACGCCTCCACCGAATAATCCTTCTCTGAAATCTTGTATTCATCCAACATTGCTCTTGCAACTTCTATGAGCGTTCGGTTCTTCCTCTCCATAACCCCATTTTGTTGGAGAGTGTACGGAATCGAAAACTCATGCTTGATCCCTTCTTCATCAAGGAACTTTTCAATGTTGGTGTTCTTGAACTCCGTCCCGTTGTCACTTCTCACTCTCTTGATCTTTACATCAAACTCATTTTGAGCTCTTCTTGCAAACTTCTTGAAGATTTCTTGAGTCTCACTTTTATCTTTCAAAAAGAACACCCAAGTGAAGCGAGAATAATCATCAACAATTACAAAACCATATTTGTTACCTCCAATGCTTATATAAGCATTGGGTCTGAATAAATCCATGTGTAGTAACTCAAGTGGTCTTGATGTTGACACAATGTTCTTTGCGGGATGTCTGGCTCTAACTTGTTTTCCCGCTTGACATGCACTGCAAATCCTGTCTTTCTCAAAAGAAATATTTGTTAGTCTAAGAATGTGTTCGCCTCTTTGAAGGTTGGCCAAGTTCCTCATCCCAACATGAGCTAGCCGGCGATGCCACAACCAACCCATGCTAGATTTTTCCACTAAACAAGTCTCAGACTCCACTCTACTAGCTGTGAAGTCAACTAGATAGAGCTTGCCCTTTAAATGACCTATAAAGACAATAGAGGAATCCACCCTTCTAGAGACTTCCACACCCTTATCCGTAAAGAGACAATTGCAACCCATCTCACAAAGTTGTGAAACGGATAACAAATTATATCCCAAAGAAACCATAAGTAATACATTTGAAATTGAATTATCATTTGATATAGCAATTTTACCCAAACCAAGAATCTCTCCTTTACTATTGTCACCAAATGTGATTCTTTCACCCATGCCTTCATTTGGTTGAAGGGAGTCAAACATTTTCTTCGCTCCGGTCATATGATTGGTGCATCCACTATCTAGCACCCAACAAGGTCCATCGGAGGAATAGGCCTACAAAACAAAATTAAGCCTTTGTTTTAGGTACCCAATTTGACTTGGGTCCTAGGGGGTTAGATACATAAGATTTGGGCACCCAAACACTCCTCAAGATTTGCCTCTTCTTGAGGGCGCCCACATATTTTACAATAATTTTACTATCCTTATCCAAATAACATAAATAATCATAAAAGTTGTTCCTTGAGATATGCACTTGTTGCTCAGGAACTTTCACTTCTTTCTTCTTGATTTTCTTGTTGTCAGAGGAAGAGCTAGGAGAAACCTCAACATTATTCACCTTGTTGATGAGATCAGCAAGAGGCACGCTCTTGTTGAACTTTACACAAGGCACACCATTTACCATGTTTCTCCCATTTGCCTTACCATTATACCTATTGTAACCGAGGCCATCCTTTATGAGTGGATGCCTTGATGCCTTGTAAATTGTGGTTGATTGCTTATCCTTACTCTTGCAACCAGTCTCCACAATGGCCTTCAACCTAAGAATCTCCTTTTCTTTCTTCTCTAGCTCAACAAGGTTAGTAGCATATGCATTTAAATCAACATTATAGCATTTTACACATCCTTTACTTGTTGAAGCATTAGAGTCCTTAGAAGTAGTAGAAGTGCTCTTCCAAAGAGTGTCATAGTTTACCTCAAGCTCATGATATTTATTTGTCAAGCTTGTGAGGATTTCTTGAGATAAACTATAATCATTCTTTAGACTAGCCAAAGAGTCATTTAGTGTAGAATGTTCCTTAGTCAATCGCTCAAATGAGTCCTTGGCCAAAGACAATTCTACACTTAACTTCTCAACTTTCTCCCTTTCCTTGGTGAGACATGATCTAGTCCTTGGTTCTTCTCCCTTTCCACTAGGAGCATTTCACTTTGCGACTTAATGCATGTCTCTTACTCCTCTACGATGTACATCAATTTTAAGATTTTAGAGGCAGCTTCCTTTCCATATAGCTTAATGATTTTAATTGCATAGTTTTCATCAAGCTCATCTTCATCATCACATTCATCATTAGAGTGTGTGGGAGTGTGGGATGATACCTTTTCCTCCTTTGCCTAAGGAAAGTAGGAATTTCATTGTCGTCGTCAGAGAAGTTGGCAAAAAGCTTGGGTGAGGAAGAAGTGTTGGTGAAGAACGATGTCGATGAAGAGGATGCATCATGTATAGCAATTGCAGCTACACTCTTCTTTTCATTGTCATTGTCTTCATCACTATCATCATCGGATTGCCATTTTTCACCTATATGTGCTTCACCCCTTCTTCTTGCTCTTATACTTCTTGTCACCTTCCTTGTTGTACCTCGATATCTTGCCTTTGTTTGGGCAATCCGCAGCAAAGTGATCGGTGAGTCTACACTCGTAGCAAAATCTCTTCCTATATTGCTTGTTTCCACCACTACTCCTCATCCTTTGTTTCTTCTTGATCAAGAACTTTGCATAATTTTTCACCACGGGAGCTTGTTGTTCATCAAGTTCTTCATCACTATCATCATGCTTGTGCTCACAACATCCTTTGTTGCAATCACTTGACCCACTTCCATGAGATGCCGTGAGGGCAATATTTCTCTTTTGACTAAGTGTTTCTTTGACCTCATCATCTAGAACTTCATGATGCATAATCTTTGCAAGCATCTCTTGTGTTGTCATTGTGGTGTAATTTTCTCTTTCCATTATCACGGAAGCTAGCATGTTGTTCTTTTCTCTATACACTTTGCATAGCTTTCTTGCAGCAGCTTGTTCATCCCATCGTGTACATCCAAGTGCTCTAACTCTATTGATCAAGGTCATGAATCTACCATACATAGCTTTAGTGGTCTCTCCTTCAAGCATAGTAAACTTCTCAATTTTTCCTTGTAGAAGCTCAATGTTTCCAATTCTCACACTCTTATCTCCTTCAAATGATATTCTCAAGGTTTCCCAAATTTGCTTTGCATTAACCATACCATTAACTTTGTTGTTGTCTTCCGGAGTGAGACATTACAAGATCAAAGTTGCAGCCGTAGCATTGAGATGAAAATCCACCTCATCTTCGGGTGTCCACTCACTAGGTTTTTCTGGAATATCCACACCAACTTCAACCGCTTCCCAACATCTTGCGGCTATAAGATGTAACTTCATCCTATGATCCCAATCGGTGTATCTTACTCCATCAAAAGGAGGTGGCTTGCCAGGATTTATCATTGGCGTGTGAGGGTTGGTGTTCTTGCTTGTTGAGCTATACTCATGTCCCACTTTTAAGTATCTTCTTGTTGCTTTTGAAGTGTCACGGTGAGTTGTGCCGTGATTTTATCAACCAAACTCTTCATTGTAGCTTCATCCATTTTGGCCAATGTTACTCCTCACACGGTGAAGCGTTGATCCGAGGGACTTGGCTCTGATACCACTTGAAAGGATCTAATCAGCCTAGAGGGGGTGAATAGGCGATTTTTTTGATAACCTGAAACTTAAAGCTCCAATGCGGAAGTTAAATACCAACCGGTAGTAGGACCGGAAGTAGGACCAATAGTACTGGTAGTTGAAAAACCAGTACTACCGATGCAAACTTCCAATACTACCAGTGCCCTACGAAACTACAAAATTAAAATAGAAATCAAAGTAAATTGAGCTGTAATTTCAGATCCAAGGGTTACCACCCCTTTGTTGATGTTGGTGATGAAGATGTTGAACTTTTTGGAGCTTTTCACTGCACCAAATCGTAGATCGATTCCTCCAACCTAAGATCTTGAGGATGGGGATGAAGAACATAAAGAATACAAAGAACAAGGGTAGTCAAAGCTACCACCACAGCAAGACACACGATTTAATCCGAGGTTCGGCAATCCCCACAAAGGAGTTCCTACGTCCCCGTTGTTGAGGTGACAACAAAGGTCCGACCAAGAAGGTCTCCTCGCTCAAGCAACCACGAAGGATTACTTGAGATATCCACTAAGAATCAAGGATAATACAAACACTTCGGGCGCCCTCACAAATGAAGCAACACGGGCAGCCAGAAGAACGCCTAGCCGGCTAGGGTTCCAAGAATCCAAGAGTAACAAACATAAATCAAGCCGACAAGACGAGAAATCCAAGTGCTCAAGTCGTAGATCGAAGTTCCCGCTCTCTAATCTCACGTCCCTAGCTCAAATCCTTGAGGGGATGAAGTTTTGGGAGCAAAGGGGGAGAGAAAGCAGGTGAGCACAAGCTTGGGAGCTGGTGTGAATGAATGGAATAAGCAAAAACTCGAGAAACGAGAGAGGTGAGGGTTATATATAGTGCCTGTCCAGAACAACTACCGGTACTACCGGTGTGAATCACCGGAACTACCGTTACCTCAACAAATATGACCGTTGGGGCGTGTCATAATGTGCAAAGGCTGATAGACCGGTACTACCGGTCCAAGGACCGGTACTACCGGTAGTACAGGGAGATGCAACAATGCACGTTCGACGGGACCAGAAAATATTCGTTGCAACTACCGGACTATAAATCAATTATATCCGGTACTTCTGGTCCTAATCGGTACTACCGGTCCTACTTTCAGTGTACTTTTGGTAGTACAAAACTACAACCTCGAGCGTTTGACTTTGTAAAAAAAAGGACCGGTACTACCGGTCTATAAATCATTTAAACCAGTACTACCGATTAAGACCGGTACTACCGATGCGGCGACCGATACTTTCGGTAGTACATCGATCGCAGCCTCGAGCGTTCGACTTGGCACAAAATATTCGACCGGTACTTCTAGTATATAATTCGAATATAACCAGTACTACCAGTAGGCTAGGTTGGGTGAAGCAAAGGACTTTTTCTAAGTGCAGTGAGTGCAACGGTGTCTCTCCAAACGCTCTAAATATCGACATGAGCACTTTTATACCTCGAATTACCAACCTAATTTATATCCCTCTTGATAGTACGACGTTTCCTATTACTCAAGCAAAGATAAAATCTGAGGGATCTCTTGAGAAGAAATGACGTCCATCCGAACAAAAATTAGGGTGCTTGTATCACCAAATGTTATCATTCAAATCTTTCAATGGACTAGCACCTGCGTATTCACTTTAGATAAACTTATTAGTCCCTAATTTGATTGTCATTAATTATCCAAAACCCACATCGGGGGCAAATGCACTTACATCATGCTTGTGCTCACAACATCCTTTGTTGCAATCACTTGACCCACTTCCATGAGATGTCGTGAGGGCAATGTTTCTCTTTTGACTAAGTGTTTCTTTGACCTCATCATCTAGAACTTCATGATGCATAACTTTGCAAGCATCTCTTGTGTTGTCATTGTGGTGTAATTTTCTCTTTCCATTATCATGGAAGCTAGCATGTTGTTCTTTTCTCTATACACTCTACATAGCTTTCTTGCGGCAGCTTGTTCATCCCATCGTGTACATCCGAGTGCTCTAACTCTATTGATTAAGGTCATGAATCTATCATAAATAGCTATAGTGGTCTATCCTTCAAGCATGGTAAACTTCTCAATCTTTCCTTGTTTAAGCTCAATGTTTCCAATTCTCACACTCTTATCTCCTTCAAATGATGTTCTCAAGGTTTTCCAAATTTGCTTTGCATTCACCATACCAATAACCTTGTTGTTGCCTTCCGAAGTGAGGCATTACAAGATCAAGGTTGTAGCTGTAGCATTGATATGAAAGTCCACCTCATCTTCGGGTGTCCACTCATTAGGATTTTTAGGAATCTTCACACCAACCTCAACCGCTTCCCAATATCTTACGGCTATAAGATGCAATTTCAACCTATGAGCCCAATCGGTGTATCTTACTCCATCAAAAGGAGGTGGCTTGTCAGGATTTATCATTGGCATGTGAGGGTTGGTGTTCTTGCTTGTGGAGCTATACCCATGTCCCACTTTTGAGTATCTTTTTGATGCCTTGCTTGTATCACCATCTTCAACCTCTCTTTCACTAGTTTCTTCTGGATTTTTTGATGCAATCAGTGTATCTTTTTTATGCAATTTCATCCTATGAGCCCAATCGGTGTATCTTTTTTATGTCTTTCATCTTGTCTAGTTGCTTTTGCATCTTGCTCATTTGTTCCTGCTGTTGCCTTGTAGTGTGATGGTGAGTTGTGCCGTTATTTGAGCGGCTAACTCCTTCATTTTATCCTCATCAGTTGCGACCATTGGTACTCCTCATGCGGTGAAGCATTGATCTAAGGGACCACGGCTCTGATACCACTTGAAAGGATCTAATCGACCTAGAGGGGGTGAATAGGCGATTTTTGATAACCTAAAATTTAAAGCTCAAATGCAGAAGTTAAATACCAAATGGTAGTAGGATTGAAAGTAAGACCGGTACTACCGGTAGTTCCAGAACTACCGATGCAAACTTCTAGAACTACCGGTACCCTACGAAACTACGAAATCAAAATGGAAATCAGAGTAAATTGAGCTATAATTTCAGATCCAATTGTTACCACCCCTTTGTTGATGTTGGTGATGAAGATGTTGAACTTTTTAGAGCTTTTCACTGCACCAAATCGTAAATCGATTCCTCCAACCTAAGATCTTGAGGATGGGGATGAAGAACATGAAGAATACAAAGAAAAAGGGCAGTCAAAGCTACCACCACAGTAAGACACACGATTTAATTCGAGGTTCGGCAATCCCCACAAAGGAGTTCCTACGTCCCCGTTGTTGAGGTGACAACAAAGGTCCGACCAAGAAGGTCTCCTCGCTCAAGCAAAAGCTTGAGATATCCACTAAGAATTAGGGGTAACACAAACACTTCGGGGCACCCTCACAAATGAATCAACACGGCAGCCACGAAGAATGCCTTGCCGGCTAGGGTTCCAAGAACCCAAGACTAACAAATATAAATTAAGCCAGCAAGACGAGGAATCCAAGTGCTCAAGTCATAGATCGAAGTTCTCGCTCTCTAATCTCACGTCCCTAGCTCAAATCCTTGAGGGGATGAAATTTAGGAGCAAAGGGGGAGAGAGAGCAGGTGAGCAGAAGCTTGGGAGAAGGCCTCTCTCAGGTGAGAGTCACGTGAATTAATGGAATGGGCAAGAGAGGGATAAAGAAGAGAGGTGAGGGGTATATATATAGTGTTTGTTCAGAAATACTACCGGTACTACCGATGGGAACTATCAAAACTACCAGTACCTTACCAAAAGTGACTGTTGGGGCATGTCAGAACGTGCAGATGGTGACATACCTGTACTACCGGTCCAGGGACCTGTACTACCGGTAGTACAGGGATGCGCAACTACACACGTTCGACAGGTCCGAAAAATATTCATTGCTACTACCAGAATATAAATCAAATATATCCGGTACTTTTGGCTGTAACCGGTACTACCGGTTGTACCACCGGTACTACCGGTAGTTTCAACGATTTGCAACTTCGAGAATTCGACTTTGTTGGAAAAATAGGACCGGTACATCTGGTCTATAAATCAATTTTAGTCGGTACTACCGATCTATAAATCAATCCTGCGACCGGTACTACCGGTAGTACATCAATAACAGCCTCGAGCTTTCGACTTGGCACAAAATAATGGGCCGGTACTACCGGTCTATAATTCAATTATATCCGGTACTACCGGTAGGCCAGGTTAGGTGAAGAAATGGCCTTTTTCTAAGTGCAGTGAGTGCAACGGTGTCTCTTCAAACGCTCTAAATATCGACATGAGCACTTTTAGACCTTGAATTACCAGTTTAATTTGTATCCTTCTTGATAGTACGACGTTTTCTATAACTCAAGCAAAAATAAAATCTGAGGATTCTCTTGAGTAGAAATTTCATCCATCCATATAAAAATTTAGGGTGCTTGTATCACCAAATGTTATCAATCAAATCTTTTAATGGACTAACTCCTGCATATTTACTTAGATAAACTTATTAGTCCCTAGTTTGATTATCATTAATTTTGTAAAATCCACGTCAGGGGCGAATGCACTTACACGAAGACTGCACGTAAGCTCCATGTGATGAGCACACATTCAACTGCCACATTAGTGCCTGGACATGACCCAGATTTACTTGTTGCAAAAGCTTGTTAATTTAACAGAATCTATTGCCTTGTGTCCACCCTAGGATCTATAGAAGGATTGCACTGTATTCACCTTTTCTCCTAAGCCCATGTTCTGCCTAGCTTGTCTTTGGACGTGTTTACAGAATGTTCTTTCATACTTTGTAAATGTGCTTTTATGTTCACGATTTGTACAATAATTTTGAAAATATAACTATCTATAACTTTCTAGAATGTGTCGATTTTTCCCGCAAAAAGAAAAGGTTTGTGTGAACATGTCTCGTACTTTATGTACTAGCAAATATGTATTTATGTGCTATCCTTCTATTAATTTTAGAGCAATAATTTATTTTACGACGGCCATAATATCTATAATATAATTTAATGTTGGCAATACTATAACAATTTGCTATTAAATCTATATCAATTTAAAATAAAACTTTGATAGTATTTTAGTTAGGTAGCGTATTGCTTTATGCGCAAACTATAAAAACTTCAATTAAGAACGCTAGATTTTAATCCGATAGCTACAACAAATCGTTGGTAAATTTAGCACTTAGATCCTTTCATTCATCCCATCTAATTCGTGTTTATGCAAAACACCCCTACACTCTAACGCCGTCCTGATCTACGTCCTATCATGGCCGCGGTCCCGCTCGGTCTCCGTCGGTCTCGGTCTTTTTGTCGCGCAACCTCCGCGGCATCCGTGCGTGTTAGGATCAGCGCCGCCGCTTTGCGTTTCCTTGGTGGCAGGCATCCCTCGGCATCGGCGGCCATGGAGGCATCGGCGGTGTCCTGATCTTATTGTTGTTTAATGCTGCAGATAAAGTAGCTCATGACTGAAGATCTTATGCTTATTAAATGATTGAAGGCCTAATGTTTATGCATGATTGTTTATATATTGATTCCAGATTATCGTGCGCATTCCCTATAGTTAAGTGTGTGCCCTTGCCTCCTTGACGGGATTGGCAACATCTGTGAAAGATGCTCCTGAATAGGTTCAGATTTCTGATATGCTTGTATTCTGAACGACAATCTTTGGGGATCTCTGATGCCAATAGTAGATTGAACTATCGTGGACATGCTAACCAATATTGCCTCCCGGAGTGGATTCGTGGAACGTCGAGCATCGAATCTTTGAATCGACTGACGTAGAGCAGCGTACTGATGAATTTGGCCAGCACGGAGTCAAAGTGGCGACTGGGATTGATGGTCGGCTTACGTTCTGGACCTTCTCGTCGAGGAGGGGCACGGCCATTCCAAACGCCGGTTGGGCGGCTGCCTGCCTCCGATGGCGCTGTACGGGGTCGCGACCCAGGCCGCGGTGGCGGCCGCGATGAACCGCGCGACGAACAGACCGAGCGGGACCGCGGCCACGAGCGGACATAGCCAGACGATCGAGACGGCGTTAGAGTGTAAGGGGTGTTTTGTATAAACACGAATTAGATGGGATGAGTGGAAGAGCTTAAGTGCTAAACTTATAGTCATCAGATTAGAATCTAGCGTCCTTGATTGGAGTTTTTATATTTTGCACGCAAAACTAGTTTCCGTAGCATACGCTGCTTTTTAGTTAAGTCTCGTATAAATAAGTACAAAAATATTAACTTGTAAATATATATGGTAACTTTAGTTTTCAAACTATTCATATGTTGTTTACATGTAAATATAAAAGATGACACATGTAAATATATACAATTCACTTCCTTGTAGGAATTCATCTTGTCATGCCTAAGAAAGCTGAAGGAAGTAGTTATTAATATGCATGTCTTATGAGACAACAAAATCAGATTGCGATGGGAGCGAGAAGAGAACGAGAGGAAAGGGATGGAGAGGGCGGTGAGCGCATCAGTGTTCTGAACAAAACTATTTGGAAGTTGAATTCCCTAATTTTTAAGAATCCGACTTCATTTATTGCTCTAGGTTTATACTAAACAGCTACTTGGTTGTTAAGAATCTGGTAAAAATTGGCAGTAAAAACTAGGCTGTTTGTAGATTCCATCATGTCTTCAAAAGCCAGACTCTTAAAAACCGGCAACAACCAGTAGATCCAAAGAGACCAGCTTTCGAGATATCATAGGTGAAGCTAACAGGGACGTTTTGTTATAAATACGAAAAGTAACTTCAGTCGATAAGCATCAGAGATGGAATGCAGAAATAATCTATGCACATCATGCTGTACTACCGACAAACAATGGCCTATAGCTTGAAGACAATGTCAGCATATTTGGCAAGTAGCTATATAGCTTCCTAGCTAGTACCATAAAGTATAATAATCGGTACTGCGATTCTTAAAATGGTCGTGCTTTTAGCAATCAGAATCACCGTATACATATCCGTGGTGTCCTTGGGCTGCAGCTGATGGTGCAGATTGTTCTGCATTTCTCGAGCACCTTTCTATCTGTTGTAAAAAAAAAAAAAGCTTCTTTCTATCGCTGTACGTGAAAATGCCTCTTGCAGCTTTTTGTTTATGCTAAGGCCCTGTATGTCAGGAACTTGTTGATCGGCATGAACTTTGGTTTACAGTGCTGACCCTTGCATTTTTATAGCATATAAATAAACTAATACTTCCTCTGTTCATACAAAAATGAATTATTAGATCCATGCTAGTAAATCGGACTCAAGTTTGACCAAACTTGTAAATACTGTTAGCATTTAGGTCTCTAATAAGTAATTTAGAAGGCGTAACTGTTTTTTCTCATCATGTCCAAGCGTAAAAGGTGCTGTTCTTTAATCCTCTACTAGTTCACACGCATGCAGCCATGCAATATTTAGTGCACCTGCAGGTTTCCTACCTTCCTATTCACGTGCATGCAAGTTATTGTCTTTCTCTTTGTGTCGAGGATTGGTTAGCATACACTTAGAATTTATTTGAGCGTTGGTCTCCATAAGCATGCTACCAGAATTAATCTAAGGGCCAATCCCTTTATTTTGGAGGAATTAATCTAAGGTCTCCATAAGCATGCAAGTTAATACATTTTTTATACATATTTAGTGTTTGACTTCTCGAAAAATGAGATTTACATTCTTCTGTACCGTATTTGGTGAAGTACTCATAAATATTAACTCATAAATATATTCTTTTGAAAAATGAGATTTAGCTTATTTGGTGAAGTACTCATAAATATTAACTCAAGAAATGTGAAGCTTTAGAGGGAGAAGGTACTTTTTTTATGAAAGGAGAAGCTACTTTTTACACTACAATGCGAAGCCACCTAGCACAGCTTTACTATATTCTTAGGTAACCCACCCAATTACGAACAAATCCTACCACGACTTAAAAGTATTCGGTAATACAAGTTGGTGATATCACTTAGCTGGAGGGCAAAGCTCGCTAGGACTAGGATAGCCAGGCTGGCCGGCTTACTTTCCACTTTCATGTTTCCAGCGAGGGAGCTAAGGAAGGTCGCACCGTTGTTGAGCGCTGCAGAGCAGAGGTGCCACTCTCATTGGGAAGGAGGCGGGGGAGGGGATGTCACCACCAACTGGACGAAGAGGAAGGTCATGCCTCCGCCCAGCGACCTCCCTGGGGTCAAAGACTAAGTAACGGGTCAAACATGCATTGATTTACTATTTCAAGAGTAATTTACATTTGAAAAAGGGAATTTATAGTGTTATTTTTAGAAAGTTATCGGGGTCAGCTGACCTCGGTAATTACATTGTAGATCCGCCACTGCCTCCGCTAGGCACTCCGGAGGAGAGGCTTCGCCGTTGAATGGAAGGAGACGAGGAAGGAGCGAGATCGCCGGCCAGATGGAAAGGAAGGCCGCGATGCCGTCAGGCGCTGCGAAGGAGAGGCGTGGGAGTGGGTGGGTGGGTGTTGGTATTGGGTAGCCAACTTATCTCCTAAGCCTTTTAGCCCCAATTTGCCACCCCCCCCCCCCCCCGATTTCTTTGCCAAAAATAAGGGCTAAAAGTATAGGGCAATAGTTTTGCCATGGGAAACAAACGGGCCCGCAGTTTCCTAGTTGGGGTAATGATCTTGCAAAGCACTTCAATCATTTCTGCATTGTTCATCTATTGTTTTAGGTATATTTGGCCTATGCTGTCCTACGGCACAACTTCTGATCATAGCAAGATCTAGCCCTGCCAATGAGAAGAGGAACCAAATGGTCCCTAGAAAAACAGGGAGATCAAAGAAGAGATTAAAGGGCCTTCTCGTCGCCTCCCCACCAGCAATCTTCAGGTGACACTGATTCCTTCCTATAGGCTCATACAGTCCAAATTAATGTCCTCTATGTTTATTCTTGCTGCTGCTATGAAGACATGTCGTATGTGTATCTCCCACTGACACACCTCCATGCCATCTTCGCAATTTCCAAGCATTATTACCCAACTAGCTTCTTCCCCGCCTATATAAACACACGCACCTCCATTGTTCTTCACCTCGTAGCATACAAACACAAGGCAGAAAACGATCTTATATATAGCTATGCAGTAGTGAAGTATTTGTAGCATATCGATCACTTATCCTTTCTTGACAAAACAAACAATGAATTCATCATCATGGACGGATAGGCAGAACAAGCTGTTTGAGAAGGCACTAGCCAAGTATGGTAAAGACACGCCGGACTTCTGGCAAAACGTGGCTCGGGCAGTAGGCGACGGAAAGACGGTCGATGACTTGAAGAGGCAGTCCAAGGAGCTGGTTCGAGACGTGGACGACATTGAGTCCACACGCGGTTCGCAGTATGACGACGGCAGCAGCAGCGGCAGTGAGCAGAGGTACTTAAGTAGTCCATGCATTTTCCCTCTCTATACTCAGTTATGCTAGCTGCCGGAGGTTTATTACTTGTCGTGGAAGGTTTTGATCCCTTAGCGTGTATTTTTCTCTTTGCACTTTACTTTCTTGTGTGTTCTGATCCACGACATTAAATGAAGTAATGTTTTCTTATTACAAGTTTTCTAGGCCCCCTTAACATGTAGTTTTTTCATCACTCCTTGCCCTTATATGTGTGCGTGTGTAAAGTTAAATACACAGGCTATGAACACCAACCATACTCATAAGTCACTGACTGTCACTGACAAAAAGCCCCCGCTTGTAGCTTTAACCATTCGTTAATTTAGAAATTCCCTGTAGGTCAGGAGTAGGAGTCCTAGCTAGATGGTCTTTGCTAAGCTGTCCATATAGGGGAAGAAAATTTATGTTTCCAAATTGATTTGTTTATAGTATCGTTTCTCTTTCTTAGAAAATGAAAAGTTCTTCCAGTATGTAAGAATAATAAATGATTTCTACAGTCTTTCTTTTTTTGGCTTCAGAATAACATGGTTAGCTAGTTTGTTTACTTGGGGATGAGATCATGTTTTATGATTGTTCCTAGTTATATATATGCAAATCACTACAGAAGTTAGCTTTTGCGCACAAAAAAAAGGTACACATGCATGCTTTACGATGTCCACCACCTCACTTAAAAGGATGGAGGTCAATCACAAATCAATGGTCATGCATAGCAGCGATGTCCAAAGCATTGTCTTGTATAAGCGAACATATGCTTTTTTTTTCCTTTGCAGCTTCGGGTGCTGATTGTGCTTTACACTCCAATTCAAAGACGCAGAATCTTAATGTACTGCTCTAGCAATCTCATATCCTGGGTAATTCAACATTTTTTTCTTATCTGACCCATATATAATGTACTATGTTTGGTGGAATGTGCCCTTGATGATGATGAACGAGCATCGACAATTTTAAAGCGTGGTCAAATCGCATGTTGCAGCACTAGGGCAATTAATAATATGGAATGCTATGTGCATATCTATAGTTAGCAGGAGGAAGATAGACGCTCTTCCTCATGATTTGAGTACAACAGGACCCTACACGGTCTCTTAAAGCCCCCCCGGTCCTATCAGCGACACAAAGTGACATCGTCCCTAACAGTGGATCCTTTGTTCTCTGGAATGCGGATAAAAGCCATTTCGCTTTCTGCTCTACCTAGATCCTTCTATTATTGCCATTAAACATCTTCGTAGGAGAGAGTCTTTACCTTTTGTCGGAACATCTCCATTATTCCTTCAAGCAGAATATCCAAACAACTTCCCCCTTTTTTACCATTCCTGATTTTCAGGGACAACAGGTTCGACAACTAGCTAAGCGTACGTAGAATTCAATTTTTTGGTTTCAAATATTTGGTACTCCGGATCTTTTAATTTCTCTGTTCTTGCAGGCGCAACCTCCAGTGATAATAAACGGATAGTGCAAGGAGGCAACTTCCTGCATTCACCAAATACCTATTTGCACTATGATATGATAGCTGTGATGGTGGCCCTTGCCCCAGATAATAAAGTTTACTCCTACTCATCCTTAGTCGGAGACATAATCGAGTTCGGCGTCAGAATTGTACCTTTAGTCTGTATCCATGTTACGTGTGTGTCTGCATCTGTATGTGTAATGTGTCCCACGATGAGCACTGTCTTGAGAAGCAGCGGCAGAGGTACTGCCGGAGATATAAAATTGCACGGGTGCTTGTTTGGTGTGGTGTGTCCATGTAATCTTATCTAGCTATCCCGTCTAGCCAGCCGATTGCTATTGAAGCTGAAGTATATGGATTACTCATTACAGATGTTGAATGTTGCATTGGTCTCTGAACTGACTGATTGATTATTGCTGTACCCGAACGACGAAGCATAGTGTCAAAAAAAGAAAAGAAAATGGGGGACCCAAATAGAGACTCCAAGACAAAAGGTGTCTGTACTGATCGGAAACGGGCCAAACGTTGTGATATGTTGGTTCAACAAAATATCTCATGGGACTCACTTAGAAGCGTGGTTCTATTAAATAAAATATGAGTTCATGATGCGTATGTACTTAGTACAGGATGTTTGTGGCATGTCTAGGAAAATCGCGTCTTAGATTAGCCCACAGACCCAATAATATAAGTGGATGGACTCTCAAGAGAGTGAAAATTCTTTTTCTATATGCGGCTGTGGCGCTTATAGAAAACGGAGATACAACTGGAGCCAACTGGCTACCCCACACTACCGAATCCCGACACCCGGCCAGCTGCACCTGCCTCCATAGGACGCCAGCCTACCGGCACCACAGGCGCCCACTCCACTGCCTCAGCCTCCACCCCAGGCGCCATACACCAGGCCTTTTCGCGCCAACCAACTGTTGTGGCGTGACTAGCGACGCCCACATTCGATGGGTCTACAGATCCGTTACCGTGGATATAAGGATGCAAATCAACTTCCGGCTGCGTGATACTCCACCAGATGATCAGGTTTGGTATGCAGCTTTTTCATATCACTAATCCATGATGCATAAGGCGCCACTAGCAGATTGAGCGACATTCACGCAGTCCCTAGTTCGGTCATGCTACTCGCCTCTGGAATCGACAATCTCGTCAATGATGAAGTCGCAAAGGTCGCCAACGAGCTCTAAGAGTTGGTCATCCTTGTATGGATCCCTTCTCTTGTTTTTGTCTTCTTCTCACTACAAGAGAACAAATTTAGGTCTAGTATTTCATAACATAAGCTAATGAGGTTCAAACTTACCAGTTTAGGGTGTCTTCTGTAGGAACTAGCGGTACTCATTACAGAACAGACGTAATATCCATAATGTAGACTCCCAAACCTATGCTTGGGCCTGTGTATTTCGTATATGGAAATGTTAAGTAATATTATTGATAATCCACACAACGGAGTGTACCAATGTATGTTACACTTACCGCACATCGAGTTTAGATAATTCAAAACGTTCTTGAATTTTGGATTATGCCTTCCTTTATGTTCGTTGACATAGTGCCTGAATGCTCTGTTCGGTTGATTTTAACAAATGCAACTTTTCAGTATCCAAAAAGCGAAGATGAGGATTGTCGATATGTATACGTCTTGAGAACCGCTATGAAGTCCATGTATGTCATTGGTGCATATAGCAACCACCACAAGAGCGCATGCCCCGACACGGCTACACCTTCTTGGACGACATAGCGGCCCGCAAGAAACGTACTCCTCCAGCAAACGTCAACATCAGCAGATCATCTACGAGCACGCTACTCCACGAAGAAGAGAACCACCGCATGGATTGTTTAATTATCTGTGCAAAATGCATGTTTTCTCAGTCGGTTGATTTCTTTGCACTGTCCACAACAAATCGAACCGACCGTGGACACATACCACCGTTGCTTATTGCATTTCTGGCAGTGAACGGGACGTCAGTGATATGTCCATCTGCAGTAGTGATTATAAACATACTAGGTTGCACATTGGTTACAAGAGCCCAGTACGAGCAAATTTAAACTGGCTTGTGCATTTGAGTTGGTAGCTCGCAGCATGTTGTTCAAAAATTCTCTCACCGGCTGATGCCGGAGTTCTGAGATTTTCTTTACTTCTACCTTAACTAGGTTCGTGCCCGTGCGTTTCTACGGAATAGCTAAACTTTTATACTAAAAACACACAGATCGCACGATAAGATAACTCAAATCTACAAATTGAAATAACACTCCAACTGTTCATCTTAATTAAGTATAGCTTTGTAATTAATAATTTTATTATATTGTGAAACTTGTTAATTAGAAATCAATGGCTGTTGAAAGTAACAGAAGCATGTTCAATTTTGAAAATATAAGGTACCTCTATTGTGTACACCGAATACCTTATTAATTGGTTGTTTCTAATAGTTCATATCTAAAATATGAGGTACCTCCATTGTATACAACGATCATAGCCTACCTGAAGGGCTAGTTTATCTGTAAGGTATGCGAATGGTAAGTGGTGACTCAAAAATCTCCATACATACAAACTGAACTTTCCTACCTTCAATTTTCTAGACTTCTCGTATTTCTCTTTATCACTTTGCACCTTCAGTGTGCTTCTTGCTGCCAGGAAAACATAAAAAAGGCCAAGCATGTCTTTAACTAAAAAAAAGGCCAAGAATGTAACAGTATTATCATGCTTCGGTTCCTTCCAGCTGCAGCCCACCTGAAGCACAAACACATTCAGGTATATATGCCCCCTTCCCCTGAAACTAACGCCATGGTTCTTTACTGCTACTTATCTGAAGTGCCTCATTCGTCATTACTAAACAGAAAGTAGTGACGCTGAACTTAACCACATTTAGTTTACAGGAAGGTGTTTTAATTATATAATACAGGCTAATAAACATGAACTTGCAGAAAATTCAGTGATTTCAAATAGGTAGCATAGAAACATATACAATATCTAAATCACTCAATTTAGCAAGCATATGAGAAGAAAAGGGCTGCTCGAGCTACATACCAAGGCCAATATTATATAATAGCTAAAATCCCATTAATAGGAAAAATGAAATTACCTGCAACAATCTCTCCTCTTCTGAACCTTGCAATCTCTGTTCCTGTGCTATTTACCTGAAATTTGGACAAACCCAGACTTGTAATTGGTAGCCAGTCATACCATTAAATGATTTTTGAATATGAAAACCAACGATCAAACTAATCATGGTTATTGTTGCCTGACCATAAACAGTATCCAGGAGTGAAAACAATATATTCTCTACTGGACAACAGATGGCATCTACCGTCAAGTTTCCCCCACCTTTTCAGTTTTCATGCAATAAAATAATTTGTATATAAACTGGAGGACTCAATCTGCCCACGTCATTATCCTGACCACAATAGTACAGTCACCTTCTATTAGGACACTGGAGACACCTTCACCATAGAATTTGGAATTCAGCGTAGAATTTAATTTGAGCAATTATTAATCTTAGGCGCAAGGTAACCATGCGGTTTCCAACTATGAAAACAGTAAGAACGGTAAGGTTTCTTATCAGTCTAGGAGGACCAGGGCATCAAAACTTATTACCAATAAGTGCACTGTAACTGAACGATGCTTCCTATATGCAGAGAGCAAAAAACGTGAGAGAGCATTTTTCTAATGATTACGCATATATTGCACATTATGACAATGCAATCCTTTGATCCAGGAACCATCCATATCCTTCAAAAGTAAATGATAGTGCACTAATTGGAGCTCTATTGAAAAAAGGACTTGTCATTCTTCTACTTGCAATAAATAGTTCAGACAGATACTTTCTAGTCTTTTTTGTCAGACTTATTGCACAGTCAAATGGTGATTATAGATTGACAAGTATAATACCATCACTGCACTAATATATGATAAAAAAAATTCTGTGTTTGGTTGGCACATTTTCTAACCTTCCCTTTAATATCAAACAAAACTGATAGAGCCTGGGAAGATGATCTAAGTCGCATTAAGATAAGCTTGTAAATCCCCTATAGATGTAAAACAAGTTGCCCATATCTTCTAAGAGACATTCATGTAAAACAATGGATGGCATTCATGGAATCATGGTAAGCAAACATGAACCAATGGGCACCGGCAGAGTAAGACAAACATCTACATACCTAGGAATAACAGATCGAAGCGTGTGCAAATTAGAGTCCTTCCAAGTCCAAAACATGTAGAAGCAGCACAAATACTGGAAAGTGAGCAGAAACAATGGGAACAAAATGAAATAGGATGCAGAGAAAAGAGAGGAAGCATCTCTAGCACTCACAGTATAGAAGCATGGCTCATGCCCACGGCACCGCTAGTCAACTGCTCCAGGATACTTTCACTGGTAGTCAAATTGGCATGAAAGTTCCTAAAAAAACGACTGATAGTGAAAAACTATTTTTTCTGCACAACTGAATGTTCTGAATTGTAACATACAACCATTTAGCCTTTTAACACCACACTTCAGCATCTACTTAGGATTGAAACAAAAAGGCAATGGTGGCTACACTCATAATGGCCAGCAGACATGCTTTGATTCATACTAATAATATTCGGGACCACCCAAAATAATTCCAGCAAGCTGCCAAATGTTTTTTCCTAGGATCTTTACTGAAAGGCAGTCACAACTATGAACACCCACATGTCTATACTGAAAGGTAGTCACAACTATGAAAAGAACTTTGCTCATATTCTGCTGAGTCTCTGGAAACTGCTGAGGAAAAACACAGAACCCTTTATTGATGAAGATTCAAGCATTATCAGATAATGATAGCGACAGAGTCGTAAACGAGATTTGTGCCAGTGACGACGAACTCCGATCAAAATGGCGGCCAGATGCAGTTCAGCCTAATATGAGGTCACACATCGGAGATCGTGGAGGAGACCGATGTCGTCCGCGCAGATCGGATCAATGCTGAATTTGTTGGATCATGAACAGTATAAGAGGGAGAAAAAAACATGGAAATATGCAGTGCTGCGGGCGACGTGTGTTGGGCGACTGTGTGCACGCTGGCGGCGGCGAGCCCTTGTTGGGCGATGGAGCCGCTGTCTGGTGACGGCGTGCACAGCGGCCATGGCGAGCATGCATAGGTTTGGCAATCACCAATTGATTGCTAGGTACACATCACTAACGGCAACCGGAGATGACGAGAGAAGTTATAGCAGGCATAATGCACACGCACAGCAGGAAGGGAAGAGAATAGAATCCACAATGTGAATGTTTGCGTCACCTGGTGGTGCCCCACGCAGGGCCCACGAAGACACCAAGGCGGCGGTCCGTCGTGGCTGCCGCCCACCCGGCTTCCCAGACCACGATGGTCTGTCGTGGATTGGGAGCGAGAGACGGCGTGGACGTCAACGATGGAGGGGCGAGGTCTGGGCGTCTGGCACGGTCGGCGCCTGGTCTCCTCCGATCACGATGGAGGTGCACGATCGCTGAGGGCGGCGAGGTTTCATGAGGGCAGTGTAGAGGACGCATTTTGCAGCTTACAAAGAGCACGATCAATCGTAGGGCCTTTGGCGGTGTAGAGGGCACGATTTCAGGGGGTTTCAAAATTTGACGAAACCTTGAGGCGGGATCGGGGTTTCCTTCTGGGAAGGATCGCGCATCGCGGGCCGCAGGGAAACAACGTCGGGTTTCCTTGTGGAGGGCGGGCAGGACGTCGTATGTATCGCATCATTAGGGAGACCGACGACCTGATCAACGTTTTTGGTACGATTGGGCAGTCTTAATCTTTATCTTTTTATTAGGTAGCGTGTCGGTGCATTGCTACGGAATAATTAAACTTTTTAAAACAACACACACATCGCAGAATATAAAAAAGAGCTAACAGGTTACAAAATTGAATAGCCCGTGCGTTGCGTAGGCTAATATCATGCATGGTGCTGCTGTGGGAGAAAAAAATGCTTTTGCTATATTTTGGCTGGGTGCGTTCTTTGGGTTTGCACCCATATTTATAGCAACTTGACTCTGCTTCGAGATGTGTATTCGTTGACTGCTCACAGAGTTTCAAACTTCAGGTGCTGTGCCCTTGTAAGCTGCGCGGTCATACAGTTTCAATTATTACTGTGCTCGTAGAACTGAGCTACGCATTATACTGAAGTCTCGGCTACCGGACCTCTTTCGCATCATTTCCTCAAGCTGTCAGCTCTTTGGACCTCTTTCACGACCGTTCCCTCTTTCAGCTTGCCGTCTGTACTGTACAATGATGTCACATGACACAAAGCTTGTACAATGTGTTATCTATTGTTTCTTTAATGATTGCATGTAGCTATGATCAAGTGTACATATTATTTATGTAAATTGTTGTAATACTTGTTGATAGATTAACCAAAAATAAACTGATCACTGTTACAATATTTTTTTGGAACCACAAATATAGATAATATATTCGTTTTGAAAGCGTAAAGATTGTTACTTATTCAAAGCATGTCTCATCCATTACGGCGACTTTTCATTTTTACACAGATGCAACCGACTTTTCATGGTGTTTCCATGGTATGTACAAATGCCAACCATCATGTCTCATGTGAAAAATGGACAAAATAGTAGGCATCAAGATCAATCACAAATAAGACAAGTAATCAAGTATGAATGTTGGCAGTATGAGCAATCGCAACAGAAATCACTGCTACAGTAAGATGGGCAAGAGAAATCACTAACACAATAAGATGAATTCCTGCATTTTTTTCCATCATGGTTTTTTTTTTCCATCCTGAACATAAATAAAAACAAACTATACTGCTGTAACTTATCTATTGTGATGGTCCCAATGAAGATATGAATTGTGACCGGACACACATCTGACCACACAGTTCACATGTTCACACTGAAGTCCACATTTAGGACTGAAACTTCCAAAACTGCTGACCAACAGCTTCTTGCTTCTCTCTAAGGTATCTCAAGACTTCATTAGTTCCACTTTCGGCTCAGTTTCATATATATATATCTCAGATTTTGTTGTCAGTAGTCACATGACATTAATTTTGTTGGTGATCCTAGGAAATAGGAAGAACAAATCGTTCAGAACCTATCAGAAAATTTGGAAACCTCTAAGCTAATTCAGAGAAATCTATAACTTGCATGTTCAGACTTCTATGTAATCTAACACATTCATTTCAGACTTCCCATGTTCAGACTTCTATGTATACTCCTCTAAGGACTCAAAATGTTCAGACATATGTATTCCTATGAGGACTCGAAATGCTCAAATTTTCCATGTTCAACACTTGCTCGGGTTTTCTATTTAACAAATAAAAACAAGCATCAATTGCTCTTGTATCTCTTTTATTATAAATAGAAAATGAAGTGCCGTGGGGATCTCCCCCACAATTTTTTGCCTTAAAAAAAATTACGCTGCCACCAGAACACACACGCTGACACGCACCTGTGCTTTCCCAGTTGCACTGCCAACCAGGACACATGCGAATGTCACAATGGATGCGAACAAACGATGCTTACCAAATTGCGTCACCAAAGCACACACAATGATTGCGGAGAAATCATGCAACCTTCGCCATGGCTTGAGATGGTGGTGCCGGTGCAGCATCGATTGTTGTCAGATGGGGACGAATCAAAAGCGCTAGATCCAGCCGCTTCCATCAAAAGCGCTAGATCCAGCCGCTTCCGAGTCACGCCATTGGCATCACTAACGAAGATTGGGACCCCAGCCACCGTCACCGTAACAGTGCTCTTCCACCGTCACCAGAGAAGCATGCTGTCGAGCTCGCAGCACACGGCCGTGTCGCAGTACCCATGGCCGCCGCCGTCATCGTCGGCTGCCTCCTTCTCCTCGGCCGCTGCCCCGTCCACCACGACGCACGTCTTGGGACTTGACGCCTTGTCGAGGACGGTTCTTGGATTGAGCGGAGTGTACGACCAGGCGAAAGCAGAGCTCGACGACAGAGGCAGCGCTGGCGAGTCCACGCTGCACCTGGACCACCACTTCTTCATCTGCCGGTTCCTCATCTTATTGAGGATCACCTGCCCAAGAACATGATGAAATGATGATCGATGCAGGTCAGCAGGTGCCACATTTACGTGCGTGTGCGTGCTAGTTAATTCCGTGAATGAATCAAGAACACATATGAATCCTCAGCTTGGTGTCTTGTGATTTGTCAAGGACGCTGTCGTCGTCGCTGTCCTCGACGGAGGTCCACCCAGCGCCAGCGAGCATCCTGACGCAGGGACATGGGGTCCGGCTGCGCCGCTGGCGGCCGCGGCTGCAGCAGCTTCGCCTCGCGCGCATGCCACCGCGGGCGAGCACTGCAGCGCGTTCTCCCATGCGACGTCAGCCGCCAGCCGGTCACGTGACCTGTCGAGCACGCGCCCCGCCGCCGGCGAGCAGAGCTCGCAGCGAACGCCAAGGACCTGTGCTTGGGCGCTAGGACAGGGTCCTCCTGCGCGTGCTCCATCTTCACGATCCGCTCCTCCGCCCCCCCGAGTTGAACACCGCCGACTACAGCGCCAGCCTGTACTTAGCGTTGGATCGTCCCCGCTGCAGCGCCACCCCTGTCCGGGCGATGCTAACCTCCACCTCCACCTCGTCCTCGTCGTCGGCGTCGGCGTCCTGGTGATCGGGCGCAGGAGCGATTCTAGGGACGAGGTCGGCGTGGCTGAAATAGACGATCTTGCCTGAGTTCTCGTCCGGCCGGATGACCTCGACGAATGCAACGCGGTCGTGCGCGTCGACGGTCACGGCCAGCACATCGTTGGATTTGGATCCCGGCGCCGCCTCGGCCCCGCAGTCGCCACGGAGGCCCATGGAGAGAGGGACTGTGCACAGGGCCCTAACTGCGCAACGTGCACCTCGGGGAAGACGCCCTGGCGCCGAAATCTTCCTGACGCCTGGGCACGAGGCTGGCGCACCTGCTATAAGGCGCCAAGGGTTTTCGCCAGCATGGTCACGGATCTCTCGCACGGGGCATTGGTGAGCCCGGCGCGCGCGGCGTTCTGCGGAGTTCTGCGGAGCGTGGTCGGAGCTTGGCGAGCTGCTGCTCCTCGTCGGGTTCGGCGCCAGCGAGATTGGTGAGCTGCTACTCATCGTTGGGGGCCGTGTGGCCGGTGCTGGGGCTCCGCCCCGACCACCACGTGGACAGCGCGCACACCCAGTTGCGGTACACGGCCACGACATTGAAGCTCAACGAGTCCACGACCGGCGGCGGGTTGCGTCTCCGGCGGCGCAGAGCGACGAGGCCACGGCGGGCTGCGGCAACGGCGGACGCGGAACGACGAGGCAGGGACGAGGGAGGTGAATGTGTCATCGTCATTTGACTCCGCGGCACGAGAGAAAAAAATGCTATTATGGGCCGAAAAATCTCCTTCTCCAGCTATCAAGAGTGCCATAGGCAGCCATGCCTTCCTTTCTCTTGATAATTCCTTACGTTGACTGAGTGACGGGAGGACAAACAGCGGGGGACAGCTGAGCTGAATGGCAATTTCTTTCCTTTTCTCGCACGCTGTTTGCCTTTTCATGCTTGCCCGCTGGATAACTCTCACACCGGCTGAGGGGGAGATAGGAGAGGCCGTGGGGTCGCAGGGGCTGCCAGACGGAAACAATTATCGTACAAAAACTGTCCATTCTTTATTCTTTTATTTGTGAAAGATAGTCGTGGGAGACTACGGTGCCGTTGGGGAGGTCATTAAACTGAAGGTTATTTGTACATAAAAAGTTTTCATCGATGCTATCTAATCTTTTCGATTGGTGAATGTTGGTATACAAAATTAGACGTTAGTACAGTACTATGGTCAAGATTTAATTAGAAATTTATTTCGTTGGTGATATATTTATATTATATGTGTGACGTCTAGTCTAGTAGAAATGCTCTCATTTCTACTGACTGTCCGTCCCATCTGTAAACTTCTTTAGGCCCCTTTGGAACGAGGGCGAAACACAGGAAAAGTAATGGATAGAAATTTCATAGGATTTTTTTCTATCCTGTCCTTTGGTTCACACGAAGAGCAAAGGAAAACTTTTGGAGGATCGCATTCCTGCGCTCGATTCCGGAGGAAAACGAGCATGAGCTCAGAGCTCATGGAAAGAATCCTGGCGCGAAAAGAAAATGACTCGCGCGCACCTGCGGAGCTGCCATGCTGTCCGGCGCCAAGCACAGGCGAGCGCCACCGCCGCGCACGGGCCTCGCAGCTGCTGTGGGCGGCCCCTGCAGTGACGGAGGACGACTACCGGAGTCCGTAGCGGCCCGGAGGCGGAGGCTGGAGCGGTGGTCGGCGGAGGATGGGAGGGCTCGCGTCGCCAACCGCGTGGCCGCCAGTGCCGGATCAGCCATGGCCGGCGCGGGCGCGGTGGCGGCGGTGGGGCGTAGGGGAGGGAGAGGAGAGTTGCAGCCGGCCACCGAGTGGCCTGGACCTGACGTGGTGAAGAGCTGCAGCCGGCCACCTTCTCCTTGGCACGCGCCGCCGACGTGGATGGCGAGTCCATCTCCGCCTCCTACCCTGCGCCGCACGCCACCACCGACACCAACTCATCCGCGTCGACCTCCCTCCCTCCCTTATCCGCCGGATCCAGGCGGTGGTGGACGGCGCTACGGCGTGGGACGGCGAGATCCCGGCGGCGGTGGACTCCCTCCATCCCTTCTCCACCGGATCCGGGCAGTGGTGGACGGCGCCACGCTCGCAGGATGCCGAAGTCCTAGACCGCCGGGCAGGAAGAGGTAGGGGCGCGTGGATGGGAACGCCGCCGTGGGCCTGCCGGCCGAAAGTGGCCGCGGGACAGGTGGGTCCGTGGGTTGGTGGGAGTTTCTGCTTTCTGTACCAATCCTGAGGGACCGACGGGGTGTGGCCAAAGGGCTTTTCGTATGCGTACTATTCCTATAGGATTCGCAAAGTCACGCACTTTCGTTCCTATAATTTTCCTTTTCCTATCCTCTGCCTATAGTAAATCTAAAGGGGGGCCTTAAAGTGGGTACCGAAGAAACCCTGTTCATCAACGTCGCATGCAAGACTCATCTCCCTGTAGACCTACAGTTCTAGCATCTCAACCGTTCACTCCTTTCCCACGGTGCCGATGGATGCCAGACACGCAGCCGCCTTCTGGAACCACCGATGTGGGTGCCCTTTTTTTTTGAGAAAAAAACAAGAGATTATATTCCTTAATCGTCAACATTACAGTTATGTTGGACACTCGAGAGAATACATTCAGGTGTTTCATACATCCAAGTACGATCTAAACATGACATCGAGGCATGCTTAGCAAGATCATGGGCTACTGTATTTGCCTCTCTCTTAACATGAGATAATTCAAAAAACATGCATCTCTCAGTAAGCTCTTGAATTTCATTCAGAACAGGTAAGATAGTTGACCTGCTATTATCTTTACTTCTCCACAAGGATTGCAACTCTAAACTATCAGTTGCCATCATTATCTTCGACTGATTGAGCAAATTCATTAAAACAGCCCCATCGCGTGCTGCATAGGCTTCAACAGTGAGAATATTTGGGATTGGATCATACCATTTGCATTTAGCCGCTAGAACATGACCATTCTCATCACGAACGACCACCCCGGTAGCACCTTGTTGACTTTCCGCCTTGAAAGCAGCATCCACGTTGATCTTTACAAATCCTGCAGGAGGAGGCTTCCACTTCATAATTTGTGTATTGTCCTTCTTTCTTGTCATAGTTTCACCATAGCCAATTAGATCAGAAGATAATTCCCTCGCCCAGGCTTGTAGCAAATCCATTTTTAAATCCCCATGTCGTCTTCCATTGTGTGCTGTCCAAACTGCCCACATTCCACATAAAATGGGACCACATTTTTCATCAGGGCAAAAAGATTTATCCAGTAAATCAAAGCACCATGTAGCAGGATGCAATTTAGGCAGTTTTATATTAAAATGATCATAGAAGAACTGCCAAAACATGGTGGCAAAAGTACACGTAACTAAAGCATGATGAACGGTTTCCTTTTGAACGCCACCACAATCAGGACATGTACCTTGAGTTTCCATATGCTTTTCCATCAAATTAGCTTTAATCGGCACAAAATTATGCATCACCCGCCACCAAAACACTTTCACTTTGGGGGGATTTTTAGTTTCCATAGCCTTTTCCAAAATGGATTATCCTCACTGAAGATTTTGCATAGTTAGTTTTGTTATGTTCCAACGTACGCATTGAGTGGGATAATAATCGGTATGCAGATTTGACAGAATATAGGCCATTTTTCTCTGCACTCCATGCCCACATATCCTCCTTTAATTTTCCAAGTGGAATTTTTTGGATTTCCTTTGCATCAATCTCTAGAAAGTTTTCTTTTAAAACTGTTCATTCCAAGCAGAACCTTCTGAAGTGAGGAGTTCATGAACTCTCTCAACTGTAGCTTCTGGTTTCTTGTACAGAGGTTTAAAACCTGGTATTCCTGGAATCCATTGGTCTATCCATATTTTTGTAGAAGTGCCATCGCCAATTAATTTGATTAATCCCTTCTCCAGTACTTGTCTACCCTTCAAGATTGCTTGCCAAGTATGAGAACTGTTACGCTTTCTTTTAGCACACAAGAAAGATGAATTGTGGTAATATTTGCCCTTAAGCATACGAGCACAAAGAGAATCAGGTCTGGTCAAAAGTCTCCAGCCTTGCTTTCCTAACATTGCTAAATTGAAAAGGTGTAAATCTCTAAAACCCATACCACCTCCTTTTTTCATATGAGTAATTTCTGACCATTTTTTCCAGTGCATCTTCCTTCTATCACCGTCACCTCCCCACCAGTACTGAGCTACTGATGATGTAATTCTCTTACAAGTTGTTTTGGATAATTCAAAACAGCTCATAGAGTATGTAGGCACTGATTGTGCCACAGCCTTGATAAGCACTTCTCTTCCAGCCGAGCTTAATTTTTTCTCACTCCATCCATTAACCAAGTTATGAATTCTTGTGGTAAGTTTCTCAAAGGCTTCTGTTGTGGACCGACCTATCGCTGTAGGTAGACCCAAATATTTTTCCTCAAGTGCTTCTCTTTGAAATTTTAAACCTTGGACAACTTCTCTTTTAGTATCTTCGGAGCAATTCCTACTGAAAAGATTGCAGACTTTGATCTATCAACGGATTGCCCTGAACCCCTGCTATAGGCTTCAAGGATGTTATTTATTCTATCTGCACCCCTTCCTGAAGCCTGGGTAAAAATAATGCAATCATTAGCAAAAAATAAGTGAGAAATCCATGGCGTATGTATTCCAATCCTTACACCTTTTGACAAAAAAGGAGGCCTTGAAAATTTTAATAAACATGACAGACCCTCTATGCGTAGAAGAAAGAGGTAGGGAGATATAGGATCTCCCTACCTAATACCTCTCGAGGGAATGAAAAAATCTGAAAGATGACCATTTATCCGAATTGAGAAGCTTACTGTTTCGACACATTTCATAACAATTGAAACCCAAGATTCTGCAAAGCCTAACTTCACCATAATGCTTCTCAGATAAGCCCATTCTACTCTGTCATAGGCCTTTGCCATGTCTAACTTTATAGCACAAAAACCTGTTTTACCTTTCTTCCTTTTCAGATAGTGAATGCATTCATAAGCCATCAAGACATTATCAGTGATTAGTCTTCCAGGAACAAAAGCACTTTGTTCTTCGGATATTATGTCATTCAAAACCTCTCAACCTATTCGCTAAAACCTTTGAGCAAATTTTGTAAAGCACATTACATAGCGAGATAGGTCTAAACTGAGCCATTTCCTGAGGTTGCTTGACTTTAGGGATTAACACTAGAATTGTTTTGTTAACATCTGTTGGTAGGTCACCCCCTCCCAAAAAGTCCAGGACTGCTTGACATATGTCATCCTTCAACAAAGTCCAGTGTTTTTGGTAGAAGCCAGCTGTAAAACCATCAGGTCCCAGGGATTTATTTGGCTTCATCATGAATAAAGCCTTCTCTACCTCCTCTACTATAAAAGGCCTACAGAGCCTTTGATTCATATCATCTGTTACTTTCTTCGGCACAAATTGGACCACTATGAGGGTTTAAAAACTCCTGTGCAGAGAAAAGTTTAATATAGAATTCAATGGCCACATTTTCTAAATCCTTTTGCTTATGGCAAATGGTTCCATCTTCCTTTTTCAAAGAAACAATCTTATTTTGTCTAGCCCGATCACGACATCTAGCATGGAAGAAAGATGTATTCCTATCCCCTTCTGATAACCATTGTATCCGAGATCTTTGTCTAAGCATTATTTCCTCTCGGGCCAACAATTCTGAAATCTTGTTCAATAAAATAGTTTCTTCCCTTGTTATCCCTTCATGCCCAGATTTCTTACGGACCTCTTCAAGCTCTTTCCTAAGTTTTTTAAGATTCCCGCGGACAGAGCCAAAAACTTCAGAGCTCCATTGCTGTAGAGACCTTTGCATGTTTAGAAGAGAGAATCTTACTCCCTCTAAACTTTTTGTATCACACCTCCAGCTGCTGTTGACTAGATCTTCATAGCTTGGATCTCTAGTCCACATATTTTCATATCTAAACATGCGAGTAATTCTTCTCTGATCGATTTGTACTTGATTTGCAATCTTAATCAACAAAGCACAATGGTCAGACTCTGTTGTTTGGATATGAGTTACTTCTGTGAAAGGAAAGCGTTCCAGAAATTTATCATTTGCCAAACCCCTATCCAGTCTGACATTTCTTTCTCCTTTCTGTTTATTATCCCATGTATATGGTAAACCACAGAAGCCCAAATCAAATAAACCACAGTAATCCACCGCTTCCCTTCCCCAGACCCCGTAGTGCGGGAGCCTACGGCACTGGGTACGCCCTTTTAATCCACCGCTTCCCTGAACCCAATCATTCTCCACTCCCCACGCTCTCTTGTACCAAAATGTTCCTCCTCTGTTAGCACCTCATTAAAATCTCCTGCACAAAGCCAAAGGAGGGTGCTAGTGCTACGAAGAAATCTTAAGAGGTGCCATGACTCTTTCCTCCGATTCCTATTTGGTTGTCCATAAAAACCCATGAATCTCCATTCCTTCACTCCAATGTCCTCATTACTTATGCAGACATCAATATGAGCAGGGTTTGATGTCTTGCGTCTTATTATTGTCCCTTTCCTCCACATTAAGACTAACCCTCCACTCAAACCATCGCAACTCACTCCATAAGCATTTTCAAAACCCAAACCGAATCTCAAATTCTCAGATTTGTGTGCAACCATTTTCGTCTACGACAAGAAGACGATGTCCGGGCGATGTTGTTCCACCAGTAAACGGAGCTCACGAACCGTCGCAGACTGCCCACAGCCCCGACAGTTCAAACATAGTATCCTCATTGTGCCCGGTAGACAGGGCTGCACCCCAGCATCATCCGTGGATCTTGCAAATTGTGACAGCTCCATGAACTTTGCTGTTACTTCGACATCTCGAAGCTCTCCTTCTCTATAACTCCTTGATTTTCTCTTCTGTTTCTGATTTTCAAAGCAATTTCCTTCCGCTAGCCAAACAAATCCAGAAATTATATCCTGGTACACGTCCTGTCTTCCAAACTTAGACAAGAAATTTCAACCAAGGGCGGGCAGATCCACTACAGGTTCCCCTTAATCGCCCCGAGTTGTTTGTTTCTTGCCATAGATTGGACACAGGAAGACACCATGGCTAATCTAAACGCAAAGCAATCAGCCCCTAGGGGATAGGTCACTCCCAGGTGGAAAGGATTTGGGCGCCAAAGACTGACGGTGGGTGGTCGCTAGCGCACAATCACGGCAAACCACCAGCACTGAATCACAAATAGGCAAGCAGCACACTCCCTTGAATGCCTGCAAAGATTCCTCCGATCTCCAGGCTCTGATCTCACTAGTAGAAGGGGTGGAGATGAGGAAATCACCTCTCTCCTGTTCACTCAAGAACACTGGAGAAGGCAGTCACCTGACACAAATCCTGAATCAGCTATAGTTGGCCGGATTAACAAGCAGCGCACTCCAATCGAGTGCCTGCAAAGTCTTCCTCCAATCTCCAAACTCCAATCTCACGGGGAAAATGGTGGAGATGAGGAAAATCGCCTCTCTCTACTGTTCACATACGAACACTCGAGAAGGACGGTACTCTCTTCCCTGTCGTCTCCGATGTGGGTGCCCAGCCCACCACTATTTCCAGTCCCTTCACGATTGCCTGCTCCGAGCAAAGAGGAAGATATATATAAAAAAATACGTCCACCGTACCCAAGAAAAGATAAAGAACTGCAGCGTCGCCGCGTCCAGTCCCCATCCTACAAATAACCATTAATGAATGACACGTACCAAACAGTCTTTCCAATAAGTCATC
>CM041644.1:20891171-20954472 GCA_023333625.1 Bothriochloa decipiens | reverse complement strand
AAAAAAAAACTACTTAGACTCACAATAGGTAATGATTCTTTTTCTAAATTTCTTCGCTTTCAACAAGGGTACAGACTTCATACCTCACAGCTGCTCAACGACACATCTGTCGTTACTTACTGGAACTCCTGTTGTTTAATTAAATGTCCCATCTGTGATGTCATTCAAAAAAAATACATCCCATTTTCTCTAATAGCATCTAACCACAAGATGAACATACTACCACATTCTCACTAGAATATAGTTAGCATTCACCAATCTGTGTTCTACACTTGCAAACCTTATGATGTTGCTTCACTCTTTTTTTTTGGTCTCTATTCATAATTTCTGTTCCCTTACGTGCAGCCCGCAGACAGTGTAAACGTTGTACTAATTACAACGACGAGCTAGGACCCCTTCACATCATCTCCACACTAATACCTACACTGAACTCTACATTTTGGAACTTATCGGTTTATTGTGAACAATATAACATAATAACTTTTCTGTCCACCTATAAAGACCTCTGTACCTTACTCTATTTTTTTTCGTAGTGAATATCGTATACCTTTTTCTAGCTCATGCTCCTGCTTCCATGTAGCAAATTTTGTGCCTTGATGGGCATACCTCTATCTATAAACTTGTTTAAAAATGGGTACTAAAGAAATCCTGTTCATCAACGTCGCATGCAAGACTCATCTCCCTGTAGACCTACAGTTTTAACATCTCAACCGTTCACTCCTTTCCCACGGTGCCGATGGATGCCAGACACGCAGCCGCCTTCCGGAACCACCGATGTGGGTGCCCAGCCCACCACTACTTCCAGGCCCTTCACGATTGCCTGCTCCGTGCAAAGAGGAAGATATATATAAAAAAATACGTCCACCGTACCAAAGAAAAGAAAAAGAACTGCAGCGTCGCCGCGTCCAGTCCCCTCCTCACCGCAGCCGCCGTGCCGGCTCCGTGCTCGCCACAGCCGCAGCGCCCTGCTACCACCGCCCTGCTCCCTCCGATTGGCAGAACCCCGCACCTCCGAACCTCCCAGGATTATCAGATCGCACCTTCCCGACATCACCCGGCCGCCTGCTGCCACAGCTTCCCCGACATCACCCGGCCGCTGGCTGCCACACTCCGTCCCCCTCGGCTGTCAGGCGCTGCGCGCCGCCGTCAACGCTGCTGTTCCAAGCAATCACCTCAGGCACGCCATCTTCAGCGCCTCCCAAATGCTAGGGTGCTTCGATGCCGCAACTGACAGACGCTAAGCCCAGGTCGCCCGTCGGCGCCCAAATCGTACCCCATGAACTACCTTCGATGTCCAGAACAAGGTAAGTTTCCACTGCTGCTTTGGGTCCTGTTTCAGCTAATCCCATGTATCTCAGCTACAATTAACATCATCTTAGCTGCACTGCAATTGACATCGTATTCTCCCAAAATCTCTGAGACAAATCACACATTTTTGTAGACCATCATCAACAACATGCAGCGACGTGGGCCACGACGTACGCGAAACCCGTGCAGACGGAGCCCTCAATGTTCAGGTTAATTGGATGCTGCTAATGTCAAATAATTTCATAGTTCTAAAATCATACACACATTGCCCAAACTAAGTTTTTTAATATCCATTTGACCGAATGTAGAAAGAACTACCACGAAATGCAAATCCTGGGATACTCCAGGCCCTTCTATAAGCCACCATCGCCTCAACATACAAGTTACCGTGAAACAATGCGCCATCGACGTACAATGCCTCCTGACATCATACGTATGTCTGATGTTATCACCACTTTACCAGGTATGTACGATAAAACACCTCAGCGCAGTTGTACATATGTTCCCCTCATATTGCATGCATTTCCACTCCAACACAAATATTGCCACAAAATCTTTGACAAATAACTCCCTTCTTGTTTAATAGAATTCTCTAAAATTGAAAGATCTGATGCTCCTTCAACATCTCGAAAACGGAGAGCAGGTATGATTCTCGGTGTTGCACACAATTTATATCAGTAGACTACGGCCACCTTACTCTCCCTCACCCTCACCACACTTTTACTTCCAGAAAATACCCGTCGTTGTATTATATTAACTGAAGCAGAGGGCACGGAACAGCAGCCTAGCGTTAATGATCCAGCAAATCTTCATGGACCATGTTCAACTACACACAAACGTAAGCCTCAACTATAGCTTGCTACGTGTTTTTCAATTCATGATGCTTCATACTTTAGTGTCGAAACCCCATCCTACAAATGACCATTAATGAATGACACGTACCAAACAGTCTTTCCAATAAGTCATCAAACATTGATAATTTTTTACATAAAAAAAATAAAATACAGACACATGTTTTTCATATCACTTCCTTCTATAATGTAGGCACAGTTTCATTCAATACCAGATACCAATCAATTTCATGTTCAGTTACACAACTCTTTCTATTTTAGGTCCAATCCAATAACTGGATGAACAACATACCCCTTTAAAAAAAACTACTTAGACTCACAATAGGTAATGATTCCTTTTCTAAATTTCTTCGCTTTCAATAAGGGTACAGACTTCATACCTCACAGCTGCTCAACGACACATCTGTCGTTACTTACTGGAACTCCTGTTGTTTAATTAAATGTCCCATCTGTGACGTCATTCAAAAAAAAATACATCCCAATTTCTCTAATAGCATCTAACCACAAGATGAACATACTACCACATTCTCACCAGAATATAGTTAGCCTTCACCAATCTGTGTTCTACACTTGCGAACCTTATGATGTTGCTTCACTCTTTTTTTTTTGGGGTCTCTATTTGTTAATTTCTGTTCCTTTATGTGCAGCCCGCACAGAGTGTAAACGTTGTACTAATTACAACGAGGAGCCAGGACCCCTTCACATCATCTCCACACTAATACCTACACTGACTCTACATTTTGGAACTTATCGGTTTATTGTGAACCATATAATATAATAACTTTTCTGTTCACCTATAAAGACCTCTGTACCTTCTTTCATTTTTTCCCTTAGTGAATATCGTATACCTTTTTCTAGCTCATGCTCCTGCTTCCATGTAGCATATTTTCTGCCTTGATGTCCCGTGCTTCGCGCACACTAGTTTAAAATCAATTTCTAGTGGTGATTGGGTGATTGCAACAGGCACTAGAAACCTGATTCGTGATAACATATAAATAAAATTAATAATTTTTCATCAAGTAAGACGAAGACAAGTATAAATTGTAGACGACTAGACAAGATAAATATCATTACTGTAGATTTTCTTTTCATTTGAAATCATTTAGTCTCAAAATATTCGATAACAGTTCTAAGAACTACTTAAAACTTCGATTCAAAATGATGCATATATAAAATTCATTTGGAGCCACAAACATAGCCAACATCTTAACATGTCAGTCCTACGACATGTTGAGTCTTATCAGGTATTGGACTTCAGTTATGACTTTATTCATATTTTGATCATTTTACCTTACTAACTAGGTTGATACCCCGCGCGTTGCTGTGGATATTTCAGATAATTTTTTAAAAAATTAGACTATTTATATTATATGAATAAATCTATCTTAAATTAATTTTGATAAATGATTTGATATATCGTTGTAGACAACTAAATACATATTAGTGAATTGAGAGAAACTATGATAATTATATATGCTAGTTGGTTATAATTGCAATTCTAGTAGATTGTTGATGTGGATAGTTGAGAGAAATCTTTAGGAGAGTTTAGCTTTATAGGAGTATATATGATCACCACAGTAAGGGCTAATTGCGAGTAAAGGGACGCACACACAGGGATAAAAAAAACCTCTCCATGAAGAAGTAAATGGGTTATTAAAATTACATCCCCATGAATTTTTCACCCTACAAAGAGTCAGGTATCCCAAAGGGATTTGAATTTCCGAAGGAGCCCTAATAGGCTTATTTGCCACCTCCTCCAAAGGCACCTAGATATACTATAGAACATCTGTGATTTGTCCAAGCATTCCAAAGACACAAAGTTCATCTTTGTGTCTTGTCCAAGCACTCCAGAGACAAAAAGTTCATCCCTTAGCTTGTCAAAAAAAAGTTCATCCCTTAGTTCTTCTAGTGCTTAATTTGTAGATTCTAGTGCTCAATTTGAGCTTTACAAATATATCAGTCTAGAAAACCAAGCCAACAATGATCCACATATCACCAATAACAAATGTAAAAAACAATGAGCGCTCCATCGCTATTTTTTCAAAGTCTCCATACCTTTCGCAAGTAACAATGAGCTCTGTCAGAACAATGCTGCAACAATGAGTGGTAACGTTCCTAACATGTATAGTTGTTCAGGTTCCCAATCTCTCTTGTTCTAAATATTTTAGAGCTAAATTTGATCTTTAAAAATATTTCAATCTAGAAAAAAAGCCAACAATGTAATGTAAAAAAAGATTGATCCCATACACTTGACATCTCTAAGCATGCATGATAGATGTAATGTAATATATATGGTCCCTTTAATTATTCTTTCCCTATTCTCTGAGCACTCGAAGCACCTGCTGCAGAGTGGTAGCAAACCTTGTGACGTTGAGCCTGATCTCCTGCTCTGTCCAGTAATACCTCATCCCAAACTGCCACCCTTGCCTGTGTATGGACTCCGGATCGCTGACCACCGGGTTATCCTTGCCGTACTTGTCGTAGAGCGTGCTCTCCACGTCCGCGATGCTGTACTTGACGTCTCGCATCCGCATCTCCTTGGCCGGCCCGCCGTAGAACACCATGGACGGGTGCTCCATATGCCCCCACGGCACCACCTGCAGCATCACCGCGTCGGTACGGAGGAAGAAGAAGTTGGTGAGGCCCGCCCCGTGCGCGCCCATGAGCACGTCGCACGAGTCCACCACCCGGGAGAACTCCACGCTGAGGTCTCTGCGCGGCTCGATCGGGATGACCTCGAACCCAGCCCTCTGAACCGCTGCGACGATCTCCTGGAAGTTGACGAACTTCCTCGTCCGGCCACGGTTGATAAGCATCAGACGTGGCTTCCGCTCAGCGTTGCTGTTCGCCTCCTTGTATGGGATGCTGACGCCTCGGGGCGGCAGCCCGTAGATTTCGCGGATGTAGAGGCGGAAGTCGAGCATGGTGTAGTTCCGCGGGGCGCGTGCAGGGTCGATGCCCAGGTCGCGGTGGCCGCGGAGGCCGACGGTCACGTGCGGGTAGCACCGGACGCCGCCATCCTGGCTGAAGTCGACGATGTCGTAGCGGGAGAGGTTCTTGAGGATGAGCCTGTACTTGTCCACGAACCACGGCTGGAGATCGGAGACGAGGAACTGCACCTCGCCCTCCAAGGCGCGCGTGGTGATGAAGAGCGGAATGAGCACGTCGCTGAAGTCATGCCACGGGTTGGACGTGAGCCCGTTCATGGCGAACACCAGCGCCGGGACGGCGTGCCGGGAGGTGCACTCTGGCGCCACCTGCGAAGCGTTCAAGGAATTCACCGTCACCTTGTTGATGTACTCGAGGTACTTGCGAGACTGGTCACGGATGCTCCATTCCTGGCTGTCCGCGCCAAGCTCGCCGACGGGCGGCACGTAGAGAACAGTGCGATTGGCTCCCATGGTTCGTGCGTCGCCGGAGATCTCGCAGATGTCGTACCTGGGATCGGAGAGGTCGCAGATTGGCTTGCGTGGCGCCGTAGCTGTGAGGCAATGATGAATTGATGATTTCCTCAACCTCAGATGATGAATTAGCAGAAAATATATAATTGTTGCTGGAAGCAACACGAACCAGGATGGATGATGGTATCATTTTTGTTGCCGCCGCCTTGATCGATTTCTTGCCGTATCAGCTCTTCCTCCATCCTGTCACTTGCATCGCTCGCTAGTGGTTGGCCTGCCTGCTCCGCATTTTCCCCATTCTTGACATCTACGTAATTAAAAGTTTGTGATTTAGTAAATTGTACTTAATTAAAAAAAGATGTAAGTGCTGCTACTAGAAAATTTAGAGGGCGCTGTTTGACACAACTACAGATCCATATTCAGAATTTCTTTGAGCTATACCTCTGCCATAATAAAAGGGATCTGAGTTGCACGTGTGTACATCGATCAGTTCATAAAGTAAGCATACATACATCAACAAAAAGGGCAGAGTAACCTCAGTTACCTAATTTGGTTTCAGATTGATTGTTCTTTCCGATTCGATGGGCATCGTGTTGGACATGTTCCTCCTCGATCTTGTTAGGTTTATCATTTTTACACCCGCCATCTTGTTGGACCGCAGTTACCTAATTCAGTAGCTAGGTGGTGTGGCGTGCGTCGTATCACGAAGGCTTTTCGTTTGCGTGATCACACACGGTTGTATTGAGAACTATTTTCCTCTTAATGAAAACAGATGAATTTGTCCTATTTCAGTTAGAGCTTATTATTGATGGGTTTCAATCGTTGCTTCTTTTGGCTCTTCATATATACACCAAACACTAACTCATAAAATGAAAAAACTATAGAGCAGAGATGTTTTTACTACAAATCCAAAGCCATTTAATCGTAGCTTCGCTAGGTACTTCAACGAAGAAAGTTGCAAAGAAACTCTATCATACATGGCTTTTATTTGTAGAAATTTTCTCATGCAGATTAATTAGTAGTGCAGAGTGTGGAATCATGACATATTAGGTGTGTGCTCTGTTTTAGTTAGGTGCATCCAATTTATTTCCCATGTAGTAGTTGGGAAACAAAATAATCAGCTATAAACAAACAGCAGGATTATCATGTAATCCACGTGCAAATCCTGGATTGGATGGCCTGAAAATGAATGTTTTCGATGGAGGAAGCAACTATTATTGTACCTTCCAGGTATGGAACCCCCGTGCTATGTGCCACGGATCTGTCATCCGTGATATTTTTATTTTTTTTTACATTCGAAGTCAATAATATTTTCACATCTCAATTAATGTTGTATGATTAAAAGTATATTTAAAAATTTCAAATAAAATTCCATTGAACAAAATAAAGTTCCAAGGCAGTACGTTTGATCCACATAGCAACATCATTCTGGTAATAAGAAGCATGCAAATTTGTATAAATGAGGGTTGTTATTAGCATCCAAATTTGTAATCACATACCATATGTCGCACAGTTATCCAGTGCCTTTCATTGTAGGGTATGGACGACGGTTGAATTGATAAGCACACATGATGATTTTTTTCATATTGGCCAAGGTAAACCGGCTATCCCGTTTCTTTTCTTTTTCTTGCATATATTGATGTTTTTGTCCCTAGGCACGAGGCAAATTTATATTCATCTTCTTGTTTCTTGAGACTCAGATATATCACAATCAATCACATCAATCATATGCGACAAATAAAACACTTTCAAGTACTATTAGGCTTTGGTACGCGTGTGCACAGAAAAATGTGTGGGCAGCACCACTAGCCAAATCTGTTCCGTGCTTGTGCAACAAAACGATGAACCACAATGTTGACAAGGAAGCCATATTGTTTTTTTTAAGAACAGGAGGGGTTTGCACCCCTACTGACTGATCAATCAATATACGATAGGGAATGCAAAACTGTAATAACTAATAACGACAAGGAGCATCTCCATCAGCCTTCAATCTTGTTGGAGAGCCGTTGTTCTCTATCTCGTGTTGCTCTTGAACTTCTTCATATTTTATTGTACAATTCGAAGAGCGAGCTCCGCTTTGTATTGGAAGGGATGATTTAGACATATATAATTAAGTCTAAAAAAGACATATATAGTTGAATAAGCTAGGAGGTTCCTTTTCCCCCAAAAAACCTCTATATTCTAAGTTAATACAAAGTTGTAATTTTATTCTAGGGCATTCTGGCATAGTGGTACCTACCACACCACACAAAGAAAAAATATGGAAAATATTTCATAACTAATATAATTGCTTCATAAAAATAAATATTATTATCCTTTTCTATAAAATTAACAAATCTAGAATAATCCATTATATTTTATATTTCAGGAAGAATTTGTCACTCGCATGCTATTGGCCAATCGTCCTCAATGGTACTTAACAACCAAAGCATCTTTCCTGATTTTTTTTTTTCATGCGAGAGGAGCATCTCCTCTAACTTAAAACCTTAATATACTGACTTGTTCCATTATGATATGATTATATATGTAGCCATCCTTGCCAGCCCATAGATATGCTAAACTCATCACCATCACGGTCATTAAGAAGATTGAGGACGACGGGTCACACAAAGCTACAAGAGCCCTGGGGGCCATTGACTCTCTGTTTGCTTTGTTAGTTCTCATTATCTGTATGTGTTCTTCAATCAGCAAAACGTCTAGACTCTATAGACAAGTCCTCATCCGGCCAGCATTCGATTAAGAACACATCAATTAATCTCTTTATCAATTTATATAAACAATTCCAAGCAGTTTTTAGGCACAAGTTACTGTAAGCTATCTAGCAAGTACCTTGTGCCAAATTACTCGGCGTAGACGACGGCAACGATGAAGCAGCAGCCCTGTCGGCTTGACCAGTACGCACGGCCGACGAAGACTGTAGGACACCTGCGCGTACCAAGAAAAAGGGGACTGGTTTTTATATAATGATCACATATATAGTCGCTTTATCTAAAAAAGGTAAACTTAAAATAAGTTTTATAGTATCTATATCTGATGTCTATATATTTTAGTGTCATAAATAGTGGTGTTCTTTTTTATTAAAAAACTCTGATTGAACTTATTTGACTTTAGATAACCATAAAAGTTGATTTACTTTGGGACAGAGGCATCCATATATATTTTCCATATATATTTGTTTGAGTTGAACTCTGTTTTGTTTCCTGTTTGCGTGTGTTTGTGTTATGTCTTTTTTATCATGACTCTCAGATCTGTACCATTCTAAAAAAATAAAGTAGAGGCCGTTCTCTTATTAAAAACACTGTATGAGCTAAGCATGAACAGAGTAATGGCTTCAGAAGGCAGAAATGTTAGTACAGCTCGTTTCTATGCCAGCAAATTAAAAGTCGAGAACATAAATTAAATAAATATAGGTGCTGGTCAACCACAGCCCGTCATTCCACATGCATGCATATACAGTTTGATACGGTGGTTATGTTTCATGCATGATTAATTTTAGGAGGTCCAATAATGGTCTCCTTGCACGAATTAAGAAATCATTTCAAATCATTCTATTTTCCGAATCATTTTTTATGTAGGAATATCATCAATGCAGTACGTGCTTTGTTAATTTCTTATATTATTATATATAACTATGTATAGCGACCTACGTAGGAGTACATATTCTTTATACAATATATTCAAGTACCGTTAATTTCTTCTGAGTAGGCGTAAAATAATAGTTAAGATACATGGACAGGATTTCAATGGAAGGTAGAACAAATACGTCACCTATAGCATATGGCATGTCAAAGTAGGACGCGAAAGGATTAGCTGACGAAATCAATCAATCGAAAGAGAAATAAATTAAAGCAGTGGTCTTCCTTTATAAACAAAAGAAAATAAGAATAAAAAAACAAAAGAAATATGGCTTTATTGCCATGGATGGAGACAAGTGTGGCTGCAGATTGAGCATTCTTAAATAGTTCGAAGAATAACAAACATACACACACAAAAAGAAAAGAAACCCAGCAGCAGGCAAATATTCCTATAGTTACTTTCAAAAATATTCCTATAGTTAACCTTGCTTGGAGGTGTATCTACGACATCAAAATCGGTGTAGCACTTACCAATGGCAGTCTGTGAACCGAACTGGGATTGGGAAGACAGCGTGGTGTAGAGCAGGAGGACGAGGAAGAAACCGAGGAGGAACCCGACCACGGCCCGGTGGTGCTGTGCCAAGGCCCTCACGGCGTTCTTCGCGCCAACGACCACCGGCACCGTTGACGACGCCGGCAGTGAGTCGGATCGCCCGATTGATCCGAGACGTCTTCTTTCTCCTCCGACTAGTTAGGCCGCGCTACCTTTGTGTGCATGAGAGAGAGGGCCTGGCCTGGCTTATGCGCTGCGACGGATAGTAGCTATATGCCTACGCGTGGTCTCTGCGGGGCATTTGTTTCTGACCCAAGGCTTTGATTGAGCACATATTAATACACTCCATCCTAGCGGGATGCTATAATCTACTAGTATATCTGTCCATCTGGTTCTGACCGGTAGTACGATTATTCCACACGGCACAAGGTTTGACAGCGTTGAAGAGTGGCCATGGGATGAATTGCCAGCTCTCCTAGTCTGCACGTCTCCATCGGCCGGTGGACGTTATAGCAGGAACATAGCTTGACCGTAAGTTTATAATTCTTCGTTTATATTCGATCGTTCTCGAGTTCTTTTCACAATGCGAAGATGACCAGTATGCATGGTGGGTTGTGCATGTCAGACAGCACTCACGCAGATAGATGGTACTCCCCTGTTTCAAATTATAAGTCGTTTGATTTTTTTATTTATGTATTTTTAAAACATATATTAATGGCAAAAAAATAAAGATATTATTACTCTTAATCCATAGTATCATACCTGGATATTCAAGAGCATCACATTAAATTGAGGACATTAAATTCTTATTAGTAACAAGATATTCCGTCCAATATGATTGGGAGATTAGATTCAAAGATTTACTAATTTAATTCATCAGCCCAATGCCCAGCCAGTTGTATGTTTTCCGAACATACTATTAACTCAGTTCCTAGGCTCTGACCCTGCAATGGATCGTAAAAAAATGCACCTTGACTTGTTTTGGTTCTATCGGACAAAGGTTTAATCCCTATATTTTAGTCCCTACTAGCATCTAAATTTCATAATAGAGCGAACGAGTTTTATTTAAGGCGTGTTTGTAATGGTGACCCTCGGCAGCGCGGCCCAGCCACTAGGCCGTGGCCAGCCATAGCTAGGAGGTTTTGGGCCACCCCTTCTTGTTTGGTGCGTGTGACCCAACTCGTCCAAGACGCCCCCAGAACGTGTTTGAGAAGCACCTAGAAGCCCAACTAGCAGCCCAACTACCACCAACTGCCATGTAGAGATGACATTTCGTGTCGGGCCGAGCCTAGGAAGCCAAAGGCACATAACTAGAAACCTTATAGAGCATAGGAGACAACACAAATTCATCTAAACATCAAATATGATTTACACGACATGTAGTCTCATGCTATAAACTTTTGGTCATGTCGAGTGCACGCTTAGCCATTTATAGGACGCACCTTGTTTAACCACTCATCGCTGGGGATATTTGTTAATTTAATTTAAGTTTGATGACTTGTGGTTTGTGATGATCTGAGTACCTAGTCCATATAGCGGTTAGTCCCCCGTCGGGTACTGGACCCCCGTATGATCAGTCTTCGTATTTTTCGGATGTTCGGTCCATTTGAGGTCAAGACCCCATCAAGCCTTCGTGTCCTCGCATGGAGACATCTCGTCGGGTTCTTTGATTAGTATGAGGTCAAGCACCCCATCGAGTGCAATGGACCCTCAAATGATGTGTACCTGGTTGGGGCAATCGTGCTAGTTAAGATTCGAGGATGCCGTCGGATCCTATGGCATCTCGACCCGTTGGTTGCCTCGTGTGGGTTATTTGCTTTTGCCACAAGTCACTGTTATTTTTAACTTACCGCGCGATTTTTTCTCTCTTGGGTTTATGCAAAGTAAATTGGTGGTATGTTTAGACAAGGAATAAGAAAATCTAAAAAACCATCGTATGCATACCATGGCTTTGAGCCCTTTCTCAATCTTGAGTTTCTCCATCACCATTTTGGTGCGGAGATGCAGTCGGGGGGTGTATGGCATTTTAATAAAGAGCAACCGGAAAATGCAAACTCCAAAGACACTTTATTATTCATAACAAAAAATAAAAGTTACAACGTGGGAGATTGTTCCTCTCGAATGCTACATGCTACTCTCTCTTGAACGTGATTGTAGTCATCTGCAGCTGGAGGCTTGAATCTTCACACGGTGTTTTTATTCCCTGGAGCATCTGTGCTTCTTCGGATGAGATCTTAGGCGACAGAGGGCACCTAAAATGGCTCGATCATCGAACCATTGGTCTTCTATTGCGAATCGTTTGATTCCTAAAGAGTTCCAGCCATATGTTGCCCCTTCTTTGTGGAGGGAAGAGGCATTCCCTCCCATTTGGTTAGCTTCAAGTGATCGGGGACACAATGGATCTGTCGGACTGGCTTGTCATCGAGAGGCGAGCCCCCGAGCGGTCTAGTAGATTGGCTTCTTGAATCTCCTTTGGATCGAGGAGTTCGTCCAAGTAGGTGGGCGTCTAACTCGCCTTTTGCAAGGAAAAGTTTTAGTAGGGCCCAGATTGCCCTATACGGGCCTTATTCGTAGTGTCGGTTATGGGATTCGTTCCCCTGCCACCTCCTCTGGCCCGAGTGTCGCTTTGGTGGATCATGGAAAGGTTGGAAAGGGAACACAATCGCCTTCGCCAGGTGGACATAGATCTTCGATGTTCCCATGTAGATGGCAGCGTTGGCGGTGTACAAGGGTCGACCTAATATGATCGGGGCCTTATAGTCTGCATATCTCATGTGGAGCACAACGAATTGGTTAGGACATATGAGTCCTTGATCCTGAGCTACACGTTGTGGACGATGCCCTTAATGTGCCAGATGGAGCGAGTAGCGAAGCGCTAGCGAATTTTTGACTTCTTGAGTGGCTCCCACTAAACGGCTTTGTTGAAGACGGCCCATGGCATGACGTTCATGCTTGCACCGGAGTTGGAGATGGCCTCCTTGAAGTCGAAGCCATTGATGCAGATCGGGATCTTGGCGAGGCCCAGATCTCCCTTCTTCTCCAACATCGGGTATCTGACCAGGCCCAAAGTCCCTTATGAGGCTTGAGCTGGTACCACGGTCGGGCCATCTCCAAGAATTTCATGTCATACACCTCTGGAGGATCATTGCGATGGCCGAGAGGCCTAGGAGCAAAAATCCTTCCACGGGTGTGTTGCGGGCGACCTTGACAGGCTTGACAGATGTCTGCCAAGCTCTTCGAGCAGTAGAGGTCGGGTATCTATAGAATATCCTAGTGAATCGAGGGTTGACTTGGGGGCATTCTGGATCTACCCAAGCCTAAGATGCGATCAGATTGACCGATCGCCACGAGCTCGAGGTCATCGTCCTAGGCGTAATCGTACTCCAGGCTTCCAAAGCTGATGTTCGGTGGTGATGTCCATCGAGGTGATGACACTAGTCGAGCTGTCAAGAATATCGCTCCGGTCTCCTCAGATCAGGTGGATCTTTGCTGGTGGTCACGTTGAAGGCGATCAAATCCTCAACGCGAGCGGTGATTGAGATCAACATGCTCGCTCTTCTGCATGAAATCCCCCTACCTAGTGCGCCTCTGTTGATGTTTTTTACCATAAGATATTTGGTTGTTGGTGGAATTCATCAAGCAAAGAGCAATGCAGTATGGAGCAATGCATCTTTTTGCACTTAACAAATATCAACAGGTACATGGTATGCTTACCACAATAGATTTAATAACATGGTGTACATGAGGTATAGACAAGGCATAGGTAGCTGTCTAGCTTGATCAATAGATACATTGACAATAAGGATATGCCATAATCCACCCAACCGGTGCAAGACAGGTATGGGAAACTGGTGGTTGGCATGGTGAAGGACATGGAGGTCACGTTCTAAAGGAAGAAAAGAGGTAGGAACATGACAAGATAAAGTGGTATAATATATGTCATTGTTTTTACTGGCAGATATTTGGTTCTTAGAATTTGTCGAGCAAAGAGCAATGCAGTAGGGAAACACAGATTTATTCTAGCTCGGTGGTCCTCGGAAAGCGAGTAACAGCCCCTACTCTAGCAATTCTACTTTGTTGTCTATATATGGATCTCGGCGAGATGCCAGGAGTAGATTACAATATGGTGATGCCTATGAGAATTTACGTGAAAAATACAGATAATGATGCTAGCTATTTATATCCGAGACCTACTTAGCCCCTAAGATACAAGACGCGTACCCTGGTCGGAGGCTAGATCACAATCTTTAGATAACCTTCTGAGAATATAGCAGATCACGATCTCTTGGGCTCCCTTTGGCACGGTTCTGGAAGTTAATGCTGATGGTCCTTAACTACTAATTTTGACCGTCATTATTGCATCAAAATGATGACAACCAACAATGCAAGTAGTAATTTATGTTTTAATTCACCTAGTTCCACTTGTAATTGGAAATTTTATTTGTATGCAGGAAAAGTATCAAAAATGGATGAAAATGGAACATTAGAGAGGAGTGGAACGTGACAGGGCAGCAACCCAGCCGGGGTCAGGGCGCCCGCCCTCAAACCCACGGTGGGCACCCTGGTCACGGTGGCCGCCCTGGGGGTGACAGCTCCTGACCTTCCAGCAACCCAGCCTAGGTGAGGGTGCCCGCCCTCACATCCCAGTGGCTGCCTTAGCCACGGTGGCCGCCCTGGACACGGTGGCCGCCCTGGTGGTGCCAGCTCCTAGACTCAACCACGTCACCGATCCATGACAACACCTTCCCACATCTCTCAACCGTCAAAACCAAGTCGGTTTGATCCAAGGGCTCCCGAGTGAGGTCACATGGATTCATGGGCCCATTGTCATGCACTCAAGGAGGCTAAGTCGATTGGAACCGACTCCAAATTGACTTACCTCGCATGCAGCCGACTTGGGGAAGTGAGCCATCGTCGTAGGATCGAAAGGCAGTGCGAATGGATGGTATATCAGGGGTGCCACCCTAGCTAGGGTGCCTGCCCTAGACCCAGGGCGCACACCCCCGCGGCCACAGCTACCGACCTCCAGAGCACTATAAATAGGTCTCTAATCCTTCATTTGTAACACACACCAAGAAGGAGCTCTCTCTCTACCCTTCAATATGTAGTTCTAGTAGTAGTCTTAGTGGGAGCTCTGCTCGGAGTCAAGAGGAAGTCTTCAGGAGTCTGGTATAACTTGTACCGCTCTGGTAACACTTTCCCTATTGCAATAAAGATATTACTTTCTCTGCAAGTACTTTTTCAAGTTTTTACTTCAAGTAATAGTCTTGTCCTTTAGCTATGCTCTAGTGATAATCTTAAGTATTTATTTATCATTCTTGTGTGCTGGCTTCACTGCCCGGTTAAGGTGCTCTAATCAGTCGTGAGGTTAGAGTAGTAAGTCTATAGATTGAGTGAGGTGCTTAGGCTATAGCTTACCTGTGAATGCTCCTAAATCTCCGGAGGTGGTAGCAATAGGTGGTGAAAACCCTATTTTCCTGTGTAGCCCATCATGATAGGTTTAGTCTGAGTAGGTGTTGACATCAATTAACTCTAATTTTCAACCGTCAACTGATCCAGGATAAGGCCTTAATTGAAAGATAAAATAAGAAGTAGGGATTTATTCTAATGAGTTTCATGAGTTGTGTTGCTCTCACTTGTTTTGTAGGATATTTAATATTTATACATAAAAGTATCTCAAGTAAGGAATCTGATCACACCATTGTGAAGAGCTCATCGAGACGATCGAAATGGACATATCACTTGCCATATTTGGAGCATCAGAGAGAAAGTCCTCGATGCTTACGACTTGGAAGTCTCTAGAAGGCCCTAGAAATCATCATCATCACAACACCAGGGACTAAATCGACTAAATTTCACAGGCTTGTGAAATAATATTTTTTAGGGATTTATCCAAAAGCTGATAAAGGATAGAATCCATCCATGACACAACTCATTGTGCAAACGGATCAGAAAGAGGCACTAGAAGGACGTAGAAGACACCAGAAGACATGAGATCAAAGCGGAACCGTGGTGGATGCCAGGTGGGGCTGGCCAGCCCCACATGCCAGGCTGGCCGGCCTAGGCCCATTGCCAAGTGGCCTCTCCTTCTCTCGACAGCCTCCAACCGACCTCTACAACGCATCTCGACCCTTGTTCTACGTCGGTTTGATCCAAGGGCCACGGTTCATCCCATCGGGCTATATAAGCAGGGGTAGACCCCCCTGAAGGCATCTATCAATCATCATAATCATTATTCAGTTCAGGGTTTTTCCTCGAAAGGATAACCTAGAGCATCCACCATCTAGGGCATAGCTAGAATATAAAGAATAGGATTTAGAGGAGACAAGTAGCGCTTGGGCTCCAGATCTAGTCATAAGGAGGCTTGTTCATCATCTAATTGTCTAGTTCATCATCTAGTTCATTGTGTTCTTGTTGTAGTTCTTGTTTTTGTTCATGTTCGTGATTCATGTTCATCCTCACCATGACTTGTTATAATAATAGATTCATAATTATAATGTTCATTGCCTATATTAGTTATATGTCTAGTTTAGTTGGAGTAGTTTGGTGTTTATACTCTTGTTCGTATAGCGCTCATCCTGAAGTACAAGGGGTGGGTGGTAGAATTAATGTTGGCATGGTGCCTAGATTAAGTCTATCTGCGAATGCCCCTTATGTTTCAGGCCATGTGGTAGATCGCAAAGGTGACTATTATAGCTTCGTTGAGTCCTCTGTAGTCCACTCCCCGAATGTAGGACTTTGCAAGGCTTTAAGTTGTGGGGTGATGTCTTGCTATGTTCATGACCACCTTGGCAATATCTCTTGAGTATGAATATGGGGTTGCTTTGACCATGATAGCTAGATATAATTACACTAATTAATGTAGCTCAATGACCTATAGTTATAATCAACCCTAGGAGTTATGTATCTTTATTTTCTAGTTCTTTCTAGAATCATGCCCAAGAAGGAAAATGCTCGGTGGAACCTCCTTTGGACTTTGTTGAATTATTATCCTTATTTATTATTATGATATGATCCCTGTTTTGAGAAGATCTAGTAGACCACTTATCACAAGTGTAAGTTATAGCTTTATTCTCCATATCTCCATTCTGCCTTCCTAGTGGTGAATTATAAATAACGATACGTGGAACTTTCCTGGATGAAATGCTACAACGGGAGTAATTATCTGTGCGTTTACGGATAACCTTTTATTTCATTCTATGTAAAGTGTTTAGAATAATATAACCAATAGTTCTGGCACCGTGTTAGGGATGACAACCTAACTTAAGCGACATTAAGAATTGCCAACAAGCATTTCTGGCGCCATTGCCGGGGAGGGCAATGGAGGTCTAGAGAAGGAAATTGAATATCTAGGAATAATCTTACACATGTGATAATGGAGATATACTATTAATCTTTACTCAAACAGGCTTACCTTGTCGTTTTGTCTATTTGTGAATATTTTATATAGGGTGATGTATGACTAGATTTGATCGACCGACAAACTACGTTGACGATCCTGAGACAATAATCAGAAGAGCTAAAGCACAACTAAGAAGAAAGATCCCAACCACTTTGCCAGAAGACCAACCAGCAAGTAACTCAACACCGTTGTTTGAAGCAATGACTGACAAGACTCTCCGTGAATTCTCCGCTCCAACAACGGCCAATATCAGGACTGGACCAACAGTCAATGTGGGAGATGATGGATTCGAGCTCAAGCCAGCTTGCTCAACATAATGCAAGCCAACCAGTTTTGTGGGAAAGCACACGAGGATGCAAATGCTTACCTCCAACATTTTTTGGAGATTTGCAGCACCTTCAGCATGAAAGGAGTCTCAAGAGATGCTACACTACTCCGCCTATTCCCGTTCTCACTCTTGGGAAGGGCGAAGCAGTGGTTCTACACCAACAAGATAGAAATACTACTTGGGATGCCTGTTCAACCGCTTTCCTACCAAAGTTCTTTCCCGTAGTCAAGACGAATGCCCTACGTGCAAAGATCTCAACTTTTCAGCAACAGTATGATGAATCTATCCCTGAGGCATGGGAGCGCTTTCAAGATTATATTGCAGAATGCCCTCACCACGGGATGGAAGATTGGTTACTTATGCAAACATTTTACCATGGGCTCACCACAAGTGCCTATGAGAACATTGATGCAGCTGCTGGAGGATTGTTCCTATCACTCACTATTCATGAGGCAACCGCTCTTGTTGAGAAGATAGCTTCTAACTAAGGATGGAACGAAGAACGCACTCAACCACGCAAGAGAGGAGGAATGCATCAAGTCAAAGAAGTAGACATGTTGTCTACTAAGATGGACCTGCTCATGAAGAAGCTTGACGAATGTGATCAACAAAAGAAGGAAGTCATGCACATCCGAGATTCTCACATGACTTGTGAAGAGTGTGGAAGCACTGGCCACATGGGAAGAAATTGTCTTGAAGTCTTTGGAGATGTCAACTACATCAACAAGAACTCCAATTTTCGTCCCCAACAAACTCAAGGATGGAATCAACAGAATCAAGGGTGGAATCAACAAAGGCCCAATTATCAAGGTAATTATCAAGGTAACTCCCAAGGTAAATACCAAGGTAATAACTTCCACCAACCACCTTTGAGAGATATGATTACTAATCAAAATAAAGTTATTGAGAATATGTCTAGAAAGATAGCTTCTAATGATAAAGTTCTTGAAACTATAAACAATAGAATGGATAGCTTTACTTCTGCCATAAAGAATCAACTTAGCTTTAATAAGATGATGGAATCACAACTCTCTCAATTAGCAGCTTCAATACCTATGACCGAAAAAGGTAAGATTCCGGGGAATCCGGAAGAATTTGAAACTACGATTCTTGTAGACATTTTCAATGCAGGTGAGTACTTCATAGCTCCACCAAGACCACAGTGGTGGCCGAATGGCGAATATCCAAAAAAGAAAGGAGATCCAGGAAGACCCGTCATCCCCATCCACATTGGAAATCATGAATTTGAAGAAGCTGTCGACGATCTAGGAGCAAGTGTCAACTTTATGCCTAAGGTAATATATGGGAAAATTCATGGTAATCCTTTGTTGTACACTACCATGTGTTTGCAACTTGCAGATAGTCACTGTGCTGCCCCAAGGGAATCCTTGAAGATGTGCTCATAGGAATCCTTTGTTGTACACAACCATGTGTCTCTAGTACTAGACTTTGTGGTGATAGAAACAGGAGGAGATGAAAGAGCACCAATCATTTTGGGAAGACCATTCCTCAGCTCAGCCAAAGCCATCATCTACGCCAATAGCACCAAGATCTGTTTCACCATAGGGGAGAATAAGGAAATATTCAATTTCAAGAATCATACGTACACCAACCGAGTTCACCCTCAACACCCGTACGATTACTTGTAGAGAAGAAAGCTCAAGTCAAGAAGAATGTCAACACCTATGAAGGTATACTACCTACTCTGAAGAACAACAACAAGAAGGGGAAAGTGAAGTCACCTGTTCAAGAACCAGTTTGGATGGTCAACACTGTTGAACCACCCCATGAGACTACTCTTCCCTCGATACATTTTGAAGATCCTGGAGTACCTGCCATAGATTGTATGATCAAGGAGAGTACCTTCGACAAGACATTCTATGACATTGGCTCAAGTGTCAACATAGTGTCCACGGTAACGTATAAATATTTATATCAAGATACACCCTTGCACCCAACATAGTTGCAACTACAGCTTGCAGATCAATCGTTCCCATTTCTAAAAGGAATAGCCAAGGATGTAGCTGTAAAGATCAGGGATCAAGTGGTTGTTGCCGACTTCATGGTTCTGGACATGGGAGAAGAAGATGATGTTCACCTGATCCTAGGGATACCGTTCCTCTACACCACCAACGCAATCATCTATATGAAGCAAGGAGAGATTCACTTCCATTTTCCTAAGAAAAAGGTGCGTTGTTACTTTAATGATTATATTATGTGTGAGAAATCCAAGAAAAATAGGAATGAAAGGTGTCACTCTCAACGCCAAAGAAAGAAAGTCATCAAGGAAGAAGGGTCTAATCATGAGGACAAGGTAATAGAGGAGATAGCTACCTTAGAGATCCATGAAGAAGAAGAGCCGAAAACAAGAAAAGTGTGGAAGAAGAAAGAAGTACAACCATCAAGCATTCCAGCACAAGAAGAGGGATCATTATCCCTTGATTTATCAGATCATCAAGAACCTAAAATTGAAGAAGATAAGGTAAGGGAGGATTCTGTCCCTATAGAAACCTCCTCAAGTACTTGAATTGGGAAGGTCCGGTTCGACGGACCGAAAACTCTGAGCCTTTGCCAAAAGGTAAATATGGTAGTTATCTGCATATTTAATTATTTGCATACTTCTTTGCATAAATCTGTGCATTAGCATATTTACTTTACCACAAGCCTCTTTGCACTAGAAAAAGAAAATAAAATATTGCTGCATTATCTTTCTGCATCTAAACAAAAAACCTTATGCCCCATGTAAATCTTTATTTACCATGGTGGCATAAAAATAATTTTTTTTTGCATGCATAAATACTAAAACCCCAAAAAATATTAAAAGAAAGTTCTGGAGGGCTCTAGGCGACCAAGGAAGGTTTACTTTTGCTAACACTTAATCAATTCCACAAGCTTTGTTGACTATTTGAGCTCCACAGGATTTGAATGACGCATTGATATTTACATCAACCTTGGAGAAATTTGACAAGATGAAGAATGTCTCTGTTATCAATCTGAACGACTACGTCAACATCCAGCTTGGGGGAGAAGCATGCCCTGTGTATCTAGATAAGTATTACTATCTTATATTTAGTTTATTTAAGTTTGCTATTTTTGAAAATAAATAAAAAGATGCATAATTGATGAAACCAAATAAAAAGTTTGCCTACTTAAAATATTTATGCTTTTAGTTTCTTTTTTGTTAAGAGAGAATGTACAAGTCTAACCTGCCTTAAATAATGGAGCTTTAGGAAATTTTCATATGATTGGAGATGATGATTAGTTGCTCTGCCATAATTTTTCATAAGATGGTTTGAGCTGCCATTCTCCATGTTTTGCAAGGATCAAAAGCTTTAGTTGTCTATCAAAGTTCCAATTGTTCAAGATCTTTAGAAATCTTTTAGGTTTGACAAGTTATCTTTTGTAAAGGAGCAATGTTTTCACCCTTTCTACCTCCCATAAATATTCTTTACCACATTGATCATACCTTTGAAACCACACATGCACATCTTAATTTAATTGTATGCCAAGGATCTTCGGATTTTATGCTCTGGATCCATGTGTTAGACTAGGCAACATATGTATTACAAGTAAGCTGTCTCCTGTCTCACCTATGAACTCTAGATATTTTTACTAGTTTAGGGTGAGGAAGAGAGAAGGCATGATGCAACTCTACCTAAGTCCAAAAATACCACAGATACTAGAGGAGAGAAGGCAAACCACCATTTTTGCCTTGGTGAGAATCCACAAATACCACAAAATGAGAGACCTGAAAGGATTATGCATAGGTCTCTGAGTTTTATTTCAAAAATTTTACAAAACCCCAGGATAAAGGTTGATCGAAGATTGTGGGGAATAGTGCTTGACTTGATTGTTCTGCTTTTCAATTACTCAAGATCCAAGTGAAAGCTACAAGCTCCATGGTCAATGGTAATATGAGTAAGTTTGAAGATCAGAGTAGTTGAGTCTAATCCAAGGGAGAATTCTTGTTTAAACATATAAGTATTTTTAAGGTGTGAAAGCATTGTAGCAACTCCTGATCCAACATCATACATAGTTTTTGCTAAGGGACTAGCAAAAGGTAAGCTTGGGGGAACTTGTTGACATCAATTAACTCTAATTTTGAACCATCAACTGATCCAGGATAAGGCCTTAATTGAAAGATAAAATAAAAAAGTAGGGATTTATTCTAATGAGTTCCATGAGTTGCGTTGCTCTTATTTGTTTTGTAGGATATTTAATATTTCATCATAAAAGTATCTCAAGTAAGGAATCTGAGCACACCATTGTGAAGAGCTTGTCGAGACGATCAAAACGGACATATCACTTGCCATATTTGGAGCACCGGAGAGAAAGTCCTCGATGCTTACGACTTGGAAGACTCTAGAAGGACCTAGAAATCATCATCATCACAAGACCAGGGACTAAACCGACTGAATTCCATAGCCTTGTGAAATAATATTTTCTAGGGATTTATCCAGAAGTTGGGAAAGGAAAGAATCCATCCACGACACAACTCATTGTGCAAATGGATCGAAAATAGGCACTAGAAGGACGTAGAAGACACCAAAAGACACGAGATCGAAGCAGAAGCCCGGCGGATGCTAGGAGGGGCTGGCCCCACATGCTAGGCCGGCCGGCCTGGGCCCATTTCCAAGTGGCCTCTCCTTCGCTCGACAGCCTCCAACCGACCTCTACAACATATCTTGACCTTTGTTCTATGTCAGTTTGATCCAAGGGCCATGGTTCATCCCACCGGGCTATATAAGCAGGGGTAGACCCCCTTGAAGGCATCTATCAATCATCATAATCATTATTCAGTTCAGGGTTTTCCTTTGAAAGGATAACCTAGAGCATCCACCATCTAGGGCATAGCTAGAATATAAAGAATAAGATTTAGAGGAGGCAAGCAGCGCTTGGGTTCCAGATCTAGTCTTAAGGAGGCTTGTTCATCATCTAATTGCCTAGTTCATCATCTAGTTCATTGTGTTCTTGTTCTAGTTCGTGATTCATGTTCATCCTTACCATGACTTGTTATAATAATAGATTCATAATTATAATGTTCATTGCCTATGTTAGTTATATCTCTAGTTTAGTTGGAGTAGTTTGGTGTTTATACTCTTGTTCGTATAGCGCTCATCCTGAAGTATAAGGGGTGGGTGGTAGAATTAATGTAGGTATGGTGCCTAGATTAAGTCTATCTGTGATGCCCCCTATGTTCTGGGCCATGTGGTAGATCACGAAGGTGACTATTATAGCTTCATTGAGTCCTCTATAGTCCAATCCCCCGAATATAGGACTTTGCAAGGCTTTAAGTTGCGGGGTGATGTCTTGCTATGTTCATGACCCACCTTGGCAATATCTCTTGAGTATGAATATGGGGTTGCTTTGACCATGATAGCTAGATATAATTACACTAATTAATGTAGCTCAATGACCTATAGTTATGATCAACCCTAGGAGTTATGTATCTTTATTTCCTAGTTCCTTCTAGAATCACGTCTAAGAAGGAAAATGCTTGGTGGAACCTCCTTTGGACTTTGTTGAATTATTATCCTTATTATTATGATATGATCCCTGTTTTGAGAAGATCTAGTAGACCTCTTATCACAAGTGTAAGTTATAGCTTTATTCTTCATACCTCCATTCTGCCTTCCTAGTGGTGAATTATAAATAATGATATCTGGAACTTTCCTGGGTGAAATACTACAACGGGAGTATTTATCTGTGCGCTTGTGGATAACCTTTTATTTCATTTTATGTAAAGTGCTTAGAATAATACAACCAACAGTTCTGACGCAGTGTTAGGGATGACAACCTAACTTAAGCGACGCTAAGAATTGCCAACAGTTGGGCTCGTGGTGCTTACTGTCGGAGCCATTTACTGTGGTGAGTTCCGAGGGAGTACGCTCACAGTATACAAGACCCTGATCTATCTTTACTTAATATATATCACAATGATCCATGGCTAGAGTTGTGCTTGTTTAGAAGTAACATAAGACTCCCATGCCCTTCCTCTTAACTACTCGATCATTTACTTATCTATGAGTAGAACCTCTTGGGTGTCATCCTATCTTAAATATCGCATAACCCACTTTGGTTTAGTTGTTATACTAGATAGTAGATACATGATGGTTCACTATCACTAGCTACCATTGCTTCCCTGTGCATAAATACGATACCCTGGAATACTCTTGGGTGAAGTGCTATAACGATATTCTGTGTGCTTGCGGAATCTTCTACATGAGCATATGAAATATCACAAGCATTTCTGGCGCTGTTGCCGAGGACTAACTAACCTGGTAGCGATGTTAAGAAATGTCAATAGTTAACATCTTCATAGTTGGTATATCCTAGTGCGTGGCGTCGTCAATATGCATGAACTCACGTTCATCTTTTCCTTCAAGAAGAATAAGTCAAAGTTTCTTCACGCACCTACCATGCTAGATATGGCACATGCTAGATTGAAGGATTGTCTAAAGTCAGATTTATATTGTCAATTAGGACATCAGACCAGACTTTCACCTGAGTCCACCACAAAACTAGAAAGTAATTCTCCTAGCCTCCATCGACAAGCTAATGAAAGACAAGAAGAGGGCTGTCCCCTAGTGTCTTATAGGGTCAAGGTTCTGACTAGTTTCTCTTCAAACATCAGGAGCCTGGTCTCAATAATAGACCGCACATTGACCACAAATAAAACTCACATGACTACCACATGATACTGACAATGTTCCTTCCAAACAAATGTCCTAGTTCTTTAACTGCATCACCTATAAGCCTTTATTACAAAGACTCTTTGCTGCTCAAGATGTGCTTCACACTTATGATATTATATGCAACACCTCATGATTCATATGGTGGATCTGATATAGGAGCCCTATGTACGTACACTAGGTTTGAATGTATGAGCAATTCATGTCAGCCCTCAATAGATATGTCTTTAGCGGTGCTCACCCATAAGGCTCTATGATCAGGGCATACACAGCCATGAGGAGGTCATGAACTGCTTGACCAAATACATCCATGGTGGAAGGGTGGTTGGGCTGCCGTCTCTGAAACGAAGGCTGCACCTCAAGAATGGGGTACACATGATAATGTGTTAAAAATATTTTATTAATTTTCTTAACATTATTATACAAGGTGAAATGTGGACAGAACTGTCACATAGCCGAGTGGGTTCGATGTGCATATTTTCTTTTTATCCCATGTATTTGTGAAATAATACTAACAATAAAAAATGACATGCAGGGGGATTGTATGCAACAATCTCATGTATGCAAACGAAGACTCATACCACTCACTATAGAAAACTGGATTTTTCTTATGTGCCATGTACATTTTCCTACGTGCATATGTTGACGGTAGATAAGTATCATTTTTAACCGTCATCGTAGCATGGGAAAGGACCTAAATACAAGTATCATCTAGCTATAGGGGTTACACTGATAGAATTCCATGAGTTTTGGTGAATATCTATTTCTGCGGGGGTTTATCAGGAAATGACCAAAGAAGGCCCGCATGTAAGATTTACATAGAAACACCCCACGCACAAGAATACTCTAGAAGACCCCAGAAGACACCAGACCAGAACTGAGGCCGGCTGGCCACGTTGGTAGGGTGCCCGCCCTCCTAGGTGGACCAATCAGGTCTAGTCTCACGGATCCTGCCCAAATCGCCTTTGAGGATTGTCGGGTACCTGGGTAAGGGGTACCCTAAACCTCAACCCAGGAGAGTTAGCCTCGTACAATTAAACCCAAAAAACCTGCAACCAGCATGAAGGACAAAGGTCCACCAGCATACATCGAGCCATGCTGGGCCGGCCCACAAGCAGCATCCAAGTCAAGACCATCTCCCACTCGACGGGGAGCCTTGAATGACGGACGCCCACCCAAGCGGACGACCCCCCATCGGGGTGACGGAGCGCATCGCGGGCGGCTGACCCCCCATCGAGTGGCGGACCTCCGCGCGGGCGGACGACCCCTGTCGATTGCCACTCCCCCTTTGGCTCACCTACTCCCTGTACGGATCTGGGACAATTAAAGCGTCCCACCTGCTCTTGCCAACCCCCGTGGCTACAACGATTGTAATGATGGGCAAGTGCAGGGGTCTAGTCTACCTTTTACCGCCCATCCCTGGGGAAGTGGCGTCTCGTATAGACCACTATTCCTCCGTACTAAATACTGTGCCCTGTCAGGCGCCCCCTCAAGATGCAAATGTCAACATCCGTACCAGGAAACCCGGGGCTCGTTCTTAGCATGGCCTCGTGGCCCCCTGGGTACCCCTTGACTCAAGCTCTCAGTGGCCCCGGACAGCGATCCAACCGCTCCTGCACGTCATCTACTGCGAGCCGTACGCCCTTAACAGGAGGTCACGTCTTTTACCGTGTCGCTGAGGCACGCCAGCGTCATCATCAGGACCGGTTAATCACCGACTTCGCCGTGACAGCTCAGGAGGGCGAATGTCATCATGAAGCACGCCGCTACAGGGCTGGACCTCGCTTCGGCGCACACACCTACAGTACCCATGACATGATCGGCATCACCTCATAACGTCATTGCTTACGACAGCCCTCACAGCACCATTAGGGTTTCTTGTACACCCATGCCCCTCCTTGGACTATAAAAGGGGGCGTAGGGAAAACTGAAAGAAAGGGTGAACTCATTCGAACTCACTGAGCCTCTCCACGCACATTGCAAGGCATAGGGCTAGCTCTTCTAGACTTAGACCTCATTCTTCACCCCATTTTGTACGCACTCACTTGTATCTCCCCTGTACAAGCACTTCGGTGCAAGATAATACAAGACATCCTCCCCTCGCTGGACGTAGGGCCTTCTCTTGCCCGAACCAGGATAAATCGTGTGTTCTTCTTGCATCACCATCTGGATTAGGGGGCATGCAGCACATAGTTACTCGTCGGTGTTAGGCCCCCGGGGTCATGACATCGATAGTCGGCGCGCCAGGTAGGGGACTCTGCGTGTCACCAGTGTTTCCCGACATTTTTCGGATGGCCGACTCTGTCCCACCGCTCCCGTTCATCACAGTGATCTGGTTCAGAAGCTTGGAGTTCATGTCACTCGAGCACGGCTATGACATGGTCCGCCTCTCAGTTGGAGATCCGAGCGGAGGCAACTGCGAGCCCCCACGTATAGGAAGGGCCACACGTCGGTCCCGCCATCACGCGCCCACCACCAGGAGGAGGCGCGACCGGCGTAACCATCATCCTCACGCGGGCGAGATGATGCCCGCCACGGCCACCCCGCGGCCGACCAGTGACGCAGGGTCCCTGGTTAGGAACCTGTCTAACCTGAGTTTGGCCCCAGGGGACATGTCAGTGGAGCACCGCGACAACTCAGGCTTTAGCTTTGCCATGCGCTCGTCAAGGGGGTCAGGGATGGCCTCTCCAGCAGACACGGCCCCAATGCCACCTGACCTACTTTCGCACGGGCTGTTTAAATCCTGACACCCATTTCCGTTCGGTCTCAACAATGCCACAAAGATGTACTCCTCCACGGTGAGCACTGACATGAGCGGGTACGAGAACCTCCCGGGGCACCTCCTTCGCACCGCCATGAACATGCTGACTTTCGCGCCGACCTTCGAGCACCAGAGTCTTCAGACTCTTGGCGTGAGGCACTACACCCTCGGCATGATGCGATGCCAGCTGGAGGACGAACGGCGGGGGCAGTTCCCCATCTTATACTCCGACGACCCCGACTCCGAATCCAACCACTACGACCCCACCGCAAGTGCTTCCACATCGACGGGGCCGTCGCGTTGAGCGACGACACCATCGACCCCGCCGCCACAGCCACGGCTGCAGCCGCCGCAGGAGGCGCCCTTGTTGCGGCAGATCAGGAGGAGCAGCCACCAGGTGCGCCAAGCGACGCGCGGTTGCCTCAGGACGCCCACGACGCCCAGCTCGCGCAAGTCTGGGAGATGCGAGCCAAGCTCAACGAGGACCGGGAGCGTCTGTGCCAGCTCGAGCGGACCCTCGAGCAGGAGCGTGGACACCCGCCCGGCGGAAGGGCTCGAGCCAAAGCCCGAGAAGTCCACCGACAGATCATTGGGGAGGGAGCGGTCGAGCACCCCCTCTTCAACCGCGCCAGTCAGAACGTCGTCACGGCGACCATGCTCCTCCGCAACATGCTAACCCCCTCGAATCCCGAGGCCCGTCACATCCAGTACGACAGCAGGCGAAAAGCTCGGCCTCGAGACATCGAGGGGTGGCCTCGGAGCAACCCCCTGAACCCTCCTGACACGAGAGGGAGGGCTTAGTCCATCAAGTGGATGCCTCCTGGCCCAAGAAGGCAATCCCCATCCGCGAGCGCATCCATGACAACTGTGAGCCTCGAGACGCGCGCTACGACATCAACAAGAATCGCCAACGCAAGTGTGGTGATGCCGAGGCACGAGGCTACAGCGCACACAGGGGCGGGCGCTACGACAGCGACGAGGACCGGCACCGGTCCCCCGAGCCGCTGGGTCCTCGAGTCTTCAGCAGGATGACTCGAAGGACGCCGCTGCCGAATCCCTTCCGTCCCCCCACGAGCCTCGTCAAGTACAATGGTGAGACCAAGCCTGAGCTATGGCTAGCCGACTTCAGGTTGGCATGCTAGTTGGGCGGGCCGCGCAACGACCACGCTATGATCCGTCAGCTCCCCCCGTTCCTATCAGACACCACTCGAAGGTGGCTCGAGGAACTCCCCCTGATCAAATCCACGACTGGACCGACCTCGTCAGGGTGTTCGAGGGGAACTTCGAGGGGACCTCTGAAGCTGCAAGCAGAAGCCCGGGGAGTCCCTCCGTGATTTCGCTTGACGCTTCTCCAAGCAACGCACCGAGCTCCCCCATATCCCCGATGACGATGTGATCCTGGCGTTCCTTGCCAAGACTACCTGCAAGGAGCTGGTTCGAGAGCTGGGGTGTAACCCCCCGAAGACCGCCGACGAGCTGATGTACGTTGTCGCTAGTTACGCCGCTGGAGAGGAGGCTGTCGGCGCCTTCTTCGACGTCGACCAAGGCAGGGGGAAGGCCAAGCAGGGCGACCCTGAGAGCTTGAATCAAGGTGCCAAGACAAACAATAACAACAACAAGAAGAAGAACCAGCATGGCAAGCCGCCCCCGACGAGCTCGTGGCCGCCGTCGAGCGCAAGAAGCCCCAAGGTGTTCCCGAGAAGGGCCTCTTCGATGAGATACTAAGAAGCCATGCCCCTACCACAAGGGGCCTACCAACCACAACCTCAAAGACTGTCGAATGATCGGAAATACTTCGAGAGCTTGGGCCTTGGAAAGGAAGACAAGAAGGAAGACCCTAAAGACAAGGACAGTAACAAGGAGGACGGCTTCCCCGAGGTGTACGACTGCTACATGATCTACCGAGGACCCTCGACCCGGCTTTCACTGCGCCAATGCAAGAGGGAGCGTCAAGAAGTCTTCTTCGTGTGGGTCGCGACCCCCACTACCTCGACTGGTCCGATACGGCCATCACGTTCGACCGTGAAGACCACCCGGACCACGTCCCCAAACCTGGGGTATACCCGCTCGTCGTCGACCCCATCATCGTCAACACTTGCCTTTCCAGGGTAGTCATGAATGGAGGCAGCAGCCTCAATGTCATTTATGTAGAGACCCTCAACCTCCTGAGGATCCCAAGGACAAAGCTCTAGCCCAGCGCCGGGGGCTTCCACGGATTTGTACCGGGGAAGAAGGCTCTTCCCATCGGCCGCATCGACCTCCTCGTCTGCTTTAGCACTTCAACCAACTTCAGGAAGGAGACGCTCACCTTCAAGGTGGTCGGGTTCCACGGCACGTACCACGCGATCATCGGCCGGCCCGGCTACGCCAAGTTCATGGTAGTCCCCAACTACACTTACCTCAAGCTCAAGATGCCGGGGCCCAAAGGCGTCATCACCATCTGCTCCTCCTTCGAGCATGCATACGACTGTGACGTCGAGTGCGTCGAAAATGGGGAGGCCGTCGAGGAGTCCGAGATGCTGGCGGCGACTCTCGATGGTGTCACCGCTGAGGTCCCTGACCCCAAGCGCCACGCTGGTTGCTTTGAGCCAGCAGAAGACACCAAGAAGATCCTCCTCGACCCTAGCTGCTTCGACAGGAAGGCGCTGATGATCAGCGCCACCTCAACGACAAATAGGAAGCAGTGCTCGTTGACTTTCTCCACGCAAACGCCGACATGTTCGCGTGGAGTCCCTCGGACATGCCGGGCATACCGAGGGAAGTCGCCGAGCACGCCTTGGAGATCCGAGCCGGGTCCAAACCGGTGAAGCAATGCTTGCGCCGCTTCGACGAGGAGAAGCGTAAGATCATCGGGGAGGAGATACACAAGCTTTTGGAGGCCGATTCATCAAGGAGGTTCATCATCCCGAGTGGTTAGCTAATCCTGTACTAGTTAAGAAAAAGAATGGGAAATTTAGGATGTGTGTAGACTACACCAGTTTAAATAAAGCATGTCCAAAAGTTCCTTTTCCCTTACCACGCATCGATCAAATTGTTGATTCCACCATGAGATGTGAAACTCTCTCTTTCTCGACGCTTACTTCGGCTACCACCAAATCAAGATGAAGGACTCCGACCAGCTCACAACTTCCTTTATCACCCCTTCGGCATGTATTGTTATGTAACTATGCCCTTCGGCCTTCGAAACGCTGGGGCAACGTACCAGCGATGCATGCTCCATGTTTTTGGCGAACACATCGGGCCGACGGTCGAGGCCTATATCGTCGACATCGTAGTCAAAATAAAGAAGGCCGACAACCTCATCAACAACCTTGAAATTGTGTTTAAATGCCTCCGAGCGAAGAACATTAAACTCAACCTCGAGAAATGTGTCTTCGACGTCCCCCGAGGCATGCTCTTGGGGTACATAGTTTCTCAACGCGGCATCGAGGCCAACCCCGAGAAGGTATCCGCAGTCACCAGGATGCGTCCGATCCGAGATCTCAAGGGTGTTCAGAAGGTTACGGGTTGCCTTGCAGCCCTCTATCGCTTTATCTCACGACTCAGAGAAAAAGCACTGCCTCTGTACTGCCTCTTGAAAAAATCAGAGCACTTCGTGTGGACCCCCGAAGCTGAGGAGGCCCTCGCCAAACTCAAAGCTATGATGACCACGCCGCCAATTCTCGTACCTCCGAGTCCAGCCAAGCCACTCTTGCTCTATGTCGCCGCAACCACCCAGGTGGTCAGCACGGTCATAGTCTTACCCGTCCAACGGCCAGTCTACTTCGTCAACAAGGTACTTTCGGAAACCAAGGTTCGCTACCCGCAGATCCAGAAGCTACTCTATGCCATCATCATCACGCGACGCAAGCTCCAGCCCTACTTCCTCGGTCACCCGGTGACTGTGGTCTTGTCCTTCCCTCTCGGAGAGATAGTCCAGAACCAGGAGGCCAGGGGAGAATCGCCAAGTGGTCGATCGAGCTCATGGGGGAGACCCTCAGTTACGTACCGCGCAAGGCCATCAGTCTCAGGTTTTGGTAGATTTTATCGCCGAGTGGACCGACACCCAGCTTCCCCCGACGTAGATTCAGGCAGAACTGTGGACCATGTACTTCGACGGGTCGCTGATGAAGACGGGGGCGGGCACGAGCCTGCTCTTCATCTCGCCCCTCGGAGTCCACATGCGCTACGTGATCTGACTCCACTTCCCTGCCTCCAACAACGTTGCTGAGTACGAAGCCCTCGTCAATGGCTTGCGCATCACCATCGAACTCGGGGTTCGACGCCTTGACGTTCATGGTGATTCATAACTTGTCATCGACCAAGTCATGAAGGCCTCGAGCTGCCATGACCCCAAGATGGAGGCCTATTGCAAGGAGGTCCGCAAGTTGGTGGACAAGTTCTACGGCCTCGGGCTCAACCACATTGCCCACAGATACAACGAGGCCGCAGACGAGCTGGCAAAGATCGCGTCAACTCAGGGTACTATCCCACCTGATGTCTTATCAAAGGACCTCTACGAGCCCTCCGTCGATCTCGGCGCGGGGGAAGGAATCGCAACGCAAGCAATCGACCCCCCTCAACCGAGACCCCCTCAAATGGGGCTGAAGTCATGGAGATCGAGGTGTCGCCTCCTCCCCCAACCTCTGAGCCGAACTGGCGCACTCCCTTCCTGGACTGCCTTATCCGAGGGGAGCTCCCAGAAGACCGAATCGAGGCCCGCCGCATCGCTCTACGGATCAAAACCTACGTCCTCTATGGTGACGACAGAGAGCTCTATCGACGAAGCCCCACCGGGGTCCTCCAGCGCTGCATCCCCGTCGAGGAAGGAAGAAAGCTGCTCAAGGATCTACACTCGGGGGCTTCCGTCAAGGCTTCTACTAGCCAACTGTAGTTTTCGACGCCATCAACCTCGTCCGCTCGTGCGAAGGGTGCCAATTCTATGCCAGGTGGACCCACCTCCCGGCTTCTGCTTTACAGACGATCCCCATTACATGGCCGTTCGTAGTCTGGGGGCTTGATCTCGTGGGGCCATTTAAAAAGACAACGGGGGCTACACCCAACTACTCGTAGCCATCGACAAGTTCTCCAAGTGGATCGAGGCCTAACCCATCACCAACATCCAGTCCGAGCAGGCGGTGCTGTTCTTCACCGACATCATCCACTGCTTCGGGGTCCCCAATGTCATCATCACCGACAACGACACGCAGTTTACCGGCAAGAAGTTCTTGGACTTCTGTGACCGCCATCACATACGTGTGAACTGGTTCGCAGTTGCTCACCCTAGAACTAACGGCCAGGTCAAGCGCGCCAACGGCATGATTCTACAAGGTCTTAAGCCTTGGATCTTCAACCGGCTAAACAAACACGGCAAAAAATGGCCGCCGAGCTGCCCTCAGTCCTATGGAGCTTGAGAACGATGCTAAGTCGAGCGATGGGGTTCACCCTGTTCTTTATGGTCTACGTATCCGAGGCCGTCCTCCCACTGACCTCGAGTACGGGTCCCCTCGACTGAAGTCCTACAATGAGCAGACGAATGAGGAAGCACTCGCAAATGCCATCGACCAACCCGAGGAGGCTCGAGACATGGCCGTCATCAATTCCGCGAGATACCAACAAAAGCTTTGATGCTACCACGACAAGCACGTACGCAAGCGGGACCTTCAAGTCGGTGACTTAGTCCTGCGTCGACGGCAGAGCAACAAGGGACGCCACAAGCTAACTCCACCATTTGAGGGCCCTTTCATCATTGCAAAAGTGTTGAAGCCTGGAACCTACAAGCTAGCCAAAAGTAAAACCTTCAACAACGCATGGAACATTGAACAGCTACGTCGCTTTTACCCCTAGGGCTTTGAGGCCTTGTATTTTTTCCCATGTCATGAATGAATAAGAAGTACTTTCATTTACAAGTTCAACTTTTGTTCACATGCATAAGCTAGCCTCGACTCTGCTTCAACAGAGTTGAGCCTTCCTCAGGGGCTACAAGGGGGTTAACCCCCGAAGTTCCTAAAAACTCATGTTTTTTTGAAACTCGACGTTTATTCTTTTACATAGTCGACAAGGCAGCGAGGGCACCCCGAGGCCGAAGGGCTATCGAGCCACGAGATCACCCATGCGCTACGGTACCTCCACTCACTCCCTCACACCAAGGGGCGTAACCACGCGGTAAGAAGACTTAGTAAAAGCACACGATGTCGAAAAATCAATGTCTAACATTCCTATATGCTTCGATGCGAGTTCTTACATAGTCAACAAAGCCACGAGGGCACCCTGAGGCTGAGGGACCGTCGAGCCGTGAGATCGCCTACGCCTCCGGGCTACGGTACCTCCACTCACACCCCACACCAAAGGACGCAACCGTGCGCCAAGATGACTACGTAAAATCTCAACTCGAGCAGAAAAGGAATGACGGACTCGAACTCGAAAGCATTCGAAATGCATATAAACATCATGTTCTAAGGTCCTAGGGGCCACATTGACAGAAGTCAAAATCTAACCTATTACACGGGCCTTCTTGCCCAGTTTGGCTCACAGGCCGGCTTCTGCGTCATCAGCACTGGGAGGAAGGACCTCGGGCTCGAACAGCTTCACCAGCCGACCGCGTGGCTCCTCAGCAGCCTCGATCAAGGCCATGTGCCTCTCCTCGTTCTCGGCGTCAGTCCTGCTAGGGTCGCAGACAAAGCCGTGGGAAACCACCCCCATGTCGTAGGTAAAGCTGGAGTAGACGACCGCCATCGCCCGCTTCACACCGACATGGAGCACGTTTCAGACTTCATCCCTCGCAACCCGGCTGAGTTTGTACAACTGGTTGATGAGGGAGGTCCCGCGCACTTCATCCTTGACGGGTTTGGCTCCTGGTCCTCCCTTGATGGCACCAACCACTTTGGCCAATTGGCCGAGATGAAGGGGCGAAGGAGCCCGTCATCCACCAGCTCCTCGAGCTCCTGTTTTGTTACGGCCGACGGGAGCCAGTCCTCCAGAGGAATAGTTTCGGTGCCATGGCGACGGCACTGATTTGCTCACCGGATGGATGGGAGGGAAGATCCCTAATCTCTCTCTTTTCTCTCTTGCGTTAACGGACAGGGAGACTCTACACTTCGACGACGGCGGCAACGAAGATGGAAAGACGAGATGGGGAACGGGAGGAAACCTACACCCGAACTTATAGGCAGGCAGGTAAATCCTCGCATTTCATGCCCGAACCTAACTGCTCCCTCGATTTTTGGATACAGGGACACAAATCAAATACTTGGCCTCTAGCTGTTATCCCAACCCCCCACGACCACGCCATTACGTCTCTTGCCTCAAAAGGCGCACCCAGCGGACGAGAGGAGTTATTCACAGACTATTCCTTCCACGGTAAGGAACGCAGGCCCCGATTAGGGTTTGACAGCTGCCCTTGAGTATCCGAGTCAGGGATGACCGGGGGGAGCCGACATGAGTCCCTTGTTCGAGAATGAACTCTCGAAAGCCCTCTCAGACATATTCAAGGCGAAACGAAAGGAAAACTACAGAATCCCATCGGAGGGAGGCATCGAGCCGCCAAACCCTATCGAATGGGTTCGGAATCCATGTGTCCATTTGTTAGCTTCGATGAGAGTGCCTCCGTGGCCACCTGTCGACCCCTACTGAATGGGGCACGAGCTCTCACTTGAATTTCCCGATAACAACTCACCAGAGGACGTCGGAGCTCGCCCAAACGAGGGTAGCACAGCGCTCTTCACCCCGTCAAGTAGGACATTCTGCAACAATACCAAACACCCTACGTGGTATGAATCTACTAACCACTTGTCGGTGTTTTGAACTAACACAAACAAGTAAATTTGTGATTGCGCGTTTGAGGCCTGGATGGTGTCCAAGGAGGACACGAAGATGTATAGTGGTTGAGGCTGAATGTCCCTACATCTAGTCGAGTGCGGCTTGTGTTACTTGCACTGAGTTCATTGTATGTGTTACAAACTGGCAAGAGAGAGAAGAGGGCCCCCAAGTATCTAGGTGAGTGTGTGTGTGAGTAGGTTGCAAATGCCTATGCTCCCGTTCCTTGTATGGGGTACCATGCCTGGCCTTTTATACTTGAAGGGGAGGGCTGGTTACTGGCAAGAGAAATGAAGAAAGAAAGGAGAAAAAGATGGAAAAGAAGAAATATAATAAAACAAAGGAAGGGGTGGTAGACTGTGCTGGCCTCCTTCTCCTTTATGCGAGTCCTACTGGTTGTACAGAGATGGTGACGCATACCATGCTTCGGTCCTGTTCATCACTAGAGCTATGTGCACTCCCGGTCAACCTGTGCCAGGCACCCCATCCCATTGCAGGGGATGGAGGAGTCCAATAGTTGATGGAGACGTCAGTCGTACAAGGATTAGACAACATAGTGTTGCCCTGTTCTGAATAGTGGGTTGTCGTGGGCTCCTAGGCGTGGTCCGTCACTGTTGCTAGTACCGTCGGGGCGTGTACATCGCATCTGGGGTTGTTAGAGGTGATGTAGGTCCCCCGTGGTGCGTACATCTTCACCTGAGGGCCTATTTGCATAATGCCACTGAGGCGGAAATCCCATTTGTGTGGCCGGATGTGAAAGGTCCCTTGGTTGGTTTTGATAATTAAGTGACAACTTTAGCTTGGACTAATGTGTTTATGGTTGACATACACAGGATTAGTCCATAGATACATGTGTGTGAGCAACATATGCCACGTGGTGGAAATGGCTTGGAGATGTTGAGAGGCTCAACACATGTGATGATGGAGCTCATTGCACATGAGACATGACATGGAGTCATGACCAAGATGAGAAGATCAAGATGAGACTTCACTCAATGGGCAGGTTGGATGTGTGAAGGGCTAGTCAAGTCTTTGAAGTGGATCATATCATTTGTTGATCGTGTATGAATTATTTCTCATATGATTTGTGATCCAATATGCTATAGCGAGCATGCTGGCTAGATTCCTGTATTTTTTTGTTTTTTGTAAAGCCTAACACTACCGATTTATGTCTCAAACCGGCAATGTTGGTGGATGATCACTGCTGGTGCATAAGAACCGGCAGTGATGTGAACCCTACATCAGTGCCAATATGTCACTGCCATTTCAAAATTCGACAGTGTGTCGTGGACATTGGGTCCATGGGATAACTAGACCTAGGCTATGCTTTTCATGGCCAAGATCTGTGACTTAGAGCGAGGTTTTGCCCCTCTGCGCCTAGCTTGTTTGGAGATGGAGACGGAGAGATTAGATTGATATATTATTCATTGCTTGAATAGATTGATACATCTCCTCTCATTATATAGAGAGGGTTCCTTGACCTGTAAGCAAGGCTTACTTGACTCCTAAGAAAGACACTAATTAACCCTAATGGGCTTCAGGCCCAACTAGGACAACCGCGCCCTACGCACCCCTCTACATATGACATCTCTCCCCCTTTCGGAGCAGTTTGTCACGAGCTGCCGTAGACACAAGGGCTAAGGTTAAGTCTTTTACTTCTCATCTTACCTTTATTATTTAAGAAAAAAATATGAAATAAATTTGGAACTAAAATATAAATTTGGACTGCAGCTATGTCCTCCTGTCCTCCTGGATCCCAAGGAAAGAGCTGAACTGCGGACTTCATGTTGGATGAAAGGTGAAGGGGGTGCCAGCCCATTCTTATATTGGATCTGTCCAGCACCAAGGCAGGTGCCAAAATGAAGGAGATGAGCATCTTTGGCCGTGCAGGGGGCTGCATACCCAAATCTCGACTTCTGTAGGAGGTGCATAAATTATAGACGAGATTGGGTGGTTGAACGCGCAGGCTGCGAGTTGGTGTAGCGACGAGCTGATCAGCATGCAGATCTTTCGCACCATCCGGTGGCAAGGGAACCACGCCATACTGCTTGCAGGTGTATTGATGCCTGCTCCTCTAATGATGGGCTCATGATGGACGTGGAGATAACAGCTAGGCCCATCTCTCCACAGAGAGACTGCATCCACTAACGTGACAGGAATCCCCGTGCTGCTGCCTGTAGGCATACTGCTGCCAGGCGTTCATGGAGAAGCGTCCTGAGGTGATCTAGCATTGTAGACATAAGGCGGAGCTGCTCACACATTTGGCGATTCCCCTCGAGAAGGGCATGCAAGGCGGTGGCAGAAGGGGTGCTCGGCGTGATGGTGGCTGGAGTGGTCGGAGCGATGGAAGGGGTGGTTGGTGTGGGGAAAGGCACTAGTAGAGCAATGACCTACTATGATTAACTGTTTTTGTCACAATAGGTGCAAAATTGGTCACTATTTTAGTTCCATGACGAATCTATGACCAAAACCCCACCAATGTGGAAGTCGCGTCACACATGTGTGCTTATGATGATCTTAAATTAGCGTCACCGAAGAAGCACTTTTGATGACTAAACCTTGGGCATCATAAAGGTTTTTTTCGTATGTTGGCATGGAAACCGTCAGCTGACGTGGCTATAGCTATGGTCAGGCGATATCGGTAGAACGACGTGGCACCCTTAGGTTTTTTCACATGTCTTTCTCCTATTGGACCATGTGTCATGTTTTAACATGATCTCGTGTCTCATTCTGAAAGGACCACGTGTCATATTTTTATAGGAGCACGTGTCAATTTCTTCAGTGGGCATGTATTAAATTACTATTGGACTATGTGTTGGTTTGTTATTGCAAGACGTGTCACGTTCCTAATGGACCACGTTTGACGTTCCTATCGGACAACGTGTCGTGCCAATATTGTGCCACCTTTCAGAGCTTTATTGGCACACGCATCTGATTTTCATTGAACCATGTACCGTTTTTTAGTCCCCGTGTTCGTTTCTTATTAAATGATGTGTCAGATGGTAGTCATCCACGTTTCGAATGCTAGTTCATCAATGTGTTGCAAACATATTTTCCCATGTTACCTGGCAGGTTTCGTCCACACGTTCAAATATCATTTTGTCATAAAAGTAATTCAACACAATGGCACATTCACCATAGTTTTAAATGACGTGTGCAAAGCAATCATTACATCACAACACTGCTGCACAATATACTAAATACATGCATAATAATGTTTGCATCTAAACCAGGTTACAACCGTTTTGATCAGCAGCAAGCCACTGATAGAGTTCACGTATGAAGCAGCCACAAATTCACAACAAAATAGCAAACAAACTAGAGCCACAAATTCACAACAAAATAGCAAACAAACTAGACATGTTCACTGCTTGTCGTCAACAAGACCTTGAGTTACCAGCATAGATGTGAAAGGGACCTTGCATCGCATTGCAGTCCTCGTCGTGCAGGCTCCTGAACTCCTCTAACTCCGTAATAGCCTGTTCATTCGACCTCCTGAGTTCACCCAACTGTTCAATGAGGGCAACTGAAAATTGCTTTTGAGCTGCAAGTTATTCCTCGAGCAACATCGTTAAGGATCTCCATGTTCATCATGATCTGGAGGAGCTTGCCCGAGAGGAGACGTCAGAAACAACTTCACTAGGCATCGGTTCCTACAAAAACCAAGGAGTAAACATTAGGTTACAGATTGTGCAAGGCTTTAAAATTGTAGAACCAAGAGACTATATCATAACTACTGCATAGGTCTTCCCTCAGCCTACTAAGAATAGAGATTGCATAGGCACAATGCACAGATAGGATATCGATAGTTGCAATATTATAACTTCAAAATAATGGTGTAGCTTTGGCCTCCTGGTGTTTTTCCTTCTTTTATGGCAATGACTTCAATAGATTTTAAGCAAAGCAAGTGAAGGTACTTGCAGCTAATTCTCTTGTTGCATCAACATCTTCATGAGGTTGATCATGTTCTATGAGTACGTCATGATCGTATTTTGCTTGGTCAATTTTTTCTTGTCTATCAGTTAAAATTGCAGATGTCTTTTAGTTAATAAGGCATTGCGTATCTAAATAAAAATAGAGTATCACAACCATCACTTACATATGCCTGCTCATGGGCAACATGAGAGCGAGATCCTGTCTGATGGTGCCCCTTAACCATCATTTTACACCACCAACTAAAGAACAAAAAGGGGTGAATTACTTATTTTCATACACATATACATTTGCTATTAACCTAATTCCACTTGTACTTGGAGAATAGTCATTCTGCAGGAACATACATCAAGTGCAAAGAATTTCACTTAGAACACATGGAGATTTGGCCTTCCATGATGAAATTCCTTATGATGATTTTGTTATGGTCATCAAAGAGTGGTTTCCATGATGTTTTGGTCACTTTGGTCATTGAACTGCATGATGATTTTGGTTTCCATGACGTATTCTAAAAAGGTCACAGGAACCGTCACAAAAAACATGGTGGAATCGTCATAGAGGCATTTGCAGCACTGTTCCTCGCTGGATTGTGACGTTTTCACGGATATCCTCGAGTTGTGACCAACACACTTTGTCACTGAAACCCGCACCGCTCCATTTGGCTACAGGAGCCGGCACCGTTTGCCTGCGGGAGCGCCGCCTACACTCATACTTCCATCTGCCGTTAGCACGCATCACTAGTACCCCCATCCGCCGTTAGTCGTGGGACCCGCCCATCACTCAGCCGGACACTTCTCCATCCGACGTTATGGGACCCGCTGTTACTCATCCGTTCCGAATAGGCGCCGTTCTCCATCCAGCGTGCGGGACCTGTGTGTCAGTTAGACCACACTTCACCGACTGACCTATGGGACCTGCCTGCCAGGGGAACCTTGAGGCCACCACCCTTCGACGACTGACATGTGGGACTTGTCTGAGACCGTTTTCCATCCGACGTGTGGGATCAGCTTGTCAGTTAGATGGGACCCGCCACAGGCGACCTAGCTCACCCCCCTTCGACGACTAACATGTGGGACCCGTCTGGGACTGTTCTCCATCCGACATGTGGGATTAGCGTGTCAATTAGATGGGACCCACCATGAGGGACCCATTTGTTCATGTGGGGTCAACCTTCATCAACTAACATGTGGGACCCGTCTAGGACCGTTCTCCATCCAACGTGTGGGATCAGCGTGTCAGTTAGATAGGACCCGCCATGAGGGACCATCTGTTCATATGGGTTCAACCTTTGTTGGCTGACATGTGGGACCCGTCTGGGACCGTTCCCATCGAACGTGGGACCAGAGCGTTAGTTAGATGGGACCCGCCATAGGGCACCATCCCTGTTCACGTAGGGCCACTCTTCTTCAACCAACCTATGGGCCCATGTGGCACCCTTCACACGTTGGACCACCCTTCTCAGGCCAACATGTCGGACCAGCATTCATTATTGTCTATTCACGTGGAACCACCCTTCTCCGACCGATGTTGAATTCCCCAACAAGATTGGGTTCTCTAGGATTCGAACCCGGGACTAGGCGTTAAGATGTGAAGGTCTTTGCCACTACACTAAGCGGTTGTGTGTGTTCTCTTCCTCTTGGAGCCTGTATATAATATAAAGTACATTTTATGTTCTCTTATGTCTTATATCTATATATATGGGGTATATTATATGCCCTGAAAGTGGAAAAGTATCTGTCCGTTGGACTTGCGGCAGAGACAGAGGCGGCAACGGAGGATCCCAGGTGTGCTATGGTGGCTCCGACGTCTATTTGGAGGGAGGCGGCGGCACTTTCTCGTTGGAGCACGGTGGCATTAGCGTCCGCGTCGCTTGTGTGCCGCGGTGGAGGCGTTAGATCCGATTCGTAGGTCTCCTTTCTCCCCTTTTTACTATTTGTTTCTTCATTTCAACATGGATCTACTACAGGACTTGGGGATATCTATTAGATATATCACCTTTGATGCATATCGCCATGTCCCTTAATTTTAGATAGACACGGGATGGGGAATGGTTCTGGTAGTTCCTGTAGCTCATGGTTATTGTTTTTGTCAGGAGACAACAAATTAGTGCCACTAATCTTTAAGGTGCACTTGTTGCTACGCATGCCAATGATGGTCACTATCTTGCACTTGTAAAACTAAGGCAACCTTTTTGGGTTCTGCAGATTCGAGATGAAACCCTGCTATGCTGTGTTCCGCGGCCGTAGGCTAGGGGTTTTCCACAGTTGGCCTGACTGCCAGGACAAAGTTTGTCGGGTATCAAGATTAGGGATACCCCAACACACCAATTAAAAACAACTGATCCACCAATTTGTGGCCCAAACCCCACAAAACCACCATCACTCCAAGCCTAGCAAACGGCCCATATCGAAACAGCCCATATGCATATTTCTCTCCTTCACAGATAAGGTCCCGTCGACGGGACCCTCCTCGAGTGATGGAGATACGCCCGAGTGAACGACCCCTGGGTCGACCGGCTCGACCCCCTCGATCCACCTACTTTGGTACGGGGAACACAGAGCATTTAATGCATCAAGCAACCCCGACTAACGCCATGGCTACACATGCGCCAACAGGAGTCGGGTACTGAGGTCAAGCCTTCCTTTTACCGCCCATCCCCAAACGTGCTCTGATTTGACCATCACTATTGCACCATACCACGCACTGTGCCTTGCTCGAGGCCCTCTCAAAACGCAATACGACAAAGTGCAGTACCAGATTTCCGGGGTTTGATCCTATCCACAGGACCTCGACCCCTTGGTTATCCCTTGACTCGACTTTCGACTCCTCTGGTCAACACCTCAACAACTTCCACAGGTCTCTACAGGGATCCGCATGCCCACAACAGAGACCCGGGTCTTTCAGTGACCATCAATGGCATCAATGCCATGGCTTCTACAGTAACCACGACATGATCGACACCATCCCCTCAACGTCATCAGCTATGTCGGCAAGGGCAGCGCCTTTAGGGTTTTCTGTACTCCTGAGCCTCCCCTTGGCCTATAAAAGGGGATGCCAGTGACTAGTTCAAGGCATTGCAATCATATTGGATCACACACTCAGGCATCCAAGCAATCTAGTGCAAGGCATAGGGCTAGCGGCACTAGACTTAGACCTTTCGCTTCACCCCAGTCTCACTCGCCCGCATGTAATCCCCCTGTACGAGCACCTCCGTGCAAGACAATACAACACCTCTCTCCCCCGCTGGACATAGGGCTTTCTCCTGCCCGAATCAGGATAAATCTTGTGTCTCGCTTTGCATTACCATCTGTTTAGGGAACACGCAGCATCATTGCTCGTTGGGTTCCTGTCTGCGGGACAGAACACCGACAGTTGGTGCGCCAGGTAGGGGGCGCTGTGAGTCGCGATCGTCCTCCCATCGCTTTCCAGATGGCAGACTCCATTCCACCACTTCCGTTCGCCATGGTGATCTGGTTTGGGAGCCTGGAGTTCATGTCACTCGGCCGTGGCTTTGACATGATCCTACTCCCGCCCAGAGACCGGGCAACAGTGACCACGAGGTCTCCCGATCAAGGGGAGCTATTCTCGCCGCATGTCCACGGTCAGGAGGTGGCGCGACCGGCACAAGCACTGTCACCTCCTTGCGGGCGAAGTGACGCCCAGTACCGCCACCTTACTTCTGACCAACGACACGGGCCTCCTCTTGGAGGGCCTGTCTGACCTGTGTTTGGCTGCCGAGGGTGGGCCAGAGGGACGCCGCGACGATCCGTCGTTTAGCTTCATGATACGCCTGCCAGAGCGCCCCGGCACGACTTCTCTGGCAGGCGCGGCTATGATGCCCCACCACTCGTTCCCCTTTGGGCTGCACAACGCCGCCAGGACGTACTCCTCCTCAGTGAGCACCAACATGAGTGTGTATGAGGACCTTCCGGGACACCTCCTGTGCGCCACCATGGACTTGGTGACGTCCATACGAGCCTCTGAGTACCCGGACTCTCTGGAGACCCCTGGTCTGGAGTGCTGGATAGTTGGTACGCTTCAACGCCGGTTGGAGGAGGAGCACCGCAGGAGATCTCCATTCCCACATCTATGCACCTACTACTTTGCCTATCCCAACTCCGCCGACGACAGCTACGACCCAACTCGCGAGTGCTCTAGTTCGAGGGGCCGCGCGTCGGACGTAGGAGATGAAGTGGCCACGGCGGGGCAGGAAACGCCACACCACCGCTTAACGAGGACCAACCCCCGGTGGCGGACCACGTCGCCCAACTTGCACAACTCTGTGAGATGCAAAAGAGGCTAGACGATGAGCATGAGCAACTGTGTCTACTTGGAGAGACCCTCGAGCAAGAGCATATGGTGTACGCACGTGGCGGGAGAGCCTGAGAGAGGGCTCGCGACGTCAACCGGCGCATCATCGAGGATCGGGCGGGTGAACCCCCTTCTTGAACTGCGCCAGCCAGAACATCATTGTCGCTGCCATGCTACTTTGGAACATGCCAGAGCCATCGACCCCCGAGGCCTGTCGAGCACGGGACCAGATTTGAGGCCTCCTCAAAACCGCGACCGCACAGTAGGCTGAAAGCTCTGCCTCGAGACGTCAGGGGCTTGCCTCAGAACAACCAGCTGAGCCCTCTTGGCACGAGAGGGAGGGCTCGGTCCACCAAGAGGCCACGCCCCAGAAGAAGAAGGCGACCCCGGCCCGAGACCGCATCATTGACAATCACGGGCCCCACGACGCCCATGAGGACATCAACGAGAACCGCAGGCACAAGAGTGGTGATGATGCGGCTCGAGGATACAGTGCGCACAGTGGCGGATGGTACGACAGCGATGAGGACTGTGCACGATCCCCCGAGCCTCCATGCCTCGGGTCTTTAGCAGGGCTCTCCGCAGGACACCGCTACCAACTCTGTTCTGCCCCTGTCGACCCTCACCAAGTACAACGGAGAGACCAAACCCGAGCTATGGCTGGCCGACTTTAGGCTAGCCTGCCAGCTAGGTGGAGCCTGTAACGACCGCGTCATCATTCATCAGCTCCCACTGTTCCTGTCAGACACCGCTCGATGATGGCTCGAGGAACTCCCGCCGGATCAGATCCACGACTGGACGGACCTGGTGAAGGTGTTCGAGGAGAACTTCAAGGGGCACCACGTGCGCCCTGGCAACTCATGGGACCTTCGCAACTGCAAGCAGAAGCCCAGGGAGGCCCTCCTCGAGTTCGCCCGACGCTTCTCCAAGCAACGCACCGAGCTGCACCACATCTTCGACCACGACGTCATCATGGCATTCATCTCCGGCACCGTTTGCAGAGAGCTGGTCCAGGAGCCTGGGCGCAACACACCCAAGATCCCAACGAACTGATGGACATCATCACGAGCTACATGGCTGGCGAGGAGGCGGTAAGCGCGTTCTTTGGCAGCGGTCAAGAAATGGGGAAAGAAAGGGACGGCGACCCTGAGAGCTCGAACCAGGGTGCCAAGAGGAACAACAACAAGAAGAAGAAGAATCAGCAAGGCAAGCGTGAGGCCACAGCTGACGACCTCGTTGCCGCCGCTGAACACAAGAAGCCTTGAGGTCTCCCCGAGAAGGGCCTCTTCAACGAGATGTTGAAAAGGCCGTGCCCCTATCACAAGGGATCTGCCAATCACAACCTCGAGGACTACCGGATGCTCAAGAAGTACTTTGAGAGCTTAGGGCTCAAGAAGGATGATGAGAAGGAGGGCTCGAAAGATAGAGGTGGTGACAAGGATGACGAGTTCCCCGACGTTCGAGACTGCTTCATGATCTACGGAGGCTCCTCGACCCGTCTCACTCCTCGACAGCACAAGCGAGAGCATCGAGAGGTCTTCACCGTGCAACTCTCGACCCCCTCTTCCTCGACTGGTCGGAGACGGCCATCACGTTCGACCGTGATGATTACCCCGAGCACGTCCGGTGTACCCGCTCGTTGTCAACCCCATCATCACCAACACACGCCTCACCAAAGTGCTCATGGATGGAGGCAGCAGCCTCAACATCATCTACGCCGAGACCCTCGACCTCCTCGAGATCCCGCGCACACAACTTCGACCTAGCGCCGGGGGCTTCCACGGGGTCATGCGTGAAAAGAGGGCAATGCCCATCGGGCGCATCGACCTGCCCATTTGCTTCAACACCCCTGCGAACTTCAGGGAGGAGACCCTCACCTTCGAGGTGGTCAGGTTTCATGGGACCTACCATGCCATCCTCGGGCGGCCATGCTACGCCAAGTTCATGGCGGTCCCCAACTACGTCTACCTCAAGCTCAAGATGCCGGGCCCCAAGGGCGTCATCACCGTCGGGCCAACACACGAGCACGCTTACCAGTACGACGTCGAGTGCATTGAGAACAGGGAGCCCGTCTTGGAGTCGCAAGCCCTGGCCACGACCCTCAAGGACTTCGCCAAGGAGATGACCGAGCCCAAGCACCACGCCGGCAACTTCAAGCCCGCAGAGGACACCAAGCTTGTGCTCCTCGACCCCAGCAGCTCCGATGGGAAGGCGATGAAGATCAGCGCCGCCCTCAACCCCAAATAGAAGTAGTGCTCGTCGACTTTCTCCGCGCAAATGCCGATATCTTCACGTGGAGTCCTTCGGATATGCCGGGCATACCTAGGGAAATAACCGAGCACGCCTTGGAGATCTGGGCCGGCTCCAAACCGGTGAAGCAACACTTGCGCCACTTCGATGAGGAAAAGCGTGAGGTCATCGGGAAGGAGATTCGTAAGCTTCTAGAGGCCGAGTTCATCAAGGAGGTTCATCATCCTAAGTGGTTAGCTAACCCTGTACTGTTAAGAAAAAGAGTGGGAGTTGGAGGATGTGTGTAGACTATACTAGTTTGAATAAAGCATGTCAAAAAGTTCCCTTTCTTTTACTTCGAATTGATCAGATTGTTGATTCCACTACGGGATGTGAAACTCTTTCTTTTCTCGATGATACTCCGGTTACCATCAAATCAAAATAAAGGATTCTGACCAGCTCGCGACTTCCTTCATTACCCTCTTCGGCATGTACTGTTATGTTACCATGCCCTTTGGCCTTCGAAACGTCAGGGCAACGTATCAACGATGTATGCAGCACGTGTTTGGAGAGCACATCAGGCTGACCGTCGAGGCCTACGTTGATGACATCGTCATCAAGTCCAAAAAAGTCGATAATTTAATTGACGACCTTGGCGTTGCATTCAAATGCCTCAAAGACAACAACATCAAGCTCAACCCTGAGAAATGCATCTTTGGTGTCCCACGAGGCATAGTCTTGGGGTTCATTGTCTCCAAGCGTGGCATCAAGGCCAACCCCAAGAAAATCTCAGCAGTCACCAAGATGGGCCCAATCCGAGACTTGAAGGGCATGCAGAAGGTTACAGGCTGTCTCGTGGCTCTTAATTGCTTCATCTTCCGCCTCAGAGAAAAGCGCTGCCTCTGTACCATCTCCTGAAGAAACCCGAGCATTTCTCATGGACCATCGAGGCCGAGGATTCCCTCGCTGAGCTCAAAGCGATGCTGACCAATTCTTTGATCCTTGTGACTCCAACCCAGGGCGAGCCCCTTCTCCTCTACGTTGCTGTGGCAACCCATGTGGTCAGCTCACCTATTGTTGTCGAAAGAACCGAGGAAGGTCACGCACTGCCTGTCTAGCGGCCGGTGTACTTCATCAGTGAGGTACTTTCGCAAACTAAGATCCGCTACCCCCAGATCCAGAAGCTGCTAAACGCCATCGTGCTAACACTACACAAGTTCCAACACTACTTCCTCGGCCATCCGGTGACAGTGGTCTCGTCTTTCCCCTTCGGGGAGATAGTCCAAAACCGAGAGGCCTCGGGGAGAATTGCCAAGTGGGCAGTTGAGGTCACGGGTGAGACCCTCTCTTATGCACCGCGCAAGGCAATCAAATCCCAGGTGCTGGCGGATTTTTTGGCCGAGTAGACCGACACTCAACTCCCTCCAGCCCAGAGTCAGGCGGAGCTATGGACAATGTACTTCGACGGGTCCCTGATGAAGACAGGAGCAGGCACGGGCCTACTTTTCATCTCACTCCTCGGGGTTGACATGCGCTACGTGATTCGGTTCGAAGTCCCTGCCTTGGACAATGTCACCGAATATGAGGCCCTTGTCGACGGGTTGCGTATCGCCATCGAGCTCAGGGTCCGACACCTCGACGTTCGTGGTGACTCGCAGCTCGTGATCAATCAAGTAATGAAGGCATCAAGCTGTCATGATCACAAGATGGAGGCATATTGCCAAGAAGTGCGAAAGCTCGAAGGCAAATTCCATGGCCTCGAGCTCACCCACATCGCATCCAGATACAACAAAGCCGTGGATGAGCTCGCAAAAATCGCGTCAAGTCGAGGCACTGTCCTGCCTGACATTTTCTTAAAGGACTTACACGAGCCCTCTGTCGATTTAAGCCTACCAGAAAGCAACCCAGTATAGGTCGACGGGTCTCCTCCTCCTCTGGACCCGAACCGGACTGGCGCGTCCCGTTCCTCGAGTGCCTCTCTCGAGGGGAGCTCCCGGAAGACAGAACCAAGGCTTGACGGATCGCCCGCCGAGCCAAATCTTATGTACTCTACGGCGACGACATGGAGCTCTACCAGTGCAGCCCGTTGGGAGTTCTACAACGCTGCATCACCATCGTAGAAAGAAGAAAGCTGCTCCAAGACCTACACTCAGGGGCTTGCAGCCATCACATAGCGCGACGTACCCTCGTTGGAAACAGATTCCGATAAGGGTTTTACTAGCCAATCGCGGTCTCCAATGCCATCAAGCTCGTGCGCTCTTACGAGGGGTGTCAGTTCTACACAAGGCAGATGCACCTCCCGGCTCACGCGCTGCAAACCATCCCCATCACGTGGCCATTTGTCGTATAGGGGCTCGACTTGGTCGGACCCCTAAAGAAGATGACCGGGGCTTCACCCACTTGCTTGTCGCCGTCGATAAGTTCTCCAAGTGAATCGAGGCCCACCCTATCACTAACATCCGATCCGAGCAGGCGGTCCGATTCTTCACCGACATCATTCATCGCTTCGGGGTCCCCAACGTCATCATCACCGACAACGGCACTCAGTTCATTGGCAAAAAGTTCTTAGACTTTTGCGACGACCACCACATCCGTGTAGCTTGGTCCGTCGTCGCTCATCCGAAGACAAACGGCCAAGTGGAGCGCACCAACGGCATGATCCTAAAAGGTCTCAATCCAAGGATCTTCAACCGGTTAAACAAACACGGCAAGAAGTGGGCCACTGAGCTACCCTCAATCCTTTGGAGCCTGAGGACTACCCTGAGTCGAGCCACGGATTTCACTTCGTTCTTCTTGGTCTATGGGTCTGAGGTCGTCCTCCCCACCGACCTCGAGTACGGGTCCCCGAGTCTCAAAGCCTACAACGAGCAAAGCAATGACCCGGCACGCGAGAACGCCCTCGACCAGCTCGAGGAAGCTGGAGATGTGGTGCTCTTACACTCCGTGAGGTATCAGTAGAGCCTTCGACGTTACCACGACAAGCGCAATCGAGACCTCCACGTCAGCGACCTTGTTCTTCGACGATGACAGAGCAACCAAGGGTGCCACAAGCTGACTCCACCATGGGAGGGACCCTACATCGTTGCAAAGGTGCTAAAGCTAGGAGCCTACAAACTAGCCAACGAAAAGGGTGAAACATTCGTCAACGCATAGAACATTGAGCAGCTACGTCGCTTCTACCCTTAGGGCCTCAAGGCTTTGTACATATTTGTATTTCATGAATGAATAAAAGTTTTTTCATTTTCACAACATTTCGTTCATAAAAATAGGAAGGCTTGACCCTACCTCACCAGAGTCGAGTCTCCCTCGGGGGCTACAGGGGGAACCCCCTAAAGTTCCTAAAAAACTCCTCGATATGTGACCTCACTCAAACAAAAACACCATGAGCACGTCCCAAGAGTCGAGGGTTGTCAGCCGTGAGATCGCCTATGCCTCGGTGCTACGGTACCTCCACTCACGCCCTACTCAAAAGGGCGCAACCGCATGTCAAACTCGTTAAGTGAAAAAAACAAGACAAATAAAGAACAAGGGCTTAAGTTTGAAAAGCATATGAAATATATACATCACATAACGTTTTAAAGGCCATCGAGGCCACACCATCATGAGTCACAAAATACTAACTATTACAAGGGCCTTCACACCCAGATATGGTTCACAGGCCTTCATCATCATCACCGACAGGATGAGGAAGCACCTCGGCCTCGAATAGCTTTGCCAGCTCTCCACCAGACACCTCGACCACTTCGATTAGCCCCAAGCAGACCTCCTGGTTCTCATCCTCGGACTTGTTAGGGTCAGAGAAAAAGCCATCGACGATGAGAGCCATGTCATACCAGAAGCCCGAGTGGACGACCGCTAAGGCCCTCTTCACACCAAGGTGCAACGTGCACCGACCGCTCTGGAACGACCATACTCAAGTCGGTCATCCGACACAAGGAGTTCCCGGGCCCATCACCCTCGATGTCCACCACGGGCTCGACCCCCAGGCCATCACGCACTGAGGTGATGGCACCTTGGAGCTTTTCATTCAGCACCGCCTCGACCTAGTGAAGGTTCTAAAGTAGCGTGGCGTTATTTTGGGCCTCATCTATCTGCTCCATAAGATCTGAAATATGCAGCAAGATCAACAAGATTCGCAGAAACCTCGAGCCAAAAAGCTAAAGCAAAAAAAGAGAAGGAGTCTTACCCCCGGAATGAGTTTGCAAAGACACAATCTCATCCCGCTACTCGACGATCGTCTTACTGGCCTCCGCCAAGGCGTCAGCCTTGTCCTTCTTCTCCACCTGTAGCTCCTCGATCACCTTACCAGTGCCTTCTAGGGCCTCCTTTCATCGGATGGTCCCCTTCAGCGACGTGATCTCACGGGCTTGAGTCTGGACGCAGGAAGACGCATCCACAATTGGCGCGTTGAGGGAGTCACGCTGGCTTGTCATCCGGACAAGGTCCCCTCGAGCTCATTGATGCGCTCTGCCGCCAAGGCGAGATCCTCGAGAGCTTTTCACGCCTCCTCCTTGGCTGTGGCCACGTCCTCCTTGGCTTTGGACCCCTCGTCCTTGGCTCGATTCACCTCGCCCCGTGCCACAGCCGCGTCCTCTTTGGTTTGGTTGCCTCCTCTCCAGCCTTGGTCGCGTCCTCCAAAGCCTTGTTCGCGTCGCCCTATGCGGTCTCAAGTTGTGCCCATAGCAGGGGGATTTGCTCCCAACCCCCTGCATCCGGTGGATAAAGTCAAACTTCACGTAGGAGTGCTTCCTCAGGTCCTAGAACCAAGGGAAAAGCCTGGAGTAAGATGAAGAAGACAAATGATCTGATTTGATTCCCGAAGAAGTGGTCACCCACCTGGAAGCACCGGTCTAAGTGTTGGGCGACGACATCGACGGCCATATGTAGGGAGTGTTGCATCCACCGATGGAACTCCTCAGTGTGCTCCCAGCAGAAGACCTCCACAGGGTCGTTCATCACAAATAGGGGCTCGCCGTCCGGGTCTGACGGGTTCAGAAGCTGGAGAGCATCGCCCCAGTTGGAAAGCTCCTTTAGCACCCGCTCACACACCGCCGCAATGATGCCTCGACCCATGGACGATGACCCACCAGCCTGGATCACCCTTCTGGCTAAGGTCAGGAAGGACCCACCCAGCTCAGCATCTGTCACGGGCGTGTCGTCCTCCCCTTGCTCCCCCTCATCGACGGGAGGGCCCCTCGAGGGCACGACGGACAGCCCTTGGGCATACAACAGCCCTCGGCTGGTCGACGCCCCCGCGTGAGCGGCGAAGGGTGCGGCGGTCGCCTCGCGTTCCCTCTCCCCCACCAGCTGCTAGTGGCAAAGCAGTGCTCCGGTGGAACAACCTGCAACACCGGCTGCTCTGCCACTCTCCCAGCCTCCGACGGGACATCACCAGCCACTGACTCCTCCGGCTGGTTTGAGGCTTCCAGCTCCAATCACTTGTCCCTTTGCCTCACGTTCAGTGGGGCCTCCATCAGCAGCTGCTGCTATTGCTTCGTCCCTAGCAGCTGCCGCTGCTGCTCCTCCTACATGCTGCTTTGGCAGCTGCTCCTGGCATTGCTGTTCCTTCCACTACTGCAGCCCCTGCGGCCATGATTGCCGCGGCTGCTGTTGCTGCGGCAGCTCCACCATCGCCTCCTCTGGGCACTCCGCCGTCTCACCCGCCATGTGGGAGGAAGGCACGGCCCTCTCGACCTCGACGGTTCCCGAGGCCTCCCCCGTCGACCCCGCCTCCTGGCCACCAACAACACCCTCCTCGAGCTCGACGAAGATCGGGGGCACCTCAACCTCCCTCGTCCTCCGAACAATGTCCCCGTCGTCGACGCCTGCCTAGGCGCTTGGGCTCGTGCTGAGAGGGGCGCCCATTTTCCTGTCCAGGCCTGGGCGGCTCGGGCCCCCTCGAGCCATATGGATTCCATCACCTTTAGCAGCTTCTAGGGAGCGATGCCCCAGAAGCCTACATCCTCGCGGCAGCTTCGGCCTTGAGCCGCTTGGCAGGCGTACGGATCGCCTCCTCTGCTGGGCGCTTGAGCCTAAACAAATGTAGATAGATAAAAGCTAGCGTCCAGAAGGAAATAAAAGGGAAAAATGTGTAATAAAGGAACTCACCCCATCAGAATGATGGGCATCTGTGCCGGCGCCCTCGAGGCGCTCGGGGGCTTCTGAGACCCCCACCGGACGAGCCCTTGGCGGACTCGGAACCCCAGAGAGCCTTAGCCGACGAGGTCTTCTGTGCCTCCGAGGCTAGTTGGCCCCGAGTCTTCACGCCCGTCGATGGTCCTGGCCCTGGGCAGTGGCGTTTCGAATTTGCCCCTCAACGGGGCTAGAGGCAATTTCCCACGTGTGCACCGTGACACCGACCCCATCTGGGTCAAAACCTCAGCGGACCTCCTCCTATGGGGCCTCGCAAGAGCCCCAGCTTCCGTCGCCTCCTCCCTCTCGGCAAGCTCCGAGGCGGCCCTCGGCGCCTGAGAAGTCGACCCTCCTCCCACGGACTCCTGCAGGGAACCCATATCAGGAAGATGGGTGATAACTGTCGCGGTGTCGTACCGCGACCAGGCGTCATCGTCATCATCATCATCCTCTCCCACCGTGGACATCTCAGCAGCAGATTCCTCTATAGGGAGCCCCTCGCGCCTCTGCCGCGCACGACGCTGGTCCAGCGCTTGATGCTGGAGATTCTTATCCTTCCTCTTCTTCTCAGCATCCTTGTTCTTCTTTTTCTGATAAGCAGTGAAGCATTTTACCTAATGATCGGCGTAGTCCTCTTTGACCGGAGTGTGTGACATTCGGACTTTGGGCAATTCCTACGCAAAGAGAGCCATGGGTAATATTAGAAGCAAGGAAGGTAAGAAAGGGGAAAATTACTGACCGATGGCACAAAAGTTTAGCAGGGGTATGTGACTATGGTTCGGACGCATTGGAATGCCGTTCACCATCTCTGCCGTGAAGGTGCTGCTTACCGCACCCTTATCAGCTTGGCGATGGCCTCAAGGAAATGGGTCTCGTCCGACATCCGGGACCCTTCCATCTGCGCACTCATCGTCATCTGGTCCATGTGCAGGCGGCGGCGCATCAATGGGAGGACCCTCCGCTTATGGAACGCGGAGACAACAATCCCCACGGTCAGGTCCCGATCCCGCAGCGTCTGTAGCGCATCCAGGAGTGGGTTGAGCCTCAATTGCTCATCCCACGCCATGCCATGCGCCCAATGGGACGGCCGCTTCACAATGATGGGCTCGGTGTAGCGTGGCAGCAGGTCCCCATCGTTCTTCAAGTAGAACCACCCGTTGTGCCATTTGCAGTTCGACGAAGTCACCCCCGTCGTGATGTACAACTTCGACCTCTTCAAGGCGAAGGTGCAGCATCCAGCACGGACGGTCCTCCTTACGCCCGTCGACACTGACTTGGCAAAGTTCTCCGCCTTGTAAAGGTGGAGCCATAGCTCCCAGTAGGGCTCGATCCCTAGGTTTCCCTCACACACGGTGGCAAAGATTACCGCATGAGAGATGGCGTTGGGGGAAAAGTGGTGCAGCTCCACCCCGTAATGGTGGGTTAGTGCCCGCATGAAGTGGCTCGACGGCGACCCAAACTTAGCCTTGTGGAAAGAGGTGAAGCTCACGACATACCCCTCCGGTGGATGTGGCTCCAGATGGTTCCTCGGTGGCGCTTTCCACTCGGGGCTCTCGCGCGAAGTGATGGGGTGGAGGAGACCGTCACTCACAAGCTTCTGCAGCTTCTCCTTCATCACAGATGACGGAAACCAATCGTCCGTCGAAAGCATCGCCAAACCGCCCATGGATGAGCACTAAATCTGCAGCGGTGACGAAGGGATAGGAAGATCTCTCTCTCTTTCTCCTTTCCTCTCCCTCATTCATGAACTAACCTGTCTGTCTCTCGGTGGTAGCGATGGTGGCAAAGGATGGGCAGGTGTGGGCATAGACCCCATATACCCTCGTGGCTAGACTTTGGGCTACTCGGTCCAGACGGCCTAGACCAGAAGACAAAGGCTGGTCCATCATCATCCTGATCGGTGGGCCAGACGATAAGACAGAGCCTGTGGTCTGCTACCGCCTAGGTCGGTGGGCCATACGGGTGCTGAAGACTGCTTGGCATGCAAGGAGTCTTAGTCGGTTAGATCTGTTCGTGTACTCCAAGGATACGGTGCAATGTAACCGACCAAAGGGAAACCCTAGATATGTAACCTTGTCCCCCGACTATATAAGGCAGACAAGGACCCCCTAGAATGCACCTTCTGATCTCTCCCTTTCGTCTGATCTCATCTGATCGGAACCCTTGTACTCCGGTACTCATCAATACAGCAGCAGAGACACAGGATGTAGGGTATTACGCTTTCGAGTGGCCTGAACCTGGATAAACCCTTGTTGTCTTGGTTGTTTGTCTTGTGTCTCACATCTAGATCGTAGATCTTAGCGCGCCCTCACTGCAATCTACTACCTCGGGGTATCCCATGGTAGACTGCTGAGGAAGTTTCATCGATAGTGGTGTGCTAGGTAGGGGTGCGCGATCTGGTCTTGAGGCGATCTAGATGGTTTCATTCCCGGCTTCCATAGACTTCGAGGCAGGCGTCTCCCTCACCATCGGTTCACTCACGTGGACCACCGGCGTGACGATGTCCCTCACGTTCACGGGAGAAGCGCAGCTAGTCCCAGCTCCGGCTGTGACGCAGTCGGTGCCAGCACCAACCGCGCCAACCACGTCTCCAACAACCTAGATCTTGGAGCCGGCCCCGGGATCGTTCCAGCCGCCCATGACAAGGGCGGAGTTGATGGCCACGCCAGCGGTGAATTGGTGGCTTCCTCGCTACCAGAGGAGGCACATCGACAACTCCGATCTGATCGACATGATCGATCGGCACGGGGCTGGTCTGGCTACGCTCCTCGAGTACGTGGAGTTCGCCCCTATGTGGCTTCATGAAGAGCACTTGGAATTCATCCCGGTCCGACCACGCCGGTGCAATCGCGCCGACCGACCACGCCGCACGGATCCAAATCTGCCCATGGTTAGCCGTCCGCCACCTGTCCGCTAGGTGGGCAACACTCGGCACCAGCAAGGACGTACAAGCCGAGCTGGTGGCCCACGTTGACCAGATCCGAATTTGGCTCCGGCCCGAGCATCACCTGCTGACTACAGAGGAGGACCACCGGCTACTTGCCGAGGCGGGCCTCCTACAGTGGTGGAGCACCATCAACAACAGCCTGCGCCCGACCAGGGGCACCGTCGATAGCGCCCTGCGCGATGTCAGGCTCGTCACCCACACCGACCGGATCCAACTCAGGCCGCTTCCCGGGCTCCGCCTCCTGTTAGGCTGGACGAGTTCATCGATGTGCATCGGCACCAGCGCACACCCAGTGGTGCCGATCGCCATGCCCGAGCAGAGCAGAGGCAACTGCGCCAGGTGCAGCAGGCGCAACCTACACCAGGGCCAGCAGATCCAAATGCCCCCGGCCCAAATCATATACCCATCTTACCACACGGGTTGAGCAACGCAGCCGCATCTTACGCGAGAGACCTACAGAACACTCCTCGGGGATGTGATGACCACCTCCTGGACCTAGATCCTGATCTGGTTCTGGTCCTAGAAGATCCAAGGCCCATGACAGGCATGGTGGTTTTGCAGCAAATCCCTTCCGGATCAGACGCTACGATCCCCGAAGATGACGCTGCGTAAGATCTGCTCTCTGAGCTCGACCGGACGCTCTCCATCTCCTTTGACCTTACCGAGTACCTCCTCTCCGACGAAGAGAGTCCTGAGGTCCGGAGTCAGGAGAATGTCAAGGAGGAGGGCCCGACCACGCCGGACTAGCGGACCTGTTCTACCGACCAGGCGCCAGGAACCCCTAAGATCCCGCCTGTCTTCGACGACTCGGTATTCGTGGTCAGCGTGGACGAGCCTCCTGTTCCAAATGAAGCCGAGCAGGAGAGGCAAGCAAGGGAAGAACGCAACACCGATCAAGAGCGCCGATGCCTCCTAGAGGCACAAGAAGCAAACGCCGCCAACCACGGGGGCAACGGTGGTAACGGTGCGGGGCCTCAGCCGCGCCGCCTCCTACGCAACCTCAATGGCGAATTCAACATGGTGGGGGATCAGATCGTCCACGAAACTCCCACGGCCAACATTTTCGTGGCCATGGATCAGCTCAACAACCTTCCCCCGAGCACACCCGGGGTTGAAGCGATACGTGATTTTTTTGATCGCCACTGAAGCACAGGTGGTTCAGCTCCGCTTCGTTGGTTCACTGACCACGTCACATTGGTCACGCCGAAACCAGCACAGTCGTCGTCGCCAACCCGAGAAAGTGACGCTGACAACGAGTCCAATCAAGGAGGACCTTCGCCCGAACAGTCCTGGCAGGCCAACGCTGATGACGCCCCACGAGACGCACCGCGCGATGATCAGTGCCAACGCGGTAATCGCCAGCGCGCCAACAGGCAACAGGCCAACTGCCGCGCTGGGCGCAACCAAGAAGTTGAGCAAACCCAAGATCACGATCTTTGTGGCCACCTCGACGAATGTTACCATGCTCGGCGACACATGAGTGGACGATCTCCGTTCTCGGAGGAACTCAAGGCTGTCCTGTGGCCAAAGAACTTTCTGATTGGTGATGTCAAGATGTACGATGGGCATGACAATCTGGAGCACTGGATTATGCTGTATGAAGTGGAAGTCCAAGCCACAGGTGGTGACCAGTTCGTCATGGCAAACTACCTCTCGGTAGTCTTGAGCAACGTTGCCACTTCTTGGTTGCTCCGCCAGCGCATCGGTAGCATCCACAGTTGGCCCCAGCTCAAACAGATGTTCATCGATAACTTCAAGCCCACCTGTGTGCAGCCCAACACCAAGTACACTTTGGCACAGGTGCGGCATCGCCCAAGGGAGTCACTGTGATAGTACATCCGGCGATTCTTTGACGCATGGAATCACGTGATCGACGACGTCACTCCGGCGGAAAGGATCGATCTCTTCGTTGCCGGTCTGGTCCAACCACGTGGTCTAGACCTCAAGAAGGAGTTGCTCCTTGAGCGATCAAGAACCATGGAAGGGCTCCACTCCATCGCCCACAGATTCGCTCATCTAGATGATGGACTGAACAAAGGGGACTCCCTTCCCCCCAACCGCATCTACCGTCGCGACGACGACCAAGACCGCGACAGCAACCAAGACCACCGGCCAGATCGGCGCGATGATCGCTGCAACCATCGTAACAATTGTGACCCTGACCACCGCGGTGACGATCGTTCTTTCAAGCGTCGTGGTCGGGACGCTTACAACGGTGGTCGACGTAACCGCAACGACTCCTCTGTCAATGTGGTAAAGGGCCAGAAGAGGGTGAACGATGACGAGCTCGACAAGGTCCTTAGTCAGGATTGCCCTCGTCATCCTAGCAAGGGCCATACGCTGGGCGAATGCAGGGTCCTAAAAGAGGCGCTGGAGAAAACGGCCAACAAGAAACCGCGTCCAGCTCCCAAAGCCCAGGCCAAGAACCCTGTCCAGCAAGAGGATGTCGACGAGGAAGAAGCTCAAGATGTGAACCCACGGCACGCCTATGGGGATCCCGTGAAGAATGTGACTGCCGTCATCTTTGGTGGCAGGGTCGGACTAGAGAACGCCCGCGACAAGAAGCTGCTAATGCAAGCCATCATGGCTATCCAGGAGATTGATGAATTCGTAGCGGATGTCAAGGTGCCCGCCTGGTCCGAGCAGCCCATATCGTTCAGCCGCAATGATATGTGGGCCAAAATCCCTGACGCCAGTCATTTCCCGCTGGTCCTTGACCCGGTAATAGACGGCGTCCAGTTCGAGAATGTGCTCGTTGACGATGGCAGTGCCCTGAACATTCTGTTCTATCCGGCCTTCAAGGAGCTAGGGTTGAAGCAGGAAAACCTCAAGCCATACGAATCACCATTTTGGGGCATCATGCCGGGCAAACCCTCATACCCTCTCGGGCAGATCACATTGCCCGTTCAGTTCGGGACGAAGCAGCACTTTCGCATCGACCACATCACTTTTATCATGGCCGACTTCGAGGGCATCTACCACGCCATCCTTGGCCGACTAGGGATCGCCAAGTTCATGGTTGTTCCTCATTACGGGTACCTCGTGTTGAAGCTCCCAACTGAGCAGGGTGTCCTGTTCCTGCGTGGTAACGTCTTCACAGCGCATGTGTGCGAGTCCGATGCCTATGCAGCTGCGGAGGTCGAGGTGTTGAAGTACACCATGGAGCACACCAGCCTGGGTGTCGAGGAGGCGCCCCCCATGGAGCTTGAGGTTCCGGTTGGGTCTACTCGGCGACCTTTTAACAAGGTCAAGCAGCACAAGTTGATCCAACTCGACCCGAACGACCCCTCAAAGACCACCAAGATCGGGGCCACCCTTTCCCCCAAATAGAAAGACGCGATCGTCTAGTTCCTTCGAGAGCACATCTGTGTGTTCGCGTGGAAACCCGCCGACATGCCAGGTGTCTCAAGGAAAAAGGCCAAGCACTACCTTGACGTCTCGAAGACCGCCAAACCGATCAAGCAGAAAATGCGCCGGTTCGCTCGTGATCGCAAGGAAGTCATTAGGGTAGAAGTAGCCAAGCTTCTGGCAGCTGGCTTTATCAAAGAGGTGTATCACCCGGAGTGGTTAGCCAATCCAGTTCTTGTACTCAAAAAGAATAATGAATGAAGAATGTGCCTTGGCCGATGACCGGTTGCAGCGGTGACCGGCCGAAACGGCACCACACACCTCTCTGGCTGCGGAATTGGTGTCGGGGTCGGCCTAGTAGGCGTCGTGGTGTGGTCTGACTGGGTGGTGGTGTTGGTGTCGTTGCTAGAGGAACACGGCTGTAGGACACATTACAGTCATATTTTGTTCACAACAAACACAAAATCAACAACATGCAAGATAAGCGAACTCAGTGACACTTACCTGGCTGACCGTCGGAACCCTCCTCTAAACTGTGGGGTTGTTTCCCCGCTTAGAGTGCCTAGGGCCCCGCCTGTTGCCCTGCTTCCGCGCCTGGGGACTCGGTCCGACGCCTCGCCCGTCCGGCTCGTTCCAATAGGGTGCACTAGAGAAGTTGGCTCCCTTTCCTCCTCTCAGTGCCCCGAAGACAAAGCCGTTTCGGCTGGAGACATGGCCACCCTGTGTGGCGTAGGCGGCGGTGATGGTGGTGGTGGTGCTGACGCCCTGGCCTACTCCGGCCGAGTACTTGAAACAGTATTTCCTCGCTGAGGGGGAGGAGTTGGTGGTGGCGCCGCCCGCACGGACCTCCTGGATGTCGTTATGGGCGTGGACCCTGGTGTCCCCCTGTCTGACGCGTCTGGGCCTGACGTTTCCTTTGTTGCTAGTTCAGTGTCAGAAGGTTGTCGTCCGATGACTCTGGGGTGGCCGGGGCATCCCTTTTCTTGCCCCTTTCTGCCCTGCCATCCAGGCTCAACTTGCCACCGGACAGCAGAGTAGAGGGTTTCTTCGGCTTGGTGGCCTCTGCCATAGGCCGCTTACCCGCCGCTCGGCGCCTGGCCTGAGCAGCGGGGACTTCATCATCATGGGGCTAGAGACATCAGTCGTCTCCCGCCCAGCTTGAGCCCTGCTTCGATAGCGAGACTCATCGGTTCTGCGCCGGTTGGCCTACACCTCACCCTGAAGCCATGGCTCCACCGGCACAGCAAAAATGAAGACCTTCCGATCCTGTCCAAGCAATGTCTGATTGTCAGACGAACCATGTTATACAGACATCATCACATACCAGTGTACACTAATCAAATCAATGTGTAGAACTGGTCGGCTTACCTTTGGTGGTGGGCGGGAAAGGTTGTACGGTAGTGCACGTTTTCTGGGAAGCTGGTGGTCGGATCGAATTTCTCAAAAAGCGAGGACATACGCCGGGTCACCGCTTCTGGCGTCGTCCTCTCTCAGGTCTCCCGTGCAGGGTCAGCCCGGCCGGCATACTCATACAAGCGGTTCACCCGCTCGTTGCATGGCTGGATCCAGCGTGTCAACCACGTCCCCGCCACCAGTGCTCCATTGACAATCTTGTTGTCAATCAAGGTCAGCAGCTCGTTCACCTGATGCATCTCATCTGGAGTTGGTGGATCTGACCACTTTGAGTTGAACTCCGGCACCTGTGTCATGTCACAGGGCACTCTTCTCCCGTCCACATCTTGGCTCATATAGAACCAGCGAGTGTTCCATCCTTTGGTGGCTGATTGGTACCGGCTCCCTAGCCAGTGCGTCTTCATCCCATCACGAAGACGCATATAGCACCCACCAGTGACTTGGGACCCTACCGATTTCGCCCCCTTCTTCCTTAGCAGAAAGAAGTGGTGGAAGAGGTTGAAGTGGGGGTCTATGCCCAGGAACATTTCACAGTATGCAATCAAGATGGAAATGGAGAGAATGGAGTTGGGATCCAGATTGCAGATTGAAATAATCCAACAGATGCACATGTCATGGAGGAACCCACTCACGGGTACCCCTAATCCCCGTGTCACCATATCCTCAAAAACTACAAATTCTCCATCTCGGGGATTTTGGGAATCCTCACCTTGCGGCTCACGCCACGCCTCCATCTCGTACGCCGGCAGCAAGCCCTCTTCACCGAGCGCTTGCAGCGACTCCCGTGTGGAGGTCGACTACTGCCATTGTGGCCCTAGCGCATCAGACCTGGTCACCTTCCCCGTCTTCTTGGCTCCATTCCTCGCCATCTCCTCCGAGGGTGGTGGGTTGCAGGGGTGAGCGGAAAATGGCGGCGACACGAATGCGCTAGATCCGCTCGGTTGCCATGCGGCGCCGGGTGGATTTGCTACGATGGATTGAGCACGGCGGTGGTTGTCTGGGAGTAGGCAGACGGAATGCTCGAGAAGATGGAGAGAGTGGGAGTCGAAATGAATGCGACGCGAAAACCATTCCCCCTGGTGGTGCCCGCTATTTATACGAACTGGGTGACGTCGGTTTGACTTCTAGGGTTAGACCCCACTTGACTCGTGTGGACGCGGCTTGGTGGGCCGTCCTGGTCCCAAGTGCGCGCGTGGGCCAGGATACTTTAGTTGCCCCCATGTGCACGATTGCGTATCCAACCTCGGTTATTGAGCACGTGTCTGGTAATCTAGGGATCTAATCTCATATTTGTTTAAAATAAATACTCCCTCCCGCATTTGTCTTAGATTTTTTCCTCAAATCTGGGGACTGATTCTGGCAGTTCCTTGCCTAGTGTTGCTTGCGAACCATGGGTTCTCGGTGTCATTGACCCGATCGATCATGTGACCTGTTCCGAGCATGCCTGGGGACTGCGCGACAGTTTTTCACCCAGTAGTGGTCGTGAACCATGGCTCTTGGTGTCCTTGGCCCAATCGAACCCACAGCTTGTTTCGACCACACCTGGGGAATGCAAGACAGGTGGAACACATCGAGTCCTTTGATATTGGTCTTGGTTAAGTTAGTGATGTTTTGGACCTTTTTCCTAAAAAGCTCAATACAACATATCCTATCTTCTATCGAGCTTGGGGACTACGTGGGCAGACATCACCTCGCGGTGACTTGGGCCTATTTTCTGTCCTTAGGTTCTAGAAAGGGTATTTAGCATTGATTACACTCGGCTGGTATTTTTTCTTTTGACTTTTTCTTGAAAAAGCTCAATATAACATTTTCTATCTTCTATCGAGCTTGGGGACTACGTGGGCCCATGTCACCTCGCGGTGACTTGGGCTTATCTTTTACCTCTGGTTCAATGCTCTTACCTCTACGGATTGTTCATGTTAGCATTCCAGTGATACTTCATGTCACATGTTAACGTGGGCCCACGTCTCAGGACGTGGAAATATTTCTTCTTTTTCTTAGAACACCATGCATCTTTCGATAGATCACCTCCCTTGATGGAAGCTGTGGTCGGGAGCAGACTTACAAACTGCTCGGGAGAAGCCTAGATGAGGCTGACTGGACTGCATCCTCACTAGTCGGGATCACATGATCGGCATCAATGCTGGTCGGCATCATGTGGCCAGCATCAGTGCTGGTCAGCATAAGGTGGTCTACTTCTTCGCTGGCTTGGCATCACGTGGACTGCATCTTCATTATTCGGCCTCACGTGGTCTGCATCCTCACTGCTCGGTTCAAGACAAGACGGCGACTTCCTCAAGATACATGGTGCTCGGGGACTAGCTGTGGGGGTATAGACCCCATATACCCTCGCGGCTAGACTTTGGGCTGCTCGGTCCAGACGGCCTAGACCAGAAGACGAAGGCTGGTCCATCATCATCCTGATCGGTGGGTCGGGAGACAAGACAGAGCCCGAGGCCTGCTACCGCCCAGGTCGATGGGCCGCACGTGTGCTGAAGACTGTTTGGCATGCAAGGAGTCTTAGTCAGTTAGATCTGTTCGTGTACTCCAAGGATACGGTGCACTGTAACCAACAATAAGGAAATCCTAGATACGTAACCTTGTCCCCTGACTATATAAGGCGGACAAGGACCTCCTAGAATGCACCTTCTGATCTCTCCCTTTCATCTGATCTCATCTGATCAGAACCCTTTTACACTGGTACTCATCAATACAACAGCAGAGACGCAGGACGTAGGGTATTATACTTCCGAGTGGCCTAAACCTGGATAAACCTTTGTTGTCCTAATTGTTTGTCTTGTGTCTCACATCTAGATCGTAGATCTTAGTGCACCGTCACCGTAATCAACTACCTTGGGGTATCCCGTGGTAGACTGCCGAGGAGGTTTCATCGACAGCGGGGAACACCGAAAACCCTGCTCCCGTATTTATACCCCAGCGCGAAGGCAACGGACGGAGCCAGCGAAGAGGCAAGTAAATCTCTATATTTAATGCACTCACCTAACCGCTCCCTCGAATCCTGGGTATAGGGACACGCGTCACCCGTCTACTCTCCAAACATCGCCTGCGTCACCCACTACTGTGCCGGTTCGTCTCTCGCCTAAAAAGACGCGCCCAATGAGTGGGAACGGATATACACGGACGATATCTTCCACGAGAAGGTTAGAGGGCCCTGGCCCCACACTAAATCTCAAGGAGCCAAGGCGGGCTCGTGATAAGGATTCGATAGCTGCCCTCGAGTAACCAGAGTCAGGGATGACCAGGGGTGCGCCAACACGTGGTTTTAGCTTGAGAGCCGTTCTCGAGGCCCCCTCGGACATATTCAAGGCAAACAACCACCCGAGGGCTCGAATGCCCAGCACCCCCGAAGCAACACATTTTCACCCCTCGAAGGAGTCCTCTACTAATCCAAGGCCTCGGGGGCTACACCGGGCGGGTGCACTCATGCGCACCCACCAGAGAATGATGATGCTACGACTCCAGTTCATGAGTCCCTGCATGAGTGCCAGCACTCGCGCGGAGACTCGGGGGCTACTGTCGGGTATCAAGATTAGGGATACCCCAACACACCAATAAAAAGCTATTGATCCCCCAATTTGCGGCCCAAAGCCCACAAAAGCACCATCACTCCAAGCCTAGCAAACGGCCCATATCGAAACAACCCATATGCACATTTCTCTCCTTCATAGACAAGGACCCCTCGACGGGACCCTAAACCCTAACCACGGGATGGAACACCGACAAAGATCATGGGTTCTCTGGTGCTTCTTACAAAAAGTACAACTCCTATGGAGATGCAGTTGCTGCCTTCAACTCAAGAGCAAACAACTCAAATCCACCCTTGGCTTATGATGATGACATCTGTCTTCAAAACCCAATACCTGCTCCCCCTGTTTCTCCTTCAAAACTGTTATAATAGTCGTCCTCGTTATCTATGTCTGTAACATATGGAAGAAGCTAAGCTCGTGTACTGACTCTTAGTGTGACTGTTAGACTTGATTTAGCTGAATTTGTAACGGTATTGTAAGTGTGATGGTTAGACTTGATTTACCCATTACAGCTCCATTAACTGCTATCCAAGTTTGAGTTATATATATCTATATGTGGCTATTCTAAATTTTGATGAGCTCGTACCATGGAAAATGTTGATGGCTGTTTGGGTTGTGTAGATTCAAGATGAATCCATGGTATGTTGTGTCCCATGGCCGTAGGCGAGGGGTTTTCCATAGCTGGCCTAACTGCCAGGAGCAAGTTCATGGGTTCTTGGGTGCTTCTTATAAAAAGTACACCTCCTGGGAAGATGCACTTGCTGCCTTTAAATCC
>CM041644.1:20855115-20891161 GCA_023333625.1 Bothriochloa decipiens | reverse complement strand
ATAAAAAGTACACCTCCTGGGAAGATGCACTTGCTGCCTTTAAATCCTATGAAGCTGAGCTCGTGTAATGATTGTTAGTGTGATGATTAGACTTCAGCTGGCTGGATTTGTAATGGTACTGTTTGTGTGATCGTTAGACTTGATTTAGCTGAATTGGTAAAGGTATTGTAAGTTTGATGGTTAGACTTGATTTTATGAACTTGTTGTATCGATGATCGTGTGTTCCCTTGCGTTTTATGTCGTAGTTGTTGATAGTCTATCATACTCTGTCATACGCGTTCAAACATAAAGGGGTCGGACTTTCTTGTGTCCAACAATATTTTCATTAATAAAACTTGCTGTAATAATACCCTTGCACGTGACCTGTGGTTGAACTTTATATTAGATTAAACTCTGTTGTGCCACTACTACAGACTGACCAAAATCATAACCATCATTATTTGGTTGCAGCACTCAGAATAGGTACCTTTCAGTGTCTCGAAGCTCCATATGAAGGATGGGCAGCCAACCAGGTACAGCTAAATGACAAACCGACTTCACATTCATCAATATCATAGCTTCCGGAGATAATGTGCAAAAGATGGTCACAATGATGGGATCCGTCGATCCCACATTTGTGGGCCCAGCACCACCATTGTGCTTAGAATTGCACCTAGAAGCTACCTGCAGAAGATGGACCTCTGCTTCCACCAAAGGGGGGCGGTCGATCCCCTTATGGGACCTTCCCAGACACTGCCAGACCACGAGGATCCTCCCAACATAGTCCCTGGCAAGTACCACCCTTAGATCATAAGTGAATTTCCTCTCAACAGTAAAAGATGAAGTCACATGGATCCATAGACCCACAACGAAGGAACCGATGTGAAAAGAAGACAACCAACACCTGGAATGGACTCTATGACATGTGGGGACACTCACCCATGGCCCCACCTACCATAGAAGGGGTCGGCCGACGCCCACATGGTGGGCCTCGAAGCTCAGCTTTGCTCTACCAACTTTCGCATCCTTGTAGCGCTTGGATGGGCCCACGTGTCATTGGAGGGGTCTGCCGACCCCCTCCACGTGGCCAACCAAGTCGGTTGGCACTCCACCGACTCCATGCTTGCCCCCACGTGATGATTAATCTTGGGCGTCCATCCAAGGCGGTTCTAAAGGTGATTTATCCAAGGTGGAGGATAGGAGCACACGGATTGCTGACGTGGCACTAGAGTAGCCCCTACTCCACCTTCACTATAAATACCCCCCATAGGCCTTCACTTTAGATCATGAAACATAGGAGAAAGCCACTTTCTAGTATTTTAGCTATGTTAGTAGAGGGAGAGTGAGGAGTCTGCAAGGAGGAGTCCCGGCTGGTTGGGAGTCTTCTCCAAGATGCGCCTCAGCGGATGCGAGCTTCTTGTAAGTCTTACATTCGAGTCTTTCTAGTAATTTATTCTGGTTTGGTACTTTAAGTTTACGGTCTTTTACTGGCATACTGCTTTACTTGTTGAAGTGCTCGAAGCTTTCACTAAGCTTAGCGTAGTGAGTTTAGTGTAGACGACGTCTAGGCTATATCTTGCTAGTATGAGCTGCTTGTCGCACTGTAAGACACCTAGCGCGAGAGTGATAGACCTCGCTAGGCGGAGAGTTCCTTATACGTGGGTTAGGCAAGTTAACATTGTGAGAGAGGGGTTGAATAGTGTAGTCGCCTCGGTGAGGGTGGAGGTGCAAACCTCTTCAACTTGACTTGTCGTTTCGTCTATCGCCCCCCAATAAGGGAGGAGGTGGTAAACCTCGTTATACTTAGAATACCATGACCATATATCTTTGCTAGCTAGACCTCTCTATCCTATTACCCTAGACCCTTTGTTTCATCACTGGACGACCTTGAGCCTAGTTAGTACACTTCACGTTCCCTGTGGAAAATACGATACCTGGAATACTCCTGGTGAAGGCTACATTGACTACCGTATGCTTGCGGTATATCTGTTTGCCAGTGCTGGTGTCAACAACGACAGCCTCACCGACTTCCAGCCACCATCGGCTTTGAGGATCCTGGTGACCTTGCATTCCAGGGTCACAGTCAACGCTGCTTCACTAGCACCATACATAGTCAAGGATTTTGTCCACATCGTTGTCGACCGGACGAAGTGACCGAAAGTGGAAAACTGGGCATCAGTATTTGCAGTGCAGCTCATGGTGATGGCAACTCTATGGGGCTGGTGGCTTAGTCTGTAGCTATGATTTTGGAGTTGGAGCGATTAGAGGTAGAGGATGCTTCGAAGGTGTTCTTAACATCACTACAAAAGATTGGTAGTGACACCAAAAATTCCTGTGGGGTAATTCTAAATGTCTACTGGATAATTCCACAAGCGCACAGAATTTACCGTTGTAGCACTTCACCCGGGAGTATTCCAAGGTATCATAATTTATATTTTTTGAGGGGAGAGCAGTAGCTAGGAATCTTTAATAAAAGAGGAAAGAGATCCTTGTCTCTACTACAACCTAGCATCAACTAGTGTAAAAAGTCGGTTGGCACTCCACCGACTCCATGCTTGCCCCCACGTGATGATTAATCTTGGGCGTCCATCCAAGGCGGTTCTAAAGGTGATTTATCCAAGGTGGAGGATAGGAGCACACGGATTGCTGATGTGGCACTAGAGTAGCCCCTACTCCACCTTCACTATAAATACCCCCCATAGGCCTTCACTTTAGATCATGAAACATAGGAGAAAGCCACTTTCTAGTATTTTAGCTATGTTAGTAGAGGGAGAGTGAGGAGTCTGCAAGGAGGAGTCCCGGCTGGTTGGGAGTCTTCTCCAAGATGCGCCTCCGTGGATGCGAGCTTCTTGTAAGTCTTACATTCGAGTCTTTCTAGTAATTTATTCTGGTTTGGTACTTTAAGTTTATGGTCTTTTACTGGCATACGGCTTTAATTTTTGAAGTTCTCAAAGCCTTCGCTAAGCTTAGAGTAGTGAGATTAGTGTAGACATGGTGTCTAGGCTATATCTTGCTAGTATGAGCTGCTTGTCGCACTGTAAGATACCTAGCACAAGAGTGACAGACCTCGCTAGGCGAAGAGTTCCTTATACGTGTGTTAGCTAAGCTAACATTGTTAGAGCGGGGCTGAATAGGGTAGTCACCTCGGTGAGGGAGGAGTGCAAACCTTTTTAACTGATTTGCCATTTCGTCTATCGCCCCCAGTAAGGGAGGAGGTGGTAAACCTCGTTATACTTAGAATACCATGACCAGATATCTTTGCTAGCTAGGCCTCTCTATCCTATTATCCTAGACCCTTTGTTTCATCACTGGACGACCTTGAGCCTAGTTAGTACACTTCAGTTCCCTGTGGAAAATACGATACACGGAATACTCCCGGTGAAGGCTACATTGACTACCGTACGCTTGCGGTATATCCGTTTGCCACTTTTGGTGTCAACACCATAATAATAATACAATCAAAATTCGGTCAAAAAAATAATACAATCAAAATTGACATACCAATATGCTTTGTCCTATGTGATCAATTATGTAGCGGTCGGATGTTCTAGCGTTTGCAGACATGAACAACCAGGAGCCAAGACTTGGGACATGCAAGATCAAGGAACGGGACAATCCGACCATTTCTCTTTCGTGTATCATGGGGAAGTCCGGCAATACCTTTTTTGTGTACCACGGGACAGTCCTTATATGGGCCTTGTGATAATTGGGCCATCCCCGCTCCTAAGGGACAAGTCGTGTGGAACATGTTGACCTATATGTTCGATATATATCCCCTGAAAATGGGAAAATATCTGCCCATTAGACTTGCGCTGGCTGAGCAGCGGAACTACAGGTGGCGGCTGAGGATCCCCGGTTTGCTGTGCTGGCTCCGATGTCCATTTAGAGGCAGGCGGTGGGGCTTTCCGAGTGGGGCGCGGCGCCATTGGTGTCCGCTTCTCTTGTGTGCCACGGTAGAGGCGTTAGATCCGATCCGCAGGTCTCCTTTCTACTCTTTTTACTATTTGTTTCTTCATTTGGGTTTTGCCTCATCATGGATCTACTACAGGACATGGGGATTTCGCTTAGAATGAACACCTTTGATGCATACCGCCATATCCCATAATTTTAGATAGATGTGGGACGGTAATGGTTTTGGTAGTCTTTGTTGCTCATGGCTGTTGGACTGAATTTGTAATGGTATTGTAAGTGTGATGGTTAGACTTGATTTAGCCGAAATGAGCTCATACCATGGAAATTGTTAATGGTTGTTAAAGTTGCATTTTGTTATGAGCCGTGGACTTCACTGATGGATCTTTGTTGCATTATTTTAATTCAGTGATCTCAATTCCTGCTATGTTATGAGTTGTGTTGTTTAGCCATAAGCTGAATTTGTAATGCTATTGTAACTGTGATGGTTAGACTTCACTGATGGATCTTTGTTGCTTTATTTTTGACTTTAGTGATCCCATGACTTAGGAAGCACGGGACTATTGCGCACTGATAGAATGGAAGAAGCCCCCGACAACAGGACAAATGCATTGCCCAGCGCCCAAGTATGAGCTGCAGAAGTCGCTGCCAACATCTACGGCTTCCTTGTTTACAAGAGGACAAAATGGGCTGTCAAAAAAGAAAAGAAGAGGACAGACTTGTCTGTGTGCCTCCCAGATGAGCTCATTCTCGAGATCCTAGAGCGCCTCCCTGCCCTGTCCTTTTATCACTGCAGAAAGGTCTATCAACATTGGGAAGGCCTCGTCAAAACGTCGAACATCCATGACAAGCTGGCCCACCACAATGTGATCAGTTTCTTCTTCGATAGGGTCAAGGAATCAAAGTGACACTTCATCAGCTTCTATGGTGTACACCCCCGCTTCAACTTCTTGCCCTTCTACACATCTCAATTAGCTGTCTCAGATTGCTGCAACGGCCTCATCCTATGCTGGTGTAGTTTTACAATGGAATCCTACTGCTGGGTCATCTGCAATCCTATAAGGTACTGTCTTCTAGCCCCCGTGTTCAGGCCTTAGATTTAGGTTGGATGCCAATAGCTGGTGAGGCTCACTTGTGTTTTGATTCAACAGTCTCCGAGCACTTCCATGTGATTGATTTTGTGGGAAATGAAGACCGTATGTGCGGAAGTGTGCAGATCTACTCGTCTAAAACTAATACATGGATCAGCAAGGAATGTGAATAGGGAAAGGATATTGAACTGGAACCTAGTGAAACATGAAGTGTGTTTCTTAACGGTTATATGCACATTATGGGGTCGCAACTAGAGGATGATGTCACATTTGTGATACTTGCTGTGGATATGAAAGGGGACTTATGGATGGAAATTGCTACGCCTACTGGTACAGATGAGTACACCCCGCATTCAACTCAGGGTCACTTGTGTTTATGTCTTGTTGATGGTCCTTCCAGTGAAATAAAGTTTTCAGTGTGAATATTTAAGGACTATGATAATGATAATTGGACATTGCAGCATACTGTCATCCTTAACAAGGTTTTTGGAAGCATCAATATTCGAGTGAATTTGACCCCCAAGGTGATTGTAGTTCACCCAGAATGCAATTTGGCTTTCTTAGCTGGGCATGAAAGAAACACAATCATCGCAGAAGACATGGACTGCAAAATAGGAGATGTAATCCCTTCCAACCTCTTTCGGTACAGTCCACGTGTGGTTAATGATGGTATCCTTAACAGAGTATAATATATTCCATATGTTCCTCTATTCTCAGATTCACTAGAGGAGGAGGATTTGGTGCCATTGGCACGCTACCCTCCACGCCTGTGGAAATGGAATCATCCAACCGATTGGTGCCAAGACGATCTGGGCTACTTAAAGGAAGACGCCACCTCGTCAAACTTCGTTGACGATCTGGGAGACTCAATAGAAGTCATCACCTGGTCAGACTCGGACTAGGAGGAGGGTGGCAAGACACATGATGGCGAGGGCAGCAGCGTCGATCGGAAGGTCCAGTTGGGGCTTTAGCAGCAGAAGAGCAATGGCGGGAGCAATTGTAGTGTGTACTTTTGCTCTATTTTGCAATGCCCTCATGTACCCAGGATGGTTAGACCTGATTTAACTGACTTGTATATGTCTATGTGCCTCTACTCTTAATTTGGATGACCTATTACTAACATGGAAATTGTTAATTGTTGTCAACTTTGCATTTTGGTACAAGCTGTTGACTTCACTGATGGATCTTTGTTTGATTATTTTCTACATCAGTGGTCGAATTGCATTGGACGCACGCCGAGGCCTATTGCACAATTGGTCCTACGAGATCAAATATGCAACGGTCAGACTTTCTTGCCTGCTCAGGATGTATAACGTGTGAGGGGTGTCCGACTGAGTCAGATATACATTGGCCGGAGTGTGTTGTAAGAGTTTTCCTGGCTGCAAGCTGGGATCCAAAAAGTAGGCAATCGACGCAACACTATCGGTTTTCCAGCAGACTGAGTGCTACGACATTTAAAAATGACAACCCTTCACACTTCGTTCGAGGAGATCAAATATGCAATCGTCAGACTTTCTTGCTCTCGTGGTAAAATTCAACAACTACGTCTCATCCATGATGCACAAGATTTAGGCGAGACTTGTTGATACGAGCTCCTCGTTGCATATGATTTTACAAGAAACTGGGAAAAGGAAACAACAGGGGCTACAAACCAGCTATAAAATGACCAAGCAACACGTGCTTACACCACGCTCAACAGAGTTTAACCCACCTAATATATAGTTCAACAAAAGATCATGTACGTGGGTATTATTACAGCAAGAAAAAACTACATAGCGTCTCATTACGAAATGGAGGGGCCCCCAACAATAGGACTATCTCATTACGATGCGGCGAGACTAGATCCTTGCTACAAGGATGGAGGCAGAAGGTAGATGAGGTCAATTATGTAGCAGTCGGACTTGCTACGTTAGCAGATATGAACTGCCAAGAGCCAAGACTTGAGACTTGGGATAGTCCGGCCATTTCTTTTTCATGAACCATGGGAAAGTCTGGCTCTATCTCTTTTGTGTACCATGGGAAAGTCCTTATATGCGCCGAGTGATAATTGGGCCGTAAGTATGTGTTTCCTTATGTTACGTTCGGTCCTGACAGAATTTATCAGCAGACCTTGGCATCTTCCCTATGTTCCTTTGTTATCGGAGTCATTAGCAAAGGTGTAGACTAAAAAAGTTCCATTTGATGCATGTCACATTGCATTTGATGTATCTTCCATATATTGGGAATTGAGACACAAATGATAGAGTCATTAGCAGAGGAGTAGACTAAAAAATCCCATTTGATGCATGTCACGTTGCATTTGATGTTTCTTCCATACGTTGGGAGTTGAGACACAAATGTTACTCTTCCTTCTATATATTAATTTGATGTTATGTCACAGATGTTGTTACTCTTTGCTATATATAAAGTTAGTCACGTAAATTATTAAAAGACACAGTAACCCGCATCACAGGAAAACGGGGATAAACTCTGGAGGAGACTGTCAGATGTGTTCATATTTACCAGGGGCCGAACATTATGATGCACTAACATTTCATCACCAAATGGCTTCTATGTTCAGCATTGGGGTCACAAGAATCTTTCTCATTGCAGCAAGGATATTCCAAGTTCAAAACTTTGCTAATGCATTCTTGCCGAACAACAGCACGAGCACTAGCTTCAGCGATTTGGTGTCATGCAGCTCAAACCATGTAACTAGCCCCCCAATCACAAGCAACCCATTCTATTCTCCTCCCTCAGCACCTACCTCTGCCAAAACAGATCCGTCATCCATGGTGTGAACGTGCCTGTCGCGGCAATGCATTCCACCACGAGTGCATCACCAACTTGTTGAGCAGCCATTTGTCTATAGTGCATCCTATGACATCAAATATACATGGGCAATAGCATTTCAACAGCATGGCTTCTCGATTTGTTGTGCGTTATGATGCGGCGAGATTTCCATCTCGCTGGAAGGTGGGAGCCAGTAGGTCGGCGGTTGATGCAATGTATCGGTGCATACTGTCCGGCCATTTATCTTTTGTGTACCAAGGGAAAATTTGACCATATCTCTTTTGTGAACCACAGGACAGTCCTCAAATGGGTTGTGTGATAATTGGTCGACCCCGCTCCTAAGGGTCCTCCTCGTGTGGAACAGGTTGACCTATATATTGGATATATCTCCCCTGAAAATAGGAAAATATCTGCCCATTGGAATTGCGCTGGCTGGGAGGCGGAGCTAGAGGCAGCGGCGGAGGATCCCCGGTGTGCTATGCTGGCTCCGGCGTCCATTTGGAGGCAGGTGGCGGGGCTTTCCCGGTGGGGTGCGGCGGCATTGGCGTTCACGTCGCTTGTGTGCACGGAGGCGTCAGATCCAATCCCTAGGTCTCCTTTCTCCCCTTTTTACTATTTGTTTCTTCATTTTGGTTATGCCTCGTCATGGATCTATAGGACTTAGGGATTTCGCGCTTAGAATTTGTAATGGTATTGTTATTGTGATGGTTAGACTTGATTTAACCGAAATGAGCTCGTACCATGTAAATTGTTAATGGTTGTTAAAGTTGTATTTTGTTATGAGCCATGGACTTAACTGGTGGATCTTTGTTGCATTATTTGCTACTTCACTTATCTCAATACCTGCTATGTTGTGTTGTTTAGCCGTGAGCTTAATTTGAATGGTATTCTAGGTGTGATGGTTAGACTTGATTTAGCCGAAATTGTATTGGACTAATGGTTACAGCCACATTAACTGCTAATCTAGTTTGAGTTGTATATATATATATCTTTGGATGAGCTCGTAACATAGAAATGGTTAATGGGTGTCAAAGTTGCATTTTGGTATAAGTTGTGAACTTCACTGATGGATCTTTGTTGGATTATTTCCATCTTCATTCAGTGATCTGCCCATCGCGTACAAGCTTTGGTTGCAGTCGCAGTAGGTGAGATGGAGAGGACCGCATCGCGTACAAGCTTTGGTTGCAGTTGCAGTAGAAGAAGCCAATGGCGAAACTCTATTGACCGGGGTCGCGCCTCCAACCTCACCAGTTTCTGGATCTGAGTTCATCGGCCATCAACCACAAAATCCACAGCAAAGTGCTGCGTCCTTGAAACAAAAGGAGGTCAGCAAGGTCACCATCAGACAATAGAATAGACTCACCAGCCTCGGACTACAGACAAGAGGATACTACAAGTTAAACTGGCAAACCCATTATGCTTCGTCCTACGAGTTCAATTATGTGGCGGTCGGACTTTCTGGTGCTCACAGAAATGAACTGCCAGTAGCCAAGACATGGGACTTGCAAGATCCAGAGAACAGGACAGTTCGGCCATTTCTCTTTAGGGTACAATGGAAAGTCCAGCCATTTCTCTTAGGGTACCATGGGAAAGTCTAGCCATATCTCTTTTGTGCACCACGGGATAGTCCTTAAACAGGCCGTGCGATAAATGGGACGTCCCCGCTCATCCTCCTCATGTGGAACATATTGACCTATATATTGGATATATCCCCTGCACGTGGGAACAAATCAGCCCATTGGACTTGCTGCTACTGTCATTTTCTACTTCAATCTCTGCGGTTCCTCCTTCTCTTCTACCTCAAATCATTCTTTAAGGGATCCGCTCCTAAATAGGTGCCCTGGGGATGGTAGATGGGCTAATGGTAGAAGGGGAGGTGGTAGTTGGCATTCAAGGCGGACAAGGTAACCAAGTCGCACCCGTGAGTTACCTTTAACAGATTAGGGTGGCCAACCTTGGCCACCATGCCTGTGCTTGTTGCTGCTGATGCCAACGTCCAAGTATTTTTATAACTGGAGTGAACCAAAATTTTAGACCTTTTTATATGACCAGAATAATACTACAAGCACCCATGACGTTTTGTCCTATGAGTTTAATTATGTAGTGGCGGACTTTCTGGCATTCGTAGACATGAACTGCGATGAGACAAGACTTGGGACTCACAAGACAGTCTGGTCATTTCTCTTTCGTGTGCCATGGGAAAGTCTGGCCATGGGACTCATAAGACTTGCTAAACTTGCTCTTTAAAATAAGTACACCGAAAATGCCTATCACAACCGCACCAGATGTGTCAGGCGCGTCACTATGGAGGATACTGTCATACGCATTCAAATATGCAGCGGTCGGACTTTCTTACGGCCCGATAACATTTCCTTTAAAAAAATTGCTATAATAATAACTTTGAATGTGATCTATTGTTCAACTTTATATTATTAAACTCATTCATGCCACTACTAAAGATTGACCAAAAGCGTAACCGTCAGTGAGCACTCGACAGAATGATTGTGAAGAGATTCAATACAAACAATACTTCACACATCATCCTACGAGATAAGTATGCAGCAGTTAGACTTTCCCACTAGATCGAGGCGAGACTTGTTGAGATGGACTCTTCGCTCCATACAGTTTACAACAAAAATTTGTGGTTTAGGGTTTACAACAACCAATGAGGGATACAAAGTAGACACAACCAAATATTAAATCAACAAAATATCACATGTGATAATTGGGCCGTCCCTGCTCCTAAGGGTCCTCCTCGTGTGGAACATGTTGACCTATAATATTGGATATATATCCCCTAAAAATAGGAAAATATCTACCCATTGCGTACAAGCTTTGGTTGCAGTCATAGTAGGTGTGACAGAAAGGACCGCATTGCGTACAAGCTTTGGTTGCAGTTACAGTAGAAGAAGCTAATGGCAAAACTCCATCGACTGGGGCCGCGCCCCCAACCTCACTAGCTTCCGGATCTGAGTTTGCTAGCCATCAACCACAAAATCCACAGCAAAGTGTTGCTTCCTTAAAACAAAATGAGGTCAGCAAGGTCGCCATCAGACAATGGAATAGACTCACCAGCCTCGGACTGCAGACATGGGGATACTACAAGCAAAACTGACAAACCCATTATGTTTTGTCCTACGAGTTCAATTATGTAGCGGTTGGCCTTTCTGGCATTCGTAGACATGAACTGCGATGAGACAAGACTTGGGACTCACAAGACAGTCCGGTCATTTCTCTTTCGTGTGCCATGGGAAAGTCCAACCATGTATCTTTTGTGTACCACAGGACAATCCTTAAATGGGTCGTGTGATAATTGGGCCGTCCCTGGCTCCCTGCTGAGTCATCCTTCTAGTGTGTAACATGTTTGGACTTGCGGTACTAGCGGCGGCACTGGCGGTGGCGAAGGATGCTCGATGGATTTGCGGCACTGGTGGTGGCAAAGGATCCCCGGTGTGCTGTGGTGGCTCCAGCATCCATTTGGAGTCAGACGGCGGGGCTTTCCCGGTGGAGCACGGTGGCATTGCGTCCGCGTTGTTTTTGTACCGCAACACAGGCAACAGATCTGATCCGTAGGTCTCCTTTCTCTCATTTCACTAGTGGATCTTTGTTGGATCTTTTGCCGCTATAAGGATCCCATTACTAAGGAATCTCTAATCGTACTGCACACTCTGACCATCGTAGTCTCTTCGAACTGGAGGAGGCCCGCAAGAACATGGACGCAGTGGACTGGCTTAACGAGGATTTTGTTTTCGAGATCATCCGCCGCCTCCCCATTGGCTCCTTGACCCGCTGCAAATTGGTGTATAGAACTTGGCTCTGCCTCATCTCGGACTCCAAGAACCAGGAGAAAGTACCCCAGACTATGGCCGGCTTCTTCTTTTTTGGTGCGGCTGACAAACGAGACTTCATCAGCATCACCGGTGGACGCCCCTCCTTTAAATTCTTGCCTTTCATAGAGGAATTAGTAGCTATATCTGATTGCTGCAATGGGCTCATCCTTTCCTGGTGCCTGGGGGTCATGGATATCGCTATTGCGTCTGTAACCCAGTGACTGAGAGGTATGAGATAATGCCGCCTATTACCTGTGTTGTTGGCCATGCATTGGGTGAGGCTCGCTTGTGTTTTGATCTGACAGCTTCCTCGCACTTCCATGTGATTGAAAATATGCGTGGTGAAGATGGTCAGTTCACAGGTTTGGAGATCAACTCATCTGAAACTGCATCATGGACCAATAAGGAATCTGAATTGCCTGAAGGTACAGATGGGATTTTGTATTGGTATAGATCACCAAGTGTGTTTCTTAACAGTTGTCACCACATTATGGGGTACTGTAATGAGGAAGGCTGTAAGATAGTTGTTGTGGATATGGTAGGAAAAACATGGAGGAAAATCAATTGGCCTTGTGGGAAAGAGCACTCTAGTCACTTGTGTGTAAGTAGTCTTGATGGTCCCAATGATCAATTGCTTTCAATCTGGTTCCTTGAAGACTATGGTACTGATAATTGGATATTGAAGCATACATTCAAATTCTTGCCTTTCATTGAGGAAGCATTGATATTGGATTTGGGGACTATGTATGGGGTAATGAGGAGTACTGGGTGATTGCACTCCACCGAGAATGGAATTTGATTTTCATTGAAGCGCAGGATAGAGCAAAGCTGGCATATGACATGGACCGCAGAGAAAACCATGTCATCCCTACCGATGAATTTGAGTATGTTACATGTATCGTTAAAGATGCGTTCATCTTTAGACATTAGACCGCAGAGAAATCCATATCTTCCTTATGTTCCCTTGTTCTTAGATTCATTGAGAGAAGTAAAATAAAGCCTAATTTGATGCTTATGTACCCTTGTTCTCAGACATTAGCAGAGCACTACCACAGTCACGACATTTTAAATGGACCGATGTTGTTTGCTTGTTTGAAATAAAATAAAGCTCAGGTTAATGTATCTCTGCGTTTTACTGTGTTGTTGTAAAAAAATATGACCAATTGTTGTTTTGTTGTTCTATGGACATGCTAATCTTCTGAAGGATGGAAGTTGTACTTATTTACGCTTAACTAGCGTGCCATCTTTGTTCTGTTTGCAAATCGAATTATTTATTCAGTATGCAAAGTAATTTACAACGGTGTCACAACTCCTATCGCCCTTGTTCTTGGAGTCATTAGCAGATGTTGTTTGCTTGTTCTATGGATATGTAAATTTCCTCATAGATGGATGTTGTCATTATTTTAGCAAAACTAGCGAGCCACCACTGTATTTTGTTATTTTAGAATTTGTTCTAGGATTTAGTGCCCGCCGGACAGATCACTTGTGATCTGGCCAAGTCAAAGCTTGGCTAGCCAGACTGTCGTGGCGTCCGTGAACAACTTTGGCCAGATCAACTATGGAGGCTACTGTTAGACGTGTTCAAATGTTCAGCGGCCGGACTTTCTCACATGTGAATATTTTTCAGTATCAACTGGCTCCTCTGTTGTGCTTTAGGGTGCGGGGAAAATAGCCAGCAGGTAGGAGATTGATGCGATGCTATTGGTTTGCTAGTAGACTGATGGCTACGACACTCAGAGCAGACAACCCTTCACTTAATTGCATTCGCAGTAAAACTCAGCAGACACGTCTCATCCTTGATGCTCAAATAACCCGTGAGGTGTGTCCAGGTCGGTCATATTTACACTAGTCGGACATTCTGACGTATGCACAAAAATGTTAAGAGGAAGAAATGTGTAGACATTGTCAACTACGATTGGCAGAAACAAGTGAACGCTCCGCTCCGTCTGGATTTAGATTGCAAACAATAAAGACGACGTGATATATTCAATGGAGTAACGTAAGAAAAGTTACATTTGGATAATATAGAAACATTCTTTATTAGGAAACATACTAACAATAATTGTCAGATAGGTGTGTATTTGTTAGAGAGTTATAGAAACAACAAGCAAGGTAACAGATCACTGTGACACATCGATATATATCTGATTGAAACTCATTACATATATTACCTAGAAAAGAAAGTTGCATGCATGAGGCAGGGCTTCATTGCACTTGTTCATGCTTCTCCATCATCCTCTTTCTGTTGTTGTCGACAAAGAGTAAGCCTCCCCCAGCAACCCGAACAGGAGACTGAGTGAGGTGGAGATCAAAGTCATGCTCCTTTTGCAAGATTTCACCGATCTTGTACGACATGAAGGCCTCCATGCATACATAGTCTAGGCCGGTCCCAGTCTTTGGCATGAAGAGAAATACTACCTTTTCCATGTCCACACCCAGCAAGTCTCGGCCGAAAATCTTGAGCTTCCCACTTTGCTCCACTTACCTCTAATTACAAAGGGCGCTATGGCTTGTAGTTCCACTACCTTGGAGAGTTCGATGTTGTGGTGGTGCCTCAGCTGATCCATGTCGTCGGCGATTCCTGCACCGACGAAAACATGCTGCTCGCCCGCAAGGAACGTCTTGAGGTCGTTGGGGATGCTACCGGCGATGGCTGCCTGGAAGAGAAGGCACTGCTTGTCGATGCATATTTGTAAGAGGGCCATCCTATCCTCCTTCTCAAGGCATTCCTCATCTAAATCAATTATGAGCGGCTTATTGTGGTGAACATCTCAAAGAAAGCGCTCGACCGTCTGGGGCTTTGATGTGACCGTAACCAGGACCTCATTAACCCAGACCATGACGGTCTTTTCTTCATCCGAGAAGCGAGAATGTAAGCTGACGGATCCGCTATTGTCCATGGATGATCTAGAACGTGTGGGCAAGCGGGAACAGATGCGGTAGCGAGATGAACTGTCCATGAAGCGCGAGAAGGATGAACTTGTTTGGATGGTGTGGTACTAGTATAGCATGAAATGTGCGTACACGACAAAGACTAGCGACGGAGGAAGAGGTTAATACACAAGATACGAAGGAAGCATCCAGATGTGTGAATGCCAATGGATCGGCGCGCTGAGATGCTAGTAGGAAAGAGGAGGGAGGCGATGGATCGAGAACACTAGCCAACCCAGGATGCAAGCAGTCACAACGCTTAATCTCCAGTCGCTTCCTTCTTGTAAACTTGATATGTCCGGTCATGCCTATGTACTATGTATAACATGTGAGGTTTGTCCTCCTCCGCGAAATATACAATGGTTGGACTTTCTTACGCGTGCTGTATGTACAACTGCCTCTGGCAAATGAACCAACTACATAGCAGTCTAGCACCGCCGCGTACGTGGTTTAGTTTCCAGCCACGTGCGTTGTACTCGTGCTTTTGACGTGTTAGTGTAGAGTATTTTCTGAGTACACATTCCCCATGTACAAATCAATGCAAGTATTCATTGTGGAGCCAGATGAACGAATATGCGAACACAACAAAGATGTCACCCTAGTTTAGCTACAAATTAAACTTGCCACCATCCGTCCTAGATGAAATTAGCCGCATCACCGCCCCAGCATGCGTTGGGAAATCGGAAGAACACAACTGCATGGTCATGAAGTTCTTCTGCATCGGGTTTTGAGCCCGAGAGCGAGATACAAGGAACAGGGCAATTTTTTGACTTTTGGATACCATGTTTGATCGTTCGTCTTATTCACAAAATTTATGTTATTTATAGAATAATAAGCAAATCATCAACGATGGTCTTTGTGAGATGGAGGGAGTACTATATAAACTCCAGCAACTGATGGCTCAATCTATCTCCAGGCCAAATTGTTCCTTGTTCATCATTTCTTGCAATGGACTATCAGCAACTCTCAGAAGGCCCTACTGAACCCTTGGCAGCACCACCATTAGTGGTGGCGCCGTCACCGATGCAGTTGGTCGTGCTCCATGTTCCACCAGAATCCGAAGTGCTCGCAGCGATCGCCGAGTTTGCGCAACGCAAGAACGTGTGCATCTCTGTTCTCGCCGGGAGCGGCTGGGTGAATGGTGCTATTGTACCGCCACAGCGAGGGGCGGTGTCCTCCCCACACGCATCAGAGCAAGCGGCATCGTGGGCATGGAGGCTCAGTTGCCACAAGCTGATATCGCTGTCCGGGACGGTTCTCATTCCTCCCATGGAGGCCACACCGCCGTTCTTCACGGCATGGCTGGTGGAATCGGAGACTGGTTCAAACCATGCGGGTGAAGTGGTGGGATTGACAGCCGGAAAGGCTGGTGGTTGTAGCCGTCACCGTTCCTATTGACTACTGCCACATGCACCTGTTGCCTGCGGCGGGAGTGCACTTCGACGAGAGCTGGATGCGGTCTATATTTGGACTGTTTGCTTCATCCCCAACTGGTGGCTCCAGCGGACAATGGGACTAGACGCAGGGCATTTGCAGGCCGCTCCAACACTAGTTGTGCTGGCATTCACGAATTGCACTTAGTGATGCATTGTTATTGTTTCTCCATCTTATGTTCCTCCATCATACTATGTTTTTGTTTCTCCATCTTATGTTTTTCAATCTTACTATGTTCTTGTTCCTCCATCTCGCATGGCTATTATCATGAATGTATCTGTTATATCTTTTTTCCCTCATGCACATATCTAGTGTTGTTTCCCCTCAAATTAGAGCCCACCATGAACAAAATTTAAAAGCAGGACACTAAAGTTGAGCGATAAGCCCCGACTGTAAGAAATCCTGCCCACCTGCATGGCAGCTTTAATGAGGGCTTCTTCATCTCTGCGTCTCTGACTATAGATTGATTGCTACGACATTCAAAACCAACAACCCTTCACATTTCATCCTACGAGATCAAATATGTAGCGGTCAGACTTTATTGCGTCCGCCTCTTGAGTTGAACTCCACTCTGCCAACAGTTTACAACAAACATATAAAAAGACATGTCCTAACAACATCAATAAGACATGTCCTAACAACAAACATAACTAAAATTACATTGATTTGGTTACTAAGCCAGATTGAAAGGTTAGCCATGTTGACAACTTCAAGAAGACATACACAAAGCTGACCCTGATCTCTGGTCATAGATAATGCATAACCTCCATGTATAAGAATTGTCCTTTCGTCTGATATATTCAAAAATTTGTTCAAAATATCATTTCTTTTGTTGTAACTTGCTTTATTAACAAAAGATCTTCGAGAATGACCTAAATTTGACTACGTTTGCTAATATTTTTTGAATAATACGAGTGGTCAAACTTCATGTCAAAAAGTCAAACAAATTGTTTGTTTGGTCGTTTTTGGCTGGGTGATTCTAGCTGATGCTGATTTGTTGTGAGTCTGGAAAACACTGCTGAATCTCTAAGCGCTGATAAGACCAAATGAATAGGTACAGCGGACGGATTTTACTGAGGTCGCAGTAGCAAATTTCAACACCCATCTACTACTCCATTTGAACACGCCATCTATGGTACTTCGCCCCACAAATAATGCCCGTTTGGTTTCCCAAGGAGTCAAACTTTTAAAGTTTGACCAAATATTGGTATTTTTTATAATACAACCGGACATACTTAAGGTACTAAAATGTGTTACTATGCTAAAATTGCATTCTTTTTCGGACAGAGGAAGTAATAATTATCAACAAGCCTCGCCTCTATCTAATGTAGAACTGCATCTGACTGGGAACTCCAGATTGTCCGGCCGTTGTGTCTCTGATCTTGTCGGACGGTCCTATGCGTTGTCATCTTTCAGTGTCATGGCAATCAGTACATCTGCCCGTCGATTGTTGTTGTTGCTTGGAGTGGGGTGAAATATACTCTAGACCTATCACAACCACATCAGTCAATCAAGTCTGAAGCGTGTCATGTTGGTCAAAAGCTCCTTTTCGTGATTCCTCTTCTGCCCCATTTTCCTACCGCATTCACTTCAATCTCACCATATGCACAAGGTCTAATATGAAAGGGGCTGCCATGGCTTGCCGCATACTACAGTTCAATCTAGTCCAACGTTCGTGATGGTAAATTTGATCGGCCGGACGTGTAACTCTTGTGGTGAGCTAGTCCGATCATAGTAAATCCAACTGAGCTAGACTCGCCTTCAGTCTTCCCCTTGACTAGCATGACTACTTGGATTCGAGTGAATTAACTCACGAAAACACCTATCACTATCACGCCAGGCATTCATGTCTCGCATGCCAAATTCCTTTTCTCGAATCACCTCATGTGTCCTCATTTCCTGACGCATATATTACTGGGCTTGGAAGAAAGTCGGACATTGGGCACATTTGTTCTCGTCGGACAATTAGCAGCACAAAACTCTTCTTATTTTTGAGTTGGTCACAACATTTGTATCAGTAGTAGTGATGAGTGGCTTTAATCTGTTTGTAACCCAACTATTCTTATTTTTATGTACTTGTAAGAACTCAAATCAAAGAATACTTTTATTCAAAAATTTAAACTTTACTGGATCACAGAAGGTCCGGCAGTCTCAAATCTTAGCTACCCAGAAGATGTCCTCCTGCAGTTTCTCGTGCTAGTTTATTTCACTCTAGTTATGTCATGTTTTTAAATCAGCATGTGAGTTGTTTTATGAAAAGTAAAAACACAAATAATCAGTTAGATTGTGGATAGTGGAGACACAAGGAGGAGACACGGCCCATGCAAACGTCTCAGTCACGGGGTGGTCAACTACTCGATGGCCTCTCTTGTAAAAAAAAGAAAAAGAAAAAAACCTAATCGATGGCCTCCAAGCTATAAGAGCATAAACAAGGGGTGTGAGGAAGGTTATACTTGCCACCTTCTCTCTCCAGAGCTCCTCATTCCATCCCAAAGCTTTTGCCTTCCACCCTACTGCGCCTCCAACCAAGACAATGGCTGAGCCAACGAGCTTGACTGTCGATGGGGAGGCCACGGAGGCCGTCCATGCCGACAATCCTACACCTACGGATGGAAGTCTGGTTGGCGTGGTCTCTGACCCACCAAATCTCCCTTTGAAGGTGTATCATTAACATACTGCTTGTACATGTTGTTTATCTTCATTTCACCAGTGCATGCTAGAAACACTCACACTAGGATTTGGATCTTGCCTACTCTCAATAGGTGGACGTGGACGTGATTGCATCCCAAGGACCATTGCCATTGGAGCCGGATTCTCCATCCGCAGTTGCGCCCAGAAAGCGGTCCCACGAGGCATCCCCAGATGGAGGCAGCCGCCCACGACTCCATGCCATGCTGCGCGGTCAGTTCGGTAAAAGTCATTTCCCTTCTCAATCAGATGGCTCTCCCGCTTTATGGGCTTCAACTAGCTTGCATTGTGCAGCGCTTCCTCCATGGCGGTGCCGTCCATAGATGAGCGCCTCCCTGCCCAGCTTGCCTGCCTTCTTCGAGCCGTGGTGTCCGAAGCCGTTCGTCAGGGTGTAGCCGCAGTGCTGGCTGCCGCCAAGCTTCAGATTGGCATAGCGGCGAATCTCAGATTGGTGAAGTAGGGTTTTCCACTGAGTTCCATGGACGATGACATCGCAGATCTGATGGTCAAATTTGAGCCGGCCACCAACGCCGTCTTACTGAAGGTTGAAGTGGACGAGATCCTGCGTGCCAATCTCGACCCTTGATTTGTGGGACATATCAGTATTATTAGTTGTCATGATTAGGTTTGATCTGCGGGACACCCTTGATATGTGAACTCTTATTTACATGCGTGACTGTGTGAACTTGTGCTGCACTTTGTAATAGGTGCATTAAACTCTATTGAGCGGTGGCTCACGTCATTTTGTACCTGGTTTGTAGCCCTGTTGTTTGCTTCTCGTTGTAGATCTCTTTCAGGTTGTCTTTGCTTTAATCGATAATATGGTAGACATTCATGAGTGCCTTTGATTTCTGTTGATGACTCATGTCTTCGTTATATCTATATCCATTAGGGATTCAATGAAAGTAATGGTGATTTGTGTCTGGCCCGATTCGAATCACGATCCTCAGACTTTCTTGCGTTCACAGTAAATTTGAATAGCTATGTGGTTCCTCCATTACTATTTCAGCTAAATCAATTCTAACTATCATACTTGCAATCAAATTACGAAATGACAATAGGAGCTGAGGTTTGATTGCACTGCTTAGTCCATGTATTAGTAGCCATCTTTAGCTATGCTGCCTCTCGGCTACTACGAGCATGGGACTTCTGGCGTTGGAATGCATTGTTTACTCCACCGAGAAGGTCCGGCCATCTAATAATTTCACTACTCGGACAATGATGAACGTTGTGCAGTCACGTCAGTATACTGTTCCAGCCCTGCCGTCCCTATGATGTGCAAAAGCCTGGCCTAACCTTGTATAGCCAACTCCAGGTAGCTGACTGGCTCTGCTCCTGACATTTTTATTACTATACTACCGCTGCTAATACAACTACCACTGACAATACAAATACATCGGGTTCCCTTCTATTGACAGTGGATATACCATGAAATTCCATACTCAAAACACCAACAACATGCCTCAGTTCCAAGGAAGAATAGCATAACATGAGCATATTTTATCAATAATCAGTTCCACTTGTACTCTTAGCTTGTGATTTCAGGAAACAACAAAATGCACCTTGGTGGGACCCAATGAGGGGGGTCAGCCGACCTCCCTATGATCTCACCATGAGCTGAGCTTCGAGCATGATCCATGTCAAGGTCCCCAGAGCCCAAATCAACCATCAAATCAACTTGTGTTTTCATCCAACGGTGAAGAATTGTTGCACATGGATTGATGGGCCCATAAGGAAGGAAGCAATGTGACAAATATTTGGAAGAGCACCGAACCACTTCACATGACAGGTGGGGACACCTTCTAGAAGCTATAGCCGAGCCCACCAACCAGTGAGGGGTCGGTCGACCCCCACCTTATGGACCCCAAGGTTGGTTGGCCCCCCACTGACCTCCTGCATGCCGCCATGCACCAAGCTTCATCATGAGCGTCCATTTGAGGCAGTTTCATAGTCAGTTCATCCAAGGGTGTAGAGAGGAGGAGCACACGGATTGCTGATGTGGCACCCCCTCTCCTTCCCCTATATAAGGAGGCTGCCACCACCCTTGGAAAGCATCACAAAATCACACAACACCTGATCCAAGCTTCAAGTTAGAGTAGTAGTAGTTAGTCTAGAGTGGGAGTTAGAGTCGAGTCGAGCAAAGCTCGGGGTATCCGGAGTCGTCTTCTAGAGAGTCTGGTATAGCTTTTGTACCTTTTCTCTTTTGTAAGACTTTCTTTTTATCAATATATTTATTCTTGTTTTACTTTACTTAGTATTTACTTAGTGCAAGTCTATAGTCTTTATAGTCTTGTTGTGTGTTTGTCTTAGTAGTATAGTTGCCTTAGTTGGATTGGTTTCCTGTAACAAACTCCTTGTGTGTGTATCACTATCCTATTTTACATAGGAGCTCTAGCTATCTGATCGTTAGTTAGAGTTGTAGGAGTAAGTGTGAGCGTGGTGCTCAGACTTAGTCTTACCGTTGATTGTCGCTGGTCCGCACGGACAGTTCATGAGCACACTCCCGAGGGGTGACAGGTCTCGGGAGGCATTAGGGTTCTCTCACCACGTTCGGACTAGTTCTTAAAACGCAGGGGGCCCATAAGAGTATAGTCGCTTTAGTAGGGGTTAAGATTAAGTGCATAGAAGTAAAGTAAGATACATAGGAGTCCTTTACTCACTTGTTGTCCTCCCACCTAACTAGCTATCTACCAGTTATCTTTAGATCAGGATCTTTGTGATCATTTACCTATCCTTCCAGTTTATTCACTTACCCCCTTTCTTACACTAGTTGATACTAGGTTGTAGTAGACACAAGGATCTCTTTCCCCTTTTATTAAATATTCCTAGCTACTGCTTTCCCCTGGGAAAATATAAATTACAATACCTTGGAATACTCTCGGGTGAAGTGCTACAGCGGTACATTCTGTGCGCTTGTGGAATTATCCAATAGACATTTAGAATTACCCCATAGGCATTTCTGGTGTCATTGCCAATCTTTGGTAGTGACGTTAAGATTTTCCAACAAGCATTTCTGACGCTGTTGCCAGGGAAAGCATCAGCCTAGGAATTTTAATAAAAGTGAATCCAGAGTCTACTATCAATTTAGTACCAATTAGCCGTAGAGGGGTTTATCCCGCTGCCTTTGTTTCTCTTTATCATGAAGCTAGGCAGTGTGAGTGAATTCCAATTCAAAGGAAATGACACTATTGAATTCACTTAAGGAAGGAGGCCCAGCACCGATCTTTAAGGAAGCTATGGCCGCCCAAAAGACCATCTCTGAGTACTCTGCGTCATCGGCCGACTATGTCGCCACGGGTCCGTAGCTTAACTTGGGGATGCAACTTTTGAGATCAAGCCTGCGCTTATCAATATGGTGCAAGCAAATCCGTTCTGTGGGAAGCTACACGAGGACGCCAATGCCCGTCTCCAACACTTCCTCGAGGTGTGTGGCACCTTCACTATCAAGAATGTCTTAGCAAACGCCATCTGTCTTCGCTTTTCCCCATTCTCGTTATTGGGGAAGGCGAAGCAATAGTTCTACGCCAACAAGAGTGAAGTCACCACCTAGGAGAAGTGTGCCAATGCGTTTCTCAAGAAGTTCTTCCCAATGGGCAAAGCCAGCGCCCTTCGTGGAAAGATTTCTAGCTTCCAACAACAAACTGATGAGACAATTCTTGAAGCATGGGAATGTCTCCAGGACTACATTCGCGCCTGTCCTCATCATGGGATAGAGGAATAGCTCATCATTCAAGGTTTCTACCATGACCTGACCGGTTTGGCCACGAGTCACCATGATGTTGCCGCTGGAGGAACATTCTTGCAGCACAATGTCAAGGATGCCAAGGACCTCATAGAGAAGATGGTCACCAACCAAGGATGGAATGAGGAACGCCTTCAGCCAAAGAACAGAGGTGTCCACGCTCTTAATGAGGTTGACATGCTCTTAGCAAAACTGGACCTCTTGATGAAGAATATAGAAGAAGGTTCCAAGAAGGAACAAGAGGCCATTCAACCCTACACCACCGCACGAGCTGTCGAAGATGATCCATGGTGCGAGGTGTGCGGAGGAGAAGATCATTCGAGAAACAATTGTCCCGAAACAAAGGAGGAAGTAAGCTTCATCATCAACAACAACAACAACAACAATGGGTACCGGCCCCAACAACAGCAACAGCAAGGATGGAACTCGCGCCCCTTCTACCAAGGAAACCAAGGTAACGGTTACAGCAATAATTTCAATAATTCTTATGGTAACCAACCTTCTTTGAGAGATCTTGTCTTAGGACAAACTAAAATCAATGATAGATTAATAAGAAAAATGATGGCAAATGATAATGTCCCTAAAAGTTTAAGTGAGAAAATGGATAGCTTTACATCTTCCATGAAAAATCAATTGAGCTTTAATAAAAATGTTAGAAACACAATTAGCTCGGTTAGCAGCAGCTGTTCCATCCTTTGAGCAAGGTAAAATCCCAGGGAAACCTGAGGACCCAATTGAAGGTGTTAGATTAGTAACCAAGAGGTTTGGTAAGCCTCAACTATGCTCCAATGGGTGCTACCTTCTTGATCCACCATTCATCGCCAAGAAGGATGATCCGGGCCTCCCAACCATCACCTACGAGATTGGACCTCAGATCTTCCACAATGTCTTCTGTGACCTTGGATCGAGTGTTAACATCATGGCCAAGGTAACTTATGATAATTTGTTAGGGGGCCTTTGCACCCTACATTTATTCGTTTGCAGATGGTGGATCAAACAATTCAGTTCCCTGAGGGACTGGCAAGGGATATATTAGTCAAGCAAGATGAGTACGTCCCTACCGACTTCATCATTTTGGACATGGGGTCCAACAATGAAGTCCCCATCATCCTCGAAAAGCCATTCCTCAACACGGTTAATGCTATCATCTACGTGGGATCTGGCCAAATTCATTTCCAATTCCCAGGAAAGAAGGTAAAATGTTCATTCAACGGTTATAAAACTAACATGCAGGTGAAGGACGAAGAACCAAAGAACAAACCTCTCTACTACCTGCGTCGAAGGAACAACAAGAAAAGCAAGTCGGCCAAAAAGGCCGAAGTAAAGAAGGAAGAACCCGCTGAACCACGAGGCAAAGGTAAGAAAATATGGCGGGAGAAAGAGGGGCAATTACGGTCCCCATCTCGAGGACGAACCGAAGCACCCAAAGAATGAACAAGATGGAGAGGTCCTGCTCTATGGACCTAAAACATGAAGCCCTTGCTGGTAAGGTAAATTAGTATTTATCCCATATTTATTTTCTGCATTTTAATTCTTGAATTTTATACGTACTACATCTTAGTTTTTGTTTTGCAATTTTCCTTTCGAAAAAACATTTAGCAATAATAAATAAAATCTTGAGAATAACCGATAATAAAGTTTTGAGGTGCTGGATCACCCATGGTGGGGTCGGTCGACCCCACCAGTGGCCCCACACCCACTCAATTCACTTTGGCTCAGTGCTCTGCTTTAGGATCAGCACTTGGATGCCCTTGGGGTACCCAAGTGGGGTTGGCCGACCCCCACATTGGTCCCTTTGGCAGCCTGCTGTCTCCCATGCAATATAGCTAGGAATCCTACGCATGCCACTCCCGCCAAAGTCTGAAAAGAAATGGTCCCTTGCTTTACCACTTTCAGAATGAGATGCTCTTTTTCATTTTTTATTCTTTTAGGACCATACCACCAGCTCAAATTCTACAAAATGGTCACCTAGGCATGTTTAAGTGTCCCCATGGTCCATGGGGATCTCTTTAGACATGTCTCCACTTTTGCCTTTCATCTTTTCTCTTTCACAAAGCACAAGGCAAGGGAATCGCTGAAAAGCACACCACTTTTGGTCCACACCTAGACTTCACTTTTCCAGACACTTGATGACACAATGTCGAAAGTGCTAAGTGGCCTAGGATGGGTGTCGGTCGATCCCCACTTTGGGCATTCTCTGAAAAAGTTTTCATGCTTGTCGCAAAATTCCCTGCCAGGATACAAATTCAAATTTGAAGGTGCTTATGGGGGGTTGGCCGACGCCTACTTTTGGGGTCCACCACTTGCCCTTCTCCCCCTATAAATACCCATGCATTGTGAGCTCAATTCCACACCTAAAACCACCAGAATCATCTTGAGCTCACAATCTCTCTTCTTCTCTCCTTTGTTACAAGTTCTTTCTCAAGTTTAGTTTAGTAGTAGCCTTCCAAAACAAAAACCCAAAAATATTTCTTACATAGTAGTAGTAGGAGGAGGAGGAGGAGAGCTTGGTTGTTTCACTTGTGCAGCTAGATGAAGAAAGCATTCCTCTCCCAGTTCAAGAAGTCCAAGGTAGGTGAGAGATCCTCTCAAGGCTCTCACCATACTCATAAAGGAACCCATGGGAGAAGACAGGAGGAAGAGAACTACCACCCGATGGTACTCTATGATCCTCCATCAAGAGTGCTAGAGCCCGAGAGCGGCCTCATGCTGAGCCAAGAAGAGCTGCAAAAGTTCAACATCCTTCAAAGAAGCAACTTCAACCACACGGGTATCATCGACCCGGTCCTCTTGGACTGCACAGGTATGAGTAAAGAATTCAATGATGTCTTTACTGCAATTGGTTGGGGAGTTTTTTTGGCAAATGCATGAATATGATATAAAAATGCTTACCCAAGAATTTATGTGCACTTTAAAATTAACAAATGATAGGGTATAATTTCGCATGTGTGGATAAGGCTATAATTTATCTAGGAGCCTCTTAAACACTGTTTTGGGATGTGATCATGATTGCAATCTTGATTTAGACATTGACATTGATGGGTTTAACAAAGCTAAATTTTGGAAAGCAATTTCTGGTTCCAATGAGTGCTCTCGTCTCACTGCTTCCAAAATCCATAATCCAACTCTATGTTTTCTTCATTACTAGATGAATGTTACTCTTTTTCCTGGCATTAGAGGTAATGCTTTAAGTGATGATGAACTTAAATTGCTTTATGCCATGGTACACAAAAATAAGGTCTCTCATGTTAAACTGCTAGTGAACTTTTGGCCTAATTACTTTGAAAATGAAAACTCCATCTACTGCACATCGTTCATTACTCGCATAGCTGACACTTGGGGTTCAACAGAGTCACATGCCTTTGAGTACATTACCTCTACTAGAGATGTCATAGATGAGAATGTCTTTATTAATTCTAATGTGCTCCAAAGAGAGGTCCAAGAGGTGGACTTAGAATGATATATCCGGGTCATACAGTCGAAGTCCCTCTCCCGTGTGAGAAATATCAACTGTATAGGCTTCGTACACTAACTATCAAATTGGATAGAGAGGCAAGAGGCCAAAATGTTGCAGAGACGGACATGATGACAAGAGGAATGTCACGAGCTGCTCAGATGAACCAGGCATGCCCCTCATGCCTGGCAGAAGAAGAAGTTGAAGAAGGTGAGGAGGCAAGGTCCACGGATATTTCAGGGTCCATGGGGAGGCCTCCATGTCCATAGGACACTCCTCGTCCAAGGTGAAGGGAGAGGTGCCCCCAAAGGACAAACGTGGATGACCTCATCAACAACATGGGCACAATGCACATTGAACAAGACGCAACATTGCAATTGGCACAACAGAATGCTCAATATCTGCAAGCTATGCAAGAGGAGGAATCACAACGTTGGGCCGGGTGGTTCCAACACTATCTGCCACCACAGTGAGCAAGAACCAAGCTTGGGGGAGATCCTATCCCCCACTAAGGTAAGTATTCTTTCTTAGCATTTGCATTTTAGTTCTTTATCTTATTGCATCTAAAAAAGGTTAAAAATACCAAAAATATTTATTTGCTTATTTTTAACAGTACCTAAGCTTCATGTAATGTCTTTCTCCTTATGGAAATGATGAGTAGTTGCTTTGTCAATGTTTCTTTAGTGCCTAGTTTACAACTTAGTGCATCTTTAAGTATGGATTACTTAGCTCTCTTGAACCATCATGAACCTAAAAACTTTGTGGGTTGCGAGTGCTAGAACTAAGTTTAAGTTGTTGGGAGATATGAGATAGTAAGACAAGAGCTGCTACAATATTGTTCTAAGCATGATTGATTACCGAAGAATTTATTGTTAAAATGATCAAAACCTTAATTGTTCCTCAATGGTGATGAAATTCCTACCACAGCCATATTTGTCCTACATATTTACAAACCTTCCACATAGGCTATTTGCTTTGTGTTGAGTGTTGTCAAGTCTTGTTGATCCCTGTTAAGAGACTTTTCATGCTCCTAAGATCAAGATCACACGCACTTCACATATATAAATGCTGCTTCTACATTGGAAGTACGCACAAACATGCACTCCATTTCCACCAAATAGGCTGCTCCATGCTTTAAGTGTTAGAATATCTCTCTAATATTTGCTCTATAGGAGAGACATAAGAAAAGGGCTAGGCAAAATAAGTATTTATATAAATGGACACATGGAAGTCCATGAAAAAAAAGCTAGCCCTGTCTCAATAGAAAAGTAGAAGAGAGATCTATATCAAATAAAGGAGCAACCTCGTCCATCATATACCACACACTTGCACATCTTGATCTGGGGGTATGACACTTCTCTTCAAGGATCTGAGCTTTGACTTCGCAACATATGCAAGTAAGTACGCTATCTCCTTGTTATCCCTACCTTGAGCTCCACATAAGCCTTTTTAGAAGTAGGATGAAATAAGGAAAGGCAATCTTACCCTGTGCCTTGGTGAGGAATCATACACCATTTGAGCGACATGAGAGTACCATATGAAGAACATTAAGTTTTCTTTTGAAAAACATTACAAAACCTCCGGTATGAAACTTGCTATGAATAAGAAATTAGTGCTCAAGTCAAAACTGTTCTGTCTTTCAATCGCCTAAGACAAAGAAAAAGCCATAATCCCCATAGAGACTACGGTAATATGGGTGAGTTTTCATAGCTAATTTTTCCATTCAAGGAGAAAAACTTTGTTGTGCACATGGTACTATTAAAATGTGGGCATAGTAACATTACCTGATCTACCGAGGCTAAGTTTGATTGTTTGCTCGTGATGAGCAAAGGTTAAGCTTGGGGGATCTTGTTGACGGTGGATATACCATGAAATTCCACACTCAAAACACCATCAACATGCCACGATTCCAAGGAAGAATAGCATAACATGAGCATATTTTATCAATAATCAGTTCCACTTATACTCTTAGCATGTGATTTCAGGAAACAACAAAATGCACTTTGGTGGGACCCAATGAGGGGGTCGGCCGACCCCTATGAGCTCACCATGAGCTGAGCTTCGAGCATGATCCATGTCAAGGTCCTTGGAGCCCAAATCAACCATCAAATCAACTTGTGTTTTCATCCAACGGTGAAGAATTGTTGCACATGGATTGATGGGCCCACAAGAAAGCAAGCAATGTGACAAATATTTAGAAGAACACCAAAACACTTCACATGACAGGTGGGGACACCTTCTAGAAGCTCCAGCTAGGCCTACCTGCCAGTGAGGGGTCGGCCGACCCCCACCTTGTGGGCCCTGTTGATGCAAAATTCTATCTGCAAACACACCGGGCTAATACCCAAAATCGATATCCGAAGCGTGCCAGTCGATTTGACCTGTTAATCGACAAGGATAATAAAATTGAATAAAATCCGAACGAGACGACAGCGATACGCCCGGACGTCAAAGCTCAGAGGGTATTCGATAACTGTTGAACAGATTAGACGAGACGACAGCGATACGCCCAAAAGTCAAAGCCTGAATCGTGCTCGGTAGACGCGGAACCTGCAAGGTCGCCGGAGATCAAGTTGATACAGCCCGTCGATTCTTGAAAGAACTCGTTGAAAAAAGAAAAGGTACTTGACGAAGTCGTCAAAAAGTAAAGTACTGGTAAAGGTAAATAAAAAGTAGATTTATTTATTGACGCTTGGATATCCATTACAATGCCCTTCGGCATATATTTATACTCTGCCAATCGAAGAGTCCTAATTTAACACGCAAAGCTCAAATATAGAAGAAATAAACTAATCCCTTATACGAACTCTATCTCTTTAAGAAAAAGAAATAAAACTTGTATAGGAGTTGGACTTAAACTATAATACGAAAATTGTAAGCTCCGTGTCGTCGATCCTCTGTCCGCTTCCGTCATGATGAAGTTACCTCTTCATCGGCACATCCCTGGCATCGGCAACAACCTTCTAGTCTTCCTGCCTATCTCATCGGCAATAGCTTTTCCGTCTCATCTGCAATGCACGAGATCAACACGTCCTTCATCGGCAACCATCCATCAGCAACTCGGAAGCAATGCTAAAGAAAAACCACCTTCTTGTCGATTTAGTTTAGTCTCCCGATCCTTATTGACACGTACCGAAAAACGGTGTCAACACATGCCCCCCAATTTCGGAGTATAAAATACTTTATGCACCGAAATTTCCTCCAGGTCATAATTACCCAAGCCGCTTGAACTTCTCCTCGAGGGTTGCGCGCGCTGTAGTGGAAATCCTTTTCCTTCAAGCGTCTATCCAAATACTAGGATAATATTTCTTCAGATATTTACCGTTCAATGCTCTTGGAAATACTTCCCCTTCGAGAGTTTCTAGGATATATGCATTACCAGGAACGGACCGATTGACGCGATAAGGACCTTCCCAATTAGGAGACCATTTACCGAACTTTGCACTCTTAGTCCCCATCGATAAGATCAATTTCCAAACTAGATCTCCATCGGCAAATCCCTTCATCTTCACTTTCTTGTCATACCACCTAGCAACTCTCTTCTTGTTCTCTTTGATGCTAACTAAAGCCTTCAGTCGATGACTCACCAAATCTTCCAACTCATCTTTCATGAGTGTACTGTAATCATCGGCCAACAGCTGATCTTGATGAAATATCCGCCTTGAACCAGTCTTGGTCTCCCAAGGCAAAACTGCATCATGTCCATATACCAACTGATAAGGCGATACTTTAGTAGCACCATGGCATGCCATCCGATACGACCATAAAGCTTCGTTCAGAACCGTGTGCCACTTTCTGGGATTTTCCTTAATCCTGCATTTAATAAGTTTAATAATCCCTTTGTTAGAGGCTTTGGCCTGACCATTGGCTTGAGCATAATAAGGCAAGGAATTTAAGACCTTGATCCCCATCTCATCGGCAAATCTATCAAACTCCCCTGACGTGAACATGGTTCCCTGATCGGTCGTAATAGTTTGAGGAATACCGAACCGATACACAATATGTTCCTTTACAAAATCAACCATGTTTGCCGATGTCACATTCTTCAGAGGAATTGCTTCGACCCACTTTGTAAAGTAATCGGTAGCAACAAGTATGAATTTATGCCCCTTGCTTGATGGTGGATATATCTGACCGATGAGATCAATAGCCCATCCTCGAAATGGCCACGGTTTAATGATAGGACATTGCCGATGCAGACGCTCTTTGAACGTTGCCGAATTTCTGACACTCCTGACATCCTTTAAAATACTTGAAACAATCTTCGAGTATCATTGGCCAGTAATATCCATTTCGTCTGATCATCCACTTCATCTTAAAAGCCGATTGATGTGCTTCACATACTCCTTCATGGATTTCGCCCATTAAAATCTTTGATTCTTCTTCGCCAAGACACTTGAGCAAAACTCCATCCATTGTTCGATAATATAATTCATCACCAAGGAGCACATACTTAGTAGCTTGAAATCTTATACGTCTCTCGACCTTCCTAGATGGATCTTTCAAGTAATCAGCAATCTCCTTCCTCCAGTCATCGGCATCAGTTGCCGATGTCAATACTTCGCGGATTGGCTGATACCCTGAAGCATGTTGCGCTAACCGATTAACTTCTTCATTATGCAATCTGGAGATATGTTCAAGGCGAAAATCTTTGAACTCCTTCAATAACTGTCGACATCTCTCGTAATACGAGATTAAAACTTCACTTCGACATTCATATACCCCAGCTAATTGATTAACGATTAGCATCGAATCACCGAAGATTTCAACAGCATCGGCACAGACTTCCCTGAGTAACTCCAAACCTTTCAACACAGCCTGATACTCAGCCTGATTGTTTGTCGATGTGGTAGCAATCGGCAATGCGAATTCATATTTCTTCCCCTGAGGTGATATCAACACAATGCCGATGCCTGCTCCTTCTCCACAAGTAGAACCATCAAAGAAGAGTGTCCACGGAGCAATCTCCAAAGAATTCACCGTGCCGCAGTGCTGAGTAACAAAATCAGCCATAACTTGCCCCTTGACTTCTTTAGCCGATTCATACCGCAGATCGAACTCCGATAACACTAAAATCCACTTGCCGATTCTTCCACTTAGAATTGGCATTGACAGCATATATTTGACCACATCGTCTTTGCATATAACCATGCATCCGGCCGTTAACAGATAATGCCTTAATTTAACACAGGAGAAATATAAGCATAAACATAACTTTTCAATGGCTGAATACCTGGTCTCAACATCTACCAATCTTCTGCTTAGGTAATAGATTACACGTTCTTTCCCTTCATACTCTTGAATTAGAGCTGACCCAATGACTTCATCATCACTCGATAGATACAACCTGAAGGGCTCCCTGTGTTGGGGTGGAACTAGCACTGGTGGATTCACCAAATACTTCTTAATTTCTTCTAAAGCCAACTGCTGTTCTTCTCCCCATATGAATTCCTGATCGGCCTTCAGTTTCAATAACGGACTGAAAGCTTTGATTCTTCCTGATAAATTAGATATGAATCTTCGAATAAAATTGATCTTGCCGATCAGAGATTGTAGTTCAGTCTTATCTGTAGGAGCAATCACGTTGTTGATGGCATCAATGGACTTCCTGCTAATTTCAATACCCCTCTGATGCACCATGAAACCTAAGAATTGTCCTGCCGATACACCAAATGCACACTTGTTAGGATTCATCTTCAACCCATGGTTCCTTGTGCACTCTAATATTTTCCGCAAATCAGCCAGATGATTCTCGAAGTCTCCAGACTTAACCACCACATCATCTATATAAATCTCAACCAATGTGCCGATGTACTCATGAAAAATGTAATTCATTGCCCTCTGATAAGTAGCACCGGCATTCTTTAAACCAAAAGTCATGACTATCCATTCAAATAACCCCACATGACCTGGACATCTGAAGGCAGTCTTGGAGATATCTTCTTCGGCCATAAAGATTTGATTATATCCGGCGTTCCCGTCCATGAAGCTAATAATCCGATGTCCAGCAGCGGCATCAATTAATAAATCTGCAACGGGCATCGGGTAGCCATCCATCGGTGTAGCTTTGTTAAGATTCCTGAAATCAATACAGACACGAAGTTTCCCATTCTTCTTGTAGACAGGAACCACATTAGAAATCCATTCAGCATATCGGCATTGTCAGATGAACTTTGCTTCAATCAGCCTTGTTATTTCGGCCTTAATGTCAGATAGCACTTTAGGATTGCATCGGCGTGCGGGCTGCTGATGTGGCCGATATCCTTGCTTGATAGGTAGCCGATGTTCAACGATAGATCGATCTAACCCAGGCATCTCTGTATAATCCCAAGCAAAATAATCCTTATATTCTTTCAATAAAGCAATCAACTGTTCTCTGCTTTGGAGATCTAACTTAGCACTAACAAAAGTTGGCCTTGGTCTATCACCATTACCGATATCTACTTCAATTAAATCATCTGCCGATGTAAACCCATGGCCTAGTTTTCCATCATCGGCAAACCTGTCCATTTACAACTCATCTTCAGAACCGACTGCTTGGATCGATGGCAGCTCATAATCGGCAATCCTGAGGAACTCCGAATCCCATGCTTCTCCCGATATGCACTTGGACCGCTCGTAAGTCTCTGATTCTGCTGATGCAATTATATAAGATGAATCACCAAGAACCACCTCAACTTTATCTTTAACCCACTGCACGAGACATTGGTGCATCATAGAAGGAATGCAACAATTAGCATGAATCCAATCTCTTCCTAACAGCAGATTATAAGCACCTTTGCCGCTAATGACAAAGAAAGTAGTCGGCAATGTTTTACTGCCGATGGTCAGCTCAGTGCACAGCGCTCCCTTGACCGGTGATATGTTCCCTTCAAAGTCCTTGAGCTTCATGTCCGTCTTAGCTAGATCTTGATCTCCTTTCCCGAGCCTCCGAAACACGGCATATGGCTTGATGTTAATCGCAGCCCCTCCATCTATGAGTATTTTTGACACTGGCTGCCCATCAACTCTGCCCTTGATGAATAAAGCTTTAAGATGTTGTCTCTCATCGTTGGTAGGCTTCTCAAAGACGGCAATCATCGGATCCAAGATCAGCTGAGCCACTTGTTCTAAAAGAACTCTCTCTTCCTCCTCATCGGCAAGTGCTTGAAATTCCATCGGCAACATGAAAACCATGTTGACATCTGCCGATGGGCCTTCATCTTTATGCTTCGGCTGCCACACTTGAGACTTTGCCTCACGGGGGTTGTCTCCTTTGCGTTCCCGTTGCATCTTCCTCTTCTGAGTTTTTGTCAGACCTTCAGGGCACCATTGAGGAAGCTTCGTCTTTCAGACGGGCTGATACAGTTTTGTACTTGAACCTGGGCAGTTTATATTGGAGTCTCTGCAAAGAATCGCCTCATCAGGAACTCTCGCATTGGCTATCTCCTCGAGCTCCTCTCGGTTCATCGACAAACAGTCGTCATGCCTGCCCAGCCTTTTATGTACACTGGTTCTGCCCCCCAGCCGATCATGTACCGATGCTCTCTCTCTGATCAGCTTATCAATGTATTCGCTCCGATTACCATAGCGCGATCTTCTTTCTATCCGGTCGGCTCGATCATAACCATTGCACTCGAGGCAGCTATCAACAGTAGGAAATTTAATGCCTTCTTCCCAGCAGTAGATGAAGAACGGGCATCTCCAATGATTTTTATGCCGACGCCATTCTTCCCAACGCAACTCCTCTTGCCGATGTCGATAGCGGTCACCTGAGATTCTATACGGAGCTGGTCTAGGAGGTCTTCTGGAATTACTGTTTTCTTCAATTATCTCTTTCCCCTTTAAGTCATCAGCAGTTGCTTGATTTCTAGGATCCACCGATGCTCTCCTTTTAGCGCTTGCCGATGTCAATACTTTGGTCTTGCTTACGGCATCCACTATGTTTTCTGGGAAAGGATGTTGATCAATCTTCATCGGCCTCTGAGCTTCAGAGTTGTCAAACTTGATCCTCCCAGATTCAATGGCTGATTGCAACCGCTGTCTGAACACCTTGCAGTCATTGGTACTATGCGAAGTTGCATTATGAAACTTGTAGTACCTCATCTTCTTCAGCTCATCTGCCGATGGAATCACATGATTGGGTGACAGCTTGATTTGGCCCTCTTGAAGCAACAGATCAAATATCTTATCGGCCTTCGCGATGTCAAACGTGAATTTCTCTGGTTCTTTCTAACCAAAAGGAAAAAATATAGGCTTCTTACCCTTTACCCATTCAGCCAGGCCGATAGTTGGTTCTTCATCTGAGTCTGATTCCTCTGCCTCCTCTACAAAGGACACCTTCTTGTTCCAGCTCTTCCTATGTTCTGGAGCTTGAGCACTTTGATCAGAGATCCTCTGCACAATATGGCTTAAGCTTTCAAACTCCTGAGAATCGTATTTGTCCCTGAGATGCGGCAACAAACCCTGGAAAGCCAAACCAGCTAACTGGCGATCATCAAGCACTAGGCTGTAGCACCTGTTCTTCATGTCTCATACCCTTTGCACAAAACTTTATACCGATTCATCGCTTCGCTGTCTCAATTTCATCAAATCAGTAAGCTTCTTCTCATGGACACCAGCAAGAGAAGTATTTATGGAATTTTCTTTCTAGATTGGCCCAAGTAAGAATAGAGTTTGCTGGTAATGAGATAAACCACGTGAATGCCGATCCAGACAAAGAGGACGAGAATAAACGGATCCTCAGCTCATCCCTGTTCGCTGCTTCTGATGAGGACATCAACACTAATCATACATCCAAGTCAGCCACGCCAATACTTGCTGGTCCTATTACTCGTGCGCGTGCTTGCAAACTTAATCATCAAGTGAGTTCCTTCTTGAGTTCTTGTCCATCTTGTTTAGATCTTGGAGACACGTGCACTTTTGTTTTAATTAGGAATCAAGGATCTTACAACCTCACAACCTCGTTCATTTGTTTTAATCTTGGGGTTCATTTGCATCTCACAACCTCGTTCAACTTCTGTCTCAACACAAATCAACAGAATGACGTGTGTTGGGGTTCATTTGCATCTTACAAGCTCATTCAACTCTCTCTCTCAAAACAAGGAAGGTTGTGCGCATAGGGATAGGCTTGCCGCGTGCCTTCTGATTTCTTTCTGTTCGCAAATCCTCGGGAGAGATACGTGCCTTGTATGGAACGACATTTGTAACAAGCGAACGACGTGAGTTGGGGTTCATTTGCATCTCACAACCTCGTTCAACTTCGTTGAGTCTTTCTCAACCCAAATCAAGAGAATGACGTGTGTTGGGGTTCATTTGCATCTTACAAGCTCGTTCAACTCTCTCTCTCTCTCTCTCAAAACAACGAAGGATGTGCACACAGGGATAGGCTTGCTGCGTGCCTTCTGATTTGTTTCTGTTCGCAAATCCTCAGGAGAGATACGTGCTTTGTATTTAACAACGTATCCATGTTCATTTGTAACAAGCAAATGACGTGAGTTGGGGTTCATTTGCATCTCATAACCTCGTTCAACTCCGTTGAGTATGTCTCAACCCAAATCAAGAGAATAACTTGTGTTGGGGTTTATTTGCATCTTACAAGATCGTTCAACTCTCCCTGTCTCTCAACACAAGGAAGGTTATGCGCACAGGGATAGGCTCGCTGCGTGCCTTCTGATTTGTTTCTGTTCCCAAATCCTCAGGAGAGATACATGCCTTGTATGGAACGACGTGTCCGTGTTCTTTTGTAACAAGTGAACGACGTGAGTTGGGGTTCATTTGTATGTGACAACCTTGTTCAACTTCGTTGAGTCTGTCTCAACCCATATCAAGAGAATGACATGTGTTGGGGTCCATTTGCATCTTACAAGCTCATTCAACTCTCTCTCTCAAAACAAGGAAGGGTGTGCGCACAGGGATAGGCTTGCTGCATGCCTTCTGATTTATTTCTGTTCGCAAATTCTCAGGAGAGATACGTGCTTTGTATGAATGACGTATCCATGTTCATTTATAACAAGCGAACAACGTGAGTTGGGGTTCATTTGCATCTCACAACCTCGTTCAACTTCGTTGAGTCTGTCTCAACCCAAATCAAGAGAATGACATGTGTTGGGGTTCATTTGCATCTTACAAGCTCGTTCAACTCTCTATCTCTCTCTCTCTCAAAACAAGGAAGGATGTGCGCACAGGGATAGTGATGAGGACATCAACACTAATCATACATCCAAGTCAGCCACGC
>CM041644.1:20829464-20850115 GCA_023333625.1 Bothriochloa decipiens | reverse complement strand
TGCAATTTCAGTGCTTGTTTCCTCGTTCTTGCTAGTTTTTTGATTGCAGGACGGGAGCCGTAGTGGCTGGTTGTTGCGCTCCACAAGATCATGACGGCCTTTGGAAGTGGTGTATCGGTCGCTAAGGTGCGGTCTTGGAAGGCTGTAGTCGGGCCATGAACGTCATCTCCATCCACCAATCGAGTTATCTCACGCCTCTCATCGAAAGATTGACCACAAACCCTAGCAGGTTCATATCAGCTTCCCTGCACTGGATGATGAATCGGTTGATGTGCTCCATCGTTGACGTATTATCTTGCCCAGAAAACTTAGTGAAATCTGGCACCTTGTACCGATTCGGGAAAGGAATTGAATCATAAGCTGAAGGGTAGGGAGTCCGATAAGAGTAAGTATTAATCTTGGGCTGAATCCCAAATTGCTCTTTCATCACTTCTGCGATCTTATCGGTTAAGAGTGCATCCTGATCTTGCCGATTCACTAGCTGAATCTCCACTGGAGGCGTTGGCTGATATGCTTCTACATACCCCTGTGGCACTTGGCTTGGAGGAATCGGCATATTCACATCACCAATCTGTGGAGTAAAGTTCATCGGCTGTTTTGCCGATGTTTGATCCTGGAAAACTGCCTGTGGACTATACTGCTGAGTCCCCATTGCCTGGTAACTTGGCTGAATAGCAGATTGTTGAACTGGCGCTTGCCCTGACCAATTGAGATTATAACTCATCGGCATCTGACTTTCCAATGGCTGATAGCTTGCGGACAATTGATGCTCTTGTATAGGTGGATGATGGCCAGCATAATTGCCCTGAATTGCAGATAACCCAGATTGAGATACGAATGGCACTATGGGCTGTTTTGCAGTGGAAACTCTCTGTTGAACTGGTGGAGGATTAGTCAATGGATTCACATAAGATATCTGTTGCGGAGGCGCGTAGAATCCCATTGACAATGGCTGTATAGCAGGAGGTGCAATGGAATAATGTGATACTTGAGCCATCGGCCGAATTAGAGTAGCCGATGTCATTGGACCCTTCCCTGCTACATCATGCACTTGAGGCAGTCCAGACCTGGTAGTAGATAGACCTGGAGGCATCCCGTATCCCCACCAATTAGCAGCAACCTGACTGTGTTGACCTAAAGGACCTGATATTGCCGATGCCGATAGATCTGTGCTCAACTGAGTACTAGGCCTCTCCTGAGACGTTAGATCTGATCCTATCGGCGTGGCTTCAATGATAGATGGTCCTGATATAACTGGAGGAGCAGGTGCTTCCATACTCTCATCGCTGGAGTTGCTGATGGAGTACTGATAGATGCCGATCCCGGCTGATGATATGCCGGCCCGACATACCCTGGTGCTTGTCCTTCTCTTAATGTTTGCACAACAGCATTGTAAATAGTATTGGACAGCACGGTGGACAGCATGGTTGATCAAAGCTTGATTTAATGCAGAATTAACCATCTCCTGTAATTTACCAGGGTTGGAGTCAAAGGTTACCTGCCGAGGCAACGGCAGATCTTGCTTCTGGATGACTTCTTCGCCCCTATTCTTGCTGAAAGATTTCAAGCAGAGCTGCCTGTAATCCTCCATAGCTTTTTCCATGGCTAGCTTCTGATCCTCCTTGAGATCTGACTCTGATATCTCGATGATGTTCTCTGGATTGATATCAGCAGGATTCTTCATGATAAATCTGTTGATTGGTCCCACCGAGCGTGCCAAAAGATGTGTTGATGCAAAATTCTATCTGCAAACACACCGGACTAATACCCAAAATTGATATCCGAAGCGTGCCAGTCGATTTGACATGTTAATCGACAAGGATGATAAAATTGAATAAAATCCGAACGAGACGACAGCGATACGCCCGGACGTCAAAGCTCAGAAGGTATTCGATAACTGTTGAACAGATCAGACGAGACGACAGTGATACGCCCGGAAGTCAAAGCCTGAATCGTGCTCGGTAGACGCGGAACCTGCAAGGTCGCCGAAGATCAAGTTGATGCAGCCCGTCGATTCTTGAAAGAACTCGTTGAAAAAAGAAAAGGTACTTGACGAAGTCGTCAAAAAGTAAAGTACTGGTAAAGGTAAATAAAAAGTAGATTTGTTTATTGATGCTTGGATATCCATTATAATGCCCTTCGGCATATATTTATACTCCGCCAATCGAAGAGTCCTAATTTAACACGCAAAGCTCAAATATAGAAGAAATAAACTAATCCCTTATACGAACTTTATGTCTTTAAGAAAAAGAAATAAAACTTGTATAGGAGTTGGACTTAAACTATAATACAAAAATCGTAAGCTCTGTGTCGCCGATCCTCTGTCCGCTTCCGTCATGATGAAGTTACCTCTTCATCGGCACATCCCTGGCATCGGCAATAACCTTCTAGTCTTCCTGCCTATCTCATCGGCAATAGCTTTTCCATCTCATCGGCAATGCACGAGATCAACATGTCCTTCATCGGCAACCATCCATCAGCAACTTGGAAGCAATGCTGAAGAAAAACCACCCTCTTGCCGATTTAGTTTAGTCTCCCGATCCTTATTGACACGTGCCGAAAAACGGTGTCAACAGGCCCCAAGGTCTGTTGGCCCCCCCACCGACCTCCTGCATGCCGCCATGCACCAAGCTTCATCATGAGCATCCATTTGAAGTGGTTTCATAGTCGGTTCATCCAAGGGTGTAGAGAGGAGGAGCACACGGATTGCTGACGTGGCACCCCCTCTCCTTCCCCTATATAAGGAGGCTGCCACCACCCTTGGAAAGCATGACAAAATCACACAACACCTGATCCAAGCTTCAAGCTAGAGTAGTAGTTAGTCTAGAGTGGGATTTAGAGTTGAGTTGAGCGAAGCTCGGGGTCTCCGAAGTCGTCTTCTGGAGAGTCTGGTATAGCTCTTATACCTTTTCTCTTTTGTAAGACTTTCCTTTTATCAATATATTTATTCTTGTTTTACTTTACTTAGTATTTACTTAGTGCAAGTCTATAGTCTTTATAGTCTTGTTGTGTGCTTGTCTTAGTAGTATAGTTGCCTTAGTTGGATTGGTTTCCTGTAACCAACTCCTTGTGTGTATCACTGTCCTATTTTACATAGGAACTCTAGCTATCTGATCATTAGTTAGAGTTGTAGGAGTAAGTGTGAGCGTGGTGCTCAGACTTAGTCTTACCTTTGATTGCCACTGGTCCGCATGGACAGTTCATGAGCGCTCTCCCAAGAGGTGATAGGTCTCGGGAGGCATTAGGGGTCTCTCACCATGTTTGGACTAGTTCTTAAAACGCTAGGCGCCCATAAGAGTATAGCTGTTTTAGTAGGAGTTCTATCTCCTGCTTTGTCGCCTATCCCCACCATGCAAGTAGTAAGGCACTAGTCTAGTTGAGTCAGTTATCTGTTAAGATCAAGTGCATAGAAGTAAAGTAAGATACATAGGAGTCCTTTACTCACTTGTTATCCTCCCACCTAGCTAACTATCTACCAGTTATCTTTAGATAAGGATCTTTGGGATCATTTACCTATCCTTCTAGTTTATTCACTTACCCCCCTTTTTACACTAGTTGATGCTAGGTTGTAGTAGAGACAAGGATCTCTTTCCTCTTTTATTAAAGATTCCTAGCTACTGCTCTCCCCTCGGAAAATATAAATTATGATACCTTGGAATACTCCCGGGTGAAGTGCTACAACGGTACATTCTGTGCGCTTGTGGAATTATCCAGTAGACATTTAGTATTACCCCATAGGAATTTCTGGTGTCACTACCAATCTTTGGTAGTGATGTTAAGAACACCTTCGAAGCGTCCTCTACCTCTAATCGCTCCAACTCCAAAATCATAGCTACAGACTAAGCCACCAGCCCCATAGAGTTGCCATCACCATGAGCTGCACTGCAAATACTGATGCCCAGTTTTCCACTTTCGGTCACTTTGTCCGGTCGACAACGATGTGGACAAAATCCTTGACTATGTATGGTGCTAGTGAAGCAGCGTTGACTATGACCCTGGAATGCAAGGTCACCAGGATCCTCAAAGCCGACGATGGCTGGAAGTCGGTGAGGCTGTCGTTGTTGACACCAGCACTGGCAAACAGATATACCGCAAGCATACGGTAGTCAATGTAGCCTTCACCAGGAGTATTCTAGGTATCGTATTTTCCACAGGGAACGTGAAGTGTACTAACTCGGCTCAAGGTCATCTAGTGATGAAACAAAGGGTCTAGGGTAATAGGATAGAGAGGTCTAGCTAGCAAAGATATATGGTCATGGTATTCTAAGTATAACGAGGTTTACCACCTCCTCCCTTATTGGGGGGCGATAGACGAAACGACAAGTCGAGTTAAAGAGGTTTGCACCTCCACCCTCACCGAGGCGACTACACTATTCAACCCCTCTCTCACAATGTTAACTTGCCTAACACACGTATAAGGAACTCTCCGCCTAGCGAGGTCTGTCACTCTCGCGCTAGGTGTCTTACAGTGCGACAAGCAGCTCATACTAGCAAGATATAGCCTAGACACCACGTCTACACTAAACTCACTACGCTAAGCTTAGCGAAAGCTTCGAGCACTTCAACAAGTAAAGCAGTATGCCAGTAAAAGACCGTATACTTAAAGTATCCAACCAGAATAAATTACTAGAAAGACTCAAATGTAAGGCTTACAAGAAGCTCGCATCCGCTGAGGCGCACCTTGGAGAAGACTCCTGATTGGCCGAGACTCCTCCTTGGAGACTCCTCACTCTCCCTCTACTAAAATAGCTAAAATACTAGAGAGTGACTTTCTCCTAAGTTTCATGCTCTAAAGTGAAGGCCTATGGGGGGTATTTATAGTGGGAGGTGGAGTAGGGGCTACTCCAATGCCACGTCAGTGATCCGACCTTCATCATGCACCGTTGGATCAAACCGCCTTTGGAACCTCCTTAGGATCAAGGGTGGAGCTTTTCCGTCACATGTTCAACATGAGGAAGGCGGTGGTTGATCGTGAAGTTGGTCTGTTTTGATTGTTCAACATGCACCATTGGATCGAACCACCTTTGGAATCTCCAGAAGCTATGCTATTGATGATCGTGAAGTTGGTATGTTAATTGGCCATACTTGGTTGGTTTCCCGAACCACATATGCAGCTTCTAGACACTGAAAAGCACTTGTTCTGAGTGCCTGCACCAAATAATGACAAGTACATGTGGAACCAAGTTATTTGTACCTAAGTCACTATGTGTTTGGTGGTTTTCCTCCAGAAAGAATGTCTTGTTGATGGTTTTGATGGGGTAAAAATTCCTGTCAACAAGATCCCCCACACTTAAGTCTTCGCTCGTCCTCGAGCAAAGGTTAGAGAGAGAAAGATAATGTATGATTATGACATCTTTAAGATATTAGCAAACACAAAGCTTTACTCAAGACATATCTTATACAAGTGGGTTATGTGGTGTTGTCTAGCATATATCCTTCAGATGTTGAAAAATGGAACAGTTCTCAAAGCAAAGTCATCTTCCCATTTTCATATCCTTAGTGCTTAGAGTTTTTGACAATGGTTTTAAAAGCAAGCACATAGTTCATTCTTACTCCTTAAATAGTACTCTCAAGTCACTCAGTAAGTATATGATTCCTCACCAAGGCATAGCATAGGATTGCCTTCTTTTGTTTCATCCTACATCTATCAGGCTTATGTGGGGCTCAGGTAAGGATAAACAAGATAGCATACTTGCATTGCATCTATTGTAAAGTCAAAACAAGGATCCAAGGAGAAGAATGTCATAATCCTAGATCAAGATGTGCAAATGTGTGAAAAATGATGGAATGGAATCCTAATTCTAAATATTTTTGGCACTCCATGCATCATGACTCTGTTTTATGGAATGAAACTTTTAGAGGGATATGGGCTATAAGATCGTATATTTTTTGAACGGGTAGAACTTTTTTTCGTTTGTTTATTGCATCTCTCATGCCCCTTGGCATGGTTTTTTTAGCATAGCCCATATCCTTTATTGGCATATGAAGAACTTTTGAATGGAGAGATGTCATGATGGCAAATGCAGGGAGTAAATTTTGCATAGGGAATGCACGGCTCTCAGGATAAGAGTCGACATTTTTATTTCGTAGAAAGGGTGTGCAACTCTCAGGATAAGAGTTGGCATATTTTTGGTGGATGGATCCAATGTAGAAGCAAAATGTGTATGTGGTGTTTATGTGATCTTGATCTTGGGACTATGACATAATTCTCAACTAGGGTCAACAAGGTTTGACCAAACTCAACACAAGTACAAGTAGCATATATAGAAGGGGTTTTGAACATGGTATGAACATATATGGCTTTGGTAGGAATTTTCTTACTATTGAGGAGTAAGTGACATTATGGTTTTATGACATTTTTAAAAATAAATCTCTAAGCACTTTGAATAGAAAGGGTATGTATCATGAGCTAAGAACTACTCCCTCCGTTCCAAATTGTAGTTCGTTTTGACTTTTTTTGGTGCATGCATTTTGCTATGTACCTAAATAAATAATATGTCTAGATACATAACAAAATGCATGCACTAAAAAAGTCAAAGTGAACTACAATTTAAAACGGAGGGAGTATATCACATTTGTCAACAACCAAGTCAATATGATATTCCTATCAAGATATGTGACCCAGAAGTATAAGTATATGCAAGAATTAGACTTTGTGACGCTTTTACCCTTTAAATATCATAAATCATGTCACTTTTTATTTTTAGTTGTAAGTCTTCTTGTTTTTATTTTTATTTTATTTTATCTAAGGAAAGCAAATAAAAGATAAAAAGTAAAAATGAAAGAGCAGAGGGGAGTAGGAGTGGCAAACCAGTCAGGAGGCATGTAGATGACGAGTGGATGCTGACTGATGGGTCCAGGGCTCCATGGTGGGGTCGGCCGATCCCACTTGGGCTTGCCCATTGCTATCATTTGGTTCCCCTCTGTTGAAGACGTACTTCTGCAAACTTGTGTTCCCGTTGGCCGCTAAAGAGGGGGTCGGCCGACACCCTACTTGGGTCAAATTTTGTCGTGCCGACGTGTCAGGTTATGTGTTACACCATGGTATGTTAAGAAAAGTGCAGAGACGTAGTTGGGAGGTCGATCGACCCCCCACACTTGGGTTCTTGAGCATTCTGAAATGCAAAGACTTGGGAAACATCAAGTGCAGGTGTCCTGCTGGTGTCAACACACTAGCAGAACGAAATTGCTCATTTTATTTAAAGGATCATAGGCACACATTACAATGATAAAGATTGAACTTAGCTATGTGCCTAGCATATCTGTGAAGAGGTTTAAGATATCTAAGGAAAGTTCAAAGGAGGAGGTCCTCGTGCCCCATTGTTGTCTCTAAGTGTGCAAACCACACTAAGGACCTTCTTCATGACTCTCTTCTCAAACAGTCATCCTTGAAACACCTCAATGGCTCATTGATCATGGAGGACTAACCTTCCATTGGATGGTCCTTGGGTGAGCTCATGGAGTTCTACAACTAATTCCCCTCCTTTGAGGTGAACAAGGGAACAAAATGACTTCCCTTATCCCAGCCTACCGCCAACTACCCTTGTGGTTCAAAAGGTGGGCATCAAAGGCATGGTAGGGCCCTTCCTCGAACACAGTGGCCTCCATGGTGACCTCTGGTTTCTCAACAGGTCTTTCTCACGATTGTAAGGGCCCTCACTGAAGAAACTAATGACATTTGAGCTAGTGGGGGCCACAATGAAGCTACTCGAGGTAACTTGGGTGACATAAAGGAGGCTAGAAGGTGCTGAGTTTAAGGTGTGACGAAGAAGAAGAGGAGAGGTCAAAGGGAGCTATTGCCAAAGATTACAACCCTTGTTTCCACGAGAGTTGCAAATGGGGATAACTTCTAAGTGTTGGCACAACAGTCTGGGTCAAATGGGTTAGGTTGGATCCCCTAAATAGGGGTCGCTCGACCCCCTCCTGGTGGAACCAAGAGTTCAAACTTCTTCCTAAGCTTTCATAGAACCAGTATTGAGATTTTTGTAACGTGTCAAGTAGGGGTCGCCCAACCCTCAGTTGAAGGGTTTGGAGCGAGCAGGCCCAGGTTCTACACTTTCTAGGTGATGAGAAGCAGTTTGGCCAAGCTTGGACCTAAGTGGGTACTATGCCCAGGTCGCCTGACCCCTGTTTAGGAGGTTCAGAGCGAATGGGTTCTGGATTTGTACTTCCCCATGTGTCAGAGATGGTTTGGCCAAACATGGGCTTAGTTAGCCACCAAGAGGGGTTGCTTGACCCCCCTATGGAGGCTTCCCAGGACCAGATTTATCTTAGAGACTAGCATAGGCATGTACATTCTAATCTAATGGCCGAACCATACAAAAATGAAAAGAAGTTAAGACATGTAGGTTTTAGTCTTGTTGAATCATTAGCAAGGATGAGTTCTAACATGTCAACTTCTTCTATCAAGATTCATGCTCATGGAAAATTTCAAGAAGGTGGCCACTTACCTTAAACTTGATGAGTTGCAGCATTGGTCCTTCTTAGTTGCATTGAAGTTCTTCTTGGCCAAACATCTTGACCTTTGACCTTGAGGGTCTCAATTTGTCTTAATGAATGATCTTATGACTCACCCATAGAGATGTTGATGTTCTTGCTGCAGGGGTTAGTCCAAAAGTGCAACCAAGTTCTATGCAAGTATGCTTGGTTCAATAATCAAGCTTGACACCATGTCTTGTTTGATTAAGGTAGTCTATTTAACCTAAGCACCACGCTTAATTAAAAAAGATTATGGAGGTATGATCGTTTGAACAATCAGTACACCCAAACCAAAGCATGCTAACATAGAAAGAGGAGGCATGATATGATAAACAAGATTCATTCAACTAGAGACAAGAATCATTTTGTTTTACTTTGAAGAGAGAGAGGCAAAGGTAAGAGAAATGCACAAAATAAGAGAAAGGGAAAGTTTCAAACAAGTCAAGGAGTATGGCTCAATGTAGTGGAGGCTGACTGGTGGGCTGAGGGGCCCATGGTGGGGTCGGCCGACCCCACCTTGGAGGCTTCAGCCACTTCGGTTCTTTCCTTGTGCATTCTTATCTCTAATGATGTGTTCCTACAATGATGCTTTTTGCTCGGGATGTCCTTCATTACCCAAATGTGTTCGAGGGGGTCAAATGACCCCCCACACTTGGTGTAAGGTGTGCCCTGAGTCATGGAAACCATCATTGGCACTCTAGATAGCCTAGATATCTGGTCATGGTATTCTAAGTATAACGAGGTTTACCACCTCGTCCCTTACTGGGGGCGATAAATGAAATGGCAAGTCGAGTTAAAGAGGTTTGCACCTCCACCCTCACCGAGGCGACTACACTATTCAACCCCGCTCTCACAATGTTAACTTGCCTAACACACGTATAAGGAACTCTTCGCCTAGCGAGGTCTGTCACTCTCGTGCTACGTGTCTTATAATGCGAGAAGCAGCTCATACTGGCAAGATATAGCCTAGACACCATGTCTACACTAATCTCACTACTCTAAGCTTAGCGAAAGCTTTGAGCACTTCAACAAATAAAGCAGTATGCCAGTAAAAGACTGTATACTTAAAGTACCAAACCAAAATGAATTACTAGAAAGACTCGAATGTAAGACTTACAAGAAGCTCGCATCTGCTGAGGCGTACCTTGGAGAAGACTCCCGACCGGCCGGGACTCCTCCTTGGAGACTCCTCACTCCTCCTCTACTTACATAGTTAAAATACTAGAGAGTGGCTTTCTCCTAAATTTCATCCTCTAAAGTGAAGGCCTATGGAGGTATCTATAGTGGGAGGTGGAGTAGGGGCTACTCCAACGCCACGTCAGTGATCATGTGACCTCCATCATGCACCGTTGGATCAAACCGCCTTTGGAACCGCCTTAGGATCAAGGGTGGAGCTTTTCCGTCACATGTTCAACATGAGGAAGGCGGTGGAGGGTCAACCAACCTGGCTGGGCCCAATGTGGGGGTCGATCGACCCCCCATGGAAGGTGGGCCCAGCCAGGGTCTTCTGGAAGGTTTCTGATGTCGGTGGGAAGATCTGACACTTTGGATACCACCATTTAGGGGTCCGGCGACCCCTTCTTGCATATGGGACCTCCCTCCTTCTTTTAGAAGCGTGGCCCATCTGTCATAGAGTATGGTCAAGCTTGGTTGACCTTGGGTTGGTCGGTTTGCTTCCTTTGTGGGACCATGGATCCATGTGAGCTGATTATGAGCCGTTGAGAGAACACACTTGTGATCCAAGGGTGGCAATGGACTCTTGGGAGTGTGTCATGGATCATGGCATGTCAACAAGGCTCTGGTGTGACCAAGGTAGGGTCGGTTGACCCCACCATTATGCCCATCTTTTGCACGTTGTCTCCAGAAGCTATGATTGATGATCGTGAAGTTGGTTTGTTAATTAGCTATACTTGGTTGGTTGCCCAAACCACATATGGAGCTTCTAGACACTGAAAGTACCTATTTTGAGTGCCTGCACCAAATAATGACAAGTACATGTGGAACCAAGTTATTTGTACCTAAGTCACTATGTGCCTGGTGGTTTCCCTCCAAAAAGAATGTCTTGTTGACAGTTTTGATGGGGGTAAAAACATGGTATTACTCTCGTCAACAGCCGTACGTAGGACACGATGCCAACAGGACCTTCACTGCGAATCAAGCCGTGGTCATCCCTATCGATGAGGATAGTGCCTGTGAGGTCCTTCATGCATTGTTGAGGTCAGTCCCGCCATTGCAGGATCTGACCCTCAGGGATCGGCAGTGGGATAGAATCCTTCCCGAGTCGACAGTTCCTCTGCTCATCGCCTTGTCGCACGAGGCCTGCAAGGATGTCTGCTTTGCCCAAGCGAAGATTGGGCTTGCGGTCAACCAAGTAATTGAGTTCATTGTGTCCTCGGCGCTCTTGATGCTCTGCACGGAAGCGGCAGCACTAGGGTGTTGGGAATGCAGCAACTGCCTGGAGGATTTCGATCTAGTGATGCGGCTGGTCTTGCTATGCATATGCCCTGCTGCAGCCGAGCATTCCACCGCAATTGCATAATAGATTGGTTCGATCAAAAGTCCACCTGCCCGTGGTGCGGGAAAGATTTGTCTACGGGCCTTAACCCATTTTTGCAGGCGATCTTCAAGCTCCTCGGAGGACGACGACAAGGATGAGTCCATCTCGCTCATCGGAGGACGATGACAAGGATGACATGATGATGTGGATGGTGGCGACACAGACAACTTCTAGGGTTGAGGCATCGATCGGTATGTGCACTTAGTACCTTAGTAGAAGAACTAGTAGTACTAGTACAATGGCGGGTGCATGTAGTGCACTTTTGTTCTATTTTTGAATGGCCTTATGTACCTTGAAAATTATTGGAAACCAATATAATTTTGATTTAACTATTTTTGAGTGGTTTTCGTGATTTTGGGAATGTGCTTTTGACGGGGCGAATAATAGATGGCAGGAGGGAATGCGGTCGGTCACAACATTGGAAAACCAAGTATTAATAGTACTAGTGGTTTTCATCTGTGTTGGACCGCACAGTAAGTTAGTCGTGTAAACTAGTATAAATGACACAGTAACAAGCATCATAGGATAAGAGGACAAACCATGGAGGAAGCTGTCAGACGTGGTCAAATAGAGAGGGGCTGGACTTTCATATGTTCGAAATAGCGTTTCAACTCCAATGGTTCCTCGGTTCTACGTTAGGATGCAGCGAGAAAGGCTCCTCGCTGCCAGATGGGATCCACCCGGCACCAGGTTGGCGATTGATGCAGAGCTATCGGTTCGCCAGCAGAATGATTGCTAAGACATTCAAGACAGACAACCCTTGGCACTTCGTCCTCGCGATCTAATATGTAGAGGTCGGATTTTCTTGCTTTCGCAGTAGAACTGAACAGCTATGTCTCATCCGTGCTGCACTAGATCGAGGCGAGACTTGTTGAGATGAACTCCTCACTGTCAACGGTTTCAACAAACAAGGTAAAAAGAACCACTAGGGGCCATAAAACTAGCAAAAAAATGACCAAGCGACCGATGCTACACCACCCTCAACAAAGCTTAACCCTCCTAATTATTACATCAAGGTACAATTGTCTCCATTGAACAATCAAAACACTAATCGAAATATTGGTTATGAGGTACTTGAACATCACACCTATTTCAGAAACATATAACAAAGCCATGTATGTAATTCCATAAACACTAAACTATGACATCATCTAACCACGTGGTTAATGCTCAATTCAGAAGGAACAGCACCAACAAGATTTTGGAGGAAAATTGATCAAAAGCGCTCAGATTCTAAAATCTGCACAAATTAGTCCTCCATGTCTTTCCCTCCGCATCATGTGGTCAAATGCACAATGAGTAACAAGCATCATAGGAAAAGGAGGTAAATGCACAACGAGTAACAAGCATCATAGAAAAAATAGGGTAAACTTTGCTGGGTACTGTTCAATATAGTCAAATGCGCAGGGTCCGGACTTTCTTACCTTCATGAAAATTTTGACAGTTGTCTATATTCTCCAACACCTTCGCATCCTTCTTTCCCATACTCTTTCCAAATTGGAAAAAAATCCCCCTTCTCGCCGCCTTCTTCCTGCGCGCGCGATGGGTTACCCGTACTACATCTCGTCGCCGAGCCATATATTCTCGACGTGCACCTCGCGGTTATTAAAAATGCAACATATCCTCTGAACGCCAACCACTTCTCCATTGCCCGTTGGGCTTGCAGCGGTGGAGGAAGGTGTACTCTGGTGGTCTCTTTTCGGTGTGCTACGGTGGCTCCGGCGTCCATTTGGAGGCAGGCAGCGGGGCTTTCCAGGTGGAGCGCGACGGCATTGGCGTCTGTGGAGGAGCCGACAGATCCGATCCCTAGGTCTCCTTCCTCCTCTTTTACTATTTGTTTCATCTGATCCACTAATTTTTAAGCTGCAGTGCACTTGTTGCTGAATGCCAATTAATGACGGTTAGACTTGATTTAGCTGATGTTGTGATGGTCTAACTACTAGTCTAGATTGCATATATACCTGCTACTCTATATGTGGATGATCTCCTACTCTATGTTCAGGTATTTCCTGCAGCACAAGGTTGTTGTGGATTTCACTGATGAATCATTGTTGTATTATTTTCCTCTTCAGTTATGTCATTATTTAGGAAGCCGAGGCTTAATACACACTGACAAAATGGAGGAGGCCCGCAATAGGAGGACAGGCGTGTTCGCCAGCCTCCCGAACGATATCATTGTCGATATCCTCTGCTTCCTCCCCTCCCGCTCCTTGTTCTACTGCAAAATGGTCTATAAATCCTGGAAAAGACTCATCTCGGACGCCATGTTCATTCAGTTGCTGCCCCAAACTATGGCCAGCTTCTTCTATAACACTTATAATGGCTATCGACACTTCACCAACGTCACGGGGGAACCACCCTCCTTAAAATTCTTGCCCTTTGACATTGAAATGGTAGTCGTCTCAGAGTGCTGCAATGACCTCCTCCTATGCTAGTGCCACGTGACTGATGGAGACCGCTATGTTGTCGGCAATCTAGTGACCAAGAAGTTCAAGGTACTGTCACCTAGCAGCAGGGATGTTGGCCATGCTGTTGGTGAGGCTCGCTTGTGTTTCGATCCCACAGCCTCGTTGCACTTCCATGTGATCGAATATGTTGATAGTGAAGACGCTGTGTGCATAGGTGTAGAGATCTACTCATCTGAAATTGCAGCATGGATCTACAAGGAATCTCAATGGGGTGAGGAAACTGATGTGACATTTTTTAGTGCATAGAGTGTGTTTTTTAATGGCTGTATGCACATTGTAGGGCACTCTAACTACTTTAGGATACTTGCTGTGGACATGGAGGGAAACGAATGGAGTAAAATTGATAGGCCTGATCGTGCTATACACTCCATGCATCAAGCTCAGGGTCTCTTATGTACGTGTCTTGTTGATGACACTCTATTTAGAACCTAGCTTTCAATCTGGATCCTTGAAGACTATGATACTAACAATTGGACAATGAAGCATACAGTCAGCACCTAGGAGCTATTTGGAATGACTAATATGCGATTTGGTGCCAGTGAGCTTATGCAAGAGAAGCACACAGTGATTACAGTTCACCCATAATGGAATTTGATTTTCTTTGCTAGTAAGGATGGAACAATCATCGCATACAACATGGACCGCAGAGAAGTTCATGAGATCCATCACAGTGTCCATTGGTATGGTAGACGTCTCATTAAAAAAGAGTTCGACTGCAGACTAGTCTATCTTCCTTATGTTCCCTTGGTGTCGGATTCATTTGGATCCATTTGATGTATCTATCTCTCACAACATTTTAAATGGACCAATGTTATTTTCTTGTCTATAGACTCAACGATGGACATTGTTATTATATGTCAGCTACATTAGTGTGTCATTATGTCATGATGTATGGCGTGATAGGCATCTGGCCGCTAAGATATACAACGCGCGGTCTTTCATGCATTTGACATTAGGATAACGTGAGGTATGTCCGACGTAGTCAGATTTGCAATGTCAGACTTTCTTACATGTGTAGTACAGTACGTACAACTGGTGCGGGCGGACAATCCGTTCTGCCACCCAGCATGGCATTTTTTTGTTGTGATAGCCAGAGAGTCAGTGCCGTCACCGGCCACTAACCACTGTCCGTCGCCTAAAATACACATAGCTGCAGAGCATTGGTGAGGAGGATGAGGTGGAGGCTTTTTTCTCCCCTCTTTCGTTACAAACTCAAATCCCACAGAATCCATGACTTTAATAGCTGAAACAAGGGTGGGGTAGTTCAAAAGCCCCCAATAGTTGTCCAAATCAGCAGGGAGTAATTAGTATGTAACTTCTTCTTATTAATCAAAGTCGGGTAACCAGATCTTTCAAAAAAAAAGATCGGTGGGGCTTTTGTTTTGTGACATTGTGTTATTTTGTTTACTTGCATTGTATTAGTTCTTTATTAAGGAGGACTTTTAATCCTATGTGTGCTTGCCCCTTCCTTCCAAATTAGGCCTTAGGAACCATTCAGCCATGAATATTTCCTATTAACAAGCACGTAGTAGAGTAATATCTTTTTTCTTTTTTGAGAAAAACGTAGAGTAATATGTGGCGGCCTCAGCTGAGAGCAGACTAGGGCAGTCTCCTAGGCCGAATCTAATTCCTCTTATTAAAAAACACGGAATATGTGGCGATCTCTGCTTTAGAGCAGACGGGGCGGTCTCCCGCCCCTAGGTTTGAATTTTCGGCGAAATTTTCATTCCGCGTCCGCCAACACGTAGATGTCTGTCTTGCCCTTCCGCGCGGAAAATATGTTCACCTAAGACAAGGGACTTGTGGTATTGTGGTGGCAACATAAAAGGGCAAGGACATGCCTTCTCCACCCCCATCTCCCATTCTCCCAGCTGCACCCGTCTCTCTTCCCGCTCTCTCCACTTTCAAATTTGCAAGTAGTGCCATAACGCTACTAGCCCACCCCGCTCCGAACACTAGGCGCCATCGCCGTAGCAGCTTGACTCCAGATCCAGATCCCCTAGCTCGACACCCGTCGTGAACCATCGGATCCGAACCCTAGTCGGATCTCGATCCGGTACACCATCGTCAACGCCTGCCGCACCAGCTCCGCGACGATGATGAGACCTCGGGGCCGACAACGAACACCAGCCAGTCAAGTGGAGTAACAGGTACGAAGATCCCTTTTTATGATGTGTGTTGTATTGTAGTGGTTTCTTATGATTTTTTACGACCTTAATGGTTGAATCTGGGATGATTGTTGCTGACACGTATTTGCACACCCCTGCTCTATGGTTTACATTTGGTTTAAACTTTAGTTTATTAAATGCCTATGTAATGTTGATGTAGAGGAACCAAATCATTTTGAGGAAGCATGGATTGCATATTTTGCAAGCATTCAACTAAAAATGCAAGAACTTGGACTATCTGCGCGCCGAAACCCTATGTCTCCTACAAATGAAAAAAAGTCAAGTGAAGATCTGTAATATATCCCTGAACCATGTGAGTTTGCTGACAGTGGCTATGAAGCAGATGAAACAGATTTAGACTTTGAAGCTAAGCCAGAGTCCCTGTTGACAACAGAAGTGGCAAATGGATATACCGCAAGTGTACGGTAGTTAATGTAGCTTTCACCGAGAGTATTCTAGGTATCGTATTTTCCACAGGGAACGTGAAGTGAACTAACTAGGCTCAAGGTCGTCCAGCAATGAAACAAAGGGTCTAGGAATAATAGGATAGAGAGGTCCAATGATGAACTAACTATGTCATGGCATTCTATGTATAACGAGGTTTATCACGTCCTCCCTTACTGGGGGCGATAGACGAAAAGGCAGGAGATAGAACCCCTACCAAGGTGACTACCCTATTCAGCCCCGCTCTCACTTAGTTAACTTGCCTCCAACACGTACAAGGAACTGTACACCTAGCGAGGACTGTCACTCTCACGCTTGGTGTCTTGCAGTGCGATAAGCAGCTCATACTGGTGAGATATAGCCTAGACACCACTTCTACACTAATCTCACTACTCTAAGCCTACGGAAAGCTTTGAGCATTTCAACAATTAAAGCAGTATGCCAGTAAAGGACCGTATACTTAAAGTACCAAACCTGAATAAATTACTAGAAGACTCAAATGTAAGACTTACAAGAAGCTCGCATCCGCTGAGGCGCACCTTGGAGAAGACTCCCGACCGGCCGGGACTCCTCCTTGGAGACTCCTCACTCTCCCTCTACTAACATAGCTTAAATACTAGAGGGTGGCTTTCTCCTATGTTTCATGCTCTAAAGCGAAGGCCAATGGGGGGTATTTATAGTGGAGGTGGAGTAGGGGCTACTCTAGAGCCACGTCAGTGATCCGTGTGCCTTCCATCCTCCACCATTGGATCAAACCGACCTTGAACTGACTTTAATCAAGGGTGTGGATCGAGGGTCATGCATGCCTCCATTCATAGAGTCGATGGGGGAAATCTGAGCTAGATTTGCCACCAAATGGGGGTCGCCCGACCCCTCTTTGACAGGTGGGACCAAGCCCTTGAGTGTGGGACCTCTTCTTGTGTCATTTGGTGAAAACAATATGGCCGGATGGCTCCATGAGGGGGTCGGCCGACCCCTGTATGATGAGTGGGGCCGTTCCCCTTCATTGTGGGCCCTTTCCACCTCCTTTAGAGTGGGTATGAAGTGGTGGGACCCCTTGATCACTTCGGATGATGGAGATGTGGGTCCATGGATCCATGTGAGCTGATTATGAGCCATTGTGAGGAAACACACTTGTGATCCAAGGGAGGCACTTGCTTGGGACTGTGTTGGGAGGATCCTAGTGATCTGGCAGTGTCTTGGAAGGTCCCATAAGGGGATCCGCCGATCCCACTTTCGTGGAACCAAAGGTTCATCTTCTGCAGGTGGCTTCTCCATGCAATTCTAAGCATAATGGTGGTGCTCGGCCCACCAAAGAGGGATCGGCTGATCCCACTTTTGTGCCCACCTTTTGCACATTGTCTCTAGAAGCTATGATATTGATGATTGTGAAGTTGGTTTTTCAATTGGCCATACTTGGTTGGTTGCCCAACCTACATATGGAGCTTCCGGAGACTAAAAAGCACCTGTTTTGAGTGCTTACAACCAAATAATGACAAGTACATGTGGAACCAAGTTATTTGTACCTATGTCACTATGTGTTTGGTGGTTTCCTTCAAGAAAGAATGTCTTGTTGATGGTTTTAATGGGGTAAAAACATGGTATAACTTCCGTCAACAGTCCCTACCAGTTAAGTTGCTTGTTCTATTCTGTATTTTGTTCAGGGGCAAAGTAATCTGCACATGCTTGCTACTTATGTTTGTTTCGTAACCTTCAGTGTCAGGTTCTAGGAAGGCATAGAGGAGACTCTACCAGTAGGAAAAGAGGCTTTGGTAATATGGGTGCCGGGCGAAGTTGTACGAAGTGAGTGATGCTAGCAGCACCTAAGTTGACTTGTGTTTGTAGTTGATCAGGTAAACATAAAGTGCTTGATGGATCAGGAGGAGGTGACCATAGCCCTTTGGGCAACTTCTCACCTCCAGATAACAGTAGCCATTGCGGAGACGGAGAGGGTCCCTCTGAGCAAATTGTTGTCTTTCTTCAGACACAGAAGAATAGCAAATGTTGCGAAGGTTTGTATTAACCTACATATCTCTATCTGTTGATTTGCAATAGCTATTTGACATCCAGGCTACTTGTATAACAAATAGAAATTCTGCTAGATGACAATACCCATGCCGTAGAGGATCCTTCTGAGCAAGCTACTGTCTCCCCTGACCCACAGAACAATAATGAAATTGTCCATGGTTGGTATTAACTTGCATATGTCTATCAATCAATTTCACACTATCTATTAACAATCTGAATGTATGAAAACTGTGTAGAATGATTGATGCCAAGAAAGAGGAAACAGCAGGGAAAAGGTATGGGACTTATGCTTGATGGAATGATTGGTGCATTTGGATGAATGAGGATGCCCATCTCTATTGCCAAGGGGAACAGACGGCCACATGATGCACTACAAGCCGCCAAGTTTGCCTCAGCGGCTAGTATAGTAGTCGTGGATCAAGTACCAATTTTCACCCATTTCAGACATTACAAGACACCTGATGGCAAGGTCCATTTTGAAAATTTTCTACATAAGCAATCTGTATGCATCGCTACCCCTTGTTTACATTCAACTATGCCTTGAGCAACTAGGAAACTGATTTAATTTGCATGCACGCTACTGTAGAAAAAGCTGGCCTTTGACCAACATCACCCACCAATGAGAGATGCTTGTTGCAATGTGTTTAGGTGTGCTATGAGGCAGGAACGCTATAGGCTGAAGAATCTCTAATACAATAAAGTCCCTGCTGATCAAATCATGACGTGCTCTCCTGTCCAGTCCATGAATGATAAGCAGTGGAATGACCTTGTCAAATCTTGGTCTAGTGCAAAGAACAAGGTGCATGTGAAGTCATCGAATGCCTGTCTATTCCTGCTATGGTCTACTTATGCTGCAGTGCAACACCAATGGCGTTATAGGATGTATCTATGCATAATAAGCAAAACCGTGCAAAAGTTAAGTACCATTAGGCTACAGGGTCTCAATCCTATGTTGTCAAGCTCCACAAATTTGTAAGTGATAGTTTTGTTTTATTATTACTAGAACTTTGTATATATATGAACTGAAACTCATGTGCGAGGACAAGAGGAAGGCCGCACAACAAAATCAAGGACTTGATGAACAACAGGAGGGATCTTGTATAGATGTTAATGGAGTGGAAGTCTTTAAGGAGTTCCGTACCAGTAAGAAGAAAGGTCTTAGTGACGCTGCAAAAGAAGCTGTTGTAAGTTACTTCGCTTGATTTACTTGAAATTTGCAATTATACACCAATCATACGGTACGTGAACATTGTGCTTATGTAATCTCTGTTGGCTCCCTTCATCAATATGCTACGCAATACCTATGCATTAGTTGTTATGGATTAATCTCTTAGGTTTTCAATTTAAGTCCTCTACCACTATCTGCTACCTTTATACCACTATCTGCTACCTAAAGTTTAACGCTTTAACATACGTAGGTAGCTATGGAAAGTCTTCAAGCCGCCTGTGTTGCTGAAGGGGGAGAACCAATGACAAGTGCTGATGTTGTTTGCAAGGTCATATGTGACTCCCATGGCAAAAATGAGTCCCCCGCACCCATCAGCAACATCCCTTTTCTAAAGAATGCTGGTCCAGACAAGCTCCACCATAACAGATACATTGGCGGGGAGGATGCTTCGACAAAAGCTTTATGAGGAACAAGCTAGTTCTGCTGCCCTCGTTCAAGAACTAGCTGAACAGAAGATGAAGGCATAGAAGATTGTGATGGAGTTTGGGGATTACAAGAGATAGCAACAAGAGCAGCATAGGAAGTTCCGTGAGGAATTGTTGGCCGCTATTTCTTCTGGTAATTGACTATAGGTCTGCTGCTGCTATGGCCTTGATGTCATTAACTTTTGTGGTTTGATGTGTAGACCTGTGTGTCGGTATGTGCCGGTTTGATGTGTGGACTCGTGCTAGTTGGTTGTGGTGAAACTCTTGCCGCGACATGCTGCACGGTGTGAAATGTAAATTAGTTTCTGTGATGTTTTTGAATGGGTGTTTGGACAATTCCATCTTATTTCTGTGACAAAATGAATATCGGCTATGGGCGATCCAGGGCAGCCCACGTGGTCGATTAATAACGGATCGTTGCTCTACACATGCAATTGCCATGGCACGACACTTGTGTTTCTAAGTACCCAACACATGGTTGAATAGCGTGAAGCCACGTGGCGGATTAACAAACGAAACATGGACGCAAGCCACAATGGCATGTGGCAGAATGAGAGATGGCCACATGTAAGGATAAAAACCTGGCAAATGGTCCAATGAAGCACAAACAAGTGGGCTAACAGGGACGCAAAACATGTGGCAACAAAACATTAACATGTGAACAAATAAATAAACGACAGATGGTCCAATAAAATAGAGACAAATAGGCTAATGTTAACACACAATCTGTGCCAATAAGAACCTAACACGTGGTTCACCAATGTACAGACACGTGGTCCTCTAGGAGCCTGAAATGTGGAAAACCCTAAGCACGCCATGTCAGCCTAATGGCCGCCATGGGTGCCAAACGGCCGT